>CM052010.1:2675662-3875662 GCA_028455935.1 Simplicillium aogashimaense | reverse complement strand
GCCTGCCCCTGTTCACCGAAATGGGGAAAGGTTGATTCGCCGCCTTTAGCTTCAGGGACAGCAATTTAATGCAATGCATAAAACCGGCCACTGTTGGCCACTATGCACCTAACATTTGGACCACAAGTCCTGCGCAATTCTCTCCTTGAGCACAAATCAGTGGCCACAAAACTAAAGGCAGCGAGCGGTTTCACCGGCCGGGATCACGGCTACCTGGCCCACTTGGTACGGTTTGAGATGCAGAAGCTCCCTGGACTGACAGCCAGTCATTCACTCATTGACCAACTTGCAGACGGCCACCTTGGCGTCAAAGTGAAGAAGAAAATAAGGACAGCGCCAAAGAAAGAAATAAATAAATAAAAACCAAATACGAGCTAAATCTTTTTTTAATCTTTACACTGCCCACCATGATGCTACTATTGCTTCTAGGTCATCTTTTATTGGCTGACAACTCTCCCCCGTTTCTGAAACAACGCCCAGTCCGTCTCCTGACCACTGACCACTGACCCAAACGGCCAGCGCCAAACTATGCGAATTTTCTTCCCAATCACCTCTCGTCTTTGGTGAATATCGGCTTACCTGTTGAACTCTCTGCTTGGCCAATAAGCCAGCTCATGTCCATATTCAATGACAGTATCTAAATGACCGTGCTCACTGGCATAATGATGCTTCGACTAAGCCGATGCCCATTTCATGCGGCTATATATCGCTATTGCCGAGCTCCATTCATTATAAAGTACAATGCATTACTAGATTCTAAATTTATCTCATACAAGATCAAAGGTTTCTTGGGCCACCTTGAAAAGGTCGGTAGTCCTTTTGTGAATATCTTACGTACACAATTGTGCATGTTGTGCCTCTGTCTGTGGCGAACAACTGTGTTGCGTTGTTGCCGTTCAACTCACGTATACCGGTAGTGGTGATGCGCACTCTCGTGGTAGCATCTTCGCTGACGATTTGAATTTCTGCGCCAAGGCATCGGTTGTATAACTACATGATAGATAACAGAGACGGTATGTTAGAGCCTGAAGGTGTATTCTATCATTTGGCTACGGTCATCGACGGAATGCCCATGTCATTCTACAACCATCTTTTACGATGCCAGCCTTCAAACATCGCTACAAATCCAACTCAAATCACCACCTAAGTTGCGCGTATTACATTCACCATACCATGTAAACAGAACGCAGTAATATTAATGCATGGTCATTTGCACCCCTGGCCCGCGTCCCCTCGCTCAAATTCGAGCTGGTTAGGCGCTTGGTTTCCAGGTAATAACAAGCAGGCCCCATCTGTAATAATATCGTCCCCTCCCAATCTTCACTAACAACCCTGTCGTTGTAGCATTTCGTTCCTGGGCTAATAAAACCAGCTTGGCTCTCTATATTCCCTGTAAACTCCACCACCCGTCAGTATGCCAAGGTTGGTTCAATTCATTTACTGGCTGGTGTCTTCTCGTCACTAAAGCTTGCCAAGAGGAGTCCAAATAAACCACAAGCTTCATAACACTACAAATGTACTATTCAAGCCCTTAGTTGAACATATTTATATGGAACCAGAAAAAAAAAAGAAAACCCCATTCATTCCCTTGTCATTAATCCAAAAATCAATTAATCGCCCGCTTTGCATGAATAAGCCCAGAAAAGTGAGCTCTGTGTCTGAACGCCATACTACCTATTCGTTATATTTGCTTGTCTTAACCAATCATTGGAAACCGTGCATGTTCCCATCGCCCCAGCCGCTACTGTTGCCTTCTTGATTGCCGCCATTCATGTGAGGCGAGTGTGAATAGTTAGACAGTGATTCGTGGCCACTAAAGGGGCTGCCATTAACACTAGAAGTGGGCATTATATTATTGTCATACCCCAGGTGCATTTGCTGGCCACCCGTTTGAACTTGATGCATACTCATGTCGTCCAGGTCTGGAAAAGGCTCAACTCCACTGTTATTCATTTGCATGTAAACATTGTTGGGCTGCAGGTAAGCATTTGATGTTGCCGAAAGATTGCCCATCCCTCGACTCATTTCATAGCCTTGAGCCGTAGGGATCTGACCACTATTGTTACCCATCTGAGAATGGTGTGGCTGTTGGTTCATTGCTTCGAAATGGGATGGGTAGAATTGTTGCGGCAGCTGGTTGGCTTGGCTAACAGGGAAAACAAAGGCCGATTGTTGGCCATGGTAACCAATCTGTTGAGCCTGTGGGTTGAATTGCGGCTGTCCGTTATACTGGGCGTGATATTGACTTGTGGAATTTTGCAAGCTCTGGTCCATAGAGATTGGAAGGCGTGTGGTTGGCGGAGGATCATGTATTGGGCTGATGATCGTGTCGGCGGCAACTTTCTTTGCCTCGACAGCTACGAGACGTAGGACTGGTAAAGAAATCTGCTCCATATGCTTTGCCAGATGAACTGTGAGTTTCTTCCACGTCGGGAACAATCGTCCACAAAATCGACAAGGCTCCTCTTGGGGTCGTTTGGGAGTCTCGATGTGACATTGTTCAACTCTTTGCCACGTGGTATCTGCGGCGCCTGCTCTCTTCATTGCAGCTTTGGTCTTCAGTTTGGGCTCTGGGAACTTGTGTTCACGAACCAAATGCTGGAGGAAGTTGTCTCTGCGATAACAAGTGTGTCTACAATCCTCAACGTCACATGTCCACCACTCCAAGTGTCGGTGGCCCTCATTTTCATGCCTGACCCAATCGGCTTTGCGCTTGAAAATTTTGGGGTCTTTGCATTTGTCCCAAGTGCAGGTGAATGGTTGTACATCCTCGTGCACATGCTTCGTCCAATCGGATGGTTTTTGAAACTTCTTGCGCTGATAGCAGAGCTGACACTCAAATTCGGCTGGGAGATACTGGGTTGGAGGCATCGGAATATCCTGGGGGAAGCTGTCTTGGTTGATAACTCCTTCGGCGATGGTTCCATCTTCAAGGCCTTCAAGGGAAGTGGAGAGCGGGTCAATGTCCCTGGCATCGCCTTTCTGATCTAATACCACGGCTGTGCCACCCAGAGATAGGCAATAGGAACCACAAGGACAGTTAGCCCCAAGCTTAAGGTGCTTGACCTTACCAGTTAAAAGCTGTTTAAATCGAATGGTCTGCTGATGCGCAATGCGGTCGGCCAGGTAATTGGCTTTCATGTCCAGATCAGGATTAAGCAGCAGGATGTGTTCGCGGAAACCAGCAAAGTTTGCAGAGACGTTGTCAATCAGATTGGGGTTGTTGTTCATATCATCATCGTCCATGTCGTCGTCGTCGTCGTCGTCATCGTCGTCAACATCTGCTTTAATGCCTTTGCTGAGAGCAGCGATAACAGGAGGGCCACCAGTCTTCCTCCACATGTCAACCAGACTTGACTGTGTGTCGGTAGGGTCAACGCCCTTTGTTGCTTTGGGAAGCTCTGATTTACTGCGTGGTCGTCTGATGTTGTTGATAACGGTAAGAGACGGGCGAGATGGCCTAGGTGACGGCATGGGCGAGCCACCACTAATCGAGCTACTGCGTGCGTGCGTAGTGCTGCCAATGGATGCCAGAGACAGTGAAGATGCGGCTAGCATGGTGTTGATACTGGGGGTCTCTTTCTTGCCCCAGCTGGAGGTACGTGACGTTGGGGACAAGTGTGGCGAGCTGTCCCGTCTTTCCTCAGCCTTTTGCTCATCTTCTGCTTGGTACAAGCTCTCACCCTGTCCGCTACGAGGTCTTTTGGGACGCATGGAAGAAATACTCGGGCGACGGAATATGCCCTTAAATAGAGCAGCAGGCTTGCTGCTGCTCTTTTCGCCATTTCCTCGAGAGATAGAGAGCTTTTTTAGGAAGCTGCCGCTAGTAACGCCCTCGATATCAAAATCGTGAACGCTGGGCATACTTCTTCTTCGCGTACCCCATGTTGCAGCTCTGGAGAGAATAGAGTCGGTATCGCGGTACATTCGCTCGAACCGCTCAATAGCAGCTTGTGACGACTCGGGCTGGTATCGCTTTTCTGTAATATGATGCATCGTTGGCCGGTCGCCAAAGTTTTTGTCGGCATGGAAAATGTCCCTATCTATGTCCGTGATGGCGCCACCATTACCCTCCAAATAGGTTTGGCCTGCAACATATCGATTGACAGTGGCGTGGCCCATGGGAATGCCGTCGTCAACATCTTGGGGTCGGTCGTATTCTCTTAACTGGTCGGGTGTCTTTTCTACGGGCACCGACACATCATTAATGCCGCTGTTTAACCACCGGCCAACATCATGATTTCGCTCTTCAGTCTGACGACGATTAGCGAGCTCATTGATACTGCTTGATACCTCGTCTCTAGGTCTGTTGTGAGGATCATATCCTCCATGCCCGGTTTTCGGGTCTCGCTCCATGATGCCAAGAGAATCTCGCTGTGAGCTGCTACCCTCATTGAGGGTGCTGGAGATAAGGTCGCCTGCAGAAACGCCCCTGGGAGTGCTTGCCCCGTCTCCAAACTGTCGCTCTGTTGTATGGAGTGGCGTACCATTCTCGTGGTCCCAGACGGAGACTGTAACCCGTGGACTTTGGCAAGGCATAGCGGCTGGAGCAGAGACAAGTCCGTCTTCACTGGAGCGTCCGCTATTTGTTCCGCTTGGGGTTAACTGAGATGGCTGCTGCGCAAGTGGCGCCGGTGGCTTATAAGGAGTATGGAGTTCGTGAGGAGAAACAGATGCGACAATACTACTCGGCGCGTGGGCAGAAGTTTTTCGTTCATGTGCCGGAGAGGTCGTCTGAACTGATGCAGTCTGTTCTGGCGTTAGGGGATATGAAGAGTCTATATTGTTTGCGAGTGTCGCGGCGGGCGCTTGATTCTCTGATATGAGTACGGCCCGGTCCCAATCAAGCTCGCCGTCTAAGAAAGAAGGGGTACCGCCCTCAATAACGTTGAAATTGGCGCCGAGAAAGGGATCCTCGTCGAGGTCACTGTAGTCGCTCGGTTGGTAGTGACTGGGAGACTCGTGGGAACCGGCAGGAGTATCAAACTGAATAATTGAAGGTATCAGCGACTCTGAGTCGACTCGCGACAGCGTAGGAGGTGAGGGGTGGTTGGTCTCGACATTAGCCCTTGCGGCTTGCGAGGGTTGACGATCCGGGTCTTGAAGGTCGCTTTGCGACAAGGTAAATGCTGAAGCCATGACTGCGAAAACCGATACAGCAGGGCTAGCGAGTATATAAGACTTGAACAGAAGAAGAAGACAGGTGGGCTTCCAGCCACGACGATTGCACTGGATGCTTTTGGGGGCAGAGGAGGGGGGTGGCTCGAGATAGTTGAAGCGATACGATCCTAGTCCCAGACACTGAAGAAACTAACCGGGGCTCATGTTCCTCGAGTTGGGGTTGGTGGATTTGAGTGGGCTGCTGATGGGATGCAGTCAGGCACAAAATGCAAGAAGAGATGAGGTCAGAGTAAGGATGCGCAGGAGAGTGTTTGAGCGATGCGCCTCGACGGGAAAGAAAGACTGAGATAGGGCGGACTCAAAACGCCAGGCTGGTGGCACGAAATTAGCCGTTGGGCTGTATTTGAAGAAGCGGAGCCCAGCTGATGGTGTTTGGAAGTGGGTGGGAAGCTCATGAATGGGCCATGCAAGAAGAGAGGGACCAGCGCTTAGAGGGCAAGCTGGTCTCTGCCCACACACCCACTTTATGGGAGGATGGGGAGCCTCGAGTGGGAGTGAGTGGCTGGGTACGTAGGTAGTTTGGTAGCTTTGGACTGCCAATGCATCCTACATACAAGCTGTATTTCGGTTGTTTGAAGGGTCGTGAGAATAAGGAACCGAATGCAAATGAATACGTCGCTTCACCTTTTGAGCAGGGAATAGTGAGCCAGTGGGTGGTGACAGCGGAACAGCACAGCCTGGCAAGACCTCAGGTGTGGCTCTGTCACATCGGAGCTGAAGGACTTCTGCGCGAACCAGCGGGCAGGTAGGAGGGGACAGCACCTTCCCCCGGAGAAACTGGTTCAGGTTGATGACAGGTACCAGGTACACACCCAGACCCAGGCGTAAATAATATCAAGCCTCGTGTGGCTGAGGTGCAAATTACAATAAAAGGGTTGGTTTTCAATGCTGAGTTAATTGAATGATATGTCATTGAATTCTGAATCGGTTTATTACATTGGTGTCAGTTCTGTTCATATGTGGTGGTTATTGAATGCTTGCTCTGAGTGACGGGTATTAACCCCTCGAGGATGTATTTCTCTAGGATGTATTTTTGTTTTTCCACTTTCATCTAATCATGCATCTCTCGATTGCGATGAATAATAGCAACACATTTATATTTCGGAAGTTACCAATAAAATGTTCCACGGCCACATTCAGTCCTTGCCAAAATGGACTTGCATGCTCACTGTCATGTTATGCTTTTCATACCTCTTCACTTCGTGCTTCTTCTTCTTCGTCAGTCACCTTCCCCATTGTCAGCCTTCTTTAGCATCACCCATAATTACCACGCTCAGCGTAGCATCCTCACACCCACCAGCAACCTTAGCTTACAGCTCTCCACTCGCCACGCTGTTTAAAGCCATTCGTGGGGCTGAGTGCCAAAATCCGCCTTAGTTCCCCATCAGGACGCCTCGCCTGTCCGCGCTACTCAAACAACTCCAAAACACGCCGAAGCCCCAAGCAAGCCTGCCTTACCCCAACTGACAGCACGCCTTCTGCGTATCTTCAGGTCATCTTGTTTGATACAGTATTTGCGGCAATATCTCCCATATTGATGCGAACATTCACGGTCGCAGGCATCTCTGCTGCCGAACGGGGCCCGCTACCCCCAAAAACAAACTTGCCGTGCAAAGCATGTCAGACGTTACATCTTCATGGGCATTCTGCCCAGTTCTTTGCTTATGGAATGACTTCACTGGCGAGCACCGCAAGGCATTTTTTCGTCCGTTGGTTTATACACGCACCCCGTCTACTTCAATTGTCTCCATCTCGATCATAGCGCATGTTTAGGCTATGACACCGAGGTGACTCCAGTGCAAGATGGCCCTCTTGCACATAGTGAGTTGGCTGCTCCGGCGAATTTTAGTGACCATCATGCCCATGTCTCTTCTACAACTCCAATTTCAGTCCAACTCTACAAAGCGCAGTCGGCCATAATAATAAAAACACGGAATCCATTCTGCACAGATTTGGGACAAGAGGCTTTCGACGTTCTAAAACCCGTTTCATGCGCGATCAACGCACAAACTGCTAGCCCTTGTACCCAACTCAAGCTGTTTCTGCACTACTAAACACACCAGCATTGGTTTACGTCTTTGCGGCATGAGAGTACACTCAATTGTATGACCCAATTTGACGGCGACTACTGTTTACACTGCCGACTAGAACACCTAAAAGCCAATAGGGCACTATGAGCCGCACCTTGTGTGCCATTGCCGCCCAGAATCAGGCTGAAGGGCGGCTCGTGTTCAGCAGAGCCATCGTTGATCCCTACCATTCGAGGACTTGTCTTCATTCTCGACGCAGAACGAACACCCGTTACATCACTAGAATACGGTTGCGAGAATACAGCTGCGAGACTTTGATTTGTAAAACAAGTTTCTGACTCCAACACTAGAGAGGAAAAGAAAAGCTTGGTATGAAGCAACAGGTAGGGCTGCTATGTCCCTTCCAATCGGAGGTCTACGGCACGTTCCGCAAGGCGCAGCTCCATCGCACAGGGCAATGGCAGGCGGCCAGAAGGCTGATTTTGCAGCAGCCGCAGGGCGATGAGGCTCATTTGTTCTTGGCGGTTTCTAATTGCTCTCCGGGGTGACTTCATGATCGGCTGGAGACTTGACTGCAAAAACGTGAAGAAGATGCACACTGCTGCAGCAATTGCGACAATATTGTTTTTGCTTCAACTGGATGTGGGCGATTGTTGATGCACGTGATCAGTATGGTCGTTTCAGCGCAGAAGATGAGATGGCGCACCGTCGACATGTATCAAGGAAAGAACCCCCAGAGACAAACCTATCGCACTGGCGTTCCTGCGAGTACAATATAGTTTTATCTGTGTCTAGTGATTGAGATGGATGACAGAATGACATGAACGACACCACTTGATACGTTGGACGCGCACCCTTTAGAAGCATCATGTTTGAGGTAACATAACTACAAATGTCGGTACTCGCGCAAACACCCCTTCATGCTAACCAAGTATCATCTCCATAGCCTCATCCAGAAGAACATTTGCATCTCCGCCTTCATCGAGCCCGTTCCGTCGTCTTGACCAATGCCGAGTAAGCCTCAATCTCACAGTTACAGCTTCACCACGTCGACGCGGCTAACGTACCCTACAGACTCGTTGAAATCCGTGCGGCGCAAAGAACCTTTGAAGGCGCGTACATGCGCACTGCCCTGGGCCAATTTTCATTCTCTCTCGTGATTCTCAAAATTTTTACGGAAGAATTTTACCCAATAGGTGCCCTGTTTGCAGTCTACGGCACCGCGATTCTGTTTGTTGCTGTGTATCGTCGCCATGAGGGCCAGCGTCAGTTCTTTGATTCGGCTGGTATAGACGGCATATTGCTTCGGAAATTTAGGACCAGCGGTGACACTGTAGCATTGATTACGCTACTGAGCCTACTCGCATACATCGCATTGTTGGTTCTCACATGGCACTTGATGTAGGGTTCATCGATTCGTCTTATAGAAGGCAAGCAAAAAATATGGCTGTAGATTCCCCCGAGCGTGGTTCTGTTATTGGTAGGCTGGGTGAGTTGGAACCATTTTATACAAGAACAAGTACTGTATGGGAAAGAAACTCCAAATAAAATAGAACAAAAATAAAGAACAAAAAGTCAACATTTCCCAAAATTGTAATCCCGTGCCACATGTTGTATGTGGCATTTCGTCAAGGCGCTCATGAAGGCGGTGAATAGCACACTCAGAATAGCCTATCCCTCGTATCTCGACTCCCTTATTTGATACACTCCCGAAGGCCGTAAAGTCCAAACCAAACAAACGAAAAACCAAGCCATCTACGTTTGGTGCACTGAAGGACACCAACGATGCTGAAGGAAATTCAGCTACCCAAACATACAAAAATAGTCCCTTTTATATCCGGTCGTAGACCATAACGCTTATCGTCCCAGCACTGTCTATACGCGAGTTTCGCAGCCCTTATCACAGATGCGTTCCGTCCTCGGCATTTGGGAACTGCCAGTTTGCGAAATCGACACCAGGCTTTCTGAATGCATCTGGACCCCATGCAGCCTGGCCGAGGACGCCTGGAGTGGTCTGTACTTCTGTGTTCATATTCACAACGGTCCCATGAATGGATGTAGCATTCGTGGGATTTGAAAAGAGCTCAGAATATCTTGCGGAGTTTGGGTCTAGTTCTTCTGAGGGTGTCATCTGCGAGTTTTGACTGGACATGAAATCCCCGCTAAATGACATGGATCGAGTCGTCGATGGAATTGAAGGTGCCCAACCCCAATCTTCTCCAGATACAGAGCCTGGCGTACCGGAACACCACACTGGAACACCAGTAGAGCTGGGACCAAAGCTGCCAAACGAATCACCGACAGGTGGCTCTATTTGCTGCCATACCATACCGATGTCGCTGGTGCTTGCCACCGCCGCAGCGCTTGGTGCTGAAGCAGTCCATGGCATGCCGGCTTCATTGGGCATTCCCGAGGCTAATGAATCCAACAGTTAGTCAACTGGACAGGCGGCTAGAATGTCGCGTGATACTGTACCTCCCAAGTCGTTTGGATACCCAGTACTTCCGTCAGATAATAGTACTGGAACAGACGTACTGTGCGAAGGCATTCTAGTACTCCTATACTCTTCTGAGACAGATCCATTTGGTAAATTAACGCCCCCAATGGCCAGTACGGGTGAGTTTGAAGCGAGAATTGGCACCATTGGTTGGCCTTGTACCGAGTCCTTTCGATGACCCGCAACAGAAGGAGGAAGCTGGTCAACCGGGTGAAAACTGCAATCTTTCTTCAGTCTAACACAGTTGATACACCTGTTTTCGATGTCCGCAGATACGATGCATCGGATTTTTCGTCGTCGGCAGTGAGCTTTTGTCATTGTTAGTCTGGAGGCGTGTTGCTATGCGACCCGCAGCAAGACCTACTGCAAGCAATCGATGTACGATGATACCCAAGTTTGTTTCTCTTCTTCTCTGCCGAACTACTTGATTGTGATGACTGGTCCGAGGCAACAGAGCTTGCCATTGACTTGACAGCAGGAGTAGAGTATGATCGCTTCAGCATTGCATTGGAATCTCGACGGTCTTTCCAGGCAGTAACTGCATGATGGTCCATGACAGCTGAAGAAACATTATGCTGCGACATATTTCGCACTTTGGCGTCATTGGTATACTGGGCAGCTGTTGCCTCGGATTTCAACGACCGCGGCGACCGCTGACTTGATCGCGGCGACTTGGACGGGCTCGTTAGCCCTCGGCGAAAGACGGCAGACTCACTTTGTGCCCAAGTTTTGAGCTTATTTGGTGAAGGAAACGGTGGTACAACTGCCATGGTACGAGTCTGTGTAGCGAAGAAGGAACAAAGAGTTTCTACGGCAGTGTGGTGTGAATACGGTGACTATGGTCGTAGGTTCAAGCCGGTGTTCGGTGCGGAATGCGTCGCCGTGTCGATTCTAAAGAGAGTCACAGTTCATTGTCGTGGAAATTTGGAGAATTTTCCTGATCAATGGACCTAAAATCGTCGATTCTCTTGAAGGAGAAGAGTAAAGTGCGATCCTTCCGCCGGAAATACTCAGAATAAGAAGGCCTTAAGCACGCCGAAGTAACTAGGACTGGTATACTCGCTACCTGTCGTGAAGGTAAGTGCTAATTAAAAGTTGCGAGTTGTCTCTTTTCGTGAAAGTTTAGATCTTCGACATTAATAGACACTTCGAATACCAGAGTCTTTGAGGAGGGGGAGTGTGCCTTTGACAATGAGGCACCCTCAAAGCAGGCCACTCGGGGGTTTAGCCACAGATTGACGAAAGACAAGGCGAATGTGCAGGTATTGTCAACGGAACAGTAGTAATTGTTCTCAAAAAAAAATTATGTTGCGGGAAGAATAACCGTGTGAGAAGGGTGGATGATGTGGGATTAAAGCGCCGGATACAGGGAAAGAAAGTTAAGGTGTGGTAGACAGATATCACATCGAGCAACTGATTACTATGCAGTAAATAACACCCCCCAAGCAGATGACAATGTATACTCAGTGTCTTGTTACCCCAGTGTGGCAATATCACTTCTCATCGGGGTGTTTCACTGTGGATACTACGAGGCCAACAACGAGATGGTTCCACCTCTTTGACTTTGGGCTTGATGCCAGTTCATCTGTGTGTGTCTCTTGCAGTGGGCACTGAGGAATGGAACGTAAGCCTGTATGGTCTACTAGCCACAGAAGATGGTGCATGTTGCCACTGACATATGGGTTCCAATTCACGGAATAAAGGATAAAGCAATTTCTACGGCGCTGGTGATGGGGCAGGGGAAAAACAGCAAAAAGCAAAGGTTGGATGTCAATGACACACGAAAGAGGAACCTGGGTCAGTGTTCTTGACAGATCCAGCTGAAACAGCCAGAAGGTAGGGGCCAGGAGTGCAAAGGGATAGTTTGTGGCGTCACGATCTCATAGGGGATCCAGTGGCCAGTCTAGTCCCCAAGCCAGGCCACTAATGGGGGGTGCCAACCCCCTAAAGCCCATTTGCAGTCTTGTTTTGTCGTTTCTTTTCGGTGTTTTCGATTCGAGTGCGGAGTGAGAGTAGATGCGGAAGCAGCCGACAAATGATGAGGCAATAGGAGGCACGGGGCATTGATGAATGTGTTCTTGCTAAAGGGAGCCGTTTTGTCTTGCTCAAGGGCGGGCAAACCCTGGTCTCAAAAACATGGGGCGACGGAGCTTAACAATTTATTGGGGGAAAGAGGCACTGAGCTAGGCAAGCACCAGACCAGTTCAATTCCTACTGGTGCATGGCCAAAGACAGGGCATCCCAGTAACAGCCTCCGTTGACTGAAGGCCCGGAATCTTTCGCGCGCTCCTGTTCCGCGAACAATCCTGACAAGCTTCGAGAGGCGCTCGCGCGTCCCACTCGATGCAGCGCCAACAGTCCACTGCGGCCCAAATCGTGCAGATTGGTTGCAGGGGTGGATGGATGTACATCCACTGTGCTCACAGGCGAGAACATGCTCAACAGAGGAGGGGGTACAGTGAGTGTTCAGTACCTATTGGCTCGCTCACCCACCTCCGTAATGCTGGAACTGGCTCCACGAAAAACAGACAAATCTGGCTGACCATCGCCAATCCTAGCCAACGTTCCATCGCCCCTGGTGTTTGTGATGAACTCGACATGGCCCAATCTCAGTGTTGCGTGGCTTTAGCTTTTGCGGCGCAACAAACCTTCTGTTTTCCAGCTTTGAGGAGTGAATATGCATTAGATGGTAGCTTTTCAAGATCAGCACGGTAGCACACCTCCAGCAGGCGCACCCTCTTCCTGACAGGACACCATCACTCGACGCCCGATTTTGTTTTGTTTGGCCAGTTAGCTTGGAAGGGAAGACCATAGCTGTTGTCTGCTACCAAAGGTATCGAAGGCCCCACCAGTGGACCTTGTCAGGCTCTGTTGCGTTACGGGGGGTTCGGGCGCTCCCTTCCGTCCAAGTAAGTGGTGTGCGCTTCCTTGCATGCTCTCAAGCTAAAGAGGATCCTTTCGGTCAATACAGCCACTCTATAGTCATTAATCATAACCAGTTAGCACATTGGATTCATAACATTGTGGAGAGACTAGTGGAGTCTTGACAAGTTGAAATATCAACAGCGGTTAACATTGGTGGACAGATAGACTGGGGTGCTGTCAAGTGATGTGACCTCTGCCAGAAGCAAAACCATTGGGGCCAGTTTTGTTGACCTCTTCGCAATGCATTCGGCCATTAGATGCTGGCCGGTGAGCGGTTGTCCGCTAAGAGTAATCACAATAAAACCTATCAGCTGCTATTGTAGACGCTGCCGCAGAGTGTGCAAATTCCTTGCATCGCTAACTTGCAGTGCTGTAGTTAACAAAAGTCGCATCGAGAGTCGAGTAGTGGCGAAAATAAACACCCTGGTGTAGAATACCGCTGTTTAAGCCCCCAGTACACTGCCGCCACCATGCGAGAGCTGCAATCCGAACTGCTGGCTCTGAAGACAAAGCCTGCATGACATGATTAGTGTGGTAGATGCCGAGGGGACGAAAGGCAAATTACTGTACGTCTCACACCAAGGTGTGGCTCAGGTGTTATCTCAGTGAATGAATGTCTGGGTACTAGATGTCAACCCATCATGTCTCATATTTTCAGACCGGTTTAGAACTCTCACTTTGCTGTGGGTGGCCTGTCGATCTGTGCTCCGCTGTCGCAGCGGGAGGATCGGCTGCGCACTAGCATTTGAACGCTTGGCAGTCTCTGTGCGCAACCCATTTGAGCCCTCAGAAGTGACAGAGGAAAGATCTGTTTTGGCGCTCAGACCAGTTTTAGTTCATAGTCTAAATCGTAAAAGTTGAACCCTTTGCGCTTGCGCAGTATGGCAAATTAGATTATGGATATGTTCATGCCAACCAGGAGTTGCTGGTTGATGCCATTGGCAAAAAAGACCACGCTAGATAGAGCAAACACATGAGAAGCAAGCCCCGAGGGACCGCTAGACGAGGATTGTGGACGTAAGAGAATTAGCGAAAGGGTTTTGAGACACCGTCCTCGTCACTGGCCGCGCTTCGTCTGGAACACAAAGAGAAGCCCTAAAACAGCTTGCATGACGGTTAAGGTGCAAGCCTTGTTCAGCATGTACTTCCATACACAGATGTTGAGCAGTGTTGCCTTCTATTACCAGACTCAGCAAATCATTTAGCCATGACCACGCTGCCTTTTGATCGCATCCTTGGCGATTGACCATGGCAGTGTCTAGCACATGCCCACCCACGGCTGCAATCCAATCTTAGGTGGGCTGTTGCCAAGTGGAACGAGAGTGCATCAGTCCCAGCGTTAGTTGCTTTGTATTATTTTAAAGGTCGCGCAAAATGTGATCAAAATGCTCTTTGGTGCAGGGCTGTCGTATTCCTTGCAATCCATAGATTACAGATAGTGTCCTGGCACACCACCATGATCTCTTTTGGCTTAGCGCTTGAGTGGCAAAAGATACCGAGTGATCTTTTTTGTGGCGAGTTGATAGGACGAGCCGGGCAAGTTATTTTGGGAGAGCTTCGGTCGCGGCTTGTCATACAGCAATCCGATCCAAGCCAACCAGCCTGTGGGATATTTCGGCTGAAAGCTTCCCCGACTGACGTTAGTAGCTTCAGCAGGTCTGGAATTAGCCCGAGCTCAAAAGATTGGTAGCGAAAAGCTACTTATTGTGGCGTCAGTTGCCGCAGCGTAAAAGTTTCAAGGCTAGACCAGCAGACGTGAGCGTTCATTTATCTATCTCGCTTGATTTGAACAAGACAAGAGAACCTGTTGTCAATGTAAAGGCAGCAGAGCCCCATGCATTAGCGGCCGCGGCTTCCCCAATCTTGTGGTGATTGTCAACAAGGCGACAGGCATGGCCTTGTAGCTTGTCATATACCTATTTTTTTTTCGTCATACTCTGTACGCCATTTAACTTGTTCGGTATTAGTTTTGAGTACAACCCAGACAGAATGCCCAATGGTGAGGCTGTCGCTGCTAGCACCATGAGCGCAGACTCTTACTGGACCCTGAAAAAGACCCTTGATTGGAATGGAGCCTTAGAATTTTGTATTATATTCAGTGTTGTTTTCGGATGGTCACCTCCTCATGCCAAAGCCCATCACGTCTCCCTCGTGAGATGCGAAAAATCCGGACTGCAATTACTCTTTGTTATTTTTCGACTTGCCCATGTTGTAGCAGCGGTGGCTCTCCATCACATGCCCACGAATCACAGCGAATGCTTTGAACCGCAGGGTGCGAGCAGCTCCGTGAAGCTAATAAGCACACTCCCTTGTCAAAGTTACTGACGAGACGGGGTACGGTGGTTGCCACTTCGGTTAATCGCGAGGTATTCGGCGTGCGTGTTCTGCTGAGCTTTGCTTGAGCAAGTGGTCAGTTTAGATCACCAGGCTATAAGACGTCAAGGCAAACTTGGCAGCGGCTGCTTTAGAAACGAGCTTCATGTTCTTCACTACAAACTCCAGCCGTAAAAACATTCGAAATATTGACATGGGGACGACCTTCTCGGTGAAGCAAGGATTGAATGGGCTCCTGCTCGTGTTCCGTAGATAGACTAGAGTGGCGTATAATGAGCCAGATGGCGTCAATCGGATCATCGCTATCACGGAAAGAAACCCTGATTTTAGTCTCCTCGGACTGTGCATTGCAACAACACAGGGTTGACTCAAATGCTGTCTCTTGTACGGACACTGTTGCTGCCGAAACCAATGTTTTATTGTCCCCATTGGCGCTAAAACTGTTAGCATAATGGACTCCGCGCTCAAGTCATTCATGTCTTTCGATGCAAGGCCGAACAAAACTCACCAATTTGAAAAACGAGCATCGCATTGACCTGAAAATGCCAGAGACTTGTACAGAACATCATTGTCTGGCGAGGCGAGGGCAAGCGCAGTCGCACACGCTTAGCTCCTGGCTTGTGTAAGAATGCTTCGCAAACGCTAGACAACGTAGACGTAACTAGCAATTGCAGATATTCGCCAACCGTCCATGAGACGACTGCTTCATTGCAAGGAGCTGTTTTTCGCAGCGTACAAAAGCAGGCATGCACGTGGTTCACACGCCGTGGTATTCGGTGCTGTGAGGCCGCAGACGGTGACAGTGCCCGGGTTCAATGTATTATACATCTTACCAACATGATTATGATACTTGAAATCCTTCTTCCAGAGCGAGGCAATGAAGTCGCAGAGTTGCAATCACACTGGTGATGTGGTCAATCTGGGCAGAGCCTTGGAGCGGGAGCATGCGTGACAAGCCCCCACTTCGCTGTCGTCACTGGGCTACCGAAGGAAAGCCACAACGAAAAGACCTGGTTTTGACATGGACAGATTCGACAGACAAGTCTTATATCAACATGTGCAGAAGCTCCAGCTCAGGGAAACCTCATTCTTAAAGAGCACCTCATAATTGCCATTTCGAGAGGGGTTTAGATTGCTTGCAATTCAAGTAGGCAGTTGTCGGCCAAAATGAGCGATCTTCAAAAGGCTTGGGCCAAGTCCAAGCTTGGTCTCCATCCAGAGCCGTTTGATGAATTCGAAGAAGAAGCCGAGAATCATGTAGGGGAATTACCAGAGTCTATTGATGACGATTCTTCGTCGGCATCGTCAGCATCATCAGTTTCTTCGACTGGAACCATTGTTCCAACTCCAACTCAAAATCTGTTTGCTCGACCCCAAGGGTAAGTGAGATTGTTTGCGTTCGCCAATTATAGACTAAATCCAGTAGAGTAAGCCGAGGCAGAACGTTGGAACAAATTCCGTGGACAACCTACTTTGAGCGAGAACTGTATCTGCCTTCTCCGGCAGAGGGCAGCATCAAACACCACGTATACCTAACGTCGCCCTCGGACAAAGGTCCATTGTTCGTCATGCACCACGGAGCAGGATCATCAGGACTCTCCTTTGCTGTTCTGGGCTCTGAACTGAGAAAAAAGCTACCAAATGCTGGGATTCTATCTATCGATTGTCGTGGGCACGGGTCAACGATGGGAGAGGCAGGCTCGGACCCTGACCTGCGGCTCGAAACACTCAGTAGTGATCTGTTTGACCTAATCCACTCTACCAAGAAGAAAATGGCCTGGGAGTCACTCCCACCAATCATTTTGGTCGGTCATTCACTTGGCGGCGCCGTGGTGACAGACCTGGCGAAGACAGGCAAGCTAGGATCATCGTTGTTAGGATATGCGGTGTTGGATGTTGTTGAGGGTTCAGCTATGGATGCGCTACAGAGCATGCAAACATATTTATCGACCCGGCCGGCCGGGTTTACCTCAGTGGAATCTGGCATTGACTGGCACATCAGGACGAGAACAATACGCAATTCTGTATCGGCTCGCACCTCCGTGCCTGGCCTTCTGACTGAAGACGGCCTGGCTGACCCATCACGTCCATGGCGATGGCGTACAAATCTAGCCAAAACACAGCCTTTTTGGGAAGACTGGTTCGTGGGATTAAGCAAGAAGTTCCTGAACGCTGCTGGGGGCAAGCTTCTTATACTTGCTGGGACGGACCGACTAGACACGGAATTGACAATTGGGCAGATGCAAGGTTCGTTTCTCCATCGGAAAGCCTCGAACTTCGGGCGATTTACTGACATGCAGTTAGGCAAATATGCGCTCCAAGTGTTTCCTGAGGCTGGGCATTTTGTTCACGAGGACATTCCACAGCAGGTTGCGATGTGTTTGGCGGACTTTCATCGACGAAACGACCGAAGCTCTTTGGTATTGCCGCCCAAAGTATCAGACTTGATAAAGCAAGGAAAGAAAGTGTGAAACGAGAGCGAGATTGAAACCTCTCAAACCTGGGCTTGCAGCTACACGACCTAATATCGACGTAGTGAAGAAATGAATCGGCAGACTAGCATTTGCTAAGCATTAGAGGCAAGCATCGACTTGCCATAGAAAACCCGCCAAGTACAATTTGGCGTTTGGTGTTTAGTGCAATGGCATATACGAAGTCTTAATTGAGTCCAAAGGCGACATTCGGATATACCGTTTCCCAGGTCATACTTATGAAGCAGCGCACTTTCGTGGCCATGCCAATGCCACATAGGTAAACGCATCTTCCCACAGTGGCTTGCAGGTGCACGATGTCGCGGGCTTGCATCGACGATTTGCTGATATGAGATAAATTGGGACGAACAAGGGCTCCCCAATGCTGTGGTTTCTGCAATTATTACTGGTAGAACAAAATTAACAAGCCACTCTTACGGTGTAAGGATTTACCCCACAGGGTGGTGTGCATGATGCGTGTGGACGGTAGCCAGGGTAGCATCAGGCCTAGGGCTCGTTTTCGTTTTCAGCAGCGCTTCCGAGTAAAACTGTGCTTACTCCCTTGGGGAGAGGTTGGACAGACGACCATTCAAATATTTGGGGGCGAGTAGCACTCCATCGACTGGGCCGTGTCGTATCCGTTTTTTTTTTTTTTTTTTTTTTTTTGCATGGGACGTAACATTTCGGGTTGTCCTTGTCGACTGGGAACGCCGACATGTGAGACTATTGGCGGTGCCATGACAGTACATATGGCGCCAAAACGACCAGCGACAAGAATATGTGCAGCACAGTTCGTGGTTATCGAAGCACTTCATAGCATTATTGCGATCAATACTGTATATTTACTGGGTCAACTTGATTTTTAGCCTGCCGATCATGGCAGCAAGAAGGCAACTCTGGTTGACCACGGATATCGGCATATTAGATGTTTCGAGCAAATAACGCCCATCCCTTTTCGTTGGCGCAGGAAGAGAGCTGTTAAATTTCACGAGACCCATGTAATAAACTCAGAAAACCCATCACTGGGAATAGTGATCAGAATTTTAATCTTAAATTTTTTTTCTCTTCTTCTCCAGCCAGCCATGTACATTTAACTGAGCTGCCCCTAGTGCTGCATTTGGGTGAATTTCCGTAACGGACCGATCTGACAATTGGAGTCTAGCCCCCCATCCTTCCCACCAAACTGCGTCCGCTGACTGGTGCTGCTTCCCCTCATGTCCTCCCTCTAGCGTCCATTCTGGGGAAACCTACAGCGGAGAAAATGTCCTTGTTCAGGTACCCTTACTGTTGATCCCCGCTGAAGCTCGTCCGAGGCGGACGCTGTCAGGTGCTTCCCTCGGCGCCACCGTCATTCGAGGTCGTTCTGTTTTTAATTACATGCGACGCCGCCTCCTCTTTCTCCAAAAACCTACGTCTCCAACATCCTGCATTGCCCTGCTCATTCCCATCTTCTTCAAACAACATATCAATTTGTCCCAATTGAACGCCATTTCATCAAAACCGCAAACATGAAGGCCTCCGTTTTCTCTGTTGCTTCCCTCGTTACTGTCGTTGCTGCTGCTGGCTCTCCTGACGTTGGCAACTTGCCCCCTTGCGTTGTACGTTTTTCCGACCCCAAACAGACTTGCCGATGAAGTCAGGCATTGAGCAAAAGCTGACGTTATTGTGTTACAGAAAGAGTGTCTCGGCCCTTTCTTTACGGGTGGCGAGGTCGCTGGTTGTAAGCAGCTCGACTACGCATGCGTTTGCAAGAACACAGACTTCTTGGGCAAAATCGCCTGCTGCGCCAACGACAAGTGCGATGCCAGCAGCAAGAATGCTATCCTCACCTTCGCCAAGCCTCTATGTAATGCCGTTGGTGTGCAGGTTCCTGATGACATTGCTGAAACCTGTAAGAAGAGCCAGGGCAAGTCCTCCAGCTCTGCCGGCGGCGCCAAGCCCACTGGCACCAACGCCTCTGAGTCTCAGGCCGCTGCTACCGGATCTAAGACCTCCTCTGGTGCCCCTGCTGCCAGCAGCTCTGCCGATTCCAATAAAAACGACGCTGCTGTGAACAGTGCCTCCGGGGTGCTTGGTGCCATCGCTGCTATGCTTATGGCTCTGTAAGCGAGTGCTAACAAACGGAATACCAATTTCGCCAGACATCAATAACGAATGGAATGCGTTTGCTTAATGATGAGGGCTGGTTGCGATGGATTGAAGGGCATGGATGTTTTTGAACAGTGATTTAGCGACTCTACCTGTGAATATCGCGGGGTTGATCCACGAAGCTACATTGACCATTAGTAAAGAATTAATAGGACGATTGACCACATATTGATTACGTTGACTACATCGCTCCATGTATATCGTACACTGTGCCAACCATGCCGCATATTGATTTGTGTGGTTGTGGCTGCATCTTATTTTTGTCTTTTGGACCCCAATCTGCAGGCCACATGCAGACTGATACCGCGCGCTTCGACGAGCAATGTAATTTGCCGTGGAGAGTATTGCAAAGCCAGCTCGTAGCGCCCTCTGACTATCAAGCCTGCGGGTGACTTGTCAGTATTCAATGTAGCCACTGGATGAAGTGTGTTTAATTTTGGTTGGTTCCAGCCAATTTCATTTCGCGCCTTCGTCACGCCGACTGCAGTACTCGTTTTCAGTGGTTGGAGCACAGCGCCTTGCCGCCAACCAGCCAGGCTAGACCCATTAAATGGATTGGAGTGGATATTCAAATAGCCAACCAAAGATCCTGGGCCAACTTTTTTTTTTTGCCAACTGCCTCTAGATTTTGATTCAACACTGGTTTGCATTGTCGCGTTGCATTATTGCGTTTTTGGACTCTCAGCGGAAGAAAATGAAGAGAAAGGCCGACTCTCAAGCCGTCAACGGCAAGACAAGCAGCAAGAAAGCCAAGACTGGTAAGTTCTGGCGTGGCGAGCATCCTGCGTCCCGTTGAGCGCTAATGGTTGTTGTAGCTCTGGGAGCTGAAGAAGCGCAAGAGCGATTTCGAGATGGATTGTTCGATAAATCTGTTTTGAAGACGTACACAGATGAATACGCCACCTCGACCCCATATAAGCATGCCGTAATCCATCAATTGGTCAGCGACAAGCTCTTGCGATCCGTCCGCGATGAAGTTCAAGCCAACGTACAATTTACACCCAAAGAGACCGATATCTACAAAATCCACCAATCAGGAGATTTGGCCAACCTGGATGGCCTCGATGACGAATCGCTGTCTAAATTACCATCTCTGCTAGCGCTTCGCGACGCCATCTACTCCGAGACCTTTCGAAAGTACATCGCCGACATTACGGGATGTGGTCCTTTGAGTGGAAGCAAGACCGACATGGCAATCAATGTGTACACTCCTGGATGCTATCTCCTCTGTCACGATGATGTAATTGGTTCTCGGAGAGTGAGCTACATTCTGTATCTCACTGACCCTGACACACCTTGGAAGCCTGAATGGGGAGGTGCATTACGGCTGTTTCCAGTACAGGAGATCAAAGACAAACAGGGTGAGGTTGCGAAGGCACCTCTTCCCGATGCTGTCAAGGTGATCCCTCCAGCCTGGAACCAGCTGAGCTTCTTTGCTGTCCAGCCAGGAGAGAGTTTCCACGATGTTGAAGAAGTGTATCACGCCGAGTCCAAGGAACAGACCGAAAAGGACGGCGGCCGAATCCGTATGGCCATCAGCGGCTGGTTCCATATTCCTCAGAAAGGAGAAGATGGCTACATCGAGGGGGAGGAGGAGAAAAACGCCAAAAACAGCAGCTTGATGCAGTTGCGTGGCAACCCTGCTCAGTACGATGCTCCCCAGGCACAGCCTGTCAAAGTGACCAAGCCAACGCATGGCGATGACGCTTTCAGCGAGGAGGACTTGAACTTTTTGATCAAGTATCTTGCGCCCACGTTCCTTACTCCAGATACACTGGAGCAGATCGCTGATCACTTCGAAGAGAATTCAAGTATCACGCTCCCCTCCATTCTGTCCAAGAAATTCGCCACTCGCCTGGAAGAATACGTGCGTAGCGAGGAGGCCAAGACGCTCCCTGAGAAGAGCGCAGAGATTGAGAAGTCTTCCGGATGGAAGGTGTCCAAGCCACCACACAAACACAGGTATCTGTACCAACACCCCAGCCGGCCAGACGAGCTTCGCACATCTCAAGAAGAGTCACCGCTCACAGAGCTTTTGGACCATCTTCTCCCGAGTAGACAATTCAGACGCTGGTTACAAATTGCCACCAGCTGCTCTATTCAGAACCACGACATCATCGCCCGCAGGTTCCGCCGCGGCCATGACTATACACTCGCAACTGGGCATGACGGAGATGCCCGTCTCGAACTTAATCTGGGCATCACCCCTACTAAGGGATGGGGCGACGAAGATGAAGCTGAAGAAGATGAAGAAGAGGAGGCGTCCTCTAAAGACAAAGGCAAAGGTAAAGCCAAGGCTGGAACAGATGAGCCCGCAACCGACGAAACTGAAGAGGTTGGCGGTCATGAAGTTTACATGGCTGGCGATGACGACGCAGACGAAGACGCTGCCATTTATAAGGCCAGTGGAGACGATGACAACATTCTCTTCGCCCAGGCTGCGGCATGGAACAAACTGACGCTTGTGCTGCGCGACAGCGGCACCCTCAAGTTTGTCAAGTATGTTAGCCGCAAGGCACAGGGTGACCGATGGGATATTTCTGCGGTCTTCGACGTTGATGAGCAAGACGAGGATGAGGAAGGCAATGGCGAGGCTTCTGGCGCTGGGGTTGTAGATGAGTCTGAGGAGGAAGAGTTTAACGGGTTTTCCGACTCGGGAGACAGCGAGTCTGATTAAAGCAAAACAGTCTTTTGAACATTTTCATACATACTTTTCACGCAGCTAACGAATTTAAACATGCACCAACTTGCAGAGATTGGAATAATAGATATGATTATAGAAGGTCATAAACTCGTGGGGTATATTAAATAGTGCCTATAATACAAAGTAGGTTTGAGAGCCCGTGGATGGGTGCGCCTCTTGGACAGCCTATCTAGTTGTCTGCTTGTGGAGGGCGAAACAGCATGTTGGCAAGGCTACCCAGTTCTCTATCAAACAGCGCTGCCTTCAAATCAGAGGCTTGTTGACTCATGCCAGACTTAGTGAGAAAATTGACGGTGTCTGCTCCCAGGTACGTAATCCATGGCTTAGGGCCGATTCCAGCCAATTTGGCAGTGTTGACTCTGTCTTGGTTCATCTTTTGCAAAAGTTCACTTGCGACCTGCTGCTTGAGCTGCTTCTCATTCCTGAAGAGGTGTAAAGCTGGGCCATGGTCCGGATGTGTAGGGTGATGTAAGTGAAGATGTGCTCGTTCGACAATGAGTGGTTGAGGTAGCCTTTTTGCCGCCTCCAAATGTGCATCGAAGAGCTTCTCGGTCGGTAGCGTCCGTCCATATGACTCGACGGTTGATAACCATGAGACTGATCTCCAGGGTAAGACCAAGAGCTCTGCTTGCTGTGGCGTTCCCTTGAAAAGCTCCTCTGCTTCCAGTATCGTTGTAATTGCGGCATCGAGATTGCCATACTGAGGCTGACTCTTGACTTGTACAACTTGAGCTAGCAAGAAAGAAGCGCGCAGTATCCGAGTGGACTCATCCACAGCACCTGGCGCCTCGAATAGCGCCCTTGATATCCATTCCCATGCTTTATCCTCCATTTGCTCTGCTACCAAAAATGGGACAAGAGCCTTGACAAAAGGTTTCTTGTCTAGGAACTCGAGGGTGCCTTCAGCACCACAAGACCGCAGCCAGCGTACAACACGGAGAGCCACGTCTTGCGCCACCGTTGCGTCCGATTGGCTTTCGGGTGTTTTTAGTTGAGTTTGCTTCGATATTAAACAACCTGTCGCGGCTGCAATGTTCATCAGACCGCGAGCCACAGCTTGGTCAAACACTTGCATAGGATCCGGTTTGGCTTTTTCCATTGCAATGGGTGATGTTGGACGTGTGGAGGATTTGTTATAACTGAAGAGCGGGTTTGTGAGGATGGAATTCAAGTGATGGGTGGCGGCGGAGTGTCGACTGTCATGGCTTGTAGAGGACTTCTTGGATGAAGCTACGCGAAGTTTATCGCTGTGCCCATATTCCCGGTCAAGTTCCTTTCGAAAAGACTGCTTCAGGCCATCCAGCAGCTTTTCGGATTGCTTCTTGCTGAGCCCTGGAGGTTCATGATATCTGGAAAAAAGAGATCGCAGGGAGTTGGCGGGCTTTGTCGAAAACATCGTGGAAATCTGTAGAGGCCCTCTAAGGACTGACGAATGCGTGTCCACTGCTTATAGCAGCATATGCGAGTTCATATTCCCGTCGCAAAGGCAATGCGTTTGGATGTCGTTGCTGATATATAGTTACGTCGATCGTCCTTGACAAGAGCCAGCACTCCATCTGGCTAGACCATTTTCCATCGACGGTGAGACTCAGCACGTGATGTTCCTTCTTCAAGTCTATAGAGCAGAGGGCGGGGCAGCGCTAGAGCAGGATGGATGCGGGCAGGGTTAGGCAGAAGTACCGGAACAAGATGGCGTAGTGGGTTTTGCCCTCGGAGCGGGCGACGACAGGTACAGTGACTGAAGAGGCGCTGGTGCTGCAGTTGGCTACTTTCGCCCTGCGTCTGGCGGCTGATGGAAAGCTGCAGCCCAAGCAACTATTTGATGAGGAGTTGGATGAAGAGGAGGATGCTACCTGTGGCAATGGGATCAATTGGCGCTGAAATGAGGCATTGGACTAGCACCTTCCTCACCCAAGCTAGCGAGCAATAGCTATTAATATAGCGCTTTTGTTTTTTGGACGAAAATGCTCATTGATGATGCTTGCGTGTGCGCGCCTGATGGGGCAAAGCTGGAGCTTCAAAAGGTACTAGTACCTTCCGTCCCTAGGTTGCCCCAGCAAGCGCACAGGTCAATGCTACCACCTCATCAGCAGGGGTTGGCTTCCTCCAGGACGCTGCCAGATGCCTTGACTCCTGTGGTTGCAGCTGTGTGCGCCCCCAGTCAGTTCCCTATGGCGCCCAATGCAGAGCCCAGCGTAGCCAAGTACAGCGCAGCGCAGCCGAGACGCGGTACCAGTAGGGGGGCGTCACCGGCCACTAGAACAAAACCTTCGTAACAACTGAACCTTTTCTCCCTCTGCTCTCTTACGGCGAAAACTAACCTTCGCCTCCCTTTGTCCTCCACTCTGACATCCCTTAACCACAACCACAATTTCTTGCATCACATTTTCTTCACTTCTCATCTTCCCGTCTATCGGTTGACGCTGGATTTTGTTTCTGGTCGTCGTTAACCTTGTACTTCCACGCCTGTCGCTCCTCGCAGAGGCCACTTGACACGGCCGCTGCCTTTTTTCTCTCTTCGCACAAAACGTTCCATCGTCATCCCACACATACCTACACACACACTCTTCAGAATCATTCGCAATGTCTGAAGCCACATCACGAGCCTCCGCATCGCGCGGCAGAGGCTCTGGCCGCGGCGGTCGAGGCGGTTTTGCTGGACGAGGCGGTCGACGAGCCAACGGCGACAAGTCCGACTCTAAACCTAACGAAGAGAGCTTCGGCGCTTTCGACGACGATGGCGAGCTTGCTGAGCTTCGCAAGAAATACGGCGACAAGACTGGTGTCATTCGAGAGATGTTCCCTGACTGGTCCGAGGTAGACGTTTTGTTTGCTCTACAAGAGACCAACGGTGACCAAACCGAGGCCGTCACCAAGATTGCTGAAGGTACGTCAACCCAATCATTAGGCCCGAGTTGCCTTTTTTTGGTCTTTGCCAAGGCACAGTGCAATATTGAACACAATTTTCGACAGAGTGAGCTGACCACTTTTCTTTTCTAGGTGCTATTTCTCAATGGGGCGAGGTTTCCAAGACCAAGAAGGCTCCCAAGCCCAAGGCTAAGGACGCTCCCGCGGTCGCTACCACCGAACAGGCTACATCTACTTCTCGTGCCTCGCGCGGTGGAAGAACAGTTTCTGAAGGAGGTCGTGGCCGTGGCAGAGCTACAGAGCGCGGCGGACGCGGCGGTACACGCGGTCGTACTGCTCAGCCTGCTACCAGCGGAGCTCGAAACAAGGAGAACGAGCAGCTGTCCGTCCCTACAGAAGAGTCCTCCGCTTGGAACACCGAGCCCACCAAGACTGAGAGCAAGCCTGTCACTGCCGAAGCCATACCTGTTGAACCACCCAAACCTGCCGCATCCTCTGCTAAGACTTGGGCTAGCATGCTCCGGCAGTCCACCGTGCCCAAGCCTCCTGTACAGAAGGAAGCGCCACGCCCTAAGCCTACCGAACCCACTGAAGTCCCTACTCCTACTCCTGCCGAATCGAACCTTCCTGCACCTGAAGCCGAGACTACTCCCGTAGCTCAGCCCGCAGTCGCTATTATTGAAGAACCCGCACTCCTTCCTTCCCAGGATGATCTTACAAAGACGAATCTTGCACAGGTTGTTGACGATTCCCAGCCAGCCGCCACTGGCACCGCCGCAAGCACTGCTGCTGACTCTTGGGACCCACGACAGAGCCCTATTAGTTCCAACGCTACGCCCCTCTCCGCTGCTCACCAGCAGCACCAGACTCAAAGAGCCCCCATCAGCGGCTACGCTGCCTCTGCGATCAAGGCTACGACCGAGCGAGCAAACCGAACCCCAAGCTATCAACGCAGAGTTCTGGACCAGGAAGAAGCTGTCCGCATGCCCGGCAACCGCGAGGTCGACCGCGCTGCAGTACAGTTTGGCGCTTTCAACTTGAACGGTGGCGACGAGGAGGTTGATGGAGAGCGTGAGGATGCTGAGACGCGTACCCAGCCTCCCGCCGACTCCCCCGTCTCTCACCCCCGCGCCTCTTTGCCCCCTGCCCAGCAACCCGTTGCAGTTCCCGATACGTTCTCACAGCAGAAGACTACTGCTACTGGTGCGCCTCCAGGCATCAACCCCGCAGGTATATCAACAGTTTGGAATTTGTCCCCCGAGTTTCTCGCTAATCAAAGTTTAGGCGCTGCCGCTGGAGCCCCTGGTGTTGCTCAAGGTAAGTAATTTGCATGAAGCATTTGTGTTTCGAATGTTATTGGGACACTAACGTCAAGACGCAATAGTCTCTCAAGCTGCCGTGCCCAACGCTCAGCAGTACGGACGATTTGCTCAGGCTGGATCTCAAGATGCGCAGAAGCCCCTTGATCCCTTCAGCCAGCAAGCACACGTCTCTCAACCTCCCTTCGATAACGTCAACCCTGCTACCTCTCAGCCACCTACTCATGGAGCTTTCAGCTCAGCACCCGGAGACTACTCCAACTACTACACCGCAAACCAGCAGGACCGAAACCCCTACAACTACTATGGCCAGCAGTATGGCCAGCACGACGGAGCGCCATCTCAGCAACGCCATGTTGGCGGCTACAATGCCGCTCAAGCTGACAGCTTGAGCCAGTATCCCCAGAGCGGCGCCGGACATACTCAGCCTCGCTTTGGCGCTTCTGCCGATAGCCAAAACAGTGGCCAGTCTACCCCTAACCCTACGAACCAGGCTCAACAACAGCAGGGCCAGGCTGCGCCTGGCTCTCAACCTCAAGCCCATGGACAGCAATACCCCGGGTACAACCACCCCTACTACCCCTACTACCACCAATACTACTCCGGATATGGTCAGGGGGGCTTTGGCCCATATGGAGGCAAGGGAGGCATGTATGGTCAACCATACGGCGTCTCTCCCAACGCGCCCTATGACCAACACTCTTCTCAAGGCAACTTTGGTCCCTCGACACTGCACCGCGATAACAGTTTGGGCAGTGGTCTCGGTGATTACAACCGTAGTGCAACTGGTCAGACAGCAGGACAACCTGGCTTGGGAGCCGGAAGCGGATTCAGTGGTTCACACGACAGCTTCCAGCGTGGCAACTCCTTCCAGAGCCAAGGACAGTCATACAACGCCCAGAGCCAGAGTGGTGCTGGTGGCGGCGATGACCTGAAGCCCTTTGGCGACAAGGCTGGATCTGGACCTTCTCCATCTCTTGGTGGTGCTCGCCCCGGATCTGCCACCAACAATGTTCCAGGACAAGCCAGCGGATTGCCTCCTCCTCAAGGCGGTGCCTACGGCGGATACCCTAGCCATCTCCAGCAAGGCCACGGTGCTCATGGAAGCGGTGCTTATGGCATGGGTGGAGCCGGTGGTGCCAGCCAGCACGGCAACGCTCCCTATGGATCCTATGGCCAGGGCTTCGGCAGCGGCGGCGGCTATTATGGCGGCGGCGGCGGCCAGCAGCGTGGTGGCTGGGGCGGAAACTACCACTAGTGGGGTAGAAACCGCGATACCAAACGACGAGGACATCACCGACTTGATGATGACGACCATGGTGATGGCCCTATGATGCGAGATGAGAGATTGTCGCCAGATGTGACGTATCGGACGTCTGCACGGCGTGGAGAGACGGAACACCATGGGCGAAGAAGAGAGAGACATGGATTTTAGAGAAACCCGTAAAGCAGTGCGGGTATTGGAGGCAAGAACAGTGGACAATGGTGCGAAAGGCTGTCATAACTATTCGCGGATGCATTATGTGTACGATTTGGTTTTACGGATTCGGATTTTAATTCTCTCTTCCATTTTTTGATGTTTGTTTATTCTCATCAGAATCAGCCCAGGACAAGCATGGGAGCCAACAGAAGGTTTGTTGCATCGGCATCAAAGTCTGAGTTGGTCCTGCTTTGGCTCACCGGGAGAGACTGTGATGTACAACGGCTATTTTCTTTATTTTTCTTTTATTCCCTCTCTTCATCCGGAAACTGCAGATTGACAGATCTGCAAGGCAATGAAGCGGAAACGGGAAGGGGCCAAACAGACGAGGAAGAAGGAAAGAAACAATTGAAAGGGATGACGAGACTTTGTTTGGACCTTGGCTGGGAGCCGGCTAGGAAAGCTGGCGGTCAAGGAAACAAGTAAAAAAATGTATAGTTTAGGCAACCGGAATACAAAGTGTTGACAGACAAAGCCGATTGAAGCTGCATAACTGTCGTCTATATTGCGACTCTGTAACTGATCCTCTGTTTAGCCTGTGTATATTTTGTACGGTGTCCCCTCAGCCTACCTCAAGGATCGTAGTTCATGGCAGTGGGAAAGAGCTTTTTTACAGTATCTCGGGTGATAAGGTGGAAAATTCCAACGCCTGGATGAAGCACGGTGTTTCATGTCGCGATTTTGCTATGATGAGAGGCGTTGCGCGCCCTTGAATGTACTACTGGTGCGTATTGGGTTGATGTTTACGGAAATGCGATGGGTGCTCGGAACAGCCAGTAGCATTTAGTGGAGAGGGTTGCCAGCGAACAACGGCAGTCCCAAACCCGATTGGTGGCTTGCAGTATGCGGTGATTGGCTGGGGAAGCATATAAACCAAGACATCGGCAAAGTGTCGGGCAGCTAGCGGTTGGTAAGCTTAAGTTTAGACGACGCTAGGAAATACTATTAAATGAGTTGCGAGTCTAGAGCAATTAGAAGCGGTGCACCTTATTTGACATTTTTTAGTATATAAATCGCCCTAACCGCGCTTTTGGTAATCTGGACCCGGCTTATGCAGTAGTGGTCTGCCTGCTTGTAGGCTAGGGAAGGAATGTCCGGGCATGAGGCGATTGCTATTACTCGGTTTGCGGACCGTTGTCGGTGATGCTGGTAGCTCTTGCCTAATACGTCTAAGTCTCCTTCGTTTAATATAGGTAGAGTAGGGCAGAGCAAACCACCTCATTCAGTTTCACCCGCCTTTTCTCCATTACTCGCGGAGCAACTTGCGGCTTGGACTAGCCGCTAAATTGAATGACCCCCATGGATGCTCGACTCTGGGGCAGCGGGTTATCAATCATATCCACTGTCCTTCCGACACGCCTTTCGTAGTCCTTTTTTATTGGGGCCGTCTTTTTCGCGGGAGTTGTTCCCTTTGTAGCCTTTTCATCTGCCTCCCGTTGTATGTCGTTCGCCGGCCGCCATCCATACAGTGAGTGCTGTTTATGCTTAAAAGCGTCATGTCCAGTTAAGAGACCCATTCAACAACTTTCCGGGTATCACGTTGCGCAAGGTTCCATGGCCCGTACTCGACCAACGTTTCTCGCTTGACAGAACAATATTGTTTGTTTTGAACCTGTGTCCCGGACAGCACAAAAGCCGTGAGATTCTCCTCAACTCCCCAACGCTTCTTCTATTCCAAGCATCGACCTCGACTCCCTAATTCGCTTGCGCTTTGGTTCTGGGGTTCGATACCTGCATTTATTCGCTTATCTGAGAATCGTGTTTCGCAGCCACACTGTCTCAGTTGTGCATTTCATTGTGGCCGTTTCGTCTTAACAAGCATGTCTGAAAAAGGGAATCTTCCCGCGCAGGCTTTGGCAGCCAATGACGAGATCCTACCTCACGTTGATCAACCTGTCCCAATCAAGGCTGTCGGTACCCACGATGATAAAGAACCTGATCTTGCCTTGTCTAGGGCAAAGTGCATTGCTCTCGTCGCTACCGTGACCGGAGCCGCTTTCCTCAATGTATGTATTCCTAGCACTCCCTTAAGGACGTTATGGTCACATATTGATGTGAAATTTAGACTCTTTCCATTCAAAGTCTAGTCATTATATTGCCAACGATCGGCGACGTCCTTGATATTCCAGAAAGCCGACTGCAATGGGCTATTTCGTCCTATTCACTTACATTTGGCTGCTTTTTACTACTATGGGGCCGCATCGCAGACATATATGGCAAACGACTCATCTTCATCATTGGCTCTGTTTGGGTCACTATAATGACAGCAATCAACCCTTTCATACCTAATGAGATCGCTTTCAATGTGATTCGTGGCCTTCATGGACTAGTTCGTACCGGCCATATTCTTGTCTTTTGTCGTCACAACTGCTAACCGCATTCAGGGAGCGGCTGCCAACGTTCCCACCGCAATTGGTATTTTGGGCGTCACTTTCCCTCCCGGAAAGGCCAAGAATTATGCCTTCAGCACATACGGTAGGCACACTTCGGGACAAACTAGCAAAGCCAATCTAACATTCTATAGCTGCCGGCGCACCTCTCGGTAGTATTTTTGGCAACATGCTCTCCGGTATCGTTGCTGAATATGCTAGTTGGAAATGGGTTTTCGGTGTTTGCGCCATCATGGCTGGGGCGGTCTCAATCGCTGGTGTCTTATTCGTACCACCGCCTCCCCCTTCTACTATACTGGCAAATACGGAGAGCACAAGCAGTAAACTGCCACCCGTTGATTGGATCGGCGGCACGCTCATCACTATCGGAATGATTGCTCTGATGTTTGCTCTTACCGAAGGTAATGTCGTTGGTTGGGCCACTCCATGGATACCCGTTCTCATCATCTTGTCCGTAATCATCATCGCCATCTTCGTAGCTTGGCAAATGTACTTGGAGCGACATCCTGAGGGTCGGCCACCCCTTATGAAAGTTTCAGTCTTCCGCAACAGACGTTTCAGTGCGGTCATGATTATCATGGGCCTATTCGCCGGCTCATTCAACAACTACATCATCTTTGCGACGTTTTACTTCCAGGACTTTCAAGGCTACTCACCTCTTCAGACTATGCTACGGTTTATTCCTACTGGCGTTGGAGGTGCTTTGATTGCACTGGTTGTCTCACAGTTGCTCGGTCGCGTCCCAACAACATTCATCTTACTTACTGGAAGCATCGCAGTCGCGATTTCCAACCTACTTTTCGCAGCTCCGATTCCACCCACAACGTCATACTTTGCCTTTGGCTTGCCTGCCATGGTTCTCGCCGTTCTTGGTGCTGACACGACATGGCCATGCGCCACCCTATTTACATCAGCATCCTTACCTTCCCAAGATCAAGCTGTGGGCGCCGCTCTAATCAACGCCGTCAGCCAGTTCGGTAGAGCTATTGGCCTGGCCATCAGCACAGCGGTGCAAACGGCGGTCATGGCGCACGAAAGAGGTGTCAACGTTAAGGATGTTGGCCCCGTGAAGCAGTGGGACGGCCCTTCCCTCCAAGGTATTCATGCGGCAAGCTGGGTTAGCTTTGGATTCGGAGTTGGCAGCGCTGTAATCATCCTGGTTGCATTTCGAAGCATGGAGGTTGTTGGGAAAGTTAAACGACAAACATCTCGACAAACAACAGAAGATGGCGTATTATCTGGGACGCGGGTTTAAGGCGTGGTGCTGGACATTAAGTTTCGCGTAGACTTAGCACATCGCCTATTCATGAAAGATTGAGTATATAATATCATTCTCCACAAAACGTCACTAATGAGAGACCAAGTCTTCAAATCAATTTATTTTGACTAGCCAAGAAAAAAAAAAGAAATCCATGTGGTATACTGTCTAGTTAGTTCTAGCGGGGTATCATGTTCCTGAAACGCGAAATCAAAGTATCAAAATGCACCATTGCTTTGGACTTTTCCTCTTCTGCCTCGACTCCCAATTCGATGGGTTCGTCTTCCAACAATTCCTCCAGCAGTTCGTCCTCGTCGTTTTCTTCCTCATCCATATCACCCTCCTTGGCCATCTTGGCCAGCTTTTCTTTCACCGAGGGGTGCTGTTCCAGCTCCTGCCAGAGTTCCAGATCCCAATCTTCCACGTTCTCACTCAGCCCATGTTTCTGCCAGGGCGGCCACTCCCACACGCCAATGACCTGCAAATTCCTCTTGGCGGTCTTGAGGGTCATTTCGAATAGACCAAGCATTCCTAGAACGCCGAAAAGGGTGGCCCACCATGCTGGATCGTTGCCGAAGAGGCCTGTAAAGCTATTACGGATCACGTACGGGCCGGAGGGTGTAGCGCCAAAGACTCCATCCAAGAAGCAAAGCCAGGCGAACCAACCAATGGTGGTGACGTAGAAGCATCCCATGACGATCCTGGACTTGTAATGAGTTTCGAATATACTGTGAAGAGCGATGTTAGCATGTAACCTGCTAAACTGGTGTCTGTTAAACAACTTACAATAGCTTCCAATTGATCCATAAAATTCCCACGGAAAACATTAATGTGCCGACAGCATACAAGCCCTGGTCCTTGGGCCCCGGAGCGTACGATCCGTAGCCAGCCCAGACACCATACCAAGCTGCGACGCCTTCAATGGCTGCTAGGAGCATCCAGCGGATGTACTTCCATGCACTGAGGCCAATATTGCGCTGGCCATAGACGTACAACTCAGGGATTGCGAGGAGAGTCTCCACGGCTAAGTCTTGTTCCCAAATTCCCATGCAAATAGTACACAGACTAGTAAACAACGTGTTGAAGACAGTCAAGCTGGTTGCCTCGTAGAGAGACGTGCCGGTGTATCCGTTGTAGCGCTGGTATTGAGCCGTGGGCAGATAAAAGAACATTTCTTTCCAAAATGTACACAAGATGAACTTGGCGGTGCGTACGTAGTTCCATCGGCCGTGGACAAGTAAGAGTCGTTGCAAGAAACGAAACTGCGCAATCGAGTAGTCGGCAACTCGGGCTGCCTGTAGACCTTCGTTTCCTGAGATGCCAATACCGACGTGGCTTTCTTGGATCATAGCAAGGTCGTTTGCTCCATCACCGATAGCAAGAGTAAGGCCACGAGGCTTCTGTTCTCGGAATCCACCCAGACTAGATCGCACAGTTCGAACCAGGAGGGCCTTCTGCGCTGGAGACGCTCTGCAGCAAATTACCGAGTCAACACGAACCATAGTAGAGAAGAATAGCCTAGACAACTCTGCAGACTGCTCGACCACGCTGAGTGTCTGGCCATCGATTACGACCACGCTATGCACGGATCCAGATTGTAAGTCTTCTGCGAGGGCTGTAAGTTGAAACTGCAAATCGCCCTTTGCCTTATCCAGGATGTAAATATCCGAGCCGGGGCGACAAAGACGAGCGGAGTGCGCGATGTTGATGGCGGTTTCGCGCTTATCACCTGTCAACATCCAAATCTTGATGTTAGCCCGTCGCAGCTTGTCGATAGTTTCGGGCACTCCACGTTGTAGCTTATCTTCGATAGCAGTCGCGCCGACGAGATCAAACGACTGTTCAATCATCTCACCAGCAGCATCAATGGATTCTTGTCGATTTGCGATACTTGTTGTAGCATCGTCGAACACCTTCTTCCAGCTCTGGTACTCTTGCTCAGTCATAAACTTCTGAGCAAACAAGAGAGTCCGGAGACCTTCGGTAGCAAAGTCGTCCAGATGCTTGAAGCATTTACTAAACACTTCTGATTCATCAAACAGGCTGGGGTCGTCTTCCAAGAATTGCAGATTGTCAGGCAAGGGCGCTGTGTGGTGTGGTGCGGCATGCAGATATTGTCCACGATAGAGATCCAAAGATGCACCACGACCGCCGGGAGAACGAGGGCCATCTTCCGATCTTCGCATCAACTTGTTGATCTCAAACGATTTGCTTCTTGTCATCGCCGATACACGAGCAATTGCCGGGTTTCTGCGTATGGTCAAGCTAGGCCGGCCACCGAAACTGTTACGAGGTTCGAGCTGCTCGCTGCGTCGGTATTTTTCGTGTTCAAGGTCTGCGCTCTGTCGTATTTCAGTTGCTTTCTGCTTTGCCAACGATGACTGCTTCAAGCGAGGTAAAATAGCCGAGTCGGCTCCTTTACAAATTACGGAAACTCGTCCATCGGGATATCGAACAACGATCGACATGCGCTTGCGAGAGCTGGTAAATTCAATCACATCCAGGATGTCGAATTTCATCTTTTGCATCTGTCCGTCTGCTTGCTCCATCTCTACTATAATGATCTTCGATGTTCTTGTGACGACCAGGAACCCCATCTCTTGCGCGGCACGTACCAGCGCGAGTTCATCAGGCGAAGACGCTTGATACTCGATTTTGCCGTCCTTGGTCTCTGGCAAGCAAGTATGGCAAAGGGCAAGAGCTAGAATGTATTCCTTAGCCTTGCGTGCAAACGCAGAATACGGTCGCAGTCGAATGTACTCCAGCAAGTCCGATGTATTCACTTCGGGCTGTACGTGATCCGGGCGGCCAGTCGAACGCCAATGAGAAGAAGATCGTCTGCCCATTGAGGGTCGACTAGGCGACATCGGGTTCATGGAAGTTCGGGGGGATCGATTTGGCGACATAGGGTTGGTTGAGATTCGTGGTGATCTTGGGGGCTGGTCTGCTATAATCGTGGGCGAAGCGATTGGTTTGTATATCGAAGTATTGGAGCTTGTGTCGTCAACAGAGACAGATAGCTCGTCAACAGCAGACTCGATATCCATTTCATGCAGCCAAACAGTTCCAGCAACACTAATCTTGCGGAATTTCATGACGTTTTCTGTCAATGTTCCAGTCTTATCTGAGAAAATATAACCCACTTGGCCGAGATTCTCCAAGATGGTGTTGGTGTTGCATCGCGCTGGCGTATCTGAGGCTTCATCGTACATGCCAACATCGGAATTCAAGAATAGTAGTTGTCCAATCTTCACGATTTCCAGACTGATATATAAAGCCAATGGAACCACGTTGTTGAACATAATGATGAAGGCGATGATGATTTCGTGAAATGGCACCTTTGCTCCATCTAGGTACCAAGCATGGCGCTCATACGACTTTTGCCATCTGACGTAGCCCATGGAGACGCCAACAGATAATATTAGGACATATGAGGCAAGAGTGATAACGATTCGGTTCACTACTCGCTCCAATGCTGGTTTCTTAGCTCGAGGGTGCTGGTTAGCGTTCATACGAACTTTGCACTCTTCTCCAGTGTTGACAACCATGCCAACGACATGTACCGTGTTGCGAATTATGCTTCCTCGATAGACGACTTCATTCAGAGTCAAGGGCACAGCTTTGCCGTCGATGGAAACATGTCCTTGGAAGTTGAATAGTTGCGGATTTGGATCTTCAGTAACGAATTCGGCTGTTGTCTTGGAGATGGCCTCAATAGAAGAGCATCCTGCCAAAACAGAGCACACCTGCTTGTTCTTCAGATTCGTCTCGCCATCCAAGGCCATGGTGTCGACACAGGCCAATCCATTCTCTCCTGTGCTGTGGAGCAGAACAATATCGGCGGGAACAGGCTCATCTCGTGAAAGCAAAACGACATCACCCACTCTGATATTTCTCCACCGCGTAGGAACCCAACGAACGCCGTCGTAGCTGTCTGGAAGCGCTTTCCGAGGTCTTGCTGCCGTTTTCACTATGAAAGGGTTCCATTTGTACCACCAGCTAGTTGGTTCTTCTTTCCCTGTATAATTATCTTCGCGGCCCAGGACTGTAGCGAAATTTGCATTTTCGACGGTGTCTAATCGGCTTCGGCGATAGTCATCGTATCCTTCTTTAACTATAGTAAGGAGGACAAAGAACATAAGGGGAAGAATCGTCGTATAGGAACCGGTCGTAGACAAGCCGGGAATCTGCAACATCATATATGTCAGCAATGCTTATTTTGGCAGTAGGGATATTGCCAAGAGAGATGTGTTGTTTCTTACAGTCTGTGGGATACCAACGCAGAGGAAGTAGAAGTTACCGACTCTGGAGAATTGGAAGAATAACTGTTTCGGAATAAAATCCCATATTGTGTAACGCGATGTGCGGATAGTGTTGGAGATATAGGCGTGGCCACGATACGTGTCAATCAATGGCTCGGCATGCTCGATCTTGAGCGGTACTCGTCTCCCATTGCCAGGCCTGCTGACATCTTTCCTCCGTCGTTCGAATTCCCCTATCGTCTTCTGATAAACATTGCCGGCGAGGTCTTGGATTCGCTGTCGTAGCGGGTACTTGGCGGAAGTGCCGGCCGCCGGACTCTGCGATGGTTGCACGGTTGTCGTTTCCTCGGTTTGCGTACGCTTCTCTGCGTCAGAATAACCCGTTGTGGCCATGATGCCAACGCCTGGATCTATCGCTGAAGGACAGAAGTCGACGCGCAAGAAGCGGGTGAAAGAAAGGCGATTGTTGTGTCTGTTGTCTCACTCCACCATGACGACGATCTGATGTTCAATTCAACTAGAAATTACCGCTCCAAAGTTTACACGAGCTAAATGAACAATAGCGACGGAATGGAAACAGCAAAACGAGTGGACTGTAGTAAACACAAACGAGAATCTGAAAAGTGAAAAAAGAAACCGCCAAAGAAGTCACAGATCAAGTACCTGGAGCAATTATTGGTTTGTCTCCACTCACATTGCATCAAGCTTGGGGTGCCACGATTACGAGGTGTTTCCAAGGAACTTTTACTGAGCAGCGTGCGCCACTACGGAACGCCCGTTGGGGCATTTTCTAGGGGAGATGGGGTCCTGGTGTAGTATGTTTGGCTCCGCTGCAGCCAATCCCAAGCCGTCACTTCAGCGAGTATGTTTAGTACACGTGGGGGCAACGGGTTACAGTAGGCTGCCCCCTAGCAAGTCAGGCTGTGCTGGCAAACTCGGCGCCCATGGGCCTCAAGGCCCTTCTAGACGCACTCTAAATATGCACCTAGTGGGCACAGAGGCGGAGGGGACAATTGTGGGATTCTGGGATGGGAGGCGATGTATTCTATCAGATGTACTGGCATAGGTACACACACTTGTTGACGCAGCACAAGGTACAGGCAGTCCATGCTGGCGAATCTCTGACCATGCAAGGTGCCTGACTCTCGCCTTTTGATCATCTTGCTGATCCCGTGGAGACGGCTGACGACACATCCGTATATGTGCATTATATGTGCATCTCACAGCAAAGCATGACGCGCAACCACTTTTCTCAATGTTTTGAACTGGCTGAAGGTCATCGTTGCGCTACGGTGCTACAGTCTGATGTGATTTGTTACATAAAACGCTTACACGAGACCTTGCTTTATCGCGACCGTGTATTCATTCTGTATACGGTTTCTAGTTCTGTTGCGCTGTTGCGCTGAAACACTTCCCTTAATCAATTTGTAGGCAACTCAAAAAGCCAGACCAAAAAGCATCATTAAAAACGCCTCCCCGGACGAAAGACAAAAAGGACAAAACGGCCAGTGAATTCCATTCGATCGCAATCAAGCGTAAGGGAGAGCTGTCAAACAGTGGAGAGATTAATCCAATCTCAGAAACACAGTTTGACCAGATCACCCCCCAGTTCGAGTGAACAAGGACAATCAATAAAAGCGTAGTGTCCATAGAATCATATATAAAGAGTCATCCGACGATTGCACATGGCACCACATTGGCATCCGTGGGAAGGATGTGGGTACAAATCACCCTCTGCTTGTTTGCCTAAACTTGCACTTGAGGGATGTTGTCCATGTTGCCTCCATCTTCGAGCCATTCCTTCTTGATCAACTGCTCGCGAGCTGCAAACAGATGCTTGTAAGCAGTCTTGACTGTTCCGTCGCTAACGCCGGCTTGCTTCGCAATGGGAAGCGAAGCCCGGGGTTCGCCGACGAGATGGCAAGCCATATAGATGCAAGCAGCGGCGACAGACAATGGAGATCGTCCCGCGAGTGCCGAGATGTTATTCGCTTGTTCCGCCAAGTCTCGCGAGATCTTGGAGATCTTCTGCTGGTTCTTAAACCCAAGTTGTGAAACATAACGACCGCACAAGTCTTCGGCTCCCACAGATGTGTTTTCATAGTTGGTGACGGTATTTAATCCCGTGGCGCCTTCGCCTTCAGTGTCTTGAAGTTTCTGAAGGAAATTCTGTAGCTGCTTGAAGACTCTACCGACCTCCTTCTTACTGACGCTTGTGAGGTTGAAGATTTCCCTAAACGTACGAGGGACATTGTTCTGTCGGCAGGCGATAAAGATACAGCCAGCAATAACTGCTTCTTGTGGTTTTCCTTTCATAAATTTATACTTGTCAACCAGTTTGAAGATGTGCTTGGCTGCGTTGGAGACATTTTGGCCCATGTTGATGGCTTCGCAGAGGGAAACAATCTCTTTGTACGCTTGCATCAAACCCTTCTGGTTCTTGTCCTGATTAGCATTATTCTGCACTCTTGATAGATTCTTGTGAGCTTTCGACTCCGAGAATGCTACCGTGGTAGCCAGCTGCTGGCCTTCGATGAACTCGTCTTGAGGACCACCGACACGGCTGGGGTCATCACCGCCTTGATCGTCATTGGCGAAGGTTCGCCATTCAGACCTAGTGTCGATGATGCGGGTACCGACAACAACGCCACAGCTTTGACAGACCATGTCGCCGCTGGAAAACTCCTCAACAAGGTTGGGTGGGATTTCTTTGCAGTCAGGGCAGAAAAGCGTGTTGCTCAGGTCCTCCTGAAACCCTGCCCCGTTTGGTTCGCCACCATTGGGCGGCATCATCTTAGGTTGATATGACTTGGCCAAGTAGATATTGCTCACGTCGTCAAGTGCTTTGCGTGCTCGCTTGACGGCTTTTCGGCGTTGTCGTAGCTGTTGTCGTTTCTTGCACACAGTTTCTCGGACAGTGGAAACTTGGCTGGCACACGTGCTTGCAACCAAGAGGCGATCGTGGAAAAGCTGGACAAGGAGCGGAGAATGCAGTTTGGCGACTGAACAGGATACCCGACGAGGCTAGACCGACGCCCTTGAGGACGCTGTGCGCTCTGGCGACGCGGTGAACTGAAGATTCTTCGTTGTTGTTTGTATTTTTGGCTTTTGGTTTGTTTAATTTTTTTTTAAGGAACGATCAAGTAAATTACGCTGCAAAGATAGGAATGCCGGGTGCGATCGCGCTCTCTTATTCTGCGAGCAGTCGTTGAAGAGTTCTTTGGACTTTGCGTCGACCGGAGCACACCGACAGGCTACAAACAAGGGTTCCTGAGGACTTTCGAACTGTTGCGAAACTGAGGCTCGCCAATAACGAAAAGGACAGATCTGGAAAAAAGCGCGGCAAAAATTAACTAGGCAATACGAGGCGCACTGAAGCGAGCGAATGAGCCTACTCTGCTCAACCGAAGGTTCTGAACCAGTGAAGGCGTCTGAGAATGCGGAGAATTCTCAGATCAGTGAACTATCGGCTCGAAGTGGTCGTCGCAGGATCGCTCGATACAGGAGGATATGGTTAGATGCACGAGGAAAAGGCGTATCGAGAGTATCAAGAGCAAACCGGCTTCTGATAGCAGGAGATGAGCTGTGTGAAGGGGGGATGAAAGGATAAAGAGAATTCGTTTGAACGAGGCGGCCCTTGGTAATTTGAGGTCACAGTCGTGGAAGCGGGCTGAACTTTCCATGATGACTCATCAGCCCAACCCGAAAATGCTAGGGGGTACATATGTTCTTGAGCAAAACTGTGAGTGAAGTGGGGTCCTATCTATCTTCTGCATTCGTCTGGGTGAACCATGCGTGGGGCTCAGTGTTGACCAATCACACAGTATCTGAGCCCTTAACAGATCTCTTGATGCTGCCGATACTGGAGCTTGACTCACCTCACCAGAATAGTCTCAAATTGTTGAGGCAGGTTCAATTACTTCTTCTCTGCAATCTTATTTGTTTGAATTGCAACTTACAAGATAGCCACTGGTCTGAATGCTTTGCATTGCTTGTTGGTGCCACAATGTCTTCAACACCAACAATTGGGTCAGGCTCTGACGGTCTTCCACCCGTCGATATCAAGCCTCTTCTGACAAAGCTTTGGCCAACTACGAACGAAGTAACGCCAGACGAGATCGCGGATGCTCTTTTTCACTTCTTCACCAATCAAGTCACAGAGGCTCAAACTGCATCATTGCTCATGGCTCTTCATTTCACACAAATGGACACTCGGGCAGATGTGCTGGCTCGCTGTGCGTCAGTGATGCTGAAAGCCGCGGTGCCAATTCCCGTCAAAGAGCTCAACGAGGTCATTGCACGCCGAGGAAGAAAAGAAGGCAACTATCAAGGAGGACTTGTGAGTGCCTAAGTCAATTGAGCCCTGATTCACCGGCTAACAATATCGTTCAGTGTGACATTGTGGGCACTGGGGGAGACCGCCACAACACTTTCAACATCAGCACCACTTCCTCTATAATTGCGTCCGCACTCCTCATGGTTTCAAAGCACGGAAACAAGGCCAGCACATCAAAATCCGGCAGCGCGGACATGGTGGGCTTCATGAAGCCTCAAGCGCCGGTCATTTCCGCTGTCAAGCCTGACACCTTGGTCCAAGTGTATTCAGAAACCAACTACAGCTTCCTTTTCGCTCCTGTATTTCATACTGGCATGCGATTCGTCGCTCCCATTAGAAAACAGCTTCCTTGGAGGACAATCTTCAACAACGTTGGCCCATTGGCGAACCCTGTGGATGCCGTACTTGAGGCTCGGGTTATTGGTATTGGACGAAAGGATCTTGGGCCAGCTTTTGCTGAGGCTCTCAAGCAAGCTGGTTGCAGAAAAGCCATGATCATATGTGGTGATGAGGACCTAGACGAGCTGAGCTGTGCAGGCAAGTCTCATTGCTGGATGCTCAAAGAGATAAGCCCCGGTGGCGAGACTTATGTTGAATATTTCACCATTCACCCTGGCGATTTCGGTGTTGATACGCATACCTTAGCTTCGGTTTCTCCTGGGAAGGAACCCGCTGAGAATGCTGAAATTCTTAGCCGTATATTGCACGGTGAATTAGCTGAAGACAATCCTCTCATGGAGTTTGTCCTCATCAACACCGCCGCACTATTGGTAGTCTCTGGACTGTGTGAAGCTGACTCTAGCAGCATGGGCGAAGGCGATGACGGCAAGGTTATCGAGGAACGGGGCCCTGGTGGGCAGCGTTGGAAGGAAGGTGTAAGACGTGCAAAGTGGGCAGTGAAGAGCGGCGAGGCTTGGAAGCAGTGGGAAGGTTTCGTCAAAGTCACAAATGAGATTAATGCGGAGGCCAAATGAACGAGTATCCCGCGCACTAAAATCAGTATACATCGATTAATTGTAAAAATTTCTACACATAATATACATGATATGTAGCCCCCGGAGCTTTCTTCTAGACAATTACATTTGATGCCTATACTGGTCTCGCTTAGCATCATGCGCCGCAACTGGCCTTATGGTAGCGAATGAAAGTGGTTGGTGATGGGGGAGTACCACCGAGAATCTCTCTCCGAGCCTTTCGGTTACGGTGGCGTACATAAATAATGCCAACAAAGAGACCAGTGAGAGTTACAGAAGAGACCACTGCAGCAATCCAAGTTGCTCTGTCGTGCCTGTTGGCGGATCTGTTTGGCTGCAGAGACAGCGAGTCCACCAGTCCGTCAAACATGCTATAATGTATAGTTCAGCAGCTAGCACTATTAGTAGAATTGTATGTATAGATGTCGTAGAAGCATAGCGATATTTAGCCTCAGATGTAGAAGGATGTGTTTGGTGCAGGATGCCGGCTCTCGACCATGCAACAGCTTCGAATGGAAGAGCACCAACTTTGGGCGATTTGCGGACCAAAGCTTGTAGTATATTATACATTTAGGTTGTCTCTTTGGAAACTCGGGATGACGAACAGCCATGCTGAGTGGTGCGAACGGGGGTATGAGCGGGCGCGCGATGTCTGGCCATCTCAATCAGAGTAAACAGGCGCTTGTTGAACATAGCCAACAGCCACTTCAGCTTTGTGGGAAGTCGTGGTGCTTTAACTTGCTAAGACGAAATTATGGTTGGGTTGGCATTGCTTAACAAAGCAAATCGTCGCAACCTGCCCTGGCCTGCCTTGCCTCGGGGGTTTCCCGCAATGGATGAAATAGGAAAGAAGAACTGGGGTGTATTAATTACAGCCTTCCCTATTAGACGTTTGACCGAATTATAGCACTGAGTTTACCGCCTGAAGCCGGCGCCGCCCGAAAGCGCGGGGAATGAACAGTGGTTAACCGAAGCACTAACAGGGGCGGTGGAGCCTGGGCTGACCCCGATGCCGCTCCGAGCTCCGTCTTGTTTTCTTTCTTTTCCTTAAACATACTTCCTGGCATATTACAAACGGCCGTTTCCTTCTGTCCCAGATACCTGGATAATACGCTGTAGCCATGTCCTCTACGGCACAGCGGGCTGTCTTGGCCACAATGCGTGGCTGCATTCGACGACAAGGTGCAATGCAGCGGCTCAATGCTATTTCTAGCCGCAGAAGATACTCGAGCCCTGCTAATGCAGCTAACTTGCCATTGCAGGGGTATCGCGTGCTTGACATGACCCGCGTGTTGGCTGGTGTAAGTATCCGCCTACAAAGAATTTATCTTGACGTAAAATGTTAATCAGTTGTTTGTTTATAGCCATATTGCACTCAAATCTTGGGTGACCTAGGGTTCGTCAGAGCAGCAAACGTCCATTGAACCTATGTCAAACTAATTGATTCTTGTTTTAGCGCGGAGGTCATCAAAGTCGAGCATCCTGTCAGAGGAGATGATACCAGAGCTTGGGGTCCTCCGTATGCTAGTTACACCGCTGACTCTGAAAAAACTGGCCATGGCGAAGCAGCTTACTTTCTCGGTGTAAGCTGATACCACCAGGTTATTGGGGTCGTGCCAAGTAATGCTGATGATGGTATAGGTAAACCGAAACAAGAAGTCTCTTGGACTTTCTTTTCAACACAAAGAGGGCCAAGAGATTCTTCACAAGCTTGTCGCAAAATGCGATATCCTCGTTGAGAATTATCTTCCAGGGAACTTGAAGAAATATGCCATGGACTATGAAACACTCAAGAAGATCAACCCAAGTCTCATTTACGCGTCAATCACGGGTTACGGTCAGACTGGGCCTTATTCCAACCGTGCGGGATATGACGTTATGGTAGAGGCCGAGTTTGGCCTGATGCATATTACCGGCTCCAGAGATGGCCCTCCTGTCAAAGTGGGTGTTGCTGTCACGGATCTGACCACTGGTCTCTACGCAAGCAACAGCATCATGGCAGCCCTTCTGGGTCGGGCAAAGACTGGAAAGGGTCAACACATTGATGTGGCTTTGAGTGATTGTCAAACAGCTACGCTCGCTAACATTGCTAGCAGCTGTCTGATCAGCGGCAAGCGCGATACCGGTCGTTGGGGCACAGCTCATCGTTCGTCTCACATTATTGCATCATGACAATTTTCAAATTACTAATGATCATTTTAACAGCCTCTATTGTTCCTTACCGCTCATTCAAGACCAAGGACGGAGATATCCTCTGGGGTGGTGGCAATGACCGTCTGTTTGGCGTATTGTGCGAAGGCCTCGGAGTACCTGCCTGGAAAGATGACCCCAAGTACAAAACCAACGCCGATCGAGTTGCGAACCGCAATGAGCTCGAAGCTGAAATCGAGTCTATTTCGACTCAAAAGACCACTGCTGAATGGCTCGACGTCTTCGAGGGCTCCGGCATGCCCTATGCTGCCGTGAACGACGTCCAAGATACCCTCAATCACGAACATACCAAGGCACGAAACATGGTTGTACAGGTAGACCATGACCAATGCGGTCCTATTAAACTGGTCAACACACCTATGAAATTCTCGGATGCCACGCCCGGTGTACGATCGGCACCGCCAACATTGGGCCAGCACACCGATGAAGTCCTGCGGGAGATTGGCATGAAGGATGCCGACATTACCTCTCTGAAAGGCCAGGGAGTGATCAGCTAGAACTGCTTTTACACATTCATAGAAGGTATTCAAAAGTAAATGATACAATAATTCATATTACCAAATGGCTGTCCTGCCAGTGCATTGATTGGCAATTCCAGACAATTGTCACGTGATACCCTCTGCTAAGCTCAATTCAACAGTCACTCAGTCAGTCCCTTCTCAGAACGAACATTAACTTCGAACACACTCTGCTCACAATATCGACGTGGTTTTATTTCGTTCCATCATGGCATTGGTTTAATAGCATCTGCTAGCTTTCTGCTGCCTCAACAAAATCGCACAAGATGAATGCTGAAGGCATGCCGACTGGTGACGTGCCTCCATCTCAGTCTCTACATCAGTCAGTTTTCTGTCATCCAGAAAGTATTGCTCCGCCCACAACATCGTATCATTTGCAATTCCAGGGGCTGTCTGAACAGATATCAAACCGTATCAAATTGCAACATGGGTCAGAGAGAGCATTCTCATTTCGACGAGAATCAGAGAGTTCAACACTACATTTACCTGGCAAAGTGCCCGAATGGTCGCCTGCTTTCCAGGTTCAAAACACAGAGCAAGACGCCGCCAAAGTGGACTTTACACAACCTTCTATCGCATTCATACGCCCCGGGCAAAATCCTGAGACTGAACGTCTGAGAAAGCAGTTTGCTGAGAAGATGACTGGATTGGAACAACCAACCAGGTTAGACTTGGTCGGTTTCGGGGCTGGACGTGCATCTGATGCAGCGGTAAGTGCTCAACCCAACAGATTACAATTCATAGCCATATTCTGACTCCGACAGCTTGGGCAATACTTTTCAAATCTCAAAAATGAGGATATGCTGAATATTCTCAAGTTCGCGGACCAGCTGCAGCCAAATCTGATTGTGGATATAATGGCATCAGTATCACGAAGACATCCATCACTTCCCATATTTGGTTCGCCGGATTGGAACACAGAACCAGAGCCTTCATCCCCAGTATCGCCTCAGGAAACACCGCTATCACGGATAACGGAACGGCCAAGGCATGGGCACACCCTGTTGAATCCTCGAATGAGAAGCAAGCACAGCGCGATCAAGAAGCTGCAACGGAGAGCTTCAGCGCTGTCACAAATGGAGGTTGTGAACGACGATGAGTTAGATGATGAAGCACCTCCGCCAACTTGGCCGAAGCCGGGACAGGGCCTGTATGCCAAGTTACCCCCAGAAGATGAAGACAGAAGTTACTTAGACGATGACGATAGCAACATGGCATTTGCGCATTTCGATAAAGATCAACTCTTGTCGATGAAATCAATCATCGCCAAAGGTTAACTCGTCATTAGGTTGACACATTTACTTTTAGTTATCATAGGAGTTAAGATACCCAAAGGCAATACACAGGTTCAGATGATGTCTGGGCCAATAGCAAAGATATATTTAAATAAAAGGTTATGGGAGTTTTGCGGCTCCCAGATCTAATAAAAGTATACAAGGTTCTAGAAGGAAATCAGAGCTATCCCACCCATGAAAAAAGACAACCTGCAAAGCAAACGCTTCATTTGAGAAGTAAGTCCATTAATAGAGCTTCACCAGCCAACGACACTTTTCATTGCATTAAACTCGCAAGACGCTTAAGCGCAGTTGCAGTTGAACACGCTGAGGACGTGAGTCAAGATTTTGCCGACAAGGCAGAGCAGAGACTCAACAGTGACGGTGACAACGTGCTTGAGACTGTTGACAATGAGGATGACACTGGGAAGGATACAGAAGCCAATGATGTGGTCGATACCGGTACCAATCTCAACATCAACCTCGACATCAATGTAGTTAGCGCATCCCTTGGTGCAGTAAGAGACACAGTCGAAGTTGCACTTGGACAGACCGAGGCCGCAGGTGAGATGGCGGACAAGGGAGACAACGCCACCGAGCTCAGCGTTGATGTCAATGATGTCGAGGACGTTAACATTCAGGTCAAAGTGATCGGTGTTGAAGAGCTTGACGGCATCCTCAACCTTCTCGACGTACAGACCAGTAAGACCGGCAATAGTGGCCTTGAGGTCAGCGCTGATGTTGGCGTGGACGTCAATCTCAGCGAGGCCGAGCAGGTCAACCTCAGCAGCGATGTCGACAGCGGCGACAAAGGCAACAGTGTTGAGACCAGCCTGGCAGTACTCATGCTTGGGGTCGTAGCGGCAGATCTTGGTGGGAGAAGCAGCGCAGAAGGTGGCGAGCTCGACGCCAACGTTGACGGAAGCGTACAGGCTCAGATCAGGCTCTGGCCAGCAGCCCTTAATGATCTCGCCAGTGCACTTGGCGGTCTTTACGTCAAAGGTCTGGCCGGGAGCGCAAGCGCAAGACTTGGCCCAAGGGCTGTACTTCATGTCGCTGGGGCACTTGAAGCCATCGGTGCGAGTCTCGATCGTGGTGGTTTCCAAGACGGAGGCCTTGAGGGACTGGGCAACGGCAGAGCCAGTGAGGGACAAAAGTCCAGTGAGAGCAATGGAGAACTGCATTATGAATGAATGAAGGTCGGTGATATTGCGATTAACGAATGACTGTGATGATGTGATAAAGAATGGATAGTGCCGAGAAGGCTACTAAGGGAGATGATTGAAGCTGGTGGTAGATGTTGGAGCGTGAAAAGCAGAAGAAACCGAGAGCAATGGACGAGCGCAGCACAACGTTTATATACATCACATTGGTCATTTGCTCGGCGACCTTTGGCTCGAAATGAGCATCACCCACCATCCGGGGCCACGGTGCAAACGAGAACCACTCGACGACCTTGGCTTAACTCCTGCCCTGCTGATAGACCCTCAATCCGGGGCGGGATCCGTGAGCATGGGTCCGGGAGGTCATGCTCATACGACTGACCAACACTTGTCATTGTGTGTGATCCCTCCCATATCCAGCCGGCCCCAGTCCGCGTATTTTTATTTTATGACAAGGTTAGGTAAATAGATGCCTTGGCAAAGCACTACCAGCACAATTACCGATTACAGCAAGGATTCCACTGACGAGTTCCCTTGCAGTATGTCATCTATGGTTGGTTCTGTTGCGGCTCAGCCTTTTACTCAGAAAGAAGCAAAACTTGCAATTGCCGATTACGATAGTCAAGTGAAAAACTTTCTTTTTCCCCCTATTGGCAGAATCGGGAGGTGTCATGTTACCTCCAGTGCCTGGCACCGAGGGCCCGGCAAAGTATGCGCACGGTACAAGCGAGAACAGAAAAGTTGTACCTGGCCGCGGCACGATGCTCCAAGCGTCACAGTGGACACCCGCACTTTACAGGAGACAACAAACTGAGACCGATTGCCCACTATGTGGAGAATCCTCGCCCATATCAAGCCCAGACGAGACGGCCCTCGTTCACGTTGACTCAATGAACCTCTACTTATGTGGCGAACAGACGCCGCGGTTACATTCCGACTGTACAGCACATGTGGGCTATTCTACCCCCAACAACGCTCACATCGGATAGGTTCAATAATCTAAATCCCTGTCTTTCTTGGCCTATCTCTTTTGCTTGGGAGGCTCTGCAGCACGGGTCGCTTCCCTCATTTGACGTGTGGGCGCTGGCGCTGTATAGTTTATTTGTGTTGCGCCTTTGCGCAGTGATCGGCTCCTTGAGCAAGTGTGTCAACGCCACTACTCGCGCTGAAGGATGTCCTGTATGGCGCCTGGTAATGGAAATTACTCGCCAAGCAGTCTGTCTGAGTTCTGCCACTGAAGAAATTTGAAAACACATGACAAGGAAAACAATGCGCTCGACGTGCCTATTTCGCCCCTTGAACGGGAACTTCCCTGGTCATGGTAAGTAAAGTTGTCTAAGTCACAGGTTTATGGCTCCAATATTGGGCTCGAGCCCACCAGATGTCAAATCTACCGAAATTACACCAACCAGGATTAAATCTCCCCCCCTCCCCCCGGGCCTCCGGCTGGTAGTTGTCGTTTTCGGTACTGCACGCCTCACCTCCAAGGCAATTTTGACAGATCTTTGCTTTTTGCGATAGCCATAACTGTCCACCTTGAGAACTAGTTTCAGGTTCATTGCTGCTCGGCCACCAACCACTGGTGAACCCCATGTGAGAATAAAAATGAATTCTCACTCGACGTTGGTAGGAGAGACAGTCTCGACGGTTCGTAAGTGATGTGTGCTATTTTCGGAGAGACATAGTTTACAAACCGTTCACTCACCGTCAAATAATATTGGCGTACATGATGCAATCGCCTTATGCTGCTTCCTTCTAAAGCACTTGTTGCTTTCGTTTGCCATTGCCAAGGGCGCTTATGTTTCCGTACCGTATATAATTACGCTTCCACATAAGCCATATCCTATCTAAAACTGCGTGTCTGCTTCAATCGCGTGCGTCGGAATACCAGTATATTGTTGGCCTGGCGAGTGCAAATGAGGTCTCAGTTTACCACCGCCCGCAACGCCACAGAAGAAATTGCTGGATCAATACTCCAATGGCTACGGTCGGGCCATCGCTCATCACTATGGCTGCAAAATGGTCCAACGGCCATGTCACCTAGATCGTGTTGTAATCATGGCTAGGTCAGGTTGTCAATGTCCATATAGTCCCTTTTAGTCATCAAGTGGCATTATGAATATACGAATACATATATTCCTACTATCGCGAGCCAAGCGACTCTCATCGGCTCAGACTTGCCTTTACGTCGTCATTGTCGTTTGCAGTGTGGGAGACGCGAGCAAACGAAAGGGTTAGCTGATTGGACAGCAAACGCACAGTCATTTAGCACGTTGTGCGTCGTAGCAAAACAACTCAGAAGTATCTGTGAATCATCACTGCCGAAGCGTCCTGGTGAGACACTTGCTATGGAATATTGATACATGGATCATGAAGAGATGAGAGTAGTGCCCTTTACCTTGCCACTCTCCATTTTAGCTGTCCTTGCGCCGAATTGGATCTAGAATCATGTTAGAAACAGAAATTTAAAGTCGAGGGGGTTGCATCCGAGGTAGACTGACCGCTCGCTTCTTCTCCATGGCTACGGCTGGAAGGCCCAGGTTCTGAGCTAGCAGCCGTAAAACTCGTTTTGCAGGTTCGACATTGTCTACATCTCCTGGGTTATTGAAATCGCACTTGTCCCACACTGGAAGCTGGACAGCCCATTTCACTAGGTCTTCATCTAGGTACGGAAATCGCACCTCTCGGCCCCAGTTTGCCATGACTCTGTCATCGCGTCCGAGATTACGTTTGCCGAGTCGACTAACGTCGAGCTTAAGCTCATCGATGAGCCCAGGAAAGCCCAGTCGTTGAAATGCAGTGCCGTGACGGAGATATCCGCCAAACAATTCATCAGCGCCGAGGCCTGATATTAGGACCCTTGCTGTCGTTGAATACGGGGTGGGCTGCGATTCGACACTAGTCTGTGCAAGCCCCTGTCCTCGAGCAGCGAAATATAGGGCGTAGGCTATCGAAAGATCCATCTCCGTATTATGTGGGTGAATTAAATCGACGACAGACTTTCGATGCTCTGTTGTTTCAGAATAAGGTACGTTAATCTAACCAACGAGTCAGTATGCACATCACAAGCTAAACATCTCAGAATACTCCCACTCACTGTCACAAAACGCCACAGTCTGCTTTTGCAAACTGCGGAAAGTTCCTCAAATGACTTCCTGCCGGTAATTCTGTCCGGACACAGCTCATAAAGGGCATCCTGGTCCAGGTCCCGATTGTGGGACGCTACACGGGGGTTTTCAAACGCCACATTGAGCAGGTCTACCGACTGTGATGGTGGGATAATATCACTTAGCATGCGGGCAAGGACTGTGCAATCAAGTCCCCCTGAAAACAAAACTGCAATTCTAGCATCCGCATCAGACGCCTTCGGAGGAACAGGAATATTCAGTACTCTCAGCCGCAAAGATTGAATCACATGGTTTTCAAGCTGTTCGACCGAAGAGCTGCTGTTATCCAATTGAGTTGACTCACTTGCAACTTCACTGTTGAATATACCAATACCTGAAATCTGTTTTCATCAGCTTTGTGTTGGGGCGCTATTCAAGATGCTGCAGGAACCGCTTACCGATTCATCATTCGAGGTCCAATCAATTCTAGTGTGGTCGGAACCAGCTTCAAACTTGCTAGGTTCAAGATAGATTATGTAGAATCCATCTGCCTCCACTTCGACCCAGCCATCTGACCCTTGGTCAGCGATGCTGGAAAGCTGTATCGAATCTGTACGATTCACAAGAAGAGATCGTCTTCCCAGTCGATCACGTCCATAGTAGAGATTGTTTGTTTCTTTGTCTAGATAGACAAAAGCGAAGGGCCCATCAATGTTTCGGATTGCCTCCAGAAGGGCTCCTTCGCCAAGTTTACTTGCAGAGCTCAGTCGCTGCAACACGGCCAGCCCATCGTTGCCTTGGACAGGGACGCCATCTATCTTCCACGCTTCTCCATTCCAGCATAGAATTGAACCTGAACCTTCATCTTTCAATGGCTGTGTAGTGACATCGTCTCCTCTGAGAGATAGCACCGTAGATGTGAGCGTCACGAACAGGGAGTTTGCGTCGTGACGGAGTTCTGTCGTTACGCGTCCAAGATGGTCTGGGCCGCGATTGCAGAGAAAGCGCTCGAAGTCTGGCACGAGAGGTTGCTCAGAGGATTTGGATACGACGGCATGAATCCCGCACATATCCAGCCACTGGTTTTCCGCTGCACAGCGCTATGATGGGACGGGCGCAGTCAGTTGATGGTTGCGCGGAGTTTGTGTGAAGCTCCATCACTTTCGAGAGTCCACTGTACTAGTAAACGCCTGCTGTGCCGTGGGCCAGGTGGATCAGCGCTATATGTCACTCAGCGAAGGTGAATGCTAACCAATTCATCCGAGTAGCACCAGAACAGGCGAATGTCTCAAAAATTAGGCTTGCTAAATAAACTCATCATGGCAATTTATTATGTTTCTTTCGAAGGTTCGCTTAAATCTTAGTCACTTCGTTGCCAGCTTCAAAGTTTGCGCTCCTTAACACCAATTGCCACTCCCAAAGCCCCCTGACGAGGACTCATCTCATTGCATCCAATTCAAATCGGTGTGTTTTATAGTATCAAGTTTAATAACTTCTATTTATGCATCGATACTTGGAGGCAATGTTTTGCACCTAACTCTTATGCAGCACCCTCGGCTCACGTTCATTGGTACACTCTGCCACCGTTAACCATCTTCGCCCAGACTGGTAAGGTGATACTGTGTATGTTTAATGGACACTAATATTGCTAAAGCGGGATCTATCCATATATTCCTGGCTGTACTGCTGTCTCGTGACGCTGTTGGCTCTAAGCTACATATCTACGGTCCTTCCAGGAAATAGGACCGAATCTGACCAATATTACCATGCAACTGCCTCTAAGCCGCAGTCTACTTCTGATTCCGGTACATCGTCAAGATTCTGCGGTGACTAAATTCAGTATAACTCGATCTCAAAAAAAAACCCCCGATGTGACGATGATCTGACAATGGCTGATATTCCGACGGACTCCAAACATTAAACTCCGCCTTAAATAATGGCTGTGCGGTGTTGAGTAATCTCTCCAGATATCATAATGCGAGTATCAATAGTATTACCAGAATCTTTCAGCCATCTTGTTTTAACATTAAGCGAAATCTTGTTTCGCAATCTCGGGAACCATATGGCTGTCTGGCGCTTCTATTCTGAGCCACCGTTGGGCTTCCAAGCTGACAGCTTCCCTGGTTGGCACTAAGCAGCATCGAAACGCCCTCCGTGCGGGGTCAAAGCGAGTTGTAAGGCAAAATGTCAGCATCGTTGTTACGGATACCATTTTGGCACTATTGCTTGCCCAGAAAGCGCCGCAAGGAAGTGCTTTTGGGTGAGCGGCGGTCCTCAAATCATGATGCCGACGGATGAGTATCGCAAAAAGATTCGGCGGTCTTCTTGGGCGATGATCGACATATATAAACGTTCACAGATCTACTTGTAGATCATGTCTGCAACCAACAAGAATTTCGGATCAATTCCACAATATTATACCAATTCACCATGGCCCATCTTCTCCAAGCCCTTGGCCAATTGGCCATCGTTGGCTTAACCATCGTTTCTAATGGTAAGGTTTTACACTATCACTCGTTTCGCCCAAGTTTCTCATCAAACTCCATGTAGTTCAAGCCCTACCTTCTTCCGCAAACACGGACGCTGCCGCGGCCAGGGTTGCCCTCCGCATGATGCCTCTTGGAGCCAGTATCACGGCTGGCTACCGCTCCACGGGCCACAATGGCTATCGCCAGGACCTTCGCAACATGTTGATCAGCGACGGTTTCAGTGTTGACATGGTCGGTTCTCGCAAGGAAGGAACAATGCAGGATAATGACAACGAAGGCTGGTCTGGCTTTCGCGTTGCAGAGATCCACGACAAGGCCAAGCGCTCCGTTCCCGGCCTGCAGCCCAATATCATCGCTATCAATGCCGGAACCAATGATGCCGTGCAAGGCTACAAGGTTGGGACAGGTGGCCAGCGCATTGGTGAAATGCTTGAGGATCTGTGGACTATGTCGCCGAATTCTACCATCATTCTGTCCAGCTTGGTCATCAATCTTAAGCCTGAAGTTGAGGTCAACGTGGTCGCTTTGAACAAGCAATACAAGGATATCGCTCAGCAAAAGATTACTCAAAACAAGCGCCTGGTCTACGTCGACTTCCACGGCCCAGATGGCCCTCAGAAGAGTGACATGGCTGACGATATTCACCCTGGCGATGTTGGCTACAACAAGCTCGCCAAGATTCTATTCCGTGGTATCAAGGAAGCAGAGTCGAAAGGTTTCCTGGTGGCTCCTCACGGCACCTGAAGATGCGGCGAGCAAGGAAAGCCCTGTCCCACCAGGATTCAGTGCCCGAGCAAACAGTAGCTGGCGAGGTTATATACGTGACCGCAGAACCGACATCTGCAGAAGAATCATCGGCTTGTGGGGTAGATACCTCTTTAACTATGTATAAAGCATTGATTGTACTCGGCTCTTCAGTTGCAATGATGTTTTTCACCGCAATTAACTATTGTTGATGGTACAATTGTACATGATGGACGCATACCAATTATCTCTCAACAGTTAAAAGTGAAAACTAAATGACAGACTTGTAATTGATCATGATGCAAACAAGGCATTCTATTCCATTTATGAAAATGCGAATTACGTCGTCATTCTACTCAAGCCAAAAGACAAACTAGGCATATGACACAACTTACACAGAACTTGCACAGAAGCCAATTATACCATGGTTACAGAATGCCAAAACATTCTTAGTATTTAATAACGGACCCTTCTTATAACAATAAGTTATCCGGTATGGTGTAGTGGCTAACATCGCTCGCTCTCATTCGTTGAACCGAGCAGCCCAGGGTTCGATTCCCTGTACCGGAGTTTCATTTTTTTGCAATTTTCACGTTTGCGGTCCACAATTTTTTTTTGGCTAGTCATGACAACTAGCGCGTAACCTTTATCTACAACATAAGCTCCATCCATCTTCCATGAAGCACGGCTTCACACACTCATCCGGTATGGTGTAGTGGCTAACATCGCTCGCTCTCAATTTCTATTGGTACCGAGCAGCCCAGGGTTCGATTCCCTGTACCGGAGGCTCTGTTTTTTTTACATTTGTTTTTGTTTTGTTTTGGTATGCATTTTGCTCTTTGTTGCGTGAACAGCTTTTTACCTTCCAAATTTTTTAACCCATGCCCCACCACATTATTCCTATCGGGTAGCAGTAGGCACGCGACACAATAGAGCATTCAATCGTTGATGAAGTCATTTGTACCTAGAAAATATTGTATCCTTGCAATTGTTTGTTGTTTTAATATCGTATTAGTATGCCTTTTCTCGAATTAGCCGCTTTGCCTGTCTGTATCTGAGTCGTCAGTAGTTGCTTCAATCTCAACAGGCACATCATCGTCGCCCAACCGCGTATACACCCACGCAAGTCTACAGCAGCTACGAAGAAGCCTCCCCTATTACGTTACTACCGGTATCATCATAGCTAACAGCCAGAAGCGTTTCATCACGTTCCTATGTCTTGGACATATCAAGTTCTCCATGCAACAAGTGGCTAGAACAAATGTTCAAAAGAAAAATGGGTAGACTCATATTATCTATTCTTCAAGAACATTGCAGAACTATTATCAAGGTCCTTTTGACCTGTCCTTCTCTTCCAATACTGTTTCCTCCTGTTATCCATACATTTCTACAACCGCCAGGCACTGAGCCATTTCCATTGCAATTTGCCTTCTCTTCAGTGATACATGAATCGTCAGATGACGAGTGTCTTGACATCAAAGCCAAACAATAAACTCAGAAAAATAAAAAATCAAGGCCAATTCTATGGGCCATAATAAAAGTCAACAAGAACGTGCTCTCTTCGCGTCATAAATCATTAAATGCCAGCCAAATTTGAGGTCGACTTCAGGGCCGTTATTTGCTCTTACAGGCTGGTGGTGTAGTCAACATTGGACCAGTCGAGCTGCTGGAAGATATCAGGCTGTGTGGTCTGAGAAAAGCCCAAGTTGGCGCTTGGCATCTCGCCAAACAGAGGCTGGATTTCGTTAGCCTTGCTAGCATTGGCTGGGAACAGCTGAAAGTCCATGCCCTCGACGTTGGAGTCATCGAACGCCTCATCAACCTCACGAAGGGAGGATGGTGTGTAGAGCATGGCATTCTCTTGGCCGACTGGAGAGAAGTGAGCAGGCAGCTCCATGTGTGTTTGCTGGTGCTGCTGTGCCTGAGGCAGTTGGAAGTTAGGAGGCAGCTGAGGTTGCTGTTGCATCATCTTCTGATAGATCTGCTCGGGGTGTAGCTGATGAGTGATTTGAGCGCGAGCGGCATAGATGTCTTCATTGTTGATGATAAAGGCAGAGCCATTCTGATAAGGAGGATACTGCTCGTAGGAGCTGGAAGACTGGGGCGATGGGTTTTCCATCAAAACGTCCAGTGAATCCAGGTTGGTGGGAACCGGGCCAATCAAAGCATTCCATTCCTCTGCACCAGTGTAGGCAGGGAAGTCTGTCATCTGGGGCTGGGCATCCTGAGGCGGAGTTGGCACGCTCCAGCCAGGAGTAGAGCCAGGAGGCGAAACTGTGCTGGGTGGAGTTTGTTGAGCTGTGGCATCAGGCTTAGAAGGAAGCTTCTTTCCGTTTGTCTTGGTTCGTACATAAGTCCATCCGTGAGCCTTCTCCATATGCTGCTTGCAGTTGGATTCACGCTTGGACTTGTATGGGCAAGGCTTGAACTGGCACTCGTACATCGAAGGCTTGTCCGAGTGTTTGTCATTGACGTGGCGATCCATCTCCTTAGCAGTCGGCCAGCCATAGTTGTGATACTTGCATGTAGGGAAGGGGCACTTGAACGGACGCGAGTGAGTCTTCTCGTGCTTGGTCAAGTCGCAGGGGCGCTTGAATTCCTTGTCACAGCCGGGCTCGCGGCACTTCTTGGGAGCAAGCTCCTCAGGAGTGGCATTCTTCTTGCGGCGAGCCATGGAGCGCATGATGTCTTCGTCATCATCAAGCTGTTGGCTGAGCGAGCGCTTGAAGGCGATTGGTGCCTTCAAGTCGACAACCTCACCTGTGGCCATGGAAATGGCAGTGCCATCCTTCTTAACGCGAATCAGCTCAGCGGGGCGGCCATTCTCGGCAATGCCACCGTGAAGTCTGATTTCGTCATTTCTTGATCGTTTGTTAGTTGAGTGCGACAAAGGCACAAAAGTTGGTACGTACTGGTCGATGTCCATTTTGTCGGAGAGTTCTTTGGCGGCAAGTTGTCTTCCGTAATCAAGTAGTTGTTCCTTCAAGTCGATGAAATATCCGTTAGTATAAGGGCGGTCGCCAGATCGAGTCTGCTCGCGGTCGGTGAGGTATTCCACGGTTGCTTGGACGCATCGAATCGACATGAGGCAAAAGTCGAGGTAGATCGTGGCGGACTTTGCCTTCTCCTTAAGGCGCAAATTCCGATAAGCATTTCCCCAAACTCCTTTATCAGTCAAAAGTTGACTTACCGGTGCCATAAAAATGAGAGTCTTTTCAACATCTCTTAGGCAAATAATCTCCTTGGAGCGAATACGTCGAGGAATATCCAGAACAATGGGTCTGAATTCCTTCAACTCATCAACCTCGAGTAGAGGCTGGAGGGTATGTTCGTGAATGCGGCCAACAGCGCGACGGCTGAGACCGGGGAGGGTAGTGCCAGAAGCAGCGTTGCGTGCTTGCGATGTAAGCATTGGCTGTGTCTTGGCTGTGGTCTTCTTGGTAGTGATCTCTGCTTCGGCAAGCTTGTCGTTTGTAGAGGCCAGAGAGCTGCCCAACCCGCTATCTGAGGTGTGCTGTCTGGTACGACGAATGGAACGCGGGCGAAGGACGCGGCGTTCGCCCTGCTTTGCCATGTCGGGATCGACGACAGGAGGTTGCAAGAGACCTTGAGGAAGGGGAGCGTTGGGCTCCTTCAGATCGACCTTGTCGGCGGGCTTCTTGTCAAGAAGAGAAAGTGATTCAGTCATGGCGAGGGCTTCGTCGATGTCGTTGAGAGTCAAGGCGATGCGGCGGCCACGGGAGCCAGAAGCATCGTCAAGTTGAGAGTGTGAGCGAGGAAGACGAGGAGGGAGGAAAATCTCTTCGTCAGAAGCGGGAGCGGGAGAGTTGGGAGAATGAAACGTAGCACCTTTGCGGAGGGCCATGTTGGTTTTAAGTGCAAGTTCGTTCTCCGCCTCGCTGCCGGAGCGAGTCACCATTCTTCTGCGGGGGTTCACAGATGACATGGTGGCAGTAAATCTGAGATGTGTGGGTGGTTGATCAGTTAAAAGGGATTGGACTGCGCGCAGTCAATCTGTGGACAACGGTAATTCGTTAGTCCAGATGTCCTTAAAATGGATGGCGTTTGTGAGTCACCGCCGCAGAAGATGCAGCAATTGACTGTCAGAGCAGCAAAAGTGGGAACAAGTGTGTTCGGACGAGGCAACGCACAGCGGTGCGAAAGGTACTGTACGTGTGTAGGATGGGGATAGGTCGACTAGTTCGTCCAGAAATACTGAACAACTATCGAAGGGGCGAGTCTTACCCAGCAAAGCAGCTGAATCTAATCGCACGTTTGTGTATGAAACGAGCACACTTGGAGCGGGATCGACGCAATATTGCTCAATAGTGTATGTGGGAATAAAAGGTGATGCAATGATTGTCGAGAGAGACAGATCAAGAATCAGATCGTCGAGTGGGCGGAAAGCTATCGCGTTGCACAGAGTTGAGAACAAAAGGCGATCCGGTCAGTCCGAGGCGATGTGGAATGTGTGCGAAGCGCAGGGAAGCGACGGTCAGTGGCAACGCAAATGGCGCTGTATTAAAAGAATACGTCGCGCAGAGAATTGAAGCAACTAGTCCAGATGATGAACAAGAGTTTGCAACGGATGATACGGAGAACGGAAGGAAGAATGGATTGCCTGAGGAAACAGGGAGGAAAGATGCTGAGGCAGAGGGAGGAGGAGAAGCGGACAAGTTGGTGATGTATAATAAGTCCAAAAGTGGGTGCTTCGAAAGAAAGCGGGCGAGTCCAGGCAGTTTGGCACTCTCAGCCCAGGCTGCTGCCTAGAGGTCAGCCCAAAGCAGACTAGCGCGTATTTTTGGGTCTGGAGGAAGGGGCGAAGCGGACGACCTGTCCATTAGCGCTGGTGCGCCATTGAAAGTGAAAGAGGCACCCCACTCCGTCAGCCATGCTCGACGCCGTTATTGGTCAGAGTTAGAGACAGAGGGAGATGGATGAGTACTTTGCGTTCTAACATGCGGATGGCTACTTGGCCCGTGGTTCCGTCCTGACCCGCCAGTTACAGTGCAAACAGGGCTGACGCGCAATGCTGCAGCGGACTTTCAGTGAGCATGGGGCACCGGATTACGGCTATCAGCGTCCTGCATCAGCGTTTGTGCTCTGTTAGTGACCGATGTTCCTGCTACCTTTTTGTCTCTGACACCCACTTTGGTTTCGTTGCAACTCAGATCCATGCATGCGTTGAGAGCGACAGTGTGTGTAACACAAACGAAGGCCAGCCTACCAACCGAGGAGTCATTTAACAGTTTAGAAAACGAAAAGTCCATATTTGTCTACAACAATGTCATTTCTGCCTTCGTTCTACCTGTGTCGATGAAATGGGAAACAAAGAAGGGGCAGATACAGTAGCTACATAATCCAGAGGTGTGGTACCAATGGGTTGCCGTTCAATTGAGCCCATCGCAGAGCCTCGCCTGGCGGTCGGGGGTCAACCTCGCGAGCAATGCTTGTAATGCTTTAGTATGTGTCGGCAATATTCACATTTGTTTCACTTGCCGTGGTACTTCTCAGAGTGGGCTACTTTTGGAGGGAGCCCTTCTTACTAATGAAAGACGATTCAATGAAGCCTTGATCACTAATAGACATACTGATGCCAATGGACTGGTAATACATGTATAGGAGCAAACAAACAAAAGCTCAACGAGTTGAGAAAACAGCGAATGGAACAAGCCTTAATATGAAATTCAAGAATTATTTGTTTGGAACCTGGCTTTTGAGACCTCGCGTAGCCCAAGCCGGGCTGAGTCTCAGAAGAGAAAAGGCCACCTAGAGGTGCGATGATACGACCTAGGGTGCTGCTGGGCATTGTAAGATGGCAAGCCGGGGGGTCCAACGCAAGCCATGATTAATACGGTATATTAGCTTTTGATAGCGTCACAGCATTGAAACTAGTTGACTAATCGAGTGTGGTGGCACCATTGACTCGGCCAGCCACGGTTTTTCCACTTTGTGCTTGGTTGACTGTATGCCGCTAACAGCTGGTGGTGAAAGAAACTGTGCGACTGCTTCTGAAGACTCATACATTGTAGATCCCTTGTTTTATGTATGTGCTGCGCTAAAGTTCTGCCATGGTAGTACTGTAACATGTATTCAATCTCTAGTTTTGCGGCGTGACGCCAGGCGCCGCGTAATGAAAACAGCTTGAAGATTGTCTCTCTTTTTTTTTTCTGGCTACAAAACCCCTCCGGCCAATGATAGTAACTTTAATTCAGCAGCCTGGCTTTTTTTTTTTGAAGGGGCTTTTGTCCAGTCCCGTTGCAGGTCATCTGGTGTGGCGTCTGCTCCAAGGCAGCTACATTCTCAACCCCCATTTCTAGGCCACCACATTTCTCATTGCAACGACTTCAACAACAACAAAACCGTTCTTTATTCGGCTGCCTTGACAGCGGGGACTCGGGACTCGGAAGGTGGATCGCGATATTCCCAAGTCCTGTTTTGTTTTGGGGGGGTTTCTTCAGATTTGTCTCTCTCTATGCGTTGTTTTGCTCCCCTCATGCCTTCAGTTCAAAAAGATACGCCACTAACAGCGCTGACGCCTTCTATAACAATGGCAACCCAATATATTTGTTTGAGTTTATTGCACCAAAAACCACAACCAATTCTAAATACATTCCATGTCGTATCGATACCTCCATGACGTGCATGAGGCTCTGTAAATAATCTCTCGATGCGCATTTTTCGCTATTCAGCTGTTATGTCTGGGGTCCGATCAGTGGATTCAGGCACCAGCATTTCTCCCAAAATAGTGCCAGGCTGCCACATTCTGGCACCTTGCAATCAACCCACATGGCCGTCGATACGGTTACATGACTTAATTCCTAACGAGATCGGACGGGGGCTAAATGGCCGAACCGAAGCCAAGGGGATGTGGTGTTTCTCTGCTAACACCGAAGCGACGGCCATGAACAAACAGTTCATTGTTCGTGGCATGAGCGAACAAGTCTGACTGTGCTTGGCATTTCATTGTTCGACGCAAAGCGCTCTAGTGTGATTTTTATGAGTTGTCCACGTTGTGCAACAATCACCATGTCAGCTTTTTGCATTTTAAGAATGAGAACACTCGTGGCATTGTCCGCTAATTGTCCGCTAACAAAGCACACAATTGTCCTTTATTCACTAGGAGCTCTTCCAACCTGCGTCGACTCCCTACCAACAACATGCCACGAAACAAAGCCATTGTTCCAAAATCATCCCTCATATGTTCTCGCACATTCATTGTGTTTTTGAATTTGTTCTTGTCTGCCTCAACTTCCTTCTAGGACTTAAAATCACCATGGCCTCTCCAACTGCCAACGAATTACTCAACCGAATCATTTACAACACATTCCGTTACCACAACCACCCAGCTACAGCAATCAATTCTCTCTCCCAGAAACAGAGACCTGAAGACTAACTCTCTTAAAATGTCTAACTTAAACATCACAGAAGCAGCCCAGAGCTCCGGAGAGTCCTCCAGCTCCCGGGCCGCAACCCAAACTACTAACACCAGCCAACCGGCTCAATCTAGCACTGAAGTTGAAACCTCCCAGGCTCCCCCAGTAAACACGGAACTCATGGAATTTATTGAAAGTGTCAAACCCAACACCGAACGACTCCGAAAACGACGAAGGGACGCCAATATGGCCGAGCTCAAGAAGCTCTTCAGCATGCGCGCAGAGACCACCGACCAAGAGCTCCGCGACTGGCTGTACCACAACCTGTCAGTCCTTCGCCATTGCCTCTGCAATACAGTTCCAGACCCGTCAACTTACATCAAGCATCACGGCCACTACTTCGAAGTCAACGTGAATAGACCTGCAATTCGCGGGATCATGAGTCGCATCCTCACTATCGTCTTCTTGACCGACTGGAAAGATGACCAAGAAATGAAAGAGGTGATTCTATTTCTCAGGAAGCCGGCACGCTATTTTGACGGCATGCTCATGCTCAAGGAATCGTTGCGCAAGCACCGCGATGACTACACGCCTTTTCGCATGTACCGGGATCTCGCCAATCCAGAGTTCCAGGAAGCCGTTAAATCGCATCACAAAGCAGAGCTTAAGAGGCGCAAACAGCATCCGCACTCACCGCTTCGACACATGGAATTGGCGGACTCCGATGAGGCCTGTAACTCAGAAGAGGATATCAGCAACGGTAAGTGGGATGAGAACATTTGCATCACGAAGTAGGTTGTGAGCACACTGATTATGATAGGAGTAGTTTCCAAGGTAAGAAACGGCGAGTTTTTGTCACTTTTAACGCATGAATGATTGGGCTTTATTATATTTATATGTACCCAGCAATGCTTTGTTACACATGTGCCCAACCGTTCTCAACCAGAACCTGCATCTCATTAATCAAACAGTATACGCCTGGTTCGTGGTTTCCACCATCTTCTTTCTTCCATTTACGTATTCTTGACTCTGCTGTCCACGCATCGAATGAACACGTTGTCCATCTCTTGATGCGGTTGACCCAAAGTCCCCAAAAGATGTCCCAAGTCGAGACCCACGATGAGTTTGTATGCGTAGCCTCATATGCCTCCACATTATAACCAACCCTGACTCTGGGGTTTAAATATACTCCCAACGTCTTTGATAGTGGGTTATCAGCGTGAATCAGACAGCATTCTGATCCTTCCAGATGATGCTTCGCGAGCGAATCTGGAACACCTCGAAATCGGAGTTTTGTAGATGACACAAACGGCTCGGCAGGCATGACCACTAAACACCCAGTTAATTCTACTATTTCCTCCGTCAAGTGCTAAAGCTGATACGCACCAATTCCATTCCAGCAGCTCGTCACCGGGACGGCATCTCTGTTGTTGATCAAAGCATTCCGAGACACTTGTGCTCTAAAATAAGGCCAAGTCTGCATAAGATGCGGGTTGCCGCCGCTATCTCTCAGCGCAAACGTATCATAATACAGCGGCGGCTTAGAAAAGTCCAAAGAGCACGCCGCACCATAATCACCTCCATTCGTATCCATGAGCGTTAAGACATCATCCACTGAGAAAATCACATCATTGAGAAACAAGACCTTGTCAAAGGTAATGCCCTTTTCGTTGAGCTCCACCAGATCCTTAATGGTCTTGTTTCGCAACCTCGAGAGGTAGGGAATCCGTCTGAGCTCTTTCTTCCCCCGGCTGGTAAGGATCCAGCCATCGCCTTTGTCCGACGCAGACATCTCGTCTTTATGCGTCACATCCGACACGACCACGCGGCGCTGCACCCCCTTGATTTCGAGCTGGCTGTCCAAAGCGCGCAAATGCTCCTTTGTATTGTCCCAGCTGCCGCTTTCGTATATGCTGACGAACACGTTGTCAGCCCCTAGTGTATTTATCAGACTTAACAGCTCTTTGCTCCATCGATTCATGATATTTGCATCGTTAAAATGCATGCTCGCAATGTAGATTCGCTCGCGGTTCCGCCCGGCTGTTCGCGCCACATGGTGATGATCGTGTTCGTAGGCAATGTTGTGATGGATCCGTAGTACATCGAGAAAATTCAAGACGCAAAATAGAAAGAGTGCGATTCGGACGGCGCGGGTCTTCGCAAGCCTGCGCAGATACACCCGATGCCTGTGGGAGAGGCTCATGATTTGCGACGGCCACAGGGCTTGAACGCCAGGTTGCGCACAGGAGGCATCCAATTGGGAGTTCTTGGGGTTGAGTTGAGGCAATTAAAGCATATCAATTGAATGATTTGTGTATTTAGATTACACGGCACCCCAAACAAGAGAGAGTATGATATTAACCCCGAAGGGAACGCATGTGGTTGGAGAAGATGAAAGTGCCAGGGTGGATGTGTGTCCCCTGCCACAGATGACGTTGGTCGTGCCACTCCCCCTGGTCTACAAAGGGGCATGGAGCACATGCAACGATGCGCTCAACAGCAGTGCAATAAACATGTAGCTACATGCAATATTTGATTCATTTATTGGCCACACTTTGCAATTCAAAGATTTCGCAATGCTTTCTTCAATATATGTGACATGGGTTGTTCTGATTATCCTACTAACCATCACACGAAGGATAAAACCAATGGTTGCTGCCTTCCGTCATCATGCTGAATATTTCAATTGTATAAATTATCAATTTGTTCTCTCCCCTCCGCAAATTCGAGAACAAATCTCATCAATCATTCATATATTACACCTGGTTTTGTTACACCGTCCAAATCCCAACTGCAGCCCCTCTCCAACCCTCTATCATTCAAAGCCCGCCGCCGGTCATGACCAGCGATGGCTTCTAGATTGATATGCTGCGATGTTTATTTGGCGAAGTGCAAGTCGTAGCCGAGCCACTTTCTTCTGTTGACCTGTTCGATGCTGAGGCCAGGATAACCGTAAGTCAATGGCAGGAAGAACCAGCAGCCAGCCGCAGCCGCCAAAATGATGACACCACAAGCAACCCAGCTTCCAAGCTGGCTCTGGCCAGCCAGACGTTCGCGAGCTGTAAGGTGTCTCTGGGGACCCTTGCTCTTGCCATCCTTGCTACTGGTCTCATCCGCTCCCTCCGAGGTGAAGATGAATTCAACAAGTGCTCCTGCGACGAGGCAAGATGCGACATGAGCAGGCAAGTAGTGGTGCAAGAACAGCTGACGGCCCATGAGGAAGAATGGGAAGTAGTGAGTAGCCCAAGCGAGCCAGAAGAAACCAGTCGAATTGTAAAGTCGAGAGCGAGTGCCTGTATAATTGTTAGAGTAAAATCTTTAAAAAAAAAAAAAGAAGAAAAAATGGCAAAGCAATAAAACTTACGAGAACCAAGAGCATCAATGCCACGGCGCAGAGAAACTTGGTCGGCTGCAATGATACCGGCGTACACAGCCAAGAGACAAGATGCGAGCCACCATCCAATTGGGTTTCCGATGAAGTAGATTTGCTGGCGAGTGTCATTCTGGGTCCAGAAGCTTACACCACGGAGCAGGAAAGGCCACTGGTACGGCTGACTAGCATAGGGGTGGCTGCTGGTCAGCTTGTTGTTGTGGTAGAACATGGCACCTTGCAGCTCAAGCCACTTGCGAATGAAGGGCATGTGCGTGACTTTGCGCTCTTCCTTGACCCTGCGCGAGTCATCTTCGGCCAGCGAGGTGATATCCTCGGCAATCCAGACGTTAGAGCTAGGGGCAATCTGCTTATTTCCGTTGATTTCCTGCTGCTTGTGGCCCCAATCAGGCAGAGGCTTAGTATGAGTCCACATGGCAACCTTGCTAGGGAAGTGAATAAGCTTGAAGTGACCGGCGACAGTCTTGAAGTTTTGCTTATCCTTGCCATGGTCAATACGAATTTCAAACAAAGTGTCGTTTTGACGTGTGCCAAAGGCATCTTCTTGAGAAGCAGTAGTGAACTCCTGGTTGGTAGGATAGTACGGCGAGGCAACGTCGTGGGACAGAAGAATGGTTTCAGTAACCATATGCTTGAGGCGGACCAAGTCATTGTTCAGGACGGGGCGGCCAGTCTGCTTGTCATCGCTAGCGGGGAGAATTTGCCAGTAGTTGTTAGTGTCGTTGAAGGGATAACCGGTGACCTGCTGGCCCTGGCTGGAAACACGGCCATCATCGTAACGAAGAGGGTAGTGCTCGCCGTGGCTGTGGAGGTAGGCCTTGGTCTCCTTGTGCCGGATGGTAATGACATCATAATAATTGATGTCAATGGAGTTGGCCAGCATGACGTTATCGCTAAGCGTGGACTGGAACTCGGGGGTCATGAAATCATCACCAGGTCCAGATCGAGATAGAACAGCGAAGTGTACTTGGAACCAGAAAAGGTAAAACAAGAATGGTAGCACAATTAAACCAGCAGCACGCGCAACAAAGTGCTTGGTAAATTCTGGGAGGCTGAGAGCACCGCCAGGACGCTTAATGTCTAGCAACTCCCAGAGGTCGATGACGACGGCAGATCCGATGGTAACAAAGGCGAAGAGACCGACATACTTGGTGGAGATGTCGCAGGAGAGCGCGAAACCGGTGAGGATCAACCACTTCCACCACTTGCGGCTGAAGGGTTCATGACGGCGCTTGTAAAACTTGATGTAGAACAACAAGCTACATGCCATAGCAAGAACCAAGGTGGCATCCAAAAGAATCAACCGAGTCTGGCCAATGTGTGCATTGTCAAGCAGGACGAGGCCGGCGGCGATGAGAGCAGCAGGGACACTGTAGCCAGATTCCCACATGATCAAGTATGTAACGGAGACAGTCAAAGCACCAAGAATCGCAGGCAGGGCTCGGAAAGCGACGTAGGGGACCTTATTAGCGATATAAGAATCGCCAATGTTTTCAAAGTGGAAGTGACCGTCGTATCCAACAAGCCATCCCATGAAAGCAAACAAAAGCTTAGCAAAAGGGGGGTGGACATCGAAGAAGTAGGTTCGTTCGAGATAGTAGGATGCGAACTACGGTTGTTAGACAAGTTAGCTTCCTCGAGTTTGCATTCTCTTGTGCACTCCACTTGAGCACTTGTCATACTAACCTTTCCGAAGTGTACTTCGTCGAAGACGACTTCGTTAGGATGGCTGATACCCCAGAATCGCGTCACGAAAGCTAGAATAGTGACAAAAGTGAGGGCGAGCTGGTGATCAATCTCGCATGAGCCCTTCTTCTTCTGAGCAGCCGCCTTGGCAAGCTTGCTGATTTCAGGTTCGTCGTGGGAGCCATTGGAATCGGCAGGGCCTTTCTTGGCCCCGACATTTCGTTGACGCAGCGAGCCCTGCGGCGTAGGGCTACGACCGGTCATGATGGGTTTGTGGTCGAATAAGATGGGCAATTTAATAAAAAAAAAAAAAAGGAAAAGTAATGATTGACAAGAAGATGGAAAATAAAAGGGGATTAATTGGAAAATAAAAGGAACTAGAGGAAAAAAGGAAGGGAAATTGGTCGAGAAACAGAGATGATGAGGCACGAATGAAAGGGATCACCAAAGGCAGCGTCGAGTCTCCTTTTCTTGCCTTTGAAAGTGGGTAAAACTGGCCATTCGCGTAGCTGGGTTGAGCTGTCACGAACCAGCCAGACGCCAAACCCAAAGCCACATGGCGAGGTACATGTAACCGTGTCCATGTCTTGGAGGGGCTCAGGAGCTCTCCCAAGGGCCGCATGGTGTGGGGCCATTTTTGTTTAGTACCTACAGAGACGCAGAAACGCCCTGACGAACAATTGACCTGTTCTGTGTCTCTGGAGGTGTTGAGACGCGCCGTGGGAGAATGTCGAGGGAGACGTGAGTTCCCAGTGCCGCACAGCACAGCACAACTGGTGGCCCTCCGTAGCGAACCGACAAATAATGCACGCACATTACAATACGTGAAGAGTTCTCTGATCGGGTTTAACAGCGCAGAAGATGACTAGGGGCTTGGTTGATGGCTGTTTCGCAAACACAGCTCCTATGGCCGCTGGAGAATAATACTGACCAAAGAAAAAAGAAAAAGGAAGAAGAAAGAAGAAAGAAGAAAGAAAATGCTTAAACTGTTATTCATGCTTCTTACTGTTGCAGAACAACAGCTACAAATCAAGCGATACCGTGTCGCCAAATTCTCCTTGGTGTCGCATCATGGTCTTGTTAGGATTCCGGGATGAACATGCCTCATAACACATGGCCATGCGTGGTTGCATCGCGCATGGATTCCTTTGTAAAGAAACCCCCCACAGACTGCTTATGATGGGCGGCGCTGAAGTTGCACAACTGCAATGGCCACTGGGCGGACATTTTTTGCGTCCACTCAGATCTCAGCGTCCGCAGGTGCGAAGGCGTGAGTCGTGGGACGGCTCGTCGGCGTCCGGTGTCCGAGTCCAACGCTCTCGAATGTACTACGCGGCTTAATATAAACCACTGCTACACTGACATCAACAAATGAGATTTGAATTACAACGAAGAGCATTCCGTTTTTTTTAAACCAAACTCAAAAAAAAAAACCACCTTTACCATTATACACCATCAACAATGGATGCCCAACATCAAGAATGGCTCAAGGACATCAAAGTCGCCCACTATAAGCCTGAAGAAGTGCCTTGGAGACGACTGGGCCAGTGTAAGCCATTATGCTTCAAATAATCTTTTCAAAATTAAAACATGCTAACCATTGACGGGAAAGACCTTTGGAGGCCAATTGAGGATGGCAGCAACACTCAGTTTCGCCTCAGTATGATTGAGAGCCTGGTGCCGCCTCACAGCGACGGACCGGTCTTTCACTTCCATGAAATGCACGACGAAGGTTTCTATGTCACGGTGCGTAATTTCCACCGCTGCTTTTCAGTCGCACTTTACTAACATGCTCATAGAAAGGTACCGTGTGCTTCCATATTCTGGGCAAACCTCCATTGATGGTCAAAGCCGGCGAGATGGTCATGGTGCCCGTCCGCGTGCCTCACAAGTTCAGCAACCCAACTGACGAGGAAGCTGCTTTCATCAATACATGCACACCGGGATTCTACTTCCGTTATTTTGAACACTTGGAAAATATGGTGGGCGAGGGTAAGGAGCTTACGCGCGAAATCAATATGGAAGCCATGAGACGCTTCGGGACAATCCCTCTCACTCCCCAACAGGTCGATGAATTCGAAAGCATGGTAGGCGTTAAAAGTGGCATATATTAATTGTTCGATGATTCTTGGATAATTCCATGCTATGCATTTCCTTTCGTGTATTTCCGCAATTCATTTAGACATTTATTATCTCTTCTCATCAATAGAAATTATCACCATCAGTGCCATTCGGTTCTAGTACAAGCAATACTCATACCACCCCCCTGCTGTTAATTTTCACATCGTTGAACACATTGTAAATTCACATAAAATACTGTTGGGTGGGCCTTCTTGCAAGAAACTTGCGTTTAATTGCGAGTAATCATAAAAGACTTACCAATTGTACTCTCTGTCTACATGGGGAGAAGAATGCCAAAATAAAAGTAGTAATTAATATCATAAAGTCGTATTTTATACGTAAGTCTTGAAAACTGAAAATCATATATTCAAACTACACAGTCCCAATCCAATGGTTCAGGTTAAGCCTTCTGGGCTACTGTCTTGTTCTTGTGGTCTCTCATGCCTGCAGCCTTGCCCTCCAGGAACTTGGGGGACAGCATCTGCTCCTTGTCAAGCAAAGTAGCGCCTGCCTTCTTGAGACCAAGCTCGCCCCGGACCAAGTTGGGCATCAGGCCGTCAATGGAGTCAACGAAGCTGTCCATACCGTAGCAATCTTCGCGAATCAGACGACGGCTACGCAGGACAGCCAAGACCTGGCGCTCCTCGGGAGTGAGCTCCTTCTCAACAACGTCAAGCTCCTTACTGGAAAGTCCATCCTCACCCTTGCCGACGTTGAGACCCTTGAGCTTCTCAAGAAGGGCCTGCTTCTTATCTTCATCGATGTGACTGAAAGCCTTGAAGCAGAACTCCATGGTTTGGGAGACGTCAAGCTGGGACGTCTTGTGCTTGGATTCAGCATCAATGGTACCTTGAATGACTGTGACGGAATGGTTAGTCTGATTCAGCTATTAACGAATGGGCGCTCAAAGCAATATAACGTACTGGGGCGGAAGAGATCAAAGGCACGCTGGAAGCCTTCCTCATCAATATCCTGAATGACGGGAGCCTCCTGGGCTCGAATCTGCTTCAGAGTGCTGCTGACGACGAGAAAGAAGCGAGTGTAGCTCTCAGTGACCTTCTTTGTGTGCCAAGAGGCGGCAGTAGCTTCATCATAGTCACCACGCAGCGAAGACGCAATAGTGACAGCGGCAGAGAGGCCGCCAAGAAGGGCCAGATGGACACCGGAGGAGAAAAAAGGGTCAATGAAGCAGCCAGCATCGCCGGCAATGCGGATGTAGGGAGAAGCGTAGGCAGGAGCACTATAGGACCAATCAGAGGCTGCCTTGACTTCGGAAATCAGCTTGGCATCACTGAGGAGCTCCTCGATGCCAGGAACCTCCTTGAGGGAGGTCATATAGAACTCCTTGGTGGAGGGAGATCCCTGTTCACGTTTTTTGGCAGTAGCAAGCTCTTGGTTCTGGACGATACCAATGGAGTGGGTGCCATCGTGAAGAGGAATGAACCAGCACCATCCTCTTCCATCTATTCAATGCGATTAGCTGCAGTTCTTAAGCGTCGTAATAAGACATCCCAAGGAATGTCAGGCACCAAATCTTACCCTGAATGGCCTCAAAGTAGGGAGCGCCCTCCTTGTGGGTGCCGGTGCCGTAGATGCCAGCTCCCTTCCAGTAGCCCCAGTTGGCAATGTTCTTTAAGCTCTGGTTGAACTTGCGGTTCTTCATGTACTTGGTGGACACAATGCCGTGTCTGCCACTAGCATCAACAATATACTTGAACTTGATGACTCCAGTGCTGCCATCCTTGCGGGTCCAGGTAGCGGAGACGGGACGACCCAGTGCAGCAGAGCTCTCATCAGTGTTGGCGGAAGCCTGGCTGTCGTCGAACTCGATGGAAGCAATCTTGGTAGATTCGAAAACCTTGGCGCCACAAGACTCGGCGTGACGAAGAAGGATTTCATCAGCCTCTGAACGAATAACGTTCCAGGCGTAGCCGTCAGCACCTCCAGCGGCAAGGAAATCCGTATCTATTCCGGTTAGTAGGGGTACTTGAAACAATCAGTTCGGAACTAATATACAGGCTGCAGGCTGGCTGCGGTTCAACTTGAAAGCGGCACCGTTCTTCTGTCTGAAGCCATGGGCATTGAACTTGTCGTAGCAGTCGATGAAGTTGAGGAACTGCTTCATGGATGGCAGCATGCTTTCCCCAATGTGGTAGCTTGTTTCAGACGTCAGCATTGCCGAGAGGCTAAAATTAAGTTGCAAAGTCTTACCGAGGGAACTTGTCCATCTCAATAACTACAACATCAACACCTTCGCGGGCAAGCGAGGCTGCGGCGAATGAGCCCGCTGGCCCACCGCCAATGACAAGAACTGTTGTGTTTTCAGGTACAGACATTGTATCGTGCAACTCGTAAATTCAATATGGAATGATTCAATCCAGTCTAAACGTCAACGCAATGAATCAGACTGCAGTGAATACAACTATGTATTTATATTTACCCCATGTTTCGCGTACACTAGCATGGCTCATCTACTGCCACTGTCCCCAGCCCAATCGAGTACAGGTTGAGCTCTCTCGGCCATACGGCCTCCGGGAGGGTCGGTGTGGCGCCGCCGTTGCGGCTGAAAGAGGCAATTACGCATGGCTTAGTTACGGAAGCCCGCCCACCGGAAGCCCTGCATGGCCAGCAGAGACTTAGCCTTTGGCCCTTCGCCCCGGACGCCGAGGGGCCTGTTTATGACTTGATGGGCGATTCATAATATCGACAGATGTTAAAATATGCCTATGCGCCATGTTGGCGCTCATGAGAGAAGTTGCGTCTGATTCCATGAATCTGCATTAAATCATTTTATTACCAGAACAATCACAGAAATACTCGCAACAAAATGATGCACAAGGTGTACTCGGTTACCATTTTTGGCTACAAGAAGCCTGGGATGGACTCGGAGGAATACCACAAGTATGTAAGCGAGACGCACTCTGGTCACCTCAAGGCTCTACTTGCACGGAACGGCATTGTCTCCTACACCATGGTATGTAACGGCAGCCGATATCAGAGGTGGCAATTGACATGCTTAAAATGTTTACCAGCAACACAACAATGCCGAAGCTCGATCTGTGCTTTCTCGTGCCCACCCTGGGTTACCTGCCAGCGCCGAAGCCGACTGCGACATGGTAGTACAGATTGTTTTCAAGGACATTGAGGACTACCTGCGCGTTCAGAAGGACCCTCAGTACATCAATGTCGTCAACCCCGACCACAAGAACTTTGCCGATCCCACGCGCACCAAGTTTGTCAGCGGCTGGTACGAGATTCACGTCACCGACGGCACCGTGGTCTCTAACAATGCCGTGCCACAAACAACCATGTGATGTTCGCGATAGATCTTTAGCAGTTTTAGCAAAATCAAATCATAGAATTGATGTACCTATTTTTGCCTATTGAATTTGATAAGTTAATGCCACCAATGCAAACGACCAGACAGAAGCAAGACAGGCATGGGCCACATGCTGTTAACAGTGCGTTTTATATACTGGCCATTGATTGTCACAGGCGGCTTTTGTGAAAAGCAATTCACGGCAAATCTCATGGAGCATTCTACAATATGTAACCAATAATATCTGATAAAGCTAGAAACAAGCTAGATAACGAGCTCTCTATACAATCATTAACGGCGTAGCATTTCCGTTAAGCAGCAGCCGAAGCGGGCTCTGCAGCCTGCTGTTCTGAAGTAGCCTTTTCAGCACTGTTATGACCATCCATTGGCTTGAAGCCTCTTTGGAAGACAGGGCTTTCTTGAATCATCTTCCAGTCGTGAAGCAGAAGGCCATTGTCAACGGAGCATTGGACTTCTTCCTGTCCACGAGGAATCATTTCAGTCTCGTAAGCCTGGACAATCTCCGCAAGAGGAGTTTCACCATCGCGCACCTTGTGCAGACCATTAATGAGGTGGTGAACATCACAAATACAGTGGTTGAGGCCCTGCCCACGGTCTACAAGACGATTAGTAACTGTTTGGCATCACCCTGACATGATTGCAGATGTATCTGTGACTTACAAGGAGGCATGGGGTGTGCAGCATCGCCCACTAGAGTGATGCGGCCATCATGGTTGGCCCATGGCACAGGGATCCAATAGCTAATGTCGGCCTTGTGCACCTTGGTGTCATCAGGAAGCCACTTGAAAGCAGAACGAGCGGGGTCGCCGAGGCATTCAGCCTTGGACTTGACCAGAGCCAGCCGCTCACTGTAGTCCATGCCATTGTCGACCTGGCCGAGCCAAGCCATGGCCATGTGAAAGACCCAGGACTCGGGGTGCTCGGGACCATCAGGCATGCTAGAGACTATGAATAAAGTTAGATGCATGTTTGTGATGGCAGGGCATGTGGTCAAACATACTCGACTGGAAAGCATGGAAAGATTTCTCACTCAGCGCAAGGTAGCTGGTGGGATACTGCTTGCGGACAAACTCGGCCTTCTTGGCATCGCCGTAGCAGACAGTCATGTTGGTGTGGAATATGGGAAAGTTGGTGACGGAAGCCTTCTGGGCGTCTCCGAGAGCAAGCTCGCGCACCTTGGATCGCGATCCATCGGCTCCAATGATCAGGCTGCCAGAAACAATGGTGCCGTCAGAGAAGGTGGCGATAACACCTTTGCCGCTCTCATTGAAGGCAACATCGACCAGTCCTTTGCCATACTAATGTGTTTCTGTTAGGACTTGCCAATCTAATTTGTTTCGAAATGGGGGACACTTACTTGCACGTCAATGCCCTCGGCGGCAAGAGCTCTCATCTTGCTGCGAGGAACGCGAAGGCCGTTCTTGTAAGGAACACCCATAATCAAGTCTCCAGTCTCACCTTTGATGATGGGGTAGTCTCCTGAGTGAATGCCAATGGTAGGGTTGCACGCAATAATGGGAAGCTTGTCGGCCAGTTCGGTCGGGAGGATTTCCTGAAGCAGAGGCAGACTCCAGTGAATGGCCATGGTCCACTCATTGCTGCGGTAGTTGAGCCCAGCCTCTCTCTCAAAGATGGAATATTTAATTCCGGCCTAGGCCCCATTAACAAAATATACTGTCGTTGGTGTAAGAGAGAGCATTACCTTCTTGAGGGCTTGGCAGGTCAAGAGTCCAGTGATGCCTGTGATATCGTGTTACTCTTTTCCCTTACATGTTGTGGAGAGTGGAGAAGCGGATGTATATAAATACCTGCACCAATGACAATAACGTGTTGTTCAGTTGTGGAAGCCATTTTCATTCTTTGTCGCAAAGTGTATTGGGGTTTAGACTTTGGTGTAGTAGCGTCTCGAGTGATGATTGTGTGGCGCGAGGGGATTGCGACAGCGCTAGTTTACAAATATATATAAACTCACTTATGTGAGCCTCAGCATGTAACGTATTAAGCTCGTCATATTGCGTTTTGAATTAAATGCATGGGCATCGATCAGGATTCCGTCCAGCTCGGAACCCGGCAGGCCGTGCAATTTGGCGCATTGTTTCTGGTGGGCTAATAACGGCGCCCGAAGAGCTGACCTGTGGCACCCGGTGCGAGCTGGGTTCCAGTTTCAAGGTATCTGACAGCACTGAAAGCGGTAGATAGGAATTTGTACGGCTTTGGATTTTAAAGGGACAAAATATATATTATTGAGCTGCCGTAAGCAACGCTGAAACTTGGCTCGAGTTTCTCAATTCTTGAAATCGCATTCTACTGTACCGATCCTGATACGGAGAAAGCCGACAAGATGATCAGCAACATTCTGCCTGGCGTGGTGGAACTGTCAATTGGAGTGCTAGTTGCTGTAGGTCGATTTGAAGTGCATTCGCCAACCAACAGCCACTAATAACTATATCACACAGGGAATCGTCCATGCCATCTACGCTTTGTATGTCCATCCGTTGAGCTCGTATCCTGGCCCAAAGCTATGGGCGCTTACTCGACTTCCATGGTGCTGGCATCAACACAATGGCAATGTCAATCAAAGACTTCGCGAACTGCATGATCAATATGGAACTGTGGTTCGCATTTCCCCCAATGAGTTGTCATTCATCACGGGCACTGCTTGGAAGACTATTTACGGGCCGCGCTCCAATGAAATGCCCCGGGACCCGAATTTCAAGCTACTTACCCCCAATGGTGTCGAGAGTGAGTGTCGCCTTCTCCTCTCAGGGTGGCTACGTTAACCAAGCCTTAGACATTATGATTGCTGGTAGAGATGCACATTCTAGACAAAGACGCGTCCTCTCCCACGCCTTTTCCGAAAAAGCGCTTCGTGAGCAGGAACCTGTGCTGCAATCTTATTGCTCCAAGCTATGTGCAAGACTCCAGGAACTGTCACAGAAAGGACTGGTAGACATGGAAAAATGGTATACCTTTACCAGTGAGTTATAAAGATCATCTTTGAGTCCCGGTCGATTTTCAATTTCTGACTTCTTCCTTCCACTCACAGTCTTTGACTTGATTGGTGATCTCTCATTCGGACAGAGCTTTGGCTGCCTCGAGTCAGGTGAGCCTGATGGCTTTGTCACGGCGCTTAAGTCCGGCTCGCGCGAACTCATGATGCTTCAAATGATGAACTTCTATGGCGTGCTATTTTTGAAACCCGCCTTTGCAGCCATTGGCCTGCTGAGCTCGGGTGGCTCCAGAGCAGCCAATCTGAAGCGGGCAATGGAGAGCGTTCGATCTCGCATTGCGCGTGGACCAACATCGGACCGAAAGGACTTTTGGCACTACATCCTGGATCATCTGAAAGACGAGAAAGATGTCTTGGGCCAGAAGGTTGCCATGACGGAGCATGAAATGTATGCCAACGCCTTCTCTATTTCTGGCGCGGGGTCCGAAGGTACGTCCACCGTGCTATCCGGCGCGACGTTCTTGCTCGCCTCACATCCAGAGCTATACGATCGCTTGATGAAGGAGATACGATCGTCTTTCAGTGAAGCATCTGAAATCACTGTGGCCAGCACTGCCGAACAACTGCCTTTCCTCACTGCTGTTCTCAAGGAGACCATGAGGCTGTACCCTCCTGTTGCCATCACCTTTCCTCGACAGGTTCCAGGCGCCGGGGAGGTTATTGATGGGAAATTCGTGCCTGGAGGGTGCTCTGTTGGCGTAAATCATTTTGCTAGCTATCGCTCCCAGCACAATTTTCAGCATCCTGATGAATTTCTACCTGACCGTTGGCTGGAGGCCGAAGCTCCCACTTGCTTCCAGCCTTTCTCATACGGACCTAGAAGCTGTCTAGGCAAAAACATTGCTTGGGCTGAGTTGAGGCTAGTCATGACTCACATCTTTTGGCGCTTTGATATTGAGTTTGTTCCAGATCAAGGGAATCCAAATTGGCTCAACCAACGGCTCTGGGGATTCTGGGGGAAGACTCCCTTGATGTGCAGGTTGACACCAGCTAGGCGCATTGACTAAGGTTAAGCATTTTCTTTTATAGATTGATATTTCGCAATTAATATGCACCTTTGCCTTCCATCGTTCCATCCCATAATATTCTAGCTGTCATATCCAAGGCACTGCTCTCCTGCATATTGTATCAATTATTGTTGCTCATACTAGAGCCTCTTCTAATAAAATAAAGAAATGTCTTCATATTTTGTAACGATCATTTCATACCATATTTTTGAGGCTAAACTGGTGAGCTCAGCCCACATCCTAGATAGCAGGATGTTGGCAATCAGAAAACAAGGCAATGCATTCTTCATGATGATAGGTTTTATTTTCCAATCTAGTATCCTATCAAATGTGACTAGAGCAAAAAAGAAATGTTGTGCTTCTAATGTAAACAAGGATGATCAAAGACTGTGACTAGTAGGCAAAAGGAAACATAAACATAACAATAAATAAACAAACGATGCAAATCCCTAGATAAAGAACCAAATGCAGACCAAAAGAAGAAAAAGCCAGATAAACAGAAACTACTCCATCAGAAACCTATGGATGTGTTCAGACATCTTGGTCATGACAACACCCTTGTCCATCATGGTAAAATGGTTGACATCATCGAGGATCTCGATGGAAAGATTCTTTCGGCCAACGAGAGATGACCAACCATCTGCCTTGAAATCGGTGCGATCGTTGATAAGCCAAATCATCTCACGAGGGTCATCAGCACGCATCTCGGGCTTCGGCTTGTGTTTGCAAACCCCATCGCGAGCGTAGAGAATCATAGTAGCGGGACCGTTGTCAAGCGGGCTGGGTTCATAGGCGTCAAGGAGACCGATGAAGGCATCGAAGTGCTTACGGAGCCACTCTGGCACTTCCTTGGAGGATCCGCCACCGAAAATACCCAGACTCTGGAAGAAATCATACATCCTGGCGGGCGGGTTCTCAAGACCAATGGGGTTGGGTGAGTCAATCAGGATGAGCTTCTTGACCTCCTCTCCAGCCTCTTGCAATTGGCGCGCAGCCTCAAAGGCGCATATACCTCCAGCGGACCAGCCTCCAAGGTAGTAAGGACCATTGGGCTGCTGCTTTCGGATTTCAATCAGATACTTAGCGACGAGCTGAGCCATCTGAACCTTTGCATCGGCCATCTGATCAGGGGAAGTTCTCCAAGGGCAGTTCAGGCCATACACAGCCAAAGAAGGGTCTAACTTGTCAATGCCTGCGTAGGATGATGCGGAGCCTGATCCATCAGGGAACAAAAAGAACGTGGCTCTTGGTGGCCTGATCTTGGGAGCTTGAAGAAGAACAGAGGTCGCATGAGGCTCACTCAAGACCACTGCGTCGTTTGATACTGAGTGTGCAGCTGAGGTGGCCTTGCGGGCAGACGAGCTCATCTTGACGGGCTGTAGGCTGACGTTGGGGTTGACGACCTTGCGAACAGCCGCTTCGATTTCAGCCAAAGTCTCGTTGTCGCTCAGCACAGTGCTATGGACTTCGGTGCCCAGGGCCTCGCTCAGCGCATCAGCTATAGTCAAAGCAAGCAGGGAGTCAACACCTAAGTCGCCTAGACAGGTAGAATCAACCAGAATATCAGGTGCTACTCCGATTTCCTCTGCAATGACCTGGTTCATGATCAAGCCGATATCCAAACTGTCACGTTCGTCAAGGTCAAACATCTCAAAGCTAGATGAATCATCCTCATCAGCCTCGGATACAAGCTCGGGGGTGGACATTTCTGAAGCTTGGGGCGTTGGAGCTATTGATTGAATGGTGGCCTCGAGGTCTTTGACCGTGGGGAACTCGTTGAACAGCGCTGAAGGTAGCTCCAGGCCAATCTCCTCCGCAATACGAGCAGTCACTGTCAGAGAGAGTAATGAATCAATGCCGAAGCTGGCAAATTCGCTTTCAGGCTGCAATTCGTTCAGGGGAACTCCTGCTTCTTCAGATATTATGCGCAAGACATCCGCAAATCCAACAGTGGGAGCCGATGGAGCAGCTTTGACCGAAGCAGGAGCAGCAGGCTTGTTTGGCTTCTGTGCGGTGGCAGGCTTGGCAGTGTTCGAAGGTCTAGCTGCTGGAGCAGCCGCGGCCTTACCCTTCGATCCAGCAGAGGGCAGCAGGTTATCCAACAGCTTCCTTGGCACACCTTGGAACTGGACACCTTCGTAAATGGCGACGATGCGGTTGTTATCCAGAATGTAAGTGTCTCCAGAGTACAACGTACCCTCAATCAACTGCATCTTGTTGTACGTGGTGTACACCTTATCTCTGATCAACTCCTCGGCGAAGCGCATATGCTCCCATCCATGGTTAATGAATACCTGCTTGTCGGACTGCAGGTTCTCGTTGCCGTTCATGATGAAGCCAGCGATTTGACCAAGACTATCGATCCAATGAGGAGAAACGCAGTATTGGTTCTTATCAATCTTGAAAGTGACATTGGCAGTTGCTTCTAGAGCCTGAGAATCAAGCAAAACTTCGTCCATACCCTGGTATTCTGGGCTGTAGGTGACAATGGAAGCAAAAAGCTTGTAAACCATCTTCTGCTTCAGGCGATGTGTATCTCCGTTCATTGCGGTTTCCTTTAGAGAAGCGATTCTGCTGTTGATGAGATATGCCTTGGAGTTCCATTCACGCATCCAAGATGTTTCATCCTTTTGGAGGCGAACCTTGAGGTTGCAATGGCTTGTTGTGGTCTTTCCATTTCCATCTACACTATAGATGGAGAAGTCAATGACCTCAGAAGCCCATTTAGCCTTGGCAGAGATGCGGAATAGGTGGCTTGACTCAGCAGGACCAGCAATCAAAGGATTGACTACCTTGACCTCGCACACGTCCAGGCCCTTGAATGAAACACCAGAGGTTTTATCCAGAAGATGCTTGGTCAGGGACAGGGCAATTTCGCCATATAGACTCTGAAGATATGTTTTAGCCATCTGATATGTGTGAATGAAGGAAATAAGCTTACTGAAGGACACAATCTGGCTCCATTAACGACGTGGCCGCTCAAGGATGCAAAAAGGTCGCGATGGAAAATGTCAGACTCCACGAGTAGGGTTGACTGCTGGCCGTTGTACTCAGATTCAAGCAGCTTCTGAGCGCCAGCCGAGATGTACTCGTAGCTAACAGGTGCGGGGAGAGCCTTGGGAGTGGCGGATGTAGACACGGGAGAACCCTCGCCCTTGGTAAGGCAGAAATTGTTCTTATACATAATCCAGTGGTTCTTGAGATCCCATTTATATCTTGGCAAAGCCATAACAGACTTAGCGTCGGCATTATCGTTGTGGAAGCTGTTCCAGTCGATTTCGAAACCAGCTGCATAAAGAGAGTTCAGTGACGAAGTCATCGATGTCCATGGGCTCACGGATTTGCGCAGAGATGCAAAGACTTTGGCGCTAGATCCTAAAGTGCCCTTGATCATTGCAGAGCAGATAGTATGCACGCCGATTTCGACCCAAACCGTGTTCATGTTGATGATACCTTTAGCCTCAGCAGCCTCTAGGGCGCCTTGGAAATCAACGGTACCGCGGCAGGCATCCGCAAGGTAGTTGGCGTCAAAACCGTCATCGGCGCCCTTCATTCCGGCGGTTAAGGGTGTAAGCACAGTAAATCTGGGAGTGCGGTACTGGACACTTGAGGTAGCAATCTTGAACTTTTCAAGGATAGGATCAACTTGAGCAGAATGGAACGCAAATGGGATGTCCAAATTAACGCATTCAAGCTTCTCATGTCGTAGTTTGTCGACAAGACGAGTAACATCGGCCTTCCTTCCGCTAAGCACAGTTCCAAGAGGCTGATTCAGACAAGCAACCTCGCATTGCGACGAGGCCATGTGCGGCTGGACGGCATCAAGAGGCGCCTTGATGGCAACCATTTGATGAGTATCTGGAGTGCAAAGCTTCTCAATCAAGCGGGCACGAGTTCCGACAAGGAAGATGGTCTCACTGGCAGTCAGAACATGGGCCGAGCACAGCGCAGCATACTCGCCCAGACTATGTCCAATGACGACAGAGGGAATAATACCCCAAGACTCGAGCAGATCAGCCAGAGCCATCTGAACGCAAGTAAGTGCCAAGTGAATACTGCAGACGCTGGCGCTTTCTAGGTCATCAGAGGACCCGTCGACAAGTTGCAGGAAGGGGTGGAATCCCTGGCGCAATGTGAGAGCGTTGAATCGGTTAATGCTCGCGCGGAACCGCCTGCTTTCATCATAGAGCTGCTTACCCATGGCCAAGTAAACAGAGCCCTGTCCAGTGAAGGCGAAGGCAAGATTCGGAAGCTTGGCGACAGTAGGAATGGCTTTGGGCTCCAGAGACTTGGCCTGTCTCTTCAGCTCTTCAACTAGCGATGTGATGCTGTTAGCCTGCACAGAGGTCCTATAAGGGTGGTGGATTCTGCGAGCAGTCGTGGTATACGACAGGTCCAACAGGGAAGCATCTGGTGTTCCCTCCAAGAACTTGCAAAGCGTCTCGATGTTTGAGATAAGAGACTTTGCTGATTTCGCTGTAATATTAATGGGGTATACTCGGTCGCTACGTGAGAGTGAGGTGGCATCGATGGCTGGTCTCTCAGGAGCATCTTCTAACAAGATTGCTGTATTACCACCAGCAGCACTGAAGTTGTTGAGAAACACTCGGCGAGTGCGATTGGTAGAATCTTGTCGGAGCCAAGGAGTAGGTTCTTTGGCAATCCTGACATTTCTCTCAGTAAGATCCTTGGGGTAGTTGCGGTTAATCTTGTTCTTGATGCCGCAGTGAGGAGGAATTTCACTATTCTCCATCATCTTGAGGACTTTGATGAGAGATGTCACACCAGAAGCTGATTCACTGTGTCCAATATTGGCTTTGGCAGAGCCAAGGTACAGAGGCCGCTCAGCTGCTCGCTTTTGCTCTGGTAGGAAGACGGAAAGCACAGATCGCATTTCCGTGGCGTCTCCGGCCTGAGTGCCAGTGCCGTGCATCTCAATATAGCTAATCTCATGGGGGTTGACATTGTGATATCTCAACACGCGCTTGAAAACAGAAGCCTGGTCGCCTTCATGGGGCCTGGTGATGGACTCAGTCTGTCCACAGTGATTAGTGTTGGTTCCAGTGATAACACCAAAGATGGGATCATTGTCCGCGATAGCGTCATCAAGGCGCTTGAGGATAACCGACCCAACGGCGTCAGCACGACAGTAGCCGGAAGCACCATCATCAAAGGCATTGCAGTTTCCAGTAGTGGACAGGAAATGACCACGGTCGAGTCCAGCGAAGTTATCTGGGTTTGTCAAGACATTTGTGCCACCGGCGACAGCAGTGTCACATTCGCCTCTCCAGAGATAGCCACAAGCAGTCTGAATAGCGGCAAAACTGGAAGAGCAAGCAGTATCAATGCTTAAACTAGGACCAGAGAAGCGGAAGAAATAGCTAATTCTTCCAGGAACGAAGGCTCTGTTACCACCCGGGATGAAGTAGGTATCGACATTCTGGCCACTATTGACTTCTCTCCAGTCATCACTAGTGACGCCGAAGAAGACGCCGATTCTGTCCTGTTGGGTGGAAGGAGTTCGATTTGGAACTAGACCAGCCATCTCGACAGCCTCATACGTTGAAGTGATGGCCAATCTCTGAGCGGGATCAGTGTTATCAGCCTCTCTAGGTGACATGTTGAAGAATCTAGCATCAAATAGACCAGGCTGCTTGATGAAGCAGCCGTACTTGACGCGGCTAGTGTTCTTAGTCTTGCCAGTGGCGTCGTAATGTGCTTCCCAGTCAAATCGATCCTCAGGGATCGTTCTATGGACATCGCGACCGTCACGGAGTAAATCCCAAAACTCGGATGGCGAATCAGACTCGGGAAATCTTCCAGAATAACCAATAATGGCAATCTTGGAATGATCAAAGCGTCCAGAAGTTTCTGCTCCAGTATTGGCACTGGTGATTGCTCTGCTATCATGGACTGTAGCCTGGATGTCTTGTTTCAAGAGAGCTGCAGACAGCATGGAAGCGGCACCGCAGTGGAAAGGTAAGATTTCGCACCTGGACTGTTGACTGTTTCGTAGAATGGTAGATACTGATTCAATAATGCGCTCCCAGTTGACTTTTTCTGTGAGAACATCTTCTACAGCCTTTTGCAGCAAGCCAGCGTATCCACCAGCATAAATCTCGCTTCCGTCGGATCCAGACAGAAGGCGTCTCTCTTGTTGCTGGCTTGAGATGAAGTGTTGGTCAAGCTGAGACATTATCAAGTTGATGTCGGCTAGCTCGAATAGATGAGGTGCGTGGAATGGTGATTCGATCGGCATCCAGTGGCAATCGAGTTTATGTGTGGTGAGAAACTCGTTAAGGGCCTCGGGAGGACCGCTGATTGTGTAGTTTGTGGCAGATTGCGCACTAACATAAACTTCTGACCCATAGCTTGCAAACTGTGTTATGTTAGTCGTCGAAAATTTCTGCGAGTGGGTGACATGAGCTACCTTTTGAGCTCTGAATTGCTGTAAAGGCTCTTCAATGCTATGTTTTCGCGAAACGATGGCCGACCATGACTTGTGCTGAGTTCGTGAGATCTCGTTTCTGTGGAGAAAAGAGCAAAGGCCCGTGTGAAAAGCTGCCTTGGCGGCCTGAACTCCATTGACTGCTAGGTCGGATGGGGATTTGGAGGCGGTGACTGCTGCGGCAGCGAAGGAGCCAACACAGATGCCGAGAATGTTGGTAGTAGAGGAGGACGGGAAGGATCTCGAGCGGTAGTAACTGTGGAGTTTAGCTGTTAGATTCGCTAATACTAGATGCAGACATTGAGTGTCTTACTGGATGAATTGTGATATTTGACAAACAGTCATAAGAAAGAATCTGAGAACAGGAGAGCCCTCTGTCTCGCCAAGTTTGGAAAGGATATCGATGATAGTGGTAAACCGAGGGAACAAGTTTTGAATAGCGAGAGGTTGCTTTGCGAGATCCTGTCGGAGAGCATAGGCAACACGATCCAGGTACGACTGCAACACTTCATCTTCGCCAATATGAAGAAGGTGGCGAAGGTCCTCCTCGAAGCTGGTGGCCAGATCGCCAAAAACGATCAAGTCCGCGCCTCTAGCCTTCATATTGACGATGTCTACTGGCAGTTACTCTGAATACGATGTATAATTGGGAAGAGATGCTTTCATAAAGAATGTTGAGGGTAAAGGGCTGTGAATCGTGGTATCACGTCGAAGCGGTACCGGCTCCTTTATATCTCAGTAGGGCAACACTCCAGACTTGCGCTTTCATCCAATTCACATAGTTTTGTAAGCATTCCGTTCAGCCGTGAGTACATACGAAACTGCCCTGGAAGACAAAATTGCCACCAAAAGCATAGTGTTCTCGACTGTCAGTCGGGGCCCGGGGTGCGGTCTGCCTAATTTGTCTCGATAAGCCTGGTCGTCTCTCACTCGGCGGCCGGCAGTTAGCCTCCATAAGCGATTTAGCTTTGCTCTGGTGCTAATTAATCTGAGACTTCACGAACTGATCCATTGCTTTGTTCGGCTCCTCCGTGTAGCCACTAACAGATGTGAACTACATCACCATTTACGGTTAATATAAAGTTTACAACTGCGTCCATTCATCCCATGTATGCGTGGTAAGTGACGCTAATCCTCTTAATTCATCGTGACAGGCGGTACTTACCGCCCCTTGGGTATGTACTTCACGTACACATTCAGTTTGCATGACCTATATGCCAGGGGACGCATGTGTACTATGCTTAGCTTTGGAAAACATGGCTTCTTGTGAAGGAATTAAGCCAGATGGCGTTTATCTGAACGCTTACTGAGCATGGGGATGCTCGCGACTTCTAGAATGGCGATGTCGTAATTCATAAACACTCTGCAAGATCGCATCTCAAACGGACTTGCAGGGCCGGTTCGAAAGTAAGACAAGCCCTATCAACTCCGAAGTTAGTGCCACGAGGTGCAAAACTGCTGCAGGCGGTTCGTCCGTGTACCCTGGCAAACACATGGTTTGGCATGCAGCGAAGTAACCATTGCACGTTTTTCGTTGCCATACCCTTGCATCAGAAGCCTAGTCGCTGATGCGCATTACGGGGTCGTCGTGTGTTCTAGTCGGAGCTTTGGAGCCCGGGCTCCAGGAAGCCTGTGCATGAAGTAGTAGATGCAGTAGGACCTGGGACGATATGCAAGGCACGTAACATGGCCGGACTTCAAGTCGCGAGAAGCCCACCTAAAAATTCCACAGGCAAAATTAACTTCCTCAACTTCACACACCCACCTCATCTACAATTAGCAAATACACTGCGGAACAAGACCAACTATTCGTCCGATGGAAGAGGGATCAGAGAAACTTTAATCGAAAGAATCGAGTGGCAGGTCAGTAACGCCTCCCCTGGACGGTCTCTTGGATCATCACAGGAACATTACCGCACAGAACTGAAACGATTCCAGGCTTTGTGCGGGCCGAGGCCGAGACGAACTTCCTACAAAGAAATATATTGCGCCGGTTGAGCTGACACTCAACTACGCCACGTCGGGTGAGTATGGCGGGCCACATTACTAAAAGCTAATCGGACGAATTAAGAAAAGGATAGCGTTGGCTGCGGCTGAGATTGTTCCTCGAGATCGAAGCGTTTGCTCGGCAGTTCATTTCCCTATCGTCTCACGGCAAGGTGCTGGTTCGCACTGTCGTAGCCCAGACAATAAAAGGAACTCTACCCAGGGTTCGAACAAATCATGCAGTATTTCTACAAAATCCAGTCATCGTTTCTTAGCCGCAATTGCTTTTGTTGATTGCTTTGCTCACCGCTTTGTACATTTCAGTTTGTACAAATAATTAAGAATCGCGTTTCATTTCCACCAAATAGTGCTGTAACATTGTTTATTGTACGCCAACCATAGAGCGGATTGTTTGATCGACGATTAACCCTACTTTGCCAACAGCCACGGAGATGCATTGCTCCTTCCTTGCAGCCAACCAGTTACGTGGCGGCGCCTGTTACGACATGAGTTGCGCCTTCCCCAATAACGCGGCGCAAGCTAACGGCGAAAACCTTGACCGTCCATCTCATTTCACCAGCCTCCCATGTCTGTTCCAACTCGCAACTCCACCAACGCCTCAGTTAGCTAGTTTAACATCCCACAGGCCACGATAAGTGTGAGCAGAAAATGCAGTCGTTTGCGTAAACTGTTAAACGGCACATTATTCACATTAGTTGATATACAGTTAGACCAAAGTAGTTGACAATATACGAACCTTGAGAGCTGGGTCTGCCTTGTGGAAAAGCTCACGCCATTGCTCTTCGGTTCTCTGGCGAGCATTGTGCATCGTCATGACCGTCAAGTCACGGCGACGATAGGGATGCGCGATATGGTTGCTCATAGACCCAAAGCTAGGAGAGATGCCATCACTGACAAGCAAGCTAATATCAGGGGATTGTCGCAGGATGGGCAAGAACGATCGCAGAATCTGAACAGCGGCCTCATCGGATTTGTTCCAGAAAACCCCCCGCAAGATGTACGCTAGGACGGAATTCGCTTCGCTGTCTTGTCTGGGAGACCCTATGTCTTTGCGGCTGAACTCTACCCGTCCATGCAGTTCGGCAGGTAAACCCTGGTGGCCCTGGTTCAACAGGTGATCGGCACTATCCTCGACAATGAAATCAAGGTGAGAGAATTGCTGTAAAGAAAAATGGCAAGTGCCGGAAAATAAAGATTAGCTATTGATTCTGGTGTGTTGACGCTGTGCAGGATATACTGACTGCTGCGAGATACTTCGAGATGTAACCAGTGCCGCCGCCAATGTCAATGACTTGTCGCTTCTTGGGTTCCGCAGCTGCTTTGAACCAGGAATAGAACAAGCTGTTCCCAGTATCCAGGGCTGGTGTGACGTAGTGAGTACTTTTGTGTCAGGATATTACTTAATGATTGCGCCCTATTGCTCACATTGGTTGACGCCTTCCATAGCATTCTGGAACCGAGCTGAATTGCGACCGTGTGTTTTAAACCATTCGTACATGGGGCTTCCAAAGCTGGGTATGGTCAGCGCTTCCCCAATTAGAGGCAGGGTGCCAAGAGTTACGTCTCGTGTCCTGGTTCACCGCAATGGCGAGCTAGTAGGGTTTGGAAGGGCTAGAACTTACGCATGCTCAAAGGCTGACTTGCCATTGCGGTAGTCATTAAAGGAGAGCTTCAAAGAATCGGCCAGGTTCGCGCTCGAAATGCGAGTTTCATATAACCTGTCAGGGCTCTGTGTAAGTGCATGTTCCTTGGTTTGCGTTGTGGGCGGAGGATGAGGAGAACGAAGAGCCTGTCTAGCCGGTTTTGGATTGGCCTCGCGGTTTCGTCGCATGTCGTATCGAAAGGTAATGTATTCGACTTACTGAAAGCCGATAAAGGCTCTGAATTTGTCATCCAATTGCAAGGATTCAGAGATAGCAGTGTGCCTGAAGGTTTGCCGAGAACATTCTTCGAGAATGTTTTCACAAGTAGATAGGCGCAAAATTCGCAGCAGCTTGTCTTCAGGAAGACCAGATTTTTCGGCCAAATCGGATACCTTGGCTTCGCCATCAAAGGGAATCATGGAAAGAATATCAAACTCCAAGATCGTGTAAAGCGCCCCCAGATCCCAGTTACCTGAGATCAGCTCATGCAAAAAGCCACTGGGGCCTAGGAGGAGCTGTCCAAGATCCTTGGCATCATCAATGATCGAAGTCCTGAGTTTGGAGATTGGCTCTGGAGCGCCACTCCAGAGCTGAGAGCGAGACCCAAGCGTAAGAGATGGCTGGGCTATTTCCGCGGCTTGAAGCAGATCAACTAATTCCTTGGTTTGTTTTTGAATAGACAATGCTAACTCCAGCAGAGGAGACTGGGTCGTGGAAGACATTTCAAAGCTGATTGTGTCGGTGATTGAACAGTGATTGAACAGTGATTTAATAAAGGGAGACGAGAGGCGTTAACAATACTGAAAATACTGAAATGGGATATTATAAGTTGTTCGCAGGTCCCAATTCACAGGCATAACACAGCATTTCATCATGCAAGCATCCATGTGTTTATGAACCTTTTCTGGTCTGGCACTCACTCCACACCGAGCAGCTGCAATCATACCCTATGGTATCTCGGCATCTTTAAAACGCGAGACACCTGTTGGCCATGTCCTCGGGTGTCCTTTGATGCCGATATGCCCGATTTGAAGCCGCAAACGGACGACGGAGTCCGAATAAACGCGTATACAACCATGCAAGTACCATGATTTGGGATTGCAGACACCAGGAGCAACAATGGAGATGACCGCAACTCAGGATTCAGCTTTACCTCATCAGTTTGACTGAGACGTATGTGGCTGGGTTTGCGGTTATACATTACTAATTTGGTGTGGAGAGCGTTAGACTCCACCCCCATGATCCTGGTGAAAACGTGCTTCGATGGAAGCTAATAATATATCGCAGTTACTGGGCAGGCGTGTCCAGAAGGCATTTCCGTAAGTATGGTTAGTCGGCAGGACCAGATCACCATATGTGGGACGTTTGGTTTGTCCTAGGATAATAGCCTTAGCCTTCGTAAACCCCTGGCACGGGCATGCGAGGACCCCGCGCAAGTCGTTTGGGAGCATTCAGCTTTTGGTGCAAGCTTTCTTCTAAGCTGAAACTCTGCGCAAGCATTTATAATATCTAATTCCCTAGTAAATGCCAAGTGATGCTTGCAGCACGAAAACTATTTATTCCTATCCAACTTGATTCGTTTGCCAAGGATTGGCCCTTCATCTCCGCCATCTAGAACTACTCCTTTCACCTCCCCACATCCCGCAAGATTTCTTGGTACAGCCATGGGGTTACAAAATCTTGCTTGCACGTACTGCAGATCGCGAAAGATTAAATGCGATCGTGTGCGACCAGTTTGTCAGAATTGCAAAAGAGACGATGTTGATTGCGAATATGCCAGTCCGTCTCGGCGGGCCAATCACATGAAGCTATTGTAAGTCCACATCAAAAGACTTTTTCCTGTTGTCTCTGCTTTCCATTGCTAATGTTTACCTCACTATAGATACCAAAGCGTGGAATCACTTGATAATCGCCTGGCCGACTTTGAAGACCAGATTCAGCAGCTGGCACGACTGCTGAGAGACAACAGAGATGCCAGCTCCCCTGCCGCAGAGTCATCGATAAACCGGCCCTGTGTCTTGGCCAGTCGACCAGATACGTCGACGCCATTAAAGGATAGTTTTGTCATCCGCAATCCGTGGTTGGGTTGCAATGTCTACTACGGGCCGGCGTCGTTGATTGCTTCTTGCAAATCCCTTAGCCATGATCTGCTCGATCTCCAGCGCGAGCAAGGCACAGACAGCAACTGCCTGGAGCATTTACTAGAAGACCTCTGCATGGAGGTCAGAACAGCGCCAGATTTCAGAGGCTCACTTAGCTGGGATGCTATCCGATTGCCACCTCGACGCGTGCTTGATATGGTATTGAACCAGTTCATTGCCCAAGCAAAGACAGACTACACCTTGGACGTCTTCAGTTCCCAGGCTCTGGCCAAAAGCATCAACACTGTGTATTCCCAGAACGACTCACCAGATTTTATTGCTTGGTCGGTCTGTTTCAATGTTATTATCTTATTATGTTTGGGGTCGGAGCAACCATCAGGCCCCAACTCAGACCCCTTCCTTCAACCTTACATCGTGGCAGTGCAGGCTGCTGTTCATCAACTTCAGCTTTGGATGGTTCCCAAATTGGTTAACGTACAGACCCTTACATTGATGGTACGTGCGAGTATATATTCTGCTCCTCTATCTCTATACTAATCGTACTCGTCTAATTAGAGTGCCGTTGCACAACGATACAGTGCGGTGGATGTTGCGGATGCTTTGTTTGCCCAAGCATGCGTCCTTGCCAAAACTATTGGTCTTCACCAAGCGGGATTTCGGGCCGAACACCTGACAGCGGAAGAGACTGCAGAACGACAAAAGGTATTTCGATCACTCTATATTCGTGATAAATCCACGAGCATCTCACGAGGGTCGCCATTATGGCTTTCGGGTGGCGAGTGCTCTATCTTTGTGGGTCCCGACGTTTCTGCGACGGACGAGTATCAGAACTTCGCCATGAGAGTCGAATTAGCCGACATTCAGTTCGAATGTTACCGCTGGTTACATTCACACCGTCCCTTCGAAAAGAAGGGCGACCAAGATGCCGCCTTTGCTACCTTGAGCAGCCGACTAGCACACTTTGCAAAGGTGCATAAGCTTCCTTCAGGTTCATGTCCCGATAATCTGGATGACTTAGATATTCATTTGTCGTTCCTTTCGACAAGAATTTACCTTCTAAGCGCCTGTGCTGAGCCTAGCAAGCACAACACGGAGCAGTTGCTTACAGATGCTAGACTTGCTTGTCTGCTCATGCTCTCTCCCAGCCATTCTGAGCTGGCCTCATTTGAAAGAATTTTCAACAAGACTACGGCAGGCATCCCGGCCACACAAAAGGCGGCCGGCACCCCTACATCTAGCAAAAGCGGTTCATCCAAAAGCCTCACATCTCCAGCCGAGAACAGCATCCCGCTGCACCGACTTGCCATCACATTTCCTGCCACTAGCTTGGTGCGTCTTGCTCGGAACAACATCCTCAAGGATGCTGGGGAGGATGGTAAAGACGACCTCTGGATCCTCAATGCCCTGAGCTCGTCCCTACAGGACCTAAAGACCCCCAGCAGTGCCAACACGTACACGCATGTGTTGGGTCAGACCCTCCATAAGCTACTCAAGGTCGTCGAGCTATACAATCCGCACATGGGTGGCAGCTCGACATCTGCTTCATCAGGCGCATCTACTGTTTGCAGTGGCAATGACATCTCCTATGCAGAGATTGCCTTGCAGAGTGACTCTGACACTGAGTCAACAAAGTTCAAGAGAGTGCGACGCGACCCAAGCCGTTTTGTCCCAGTCGGCTTCCACGGCTTACACAGAGGCGACGGACTTTCTGATACTACCTCATTGAGCATAGATCCTCACAATGAATCGTGGCCTCACCTTGCTCCATTCATGGAAGATCACATCGACCGTCGAGCCCCAGACGCTACCATGGACCTGGATGCACATGGCCCCAACAATGACCAGTGGGACGCTGGTCTATGGTTGATGGCGATGCAGCAGTTTCCCGAATAGGTTTAAGCACGATAAGACAAGCAGAATGTTTATTTGCTTTATATATTTATTATTCATCATCTATAGAATATTGTAATATATATTGGTCTTGGAACCGAAAAAAAAAAATATAAGTGAAAGACATTAGCAAGTAGACTTTACGATGGCAGTACGCCGAACATGCTAGCCCAAAAACTCGGCAACAAGAGTACAGCACACGCTTAACTATCAACTCAATGCGGTGGGGGGAAACCCGTTTAACACTGTATGTTATGTCTATGTGACATTTATGTTACAGTACCATACGTCTTTGTCCTGCTTTCTCTATTAGCAGTCAGACCTGGGTGTCGTTTGCCTGGACGGCAGGACACCGATCGACAAGTAGCACCACAAATCAGGGGTACAGGACCAAGTGGTGGAACCCCAAACTCCATTTGATCAAGCCAGGGCAGGTGGCTGCAGGGGGGTTAAGCGGGTGGTTCGTTGGCATCACCAAAAGGCGTCTTATACAAGCTCCACATAGTCTCAGCTGTGACTGATTTTCTTCCAATTACAACATTTGTAATGCAACGCTCACACGTTGAGTGGATTCCGCTGACCACTTGAAGGGCGCTCGTTGAACGGGTTTGAAACCTTTGGGCTTTTTGGTAACTCTAAGTAGGCCTTCTACAATCTATTTTGGTACCTTATAGTCTTTAGGTAGCGATGCTCAACACGCTACTACACTTAGGATTTTCAAAGTTTAGTCTACTACCTTTTCTCAAAGACCGGAAATACCATGTATAGAATTGAAATCATCAAACCCTTTATACATGTGGCGTACTTGGGGCGTAGCCATAGCTTTGCGTAATATCGTTGCTGTTTACGACGGCTAGAGGGCGTAGACAGGTCAAAGAATTTGAAGAAGGCGGGGGGAAGGGAGGACTAGACCAAAGGCGATGAATATGGACCGAGGCCGAGAAGCATGTAGAGCAATGGGACAAAGTAAAAGTGCTGGGGGTATGGCGAAAGGTAACAGAGAAGGAAAGGGGTCCCTGGTGAAGAGGGGAGAAGAGGCGCCGATGAGTCTGATCAGGATCTTAATGAGAGATACTCACTCATCTGCCACGTGGGTGGGGGTGGTGTAGCCGTGCTGGGTACAGCGTTAAGACGGGCCCATTACCGCCCTGAACGGGCACCCAATCTGGCGCTGAGAAAGCGTGGCTTATCGGTTACGGCCGAGTTAGTATTCCATCTCCCACCTCTACCATTACCCGTCCACTTTCTCCCGTAGAGACAAGCCACCTGCTGGCAACTTAGTAGTTGGGTCAGTGACGACCCGCGGACACTGGCTGTTGTATGATTTCGCTTTTTGTTTACCATGACCATGATAATTGACATAGTTCCTCTTGTTTCTTGGTTATGTATATTAGACTAATTCGCTATATACTGCAATATTTTGCTAGTGTTTTGAAAGGCCTGTAAGTTCATGCCCTATCTTGACAGCCCCATGGATATCCATTTCGGGTCCAAACCGATGGGCTATACCAGAGCTTCGCCTAATCACTTTGCCAATGATCATCAAGACCAAGACGAAGAGGAGTGGTGGTCTATCGAATGCGAAGTTCCAGCAGCACGAATAGTTCCTATCGCCCCAAGCTATGAATCGCATGGCCATGATGTTTATCTTAATGTGATAACTGGTGAAATCACTGAGATTATACGTGCTGCGAGTGAGCCAAGTCTAGAGCCACTTGAATCATGGCTAGAAGATATGATGGAGGCATATCGATTCCTGCGGATTATTCCCTGCACTGGTCGTATCGCCATGGATTGCTTTGACGCTCCTGAGCGAGAGGCAGGGCTAGGTCGGATATCTGAAGAGGAGTTTCGAGCACAGACGGGATACTGGAGAACGGAGCTCGAAGTGCAGTATGTCAGGCAAGTGTATCGTGACTTCGGATGGCCTGGTACATTTCGAAAGGATGAAGCATTCGGACATTTACAAAATCTTCTAATATCAATCGCAGAGAATATTGGAGATATACATTGGGCGGAGGCGTCTGAAGACAGAGATCCGAGGTCATTCAAGGACCGGTGCTGAGTTGCTCTGCAGCGCTTGACGAATCAGTCATGTACTATCCCTGAGCCTGTTCACACATGTTAGATCAGAAAACAAATTAGCAGAATAATTGAGGGAAAAAAGCAAAATATAAAAACCCCAACTAGCTGTGCAATGGCTTGTTGCCAAACCCGTGTACAGCAGCCCCATTTCCAAGATGTCATCGCCTGTTGATGACTGGCCGTGAAAGGGACGCCCTTGCGCACGGTAAGCATAGCTCAGTCCATAGCTACTTATTTCAGTCCTCTCTAGAGCTTCTCGTATGATCCTGGGACTGAGAATGTCGCCATCAAAGAGATTTTCTGATGTTGCCAGTTGCTGTGATGGGTAAAAAAAATAATAAGCAGTAACGCTGCTTCGTAGATCATCAATCACGTCACGGTCTTCTACTCGAACAATTTCCAAGCCATCGACGAATCTGCACTTTAGGCAGCTGGCGAGAGCGAAGGTGTCCAAGTCAAATTGGAAGTCTCCACAGGCTGAAGCAGGAAGATGCATGGTCTGGGCAGTCTTGGTCCCAACGACATGCAGACAGTCACTGGATCTGTTGTGTGGGCTTCTGCTGAATAGCGTTCAGAAAACCCTTGGTATTCTTCGTCTTGATCTTGAAACCACAGATCACTTTCCAAACAGTGTGGCGCGGACGAGAAGCGGACGAAACTTCCTGAAGCCCGAGACTGTTGTGTGACAAGCAAATCGTATACCGAGGAAATTCCCTGCCGGATTCCAGGCGCTTCCAAAGATGCAAGTCACGGCCAGGCATCTAACGCCTCGTCAATGCCAGAAATGTCTGAGATCGTGTCATTTTGGCGGTTCTTGAGAATTCAAATAAGTGTTGTCTCGATATTGCCAGAAGGTATCGCTTGCACAGGAGTGTAATAGCTTTTGGAACGGGGCTGTTGTGGAAAGAGTAGGCGTGTCTTGCCGACCCGAGGTCGACGTCGCATCTCGTCTGGCCCTTCTTAGCCTACAAGGGTTAATTGGCCTCGTTTCTCATATACTATCTGCAAATCATTCACATAATGGTGATTGAATATATATAAACAACCTCAAGGATTTTTTCTGGATTTGTCCCTGGATTAATACGACATATATGCATCAATGGCAGTGTATAAAGCTCAACCAAACAACGTGGAGTGTGCAAATCGGCGTCGTATCCCGCTAGAAAGATCTATACTTAATCTGCCTGACACATTGTCTACTACCGGGGTTCTATTCCCGAAGGGTCCTCATCGATCTGAAGAAAGGTCTCTCTAATACGTACTACAATAGAAGCCCACTCGGCCCAGACTATGCACAACGCCCGATGACGGCAATAACCATCAGACATGGTGGATCGCACTCCCAAGATTCCCTGCAGCAGATGACATATTTCACAGGTTCGCCCACATTACTCAGCGCTCCGCACATCCTTTCAAGCTCTTCCCCATAGCCAGAGCAATCGCTCAAGTAATTGTGTCGTAAAAACCTCATGGCACTGAACAAAGTGGAACTGGTGGTCTGTTTACGGGGTCTTAGGCCGGTTCAACCCGCCAAAATCCAAAGCTTGCACCGCAAGGCGGGGTGGTGTTTTTTGCCCCTCTACTGCAGGCGCCCTACCAATACTTTAGGCCTTTGCTTAGCCATCAGCCAGTGCCGGAGGTCGGAGCTGTCCCACCTAGAACCATCAATTGCCTGAACCCAAAAAGGTCCTCTTCCCCCCCAGCACGGCCCGGCACTTCTCTTTGATTTATTTCTGTAGGAAACATCTTTGTTGCAGCCTCTCACATACAACTCCTATTAACTTTTCCCCTTCTCAGGTATGTCGCCGACAATTGCTAGGCTGGCTGCGAGACGTCTCGCCTCCAGCTGTGCCCTGCAACCACTCTCATCGCTACGAGCATCCTCGTTCACACAGCTTCCAGTTCAATCGAGATTCAAATCCAACATGTCTGACCAGCAAATCATCTTCTCCAAGGACGCCGCCGCTCGTAAGTACTCTCTCTCTCTCTTATAGCCTAGCTTTACTTTGTTCCGCTTTGCTCTCCCATTGCTCGTTTCATACTGTAAGCTAACTATTGGACCTCCAGCCGTCGGCCCCTACGTAAGCTCTCCTTTATCTGTTTGCCATTGAGCGACGTCGAACCGCTTCTAACGTTACCTGCAAAACAGTCCCAAGCTATCAAGACCCCTTTCGCCATCTTCTGCAGTGGTGCCATCCCCCTCGGCGCTGATGGTGTCCTCGTTACCGGCTCTGTCACCGACCAGACCCGCAAGTGCTGCGAGAACGTTCGCGCAGTTCTCACTGAGGCTGGTTCTTCCATCCCCCGTGTCGTCAAGACCATGATCTTCATCTCTGACATGTCCCACTTTGCTGTATGTATCTTTCGAGCCGCCATCGTCGTCACGGTAGCCCTAACATAGTTGTACAGGAGATGAACACCGAGTACGAGAAGTGGTTCTCCCACAAGCCTGCTCGCAGCTGCGTTGCCGTTAAGACCCTTCCCAAGAACGTCGATGTCGAGATCGAAGTTGTTGCTCTGCCATAAATGCAGACTTTACATATACAAATAATACAGAAATAAAAGTTTCATCGTGCACTATCACAGTCAATTGCGCGCTGCTAACTTGAGGTGGTCTTGTCAACCCGGTTCTTTGTCTATGCTATGGCTGAAGAATGTGCCATCAAACTAAGTGGTTATTCTAGATCGACTTCATTTAAGCATTCCAAATCACGACACGTCCATCTACGCCGCTCGCTAGGACATTGATTAGTATGCGCTTGTAAGATCATATGAAAGGAGAACTAGCACTTACAGCTGAATTGAGCTACGCGACCCCCAGACTCGGTGTAGGGGCGGATGGTGGTGATGGTGTTTTGGTGAACAGTCTTGAGCTGTGTGTCATCCTTCGCCTTACCCTTGAGATCCATCTGTCTGAACATGTTGAGGGCAGATTCTTCACGTTGAGCGCCGCCGCTACCACGAGCTTTGGACTCAATGGGACCGACAAGCTGCCAGCCGTTTTCTCCGCCCTGGAATCGGAAAGCTTCGCAGTCGTATCCTGCAGCGATAATCTCATCTTCGGCTCTCCACAACAAGCTCTTGAACGGCAAGAGTTGCGTAGAAATGGTCAAGACCGCTCGTGGTGGTTGGTCAGGACCGGTAGGATATACGACAGTGATGCTACTGTCATGAGCAGCAAAAGCCAAGCTGTCTCCACTGGGCGAGAATGCAACAGAATGCACCCACCCAGCTGAATTGTTCAAGAATTCTCCACAAACAGTGTTGAATGGAAGTCTCTCGCCCCAGACGCTGGGGTCAGGCTTCTGATCCACGCCTTTGATGAAACCAGAGAAGACTCTAGCATGGGCATCGGTCGAACCGGCCGCGAGAAGGACTGAGTTTGGATGCCATGCCAAGCTTGTAATGGTGCTTCGAATAGGCTTCTTCAGGTGCTTTGAAACCCACCAGTCGTTCTCTTCCTCGAAGTAGCACACGGCGATGACTCGGTCACCAGAACCAACGGCAAACTTGGTCTCGGAAGGCGACCAGCGCACAAATGTAGCGGCACGGTTGATTCGGAGAAGGACGAGGGTAGGCTTGTAGCCAGTGGGAGAAGGTTCCCAGACCAATGCGTTTCGGTCTAACAGATGGGTAAGCATTGCTGCTGTGCTGGTATAGGAGCAAACAAACCTTGAGAGCAAGACACGATGCGACCGCTGTTAGGCGCAATATCTACACTGGTGATGGTCTTGTCATGTCCCTTCAACTCGTCCTGGAGCTTGAAGGCATTGCCAGCCTTGGCGTACAGCTCAACGGTTGTATCTCTAGCTACCGCGAGAGTGCCATGGTCCGCTGAGAAAGAGTGGTCAGCAATTGGGGCGTGAAAGAGATGATGCACCTCGGGCGATGCCATATTTCTGAAAATAGTGCGATAGGAGTAGCTCTCTACTACCGCCTGTAACTATGAAATGTATTTGTGAAGGTTGACGCTGCTGTTCGGGATGGCGGGGTCGCCATTACGTATGTACAGGCAGCAAAGCGACGGCAGAAGCTCGGACCATATTAACTCCAGCATTAGAGGCTAGTTCAAAAAATCTACTTCAACCAACCTTACCAGACTACCAAAACCCCCAGCAATTGAACCTTCCGACGCGACATAATCGACGAACATTGGCGTGTACGTTTAACGGTTTTATTTGTCTTTCAATTTTCTGGGCTATTTATCCACACACACAATGGCAGCTGTAGCTCCAGCACGTGGCTTACCGCCAAAGTCTGGCCTTCCCGCGAAGGTGCAGCCTATCCCTCCTAACCAGACGTGAGTCCATAGATCAATTTTCCTACGCTCCGTTAGAAGCTTATTGTTATAGTCTCTATATCACGAATCTTCCTTCAGCCAAAATCCAAAAAGCCGACTTACGGACGTCCTTGTACATGCTCTTCTCCACATACGGGCCGGTTTTGGACATCGTCGCTTTGAAGACTATGTCTATGAGAGGTCAAGCACACGTCGTGTTTCGCGATATCCAAGCAGCAACACAGGCTATGCGAGCACTAAACGGAGAGGATTTTCTGGGCAAAAACTTGGTGAGTGCTTTGGAGAAGCATAGCATGCTAATGCACAGTTGCTTACCGAAACATAGAAAATCCAATACGCCAAGTCCAAGTCTAATTTTGTTGCGAAGCTTGACGGAACGTTTAAGATTCCCAACAGTGGCTCTGGCGCGGCTGCGGTTGAGCAAACTGAACTTCAACAAAGCATCTTCAATGCACCACCACCAGGAGCAGTTCAAGCTCCGAAACCTGCTGCCGCCGATCAAACGATGCGCGACGCCACTCCTGAGAACCGAGGTCAAAAGAGAACCAGAAACGAGGAAGAGGAGGAGGAGGACAGTGGCGAAGACATGGCCATGGACGAAGACAGTGATGATGAATAGAGGCAGCGTCCTGAGAGGCTCTGTGACAAGATGCCTCGTAGGATTCATTGCTTTACGATCTTCAACTGGCCACCATCTCTTTGGGCACCCACAAATTGACACAACCACCTACTAATCCAAGCCAAATAGTGAGATAATTCTCGCGAGAACAAGAAAAATTAGAAATGGCGTCGCCGAGAAGGCAAGGATGGATGAAGAAAGTAGGAATTCCTGTTATGGGGTGATGCTATGGGACTTGTTAGTGCATCTGCACAGAGTATACTGAGCGCAATCTAAATAGCAAGACGGTCAACGTCACTCACATCGGCAGATATGCCCCCTATCCCGCCAATACCCTGACGAAGGCCGCTCTTGTACTCATCAGGAACTAGCCGACGAAAAACGGTGTCAACATTAAAGGCCAACTCATCGTTCGGAAGGTTGTGGAGCGAAAACCAGAGACAAGGCAATCTATAAGTTGGATGGAGATGTATTTCATAAGTCACGTAGCCAATATCCGGATGAGACAGCTGGCTAAGCACATACTGCCGTCACAAGTTAGACTCTTGAATGTGAAGAGCAAGCTCATTATGTCATTTCCGTACCTCGTCTGACTCCTCTGATACTATCATATCTTGATCAGCTGTGATGTGTGAATCTTGCAACTTCTCCTCTACAAAAGAAAAATTATCCAATGTGAAAGAGAGGTCGTCATTCTGGTCTGGTATCTCCAACGGTCGAATGATTTGAATATACGTGGTATAGCCGGCGTCTGACAAGCCTAGGGTGTCCAGTGCAGTACAAATCCGCAGCTTCCATCGCCTTCGCAGAGCACCCAGCCTGGCTCGGCAGTACTGACTGTCCAGACAATGGCAAGCCTCGGCGAATTCTTCTTGGCTGAGATGTGGGAAGTCTTTGATGTCCATGCTATATAGAGTAGGCGATTCACCGTTTCCAGATGCTGCTTTTCTCTTGTGCTAGAAATCTTGTAATCGGAATGCGTGAAAGGATCATGGTCTGTTGGCAGAACCGAAATAGCGTAAGTAAAATCGCAAGAGAGATATTTAGATCGTATAATTTTGATGTAGCTGGGATGAACGACTGGACCCTGGCTGCCGCTCCACCACTGACCCTAGCTAACACCTCTACAGCAGCCTACGGCGCTTTATTACACTGGCCTCCAGAGTGCTGGGCTGTTCCCTGAGCAACTCTTAGATCGAATTGGCGGTGGAACTACAACGAGATTACCATGTTGCAGGGAGTAAAATATAATAAGTTCATGTGTCTACTTCATTTCTGACCCATCTGTGATTATTTTATGTCTTTTGATGATCCTTTTTTTAACAGTCATTCCTCACTGCATACCGTCTCAAGCCTTGCTACCCAAGTGCCGTTATCGAATTCACATTGGGTCAATTTCAGTTCTTGACACGTTCCACAATTCCTTTACCCGCAGCGCAAAACCACCACAGATAAATCCCGTACTAGCACCACCTGTCTATACCATTTTAGGGGCCACCTAAGTCAAGGCATGCTCCCGTCCCAATGCTTCGCGACCCATTCGACATCCACCGAAAGAACGCCTTCAGAACAACGGCAACGCAAGCAGTTCAGAACATACGGAACACTGCGGCGCAGGTCGGTGCCAATGCCGTAGAAATGTCTTTCAACCTCCCCAAGAATGTCCCCAACTTCAAGGATCCGTACCGCGACCTCGAGGACAAAGCGTGGCAAGCAATGCGCAATGGTGGTCGCATGACTGGCCTCATTGACGGACAAGAGCTACCAATGTACAAAGACAAGCCGTATGCATATGCGCCATCGTATCGAAAACGACCGATCTGGAGGAGGAAGAGAACATGGGGCATCACAATTCTTCTATTCCTATTGCTGCACTGGCTGCACTGGCTACCATGGCAGGGGCCAAAGCCTGCCAAGGGTCAATCAGCATGGAAGTGGATGAACTTGGGCTCAGGGAAGGAAGTTGTTGATTGGGATGCGAGGCGTGAACAGGTCGTCGAAGCGTTCCAAGAATCTTGGGATGCATATGCAGCGAACTCATGGGGTAAGTTCTACTCGACGCTCTATGTATCATTTCAACACATGGAACCTTCAACTAACATGGCCATATAGGCACTGACGAGTACCACCCGATCGCGAAGGACGGAAAATACATGGCCCCCAAAGGAATGGGATGGATCATTATTGATTCATTAGACACCATGATCCTAATGAACCAAACTTCTCGATTACAACATGCGCGCGAGTGGCTCTCAAAGTCCTTGACATGGGACCAGAGTCAAGATGTCAACACATTTGAGACCACGATCCGAATGCTGGGTGGTCTTTTGTCGGCCCATTATTTGTCTAACGAATATCCCGATCTAGCGGCGCTTAAGGATGATGACCTGGGACAGGCAGGCGAGGACCTATACCTCGAGAAGGCCACCGACCTAGCTGGACGACTCTTAGCCGCATTTGACTCCCCTTCTGGGGTTCCTTATGCCAGTGTCAATCTTGCAGAGTACAAGGGTATTCCCTCACACGCAGATATGGGCGCCAGTTCCACTGCTGAAGCTACTACTCTGCAGCTGGAGTTCAAGTATCTGGCAAAACTCACTGGCGAAGACAATTACTGGAAGAAGGCAGAGCGGGTCATGGAGATTATTGACGAGAACAATCCCAAGGATGGACTTGTCCCGATCTACATCTACGCAACTAATGGCGAATTCCGAGGAGACAACATTCGACTTGGTAGCCGTGGCGACTCGTACTACGAGTATTTGATCAAACAATACTTGCAAACGAACAAGAAGGAGCCCGTTTATGAGGACATGTGGAAAGAGACCCTGGGAGGCATGCGAAAGCATCTTTTGACATACACAGAGCCTTCAGGTTATACCATTTTGGGTGAGCGACCACAGGGCCTGGACGGGCCCCTTTCTCCAAAAATGGACCACTTGGTTTGTTTCCTGCCAGGGACAATTGCGCTCGGGGCCACTGGAGGCTTGCCAGAATCAGAGGCACGCAAGCTGCCTACGTGGACGGTACAGCATGATGAAGACATGAAGCTGGCGAGAGAACTCACGCAGACGTGCTGGGGCATGTACAAGTGGATGGCAACTGGCCTGGCAGCTGAAATCACGTATTTCAACATCGCTGATCCTCCGGCCTCGCCAACGGCACCCCACAATCCCCCCAAGGACTTTGATCCTGATCCGAAGGCTCCTTGGCGTCAAGACTTCACAGTGCACGCCAACGATGTTCACAACCTTCAACGACCAGAGACTGTAGAGAGTCTCTTTTACATGTGGCGCATCACTGGCGACGTCAAATACCGTGAATGGGGCTGGGATATGTTCAAGTCCTTCATGAACTACACCGCTGTCGAAAACAAGGGGGGCTTCACAAGTCTAAGCGACGCTAACGTGTTGCCGCCAGTAACAAAGGACAACATGGAAAGCTTCTGGCTGGTAAGTTTACACACTCTTTTCACATATATGTACAGTCTACATGTAGGATATTAACAAGATTTGTGTCAGGCCGAAACTTTGAAATACCTGTATTTGCTGTTCTCGCCAGACGATCTGTTGCCTTTGGACAAAGTGGTAATCAATACAGAAGCACACCCACTTCCCCGATTCGATATGGGTCCTCTGTTCAAAACGGGTTGGTCAAGAAAGCCTCGCGATGCTGATGGGAATGTGCCTAAGAGAGAGGAGCCTAAAGTCGAAGAACCAAAAGTAGAAGTGAAAAAAGAGACGAAGGTTGTTCAATTAGAGGCGCCAGAGGTCAAGGACGAACACGAAACATCGAACGTGTTATAGGGAAAAACTATGTCGCAATTGCAAGGAAAAGAGAGTTGGTAGGCTGTCGCTGTTTTATGTTTACTGCATCATCATCATCATCATTGGGGGCAATTATATACTGGGCAAATGCAGTCCAGCGGGCAGGGAAATATTGAATAAATACTATATTCCTACTAAGTTAGAGGACATGATTGCATATAACTGCCTGGCTGAAACTTGTCTCTAGTTCTGCCGCAGTGTGAGGAAGCCAGCCATTTGACCTGGAGGTGCAGGCTGAAGATAGCGCTGCGGGCTGTGGATGCAACTGAGTCGCGTGGTCCAAGCTGGGGTAGCCCCTCTGAATGGTCCCCAATTATGACGCCACGGAGAGTTTCTTCAGCGCCCAAGTCATGCTTACCATGTACTGTACAGTACAGTGGTTGACTGCTGTGGGGAGAAGTTAGTGAATAAACCGCTTTGGAAAGGTTTGGCATTTATGCCAAGTACAGCTGCAATTTTTGCCATGATGCATCTCACTGCAATTGGTTTCCATTCATGTGCATCGACATAGCCAAGACCGGCGGTGATCTGACTCTGATAGCCGATGGCAATCAAAGGTGCTGATGATGTGTTGCACATAAATTAGTCAAGGATAAATGTACGTGGGTTCTTCCCTTCAGCGCCACCCACAGCCTCACCCCGAAATTAATAGCACTGCCGTTCACTAAAGTCCTCAGACCTCCCCCGCTGCTGTCTTATCCGTTCCGTCATGATACCTTGATTAGGTCGTTTCTCCAACGGCCCAAGGCACCCCCGTTTTCTTTAAATCCTTCACATAACGCTCGCATCATCCCTGCACACACACACTTACCTGCATACACCTCCAACATCTGACGTCGCCTTGATAATTCCTGAAAATTTGTGCCTCTCTTTTTCTCTATTTTTTTTTTCTCGTCTCCTAGCCTCCTAACTTTCCGCTTCCCTCAGCCCGCCTCCACTCTCTGAAACTCTGTCTCAGAGAAACGACATACACCAGATCCCGCCGGTTCGTATGGCTATTTCGCATGCGTATCTTTGATGTTACTTCCAGGCGACACAAACCCAATTTCCGTTGCGCAACCCCAAGTCAAATACCCAATATCCATCCAGAGCGGTTTTGCCCGAGACTTCCACGGCCAGCAGAGCTACGTCAGTTTCATGGTGATACCAACACGTGGTGACAGTCAACTGAGCCTTGTCCTTGGATAAAGCCATGGCACCTCCACGAGATATTGAGCTCAACACACTCAACACATACACTACAAAGGACGACTCCCTCACTCACGGTAGCTCCTACAGCATGCGAGAACCGGATTACGATGATGACTTGTCTCCACGCTTTCAGAGGTTCTTCCACAGCTTCCGACGAGATCCTAATACGGCATTTGTCCCAGGCGACCATCTTGACCCTTTGAATGGTGAACCTCGACGACACAATGGATCGCATTACTATGATTTACACTTGGCGACGTTGGAAAACGCGCATATTGGACTAGCAAGGAAACTGAAAGGTCGCCACCTGCAAATGATCGCCATAGGAGGATCGATAGGCACTGGACTTTTTGTCGTGTCCGGCAAGTCTTTGAGTTCTGGAGGTCCAGCGTCATTATTAATTGCCTTTACAATTGTTGGAGCCATGTTGTTCTGCACATGTCAGGCACTCGGAGAGCTCGCAGTTATTTACCCTCTTGCGGGCTCTTTTTCGTCGTGGGCGACTCGATTTCTCGACCCGTCCTGGGGCTTTGCAATGGGTTGGAAGTATGTGAATATCCATGATCCTAGGCCACCTTGATGCCAAACATGCTAACAACTCACTAGTTATGCTATGCAATGGCTTTCCGTTCTTCCTTTGGAAGTCATCGCAGCCTCTGTCACAATAGGATATTGGAACGATAAGCTCACGCGAGCAATCTTTATAACAATATTCCTCATCACCATTGTACTTATTAACATGTTCGGCATCAAAGGATACGGCGAAGCAGAATTTACATTCTCCATTATTAAAATAACAGCTGTAATAGGCTTCATGTAGGCAAACACTCACGGCACTACCAGCCTCCTACTAACAGCAATCCAGATTATTAGGAATCGTTCTCAATTGCGGCGGCACTCCCGATCGAGGCTATATTGGCGGCGAATACTGGCACAACCCTGGAGCCTTCCATAACGGCTTCAAAGGCCTCTGTAGCGTTTTCGTCACTGCTGCATTCGCTTTCACCGGAACCGAGCTCGTGGGCCTCGCCGCAGCAGAGACAGCCAATCCGCGCAAATCGCTTCCCAGCGCCATTAAGCAAGTCTTCTGGAGAATCACACTTTTCTATATTGTTGCCCTTACTCTTGTCGGACTTCTTGTCCCATATGACAACGCTAGACTCCTCACAGAAGCTAGCGGCGGCAACTCAGCAGACGCCGCTGCCTCCCCGTTCGTCATCGCCATCGAAGAGGCAGGTATTGAAATCTTGCCATCTGTCATGAACGCCGTCATCCTAGTCGCCGTGTTATCTGTTGGTAATTCCGCCGTCTTTGGCTCTTCCCGTACTCTGGCTGCCCTCGCCAACCTCAACCAAGCTCCCAAAATCCTCGGTTACGTCGACCGCAAAGGCCGACCTCTCGTAGCCATTCTTGTTGCGGCCATAGTCGGTTTGCTTGCCTACCTTGCCGATGTCAAGCACCAAAATGCCGTCATTGACTGGCTCCTCGCCATCTCCGGCCTTTCCTCCGTCTTCACCTGGGGATCCATTTGCCTATGCCACATCCGCTTCCGCAAGGCATGGGCTGCGCACGGCCGCAAGGTCAGCGAACTCCCCTTTCAGTCCCAAGTCGGCGTTACAGGATCATACGTCGGCTTAGCCCTCAACATATTAGTCCTCATCGCCCAGTTCTGGGTCGGCGCATTCCCCATAGGCTGGGAGAAAGAGAACTCTCGCCAAATAGCGCAGAACTTCTTCCTCAAGTATATGGGCGCTCCAATTATTCTAGTCTTTTATATCTCCCACAAGATCTTCTACCGCACAAGTTATATCAAGATATCCGAGATGGATGTAGATACAGGTAGAAGAGATTGGAATCTACCAATCCTGGTGGCTCAGGAGAAAGAAGAGAGAGAATCGTGGCCACAGTGGAAGCGCTTTTATAAATTCATCTGCTGACTTGCTTCCGATGTGGGAGGGAGGAGTGGCCTTTTGGCTAAACGACGTTTACCTTTAGAAATTAGGAAATGATGAATGACGTGACCGCAATCTAGCGAAAATACACATATAATCACACTTGACGTCAACAAGGTGCTGCTCACTATGTACAAATATTCCGCTTCATCGAATGTCTGGTCCATCAAACTTGAATGAAAATGAAAAATCGTTCTAAAGAATGACTATGATAGCACTAAATATGTGATGGCAAATAAACTGCAAACTCCGCGGCAAGGCATGGCATTTCGTGAGTGACATCTATACATTACGTGTTTCGTCATAAAAACAAAACAAAAGTCGGCAATATAATAAACAAGTGTGCTGCCGATATCGAAAATAAAGAAAGCTGGAATAATTTAAGGAAACATAACCTGCTCACTCTTGGTTCTCTCAAGAGGACAGCGAAATACAACACAGCACAAGACTTTGCCCAAAAGGGAAATATAAGCAAGCATCATCAGGTTTTGCTTAGAAGTCCCAGAAGTTCTTCTGGCCGGCATTTTGGTTGCCCTTGCGAGTAGGAGCTGGCTTCGTGTTCTCCTCCTCGTCGTCTCCGTAGAGCCAGTTTCTCGTAGAGCCCTTCTTACCGCCCATGCCATCTCCTGCAATGTGCAGATGAGTGCCTCCCTCGGGCTTGTTGCGCTGTGGGGCGTTTTCCTTCAAGGGGGACTGTTCGTAAACCTCCCAGTTGTGGTCCATCATCTTGACTGCCTTTTTCTTGCCCTCCGGAACTTGTTGAGTTCGCTCAGGCGCAGGAGACCTGTCAGTCATAGTGAAGTGGGCGTCAAAGTCCTTACCACGATCCTTGAGGTTCGTGATGTTACCAAGAGCAGATGTTCGCTTGTTAACGGCAGTGGGGTCCTCTTCATCAAAAAGCTGATTCTTGTACAGTCCGAGACCCTCATTGTGTCCGGCTCCGCGGGGCCGGGATGGTCGTGCTTGCTCTGCCGGGTCTCTCTCACCATCATCTTGAAGTTCAAAGTGTGTCTCGGCATCACGGCGAGCACGGCCAGGTCCAGTATCGTCGGGGCCTTCGTTCAAGTTCTCAGGGTCCCAGTGACGAACTTCTTGCGATCGCCCACCACGACTTGGGTGAGACTTATGAGGTGTAGTGAAGTCATCAAAGGACCACTGGCTGTCATGCTTAGTCTTTGGCGTCTTATCGAAGTCTACGCCACGCTTCGGCGCATCTTGAGGATCAGAGCCGTCAGCAAACTCGAAGTGGTTGTATTTGGTTGGGTGGGGACGGATGAGAGGGTCCTTCCGGCCCTTTGGCTGTTCCTCTTCTTCGACCTCTCGCGAGCCATCGTAAATGCGCATCTCGGGGGGGTGGCTGCTCTTTGAGGGAGACACAGGGCGGTGGAAGAGAGCATCAGATTCCTCTTGAGGATTGTCACCAAGAATTTCGGTGAAGTCTCTCTGGCGGGGCTTGTTTCCCGCATAAGGATTCAAGACAGACGCAGCGTCAGCAGCTTCAATTTCTTCCCGGTTGCCAAAGAGCTGCAGGGAAGCATGGGGGTCGCGGAGAGCGTTCTTTGAGTTTTGGCGATTGCGTACAACAAGATCATTATGGCTAGCTTCTTGTTCGAGCTTACCAGAAGACTTGAGGGCAGATTGAATCAAGGCAAGCTGCTCTCGGCTGTCCTTGATAGGCCAGTTGCGACCCGACTTGCCAATAATTTCAAGTTGTTTAAGCAGCGAGCCTTGGTCCCACTGGAGACGGATTTGAGAAATCTTGCCGGCCTGATCGAAAGAAACGAAATGGGTCTACAGCATGATACGACCAGTTAGTCAGTTCATACTTTATTCTGCGACGGCCACACAACAAGCAAACTTACGATGGATAAGTAGGCGATACGATCCGACAGGAAGTTGTCATCCAGGCCAGGCAAGTAAGTGCCACCGCTGGTTAAGAACTCGAGAGCAGTGTCAACTTCAGCAGCAATGGCATCTTTTCCTTCGACGACATTGAATGGCTCTTCCTTCTTTTTGGTGACCTGTCGTCGAAGAGCCGTCAGGTGTTTGATGATCTCATTAGCACCAGTGAAACTGGTAAGTGTAGTGATATAATGCAAGGTGGCATTGTCCGCCAGCAGAGAAGTGTTGGGCGAAGCCAGGAATTGTTTGTAAGCCGCGGCAGCCATTGTGAATGATGGTGTTGAGCAAGCTGGAGGTTTGTGTGGTCGCAACAGGCTGAATGTTGAAGGATAGGTATATCGCAAGGGTACAGGGACGAGGGGCAATGGCGGGGTGTTTGGTATGGGAGAGAGCGAAGTATGGGTTAGTTTAGCTTGTTCGTCGAGAGTGTTTCAAAGGAGAAGAGGATGCAGAAGAAAGCTTCAAGGGAATCCAGGAATGGACGGGACCAAGCTTTATGAGACAGGGAGACAAGTTGGTCAAGGCGAACAAGAAGGGAAAAAGAAGAAGAGAAAAGGGACGAGAATAACAAACGGAGACGAAGAGAGCCCACGGCCGACAGAGGGTACCTTGACCTGCTGAATGCCTGGCCCGGGTACCTGTTGTTAGTGCGCGTTGCAGTGTTAGCCGCAAGACTCAGTTGATGAGGGGACCCTGGCTCAGTGGATTCGGGGCCAGCTAAATGAAAGGGTTGTCTGCGTCAACAAGGGGCGTTTTGGCTGCTGCGGGGCATCGGTAACCACTGTAAGCAGTCTAGCACTCCGTGTATATGAGTACAGCATTACAGTGCCATTGTGAAGTTACTTGGAGAGGTACTTGGGCAATTGCTGGACTGTAAACAGCAAAGGATGTCCATGAACTTGATGATCACACCAGCATCAATTATCATGTTCGCATAAAATATTTCTCGGCCAGTTTCCACTACAACTATAATGATTCATTACATACTGCATCCGCTAGTCTGTCGTGTAGAGTGGTAAAATTAATGGGCTTTGGGCTTACTGCCTTCAGGCACGGTGACGTTCACAGGCACCAGCCCAGGTGGTTCACAGTGGTACGGAGTACTCGGTCGCGCTTGGCCATTGCTTAGGTCGCGTCCCCTTCTGACCTCTGCGTATAACTATTTGTACTGCCTTCGACAACAAAGAGCCCCGTTGCTACAGTAATGCTACCTATTAGCCTTTTTGCAGCAGACAATGTAAGCCTCATTGTCTGCATTTCAGTCACCACACGACTTTCCCTTCTACGTCGAGCCAATACACAAACCATCAATATGGAGGCGCCGAAGTATTATCGCAAGCACCATGCCCATACACACCACCACCACACGGGAGCCAATTTTCTGCCGTTGCCTCCCCTGCATTCATATGCAATCACAACAGCCTGTTAGCTCCTTTACCCAGGCTCCTCTGGGCTCCTAACTCCACCACATGCCGCTCATCCAAGAGTGCACATCCCTTCCATTCCCTATTCCACGCTCCCAACGGTCCCGTTCGTGGCTTATTATCCCAGTCAATGGCAACCCAGTTTGGCCGGTTCCTGTATTTCCTTGCACCAGTCGTTCAATGGCCCATGCTCACTGACTTGTTTAGGACGCCTCTGCACACAGCATTATGAAGCAGCAGGACATGGAGAGATTTTGCCGTTTTTCTCGCTTGTAACATTCCGCATAGGCCAAGGCCATCACACCTGTATGTAAGCTAAATGGCTGTAAAATTGTTACAGACAAGTCAAAGCAAAATGTCACCAATTTTTCAAGGCTGTAGCTATTCCCTCTGTGTTACCCTGCTGCTTTTCGTGTGTATTAGTTTGGTGTGGTCGCGTCGGCTGACATGAGCACCACCAGTCGTCTATGCTCCCTCTACAATGTTGAGGTAAAAGGGGCTTGCCACTCATAATAATCGTTCTTCCATGCATTCTTCCTGAATGAATCTGGAGCCTCGGGCTTGGAGCAAGGGCGGAAGCTCCACTGTGTTTCAACCTGTCCTTCACCATTCCTAATTGAGATGTTCGCGTCCTTGGAACAGCTTGGGTTGACCGAACAGCCCTTGTGGGCTAGTCTACAGCGTGTTACATTGATTCTGCCCCTGAGGAGCTTCTCCCATCGAGGCCGCTCTAGTAGCGTCTCCTACCCTATAGAGTATCCTTCCTTTCGTCTGGAGTCAGTAATTGTTTGTATTGTTGCCTGTTAAAAACATGGGTGAATGTTTCCGTGGGTCTTTGGTTGTGTGGAGGTTTCATGTGTTAATACAGTGTGCTCGTGGGTGCTAGTGCGTTCCGATATGAATATAAGCATCGCACCATACATTCTACATGAATCCGTCTCTTTCGCTGCCTACTGGGTAGTTATGTGCTCAGCACTAATAAGCCATGACATTCCATAGATACACACGACCGTTGAACCTTCACACCAAACCAATTCTAGCAATGATTACATACAATACGCACTCGTATCGTGCCTGTAGGCTCGTAGAACGCGTGGAGAGTTGGGCAAGTATTGCCAGATTATTGGTGGTACGCCACAGTCGTACCTTACGCGGCCCTTAATCGTGGCGCAGTGAGCTCTTTGGCGCCACACCGAAGCTGAACTCCTGCATTTGACTAAAGCTCTCTGACGCAACCAGTTTCGGCGTGGGATGCACATCCACGTAACCCAAAACCAATCGCAATTACCTCGACAGCGCTCAACAATCCAACGACACGTCAAAACTAAACATTCTCCTATAAAGGAACCGATAGCCAATTAATGTCACACCTGCGCCCCAGACCCCGAGAACGATGAGGCCGTGGGGCACCAAGGCGATGGGATGGCGGCTAGGCCTGCTATCCCTGTTGGCGATAACTGTAGTCGCTGACGACAAGCCCTCCATAAAAGTGAGCAAATTCGATCACATGCCACTCAACCTGAACTATTTCGAAGACACCGACTCTGTCGTTTTCCACGATATCGATAAAGGAACGATATACTGGTCCGAGAACGCCGGCCGCGACTGGGAGAGGGTCAAGGCAGTTCCTGACGGCAAGGCCGTCGGTCTCGTCATGCACCCCTATGAACACAAGACTGCCTTCATTCTGACTAGAGGGAAGAAACACTTCAAAACCAAAGATGCGGGCAAGAAATGGGACGTGATAGATACCAAAATGGAACCATCGCGATTCCAACCAGGGTCCGCAGTGCTAAATTTCCACGCCTCCGACCCCAAGCGCATCATCTTCAACGGTATGGTCTGTGACGGAATATTCTGTGAAGAGCAGGCCATGGTTACCACAGATGGATTTGACAGCGTCAAGCATCTCCGTGGACTTACGGCTGGCTGCTTCTGGGCCAAATCGTCACCATCATTCACGACCAAAAAAGACGACCTCGACCTGAAAAGGACAATGTGCATTGTCAAAGATCTCATCTCTCCCAGCAAGACCGACCAGAGGCTCATGATATCGGACAACTTCTTTGAGATTAAAAATGACAGGTATACCGAATTCGAGCCGAAGATGGATACAAACAAGGCTGTAGCTGGAGTTGTCAACTTGGCCATCGTCAAGAGCTATCTCGTGGTAGCAACGGCATCATTCAGAAGTGACGAAATGGCACTCTTTGTGACCGATGATTCTGAGAAATGGCACCGAGCTGTATTCCCTGAATCTGATAAGCATGACCATTCTCATCGAATCAACCAAGGTGCTTTTACCGTCCTCGAGAGCACCAACTACAGCATACAAATTGATGTTATGACCTCACGTCCATCGAGAGACTACACCACGGGAGTGCTATTTACCAGCAACTCAAACGGCACATATTTCACCGAGAACATACCTTACACGAATCGCAACGATATGGGCCTTGTTGATTTCGAGAAGATCAGTGGTATTCAGGGCATATATCTCATCAACGTAGTTGAAAATGGACAAGAAGTTGAAGCTGATCAAAAATCCAAAAAGATCATAACAAAGATCACATTTGATGACGGCAGAACTTTTGCACCCATCAAAGCCGGTGACGATCCCATTCATCTCCATTCTGTTACTGAGCTCGACAACATGGGCAAAGTTTACTCAAGCCCTGCCCCTGGTCTTGTCATGGGCAACGGAAACACGGGAAAGCACTTGGAAAAGTTAGCAAATGCCAACCTGTACGTGTCAGATGACGCTGGTTTGACTTGGAAAGAAGCCCTCAAAGGTCCACACAAGTACGAATTTGGAGGGTCTGGATCAATCCTCGTTGCTGTCAAGGATGCAACTGATGTGGATGAAGTATCCTACTCTTTGAATCACGGCGAAAAATGGGAGCAGATAAAACTTCCCGATGGCTTGAAGATCAAACCGGAGTTCCTGACAACCACGCAAGATTCCACCAGCTTAAAGTTCATTCTTGCTGGGCAAAGCAAAGACAAAGCCCACCACATCATCGCAATTGACTTTGCTGGCCTGAAGAAGCGCGAATGTCAAGACAGTGATATGGAAGACTGGCATGCTAGAGTGGACAAAGAAGGAAAACCAACATGTATCATGGGTCGCAAGCAAACCTACCGGCGCCGCAAGAAGTCTGCAGATTGCGTGGTCAAGAGCGACTTCCATGAGCCTGAGGCTAAAACCGAAAACTGCGAATGCTCGGATGCCGACTTTGAATGCGACTACAACTTTCAGCGGGATGCTGATGACAGCTCTAAGTGCGTCCCCATCGGCCCAGTGCTCCTCCCCGATGGAGCTTGTAAAGCTGGCGATAAGAAATTCAAAGGCTCTCCTGGTTGGCGACTCATCCCAGGCAACAGCTGCAAGAGGAAAGACGGCAAACAAAAAGATGAAGCGATCGAGCGTGATTGCAAAGATGGACAGAAGGGTGGTGACAAGGATGGCGATAAAGGCGGAGACAAAGATGGCGATAAGGATGATGGTTCGTCACCAAATCCTCCTGCATCTGGCGAAGTGTCATCGTTCGAGAATAAGTTTGACAGCAAGCTCAAAGACTTCCAGAAGTTCTACCTTGAGCGAGGCGACGCAAGCGCTTCTGAGGATGAGACTATCATTGTCAGACCTGCACAGCCAAGCGGAGGAGGTGAACTTGAGGTTGAGAACCACATCTGGATATCATCTGACCATGGCAAGAAATGGAAACCGATTTTCGAAAAGGAAAAGATTCAGGGTATCTACCCACACAAGTACTTTTCCGATATGGTTTTCTTCACGTCGTCGAAAGACAACAAAGTCTTCTACACCATTGATCGTGGTAAAAGTTTCCACCCCTTCAAGACTCCCTCCCAAGCGGATGGTGGCTTCCCTCTGAACTTCCATCCGGATAAGAAAGACTGGCTTCTCTGGATCGGTAACGATTGTGAAAAGATTGATGGCTCGGAAGTATGTTTGAAGAAGGCTTCCGTTTCGGTCGACCGCGGAGACAACTGGAAAACATTGCTACGATATGTCGAGGAATGCGAATTTACTGGTAATTCAGCTTACAACTTTCGGCCGCTTACACAAATTGTCTGCCTCGCGCACAAAGAAGAGAGAGACGACGCACCTACGACCATCTTTACGTTTGATGACTTCTCCAAAGATATCAAAGACAAGGTAGAGTTTGATGGAAACGTGACTGCCTTTGGCCCTATGAGCGAATTCATTATCCTCACGAGGAAAGACAAGGAGAACGATGACGACCACATCATGGCCAGCCTTGATGGGAAAAAGTTTGAGAATGCTCATTTCCCATACAACTTCAAGGAGGGACACGGACTCAAATACACCCTCTTGGATAGCTCAACCCATGCCGTCAACATATTTGCTCGAACGGAGGCAGGTGCAGATCGCCATTTTGGCTCTATCATCAAGAGCAACTCCAATGGCACATCGTACGTGCTCAGTGCGTCAAACGTCAACGCTGACGGTGCAAACTACGTCGACTACGAGAAAGTGACTGGTCTGGAAGGAGTCGCTCTCATTAATGTTGTCACAAACCCTGGTAAAGGAGAAAAGACGAAGAACCTTCAAACCAAAATCAGCTACAACGACGGCCATGAATGGGTATATTTGGCACCTCCAAGCAAGGATGTCACTGGAAAGTCATATAAGTGCCGTAGCTCCAAGGGTGATAATTCGTGTGCACTACATCTCCACCACTATACCGAGCGAGACGACAAAAGAAAGACATTTGCAGCTGCAACAGCCGTCGGAATCATCTTTGGAGTTGGAAACGTTGGACAAAAGTTGGGCGATATCAAAGACGCTGAGACTTTTATGACGACTGATGGCGGTATCACTTGGAAGAACGTGAAGAAAGGCCACTGGACATGGCAATACGGAGATCAAGGCTCCATTATTGTTTTGGTCCAGAGAGCTACATCCAAGTCCGATGTGAAAACCAATACTGTCACGTTCTCTGTTGACGGAGGCGAGAACTGGAAGGACTACAAGTTTAGAGAAGAGAAAGCCACTGTCCTAGACATCACCACAGTCAGTACTGGTTCATCACGAAACTTCCTTTTGTGGTGCCGGGACGGCGACAAGCTATTTTCCGTGAACCTTGACTTTACAGGGTTCGCCGACAAACCTTGCAAGTACACGAAGGACCGAGACTCTGACTACGAGCTTTGGTCGCAGAAGCATCCCCTCCAAACAGACAATTGTCTCTTTGGACACCAGGCTAAATATCTTCGCAAGAAATCCGATCGCAAATGCTACAACGATCAAAGCCTCCAGCGCCACCAAGAGCTTGATAACTGCGACTGCACACGCCAAGACTTTGAATGGTAAGTGAATATTCTTCTCCCATGACGCATCGTGACTATTGCGTAGATTTCAGTACTAACTTTGCCACTTTCCAGCGCGTACAACTTTGAGCTTGACAACTCGAACCAATGCAAGCTTGTTGAAGGCTACAAGCCGCTAACTGGCAAGGAATGGTGTGAAAAGTACAATGCGTCATCGTATTGGGAGCCGACCGGATACAGACGCATCCCCCTGTCCACATGTGTTGGCGGGAAGGAACTGGATAAGCAATCTACAGAACATGCCTGCGATGGATACGAAGACGAATTCGAGAGAAAACACCCCGGCACGTCCGGTGTGGCCATATTTTTCGCCGTTGTTATCCCCATCGCCTTGGCCGCTGGAATTGGCTACTACGTCTACAACAACTGGACCGGCAAGTTTGGCCAGATCCGTCTCGGCGAATCACCTGCTTCATCAACGTTTGACAGTGATCAGCCCTGGATCAAGTACCCCGTCATTGCTATTTCTGCTTTCGTCGCCGTCGTCGCCGCCCTCCCCGTTCTTGTAGGCAGCCTGTTCCGCTCCGCAACCGGCGCCTACGAGAGAGTCAGTGGCGGGGGAGGCCGAAGCTGGTTGTCCGGAGGCAACAGAAGGTTCACGACGAGGAGTAGCTTTGCCCGTGGACGAGGCGATTATTCTGCTGTAGACGACGTGGAGGGAGAGTTGCTCGGTGAAGAAAGCGACGAAGATTAGGGAAGAAAGCAAACAACACCTAATCCAGTAAGGTTTGTTTTGGTTGAAAATAGATCTAGGATGTTGTGGGGATGGGAGACGCAGTCTCGGAGCAATGTAATAGACTGTATCCCTCCATGCATCTACCTGTACAACGCTTGGAAACTTTGCTAGTTATGAAATGTTTATTTTAGTTGCGTCATAGTAATAAATTGTTTTATATGCCAACAACATAGCAACTGTGCGCCACACACTGGCTGGTGTCCACTCGAGCAGAGCCAACCCCGAAATGGGATTTCATCGCAAGTTTTGTAGATAGTATAAAGCAATCTAGTATTCATATGGTGAAGAATTAGCTAATCCGATGTCGCTCCAAAAACATGCTAAATGAGTGATCCAACAAATGCCTCCCATCAAACAATACAGGCTGGGTATATCTCATCAAGCTGAGATTCAAAAGAATGTGAGTGCCAACGCCTTTACCAACTCCACGCCGGTGCGCTTCGATAAGGGCTAGGAGTGTCCTATCCTCCGAAGACTCGCATCACCGGCACACAATGATTTCGTACAAGTCAAATATATGCGCAAGGGGTATTGTATAAAACAAACAAACAAAACGGCTACCATAGGTTTAGTAGAAGCCGGGGAGTATCGGATAAGAATGGGTATGTTAAAACGACGGGCAAATCATAACAGTTGCGACGGCTCTGAAGGCCGAGCGTGTGTCTGTCCGTAAAAAAATTAGGTGCTGGCAACGCAAAGCAGCTTTAGTTTCGCAAAACTCGATTCCAAAAGCGCTTTACCGAGCTGTTGTCGTTGGAAGCGAGGTTTTCTTGATCGATAGCCGCCAATTGCTTCTCAATGCTATCTTTGAAGTCGACTTCATGAGTCAACTTGGTTTGGGCGCGAGCTTCTCCCTCAGTTGCCGGACGCTTCTTTTGTTGCCAACCATAGATTTGGTTTTCGTTGGCACGAAGGTCTGGGCGTGTTAAAGTCATGCGTAATGTCATCTCCCGGGAAGAGGCCGGTGCTTGGGCGTAATCCACCTTCGAGACAGACTCTTGGTCTTGGCTGGGGCGAGCAGATCCAACGAGAGAAGGTTTTTCGAGAGTATCAGGAGTGCGTGGAGAGTCAGGCTCTGCGGTAGACACGCTGTCACTATAGGCTGAGTTTCTGCGTTCTTCAGGTAATGTTTGCATTCTATGAAGTCCACCAATCTCGGGCTGCTGAGGCAATGAATCGGATCGCTTCGGTAGAGCTTGCTCTGCCTTGTCTGGCGTTTGCTGTTCGATAGAAGGAAAGCCAAATTCAAGGGCTTCATCAAACTTGTGAGGGCTGGCAAGGTAGGCACGTAGCTTCATGCGAGTTTCAGGGTCCTGATAGTAAGAGGCGGGGTCCATGGTTGGGGACTGGGCAGCTGACTCAGGACTGGCTGGCAGCTTGTTGGCGGATACGAGAGAGAGGGCTCGAGATCTGCGGCGGATATGACCAGAGGTGTGCGGCAGGGAAATGACCGAGTTGCCGAACATAGAAACGTTATTGCCATCTTTCGTACCAGGGCGGCTGAGAGTTGATGGTGGTCGAAAGGGCAGCTTGGAGATAGAGAGGTGACGACGAAAGGAAGAAGATCTGCTCTTTCTTTGGGCATCAACGTCTTGACGAAGATTGGAGTGATAGTCATCGAGAGCCAGGCGTAAATCTAGCTCTTCATCCTCCTCGAGCCATCGAAAACTATCGTAGATGGAGTCTTCAGTTGCCTTGATGCGGCCATCCATCCAGGCATTCGTGCTTGCTGGCGAGTGCATCTTGGATCCAATATGATCTGCTGAGGCGGGCCTATACAGATTTCCAAATGGTTTTCGAACAGGCGGTCGCCGCTTTCCAATTTTGATCAACGACTCGTCGGTAGCATCTAGAATAACGCTTTCGCGGGGAGATTGAGACAGAGTAAGGGAATCCTGATCGGCCGAAGCTGAATGCAGACGAGCAAGCGGTGACCTGGACTTTTGCGCGAAACTTGACGTTGTCGAAGAATCAGACACGAGTCGAGGCTTCAAAGCAATGCGGCACGAAGCTAGTGTCTCTGAGCTGGAGTCGAATGGGTGATGTTGTTCAGGTAAGGTGTCAAAGGAATAATAAATCGTGTCCACAATATCGCTGTCTTGTGCGAAGCGGAGTCTTTCAAGAGTCGAAAAGTACTGTAGCAAGAGCAAAGAGAGCTGATATTAGTATATGATAGAAACCCGAAGGGAGGGATGATAAGATTGGGAGATGAGATGGCGGACGAAGTGAAATGATGTGCTGCCCCGTGATGTCGAGACAAGGAACTCGGAAGGGTAGCGAAGTGAAATTCAACCAACAAAACAAGATGAAATAAAACCAATCAATCAGAAAATAGAAAAGACTTTGTCCAAGCAGGGTGTAGCCAGGGAAGTCAATATATCAGGGAAAAAACTTCTGGGCCTTTTGAGGGGGGAGGAGCAATTGATGGGTGGGTAGGTGGTGCTTTACTCAAAAAGGCAACGAGTGTCTCAAAGGCAGGAACGAAGGATACCTTTTCTGGGTACCTGCCGGGTGGATAAAAAAGAGGTGCCGATGCTACTTCACCGGCGTGAAACCTGGTCTCTTTTTATAGTGAGCAAAACGAGCTGCAGCTTGCATGTATGCTGTAACCCAATGCGAAAAAGAGCACAAAGTCCAAGTGGAGAAGAAACGAATCGACCCAATGGAATGGGCAAAACTCTAATGCCACCCGCTCGAATCAAGTCGACCTCGACCTTTTTGAGGCAATTGAAGCGAATAAAAAATAAAAAAGAGTCTCCCGACGTGATTACAAAACAGAAAATGAGGGCCGAGGAAGACGGTCAAGAGTTGGCAGGGTGAGGACAGGAAGCGCGATGAGAAACACGACAAGAAACAAATAGAGCAAGAGACCAGCAAAAAAGATACATGAACCAGCCCACCGACTTTGCAGGCATGTTTCGTCTTTTGCGTTCTCCGTCACCCTCTCCGCCATGTCTTCCCCGTTCGCAGGGATATCGACACCTAGTCCAACCGTAATGTATTCATGGATCCACAAGCCTTTTTAGGCAAATATTGAACCATGCATAGGCGTGTACGGTGACGGTGCAGTACGGAGTAGTGCTGCTCAAAAAGAAAGAGTTGCAGACAACAACCATTGTCCATGCGCTGCAGCTGAATTGGCCAAGAAGCGGGGAGCATCAAAAGAAGAAAATCAATTCTGCAGTCACTTGACTATTGAATTGAATTGATCGCGCCATGTGTATTGCCTGTCTTAGCAATTGCTCGTCAGGAAAAAGCAAGCAAAAAGCAAATGCCACAAAGACCCAGAGAAGCAACGAAGGCACGCAACCGAATGATTCGCCATCAACAAGACAGGTCAAAAAATAAAAAGTAATTACTTTTTCTTTTCTTCCAATGTCTCTTCCCCTCATTCTCCCCTTGCCGCCCACTTTGGCAATCAACACCACACGCGCACAGCATGCCCATGGACCATTTGCCGGCAGTGACGACCCATCCCCAGTCCCCATGAACCCCATCACCTCGGCCCCGGAACTATCCAGAACTTCAGTATAGGTACATCACTTGACAATACCCGAGGGCAATGGTGTCTAAGGGCAAAAGAGACATGGCGCACGACCAACAAGGTGAGCGGCCATCCAATCGGGAAATACTCTCTCTTCTGCAACTAGCCGAACCGATGGTAGGTTGCACGAGGTCCGAGCGAAGCAAACGGGCGGTGCCAGCACCAAGCGCTTGACAGCTATCGTGGTCACTGATACTGCTGCGCACGCCCATTGCAACCCAGAAACAAGCAACGTGCGGCCCGGAAACAAAAAAATCCCATATGTCCATATGCGCACATCAATTTTAGGCCCCATGCGCCATAAAACAACACAATAGGGAAAACAAGAAGATGGGTGGCATTCGTGGAACGAGGGGTCTTAGCTTCCCTGGTACAGGTTGCTTTTTCCTCTGCACTCATGTCGCTCAATTCATTAATCCGCGTCAACGCCGTGGCTGTTTCGCGACTTGCTTTGTGCGGTCTGCTCTTTGAAAGCGCACTGAGACATGTCACCTGTAAAGGTGTCTGTGTGCCTTGAAACGTCCCAAGAACGCTGAAAAAGCAACGTGGTGCAGAAACGAAGCAATCGGCGTCGAAGTTTCTTCAATTTTGCAAATACATGACGGGGCTCCCAGGTCTGAAAGAAAACAACAAAGAAAGGAGGGCAGAGGAGGTGAATGGCAATGTCCGTCAAGGAAACAAGAATACACCACAACTTACCTTGCGTCTAATAGTTGGCGGCAGTGCCTCGAACTCTTCTCTGCTCATCGACGGCGTAGATGTCATGGACGAAGCAACCGATTGCTCATCAAGACCCTGAGAAGAGCCTCCGTCTGTCGAACTTCGCCTGTGTGTTGATGTCGCTGGGCTCTGGCTTCGAGTTCGATTCCAGTATTTGGTATTTGCTTTCGAATGTCGCTGATCTGGGGCAAGAAGATGGTCAAATAGCTTTAAGCCACCGAGTCCATGGCTCATCTCGTCACCTCCGGTTTTTGAGAGCTGTCGACCTGCCGGATTCAGTCGCTGAAGCTGCGGCAACATGGAATGACGATAGCCATTTCGCTTTTTCTTGTGTGTATTTCCTTCGCTCGTTATCGTCGTCACCGTGCCGGCCGTGATCGTGTATGGGGAGTCGAATTCCATGGAGGGCATGCTCGCGACACAATACTAGAAACGAACACAATTCGGTACTGGCGTTTCTGCTCGTTGTGCTTGTTGATTCTGTGATCACGGTCAAGCACTGATGCTTTCTTATAAAGCCGTCGTGATAGATTATCGTGATAAATTTGGCAAAGCACCACAATTAAGCCATCAACATTATCATATGCAGAATATTCATGCAGAGGAACTGGATAGCTTTCTCTTCTAAACTTACTCAAAGATCGAAATTTCCAGGCCACCTGCCAACAAGAGCCTCGGTTTTTCCCATTCCCCTTCCTGGACCACTTCTTCGCCTCTCCCGACCATAACCCTGTCCTGTACCTTGCGCCCTGAATGACCGAAGCTCCATAGCTGGCAGTGTTTTTCAATGGGTCGTGACCCAGCCCCTGCTAGTGGCTTATGAGAGTTCCAAGAAATCAGGGGGTGGGACTGCCGCTAGAGGCTGAGATTGGCTGGTCCTTTGGCGGAGCTCCCTTTCATTGTAACGGTGACCAAGGAGACATTTGTCCACTCACAGCGCTATGAGGCGCCACTTTGTATTGCCAGTGAGCAGTGAAATTGACTGTTATATTGACTATGTTGAGTGAAGGCACTATTGCGCTCTCTGATATTAATACGTTCTACCATTGGTTCTTTTGAGAACAGTGGTGAGCAGAAAGTATGAGAAACTTTAATTGGTATAATCATGCAAATTATTTCGAGGACTTGCCTTGCGCCGCAACAACACATGACATAATGAATAACATGACATTGTCTCGAGTCAAATTGCAGGAAATGCTATCGACAGGCCACCCTGGTCCCTTTTGACAACGTTCTCTTCACCCAACAAGCCTGGTATTATGGATGATCATTGACTGCTCATTGCGTCGAAGACAAGGACACACAGATCCACGTGGTACCAGCCAATCAGCGAAATTTGGAAGACAGAACCAGGCTTCCATTTCGCTTCGTCCGTAGATTCTCTGGCTGAGATGGTTATTACTCCGTAACGTGATGGTCATAATATTAATAGATTCTGTGAGCCCCATCGGCTACGGCCGCTAGCTTTGACATGGATAACAATGAATGGAGCAATGAGTTGTCCGTTTTATGCCATTCCTGTTGCATTACCATGGCAAGCTCCTGTAGAAGAGAAAGCACAGTTATATCACGACAGAGTGGAAGAGCATTATATTCTCCTATGAATGCTAAGCGCCAAATTTAGCCGGCAGGTAAAACACAGGCAAATCATTACCACTTTGTTCTCCGGAACAAGCTGGCTTTTTGATGAGAGAATTAGCCCTCCATTCAAGCCTTTTAACTCCTATTACTCCGGAAGCGGATCCGGGGGCCAATGAGAATCCTTGGCCCCCCAGCTGATGGCGGGTGATATCCTCCTTCCGTCATGTCCCACTGTGCCAGGATCATGGTCTGGATTGCGCACGCTACTTCTAGCTGGCCTTGGCTTGCCAACACCTTCCCCGTTGGAACAGACCAATTCTGTACAAGTCCATAATACCTATGCACTAACGATCAGGTATGGGACTCCCAGAACGACGCTACTGGTTTTTGGCGTTGCGCAAGACGACTAACTATTGCAATTTGAGCTTCGTTTCTCAAAGCGAGGCGGTGACTATTTGGCACTATGCTCAATGGCTAGTTGAAAAGGAAATGAAGTAGATAGCCACTATCACCAGGCTAAAACTGGCTGGTTCACAGCACACGTCTTTGCAATGGCGACGACGGTAACATCCGTCCACTCCAAGTCATATGAGCTTTAAGACGCAAGAATGTACCCAGTCAAATTACAATCAAGCCCAGAGGGAGAAGAAGATTGTTGGGCCGTGAATTAAAACAGTAAGCAGACCTAAATATGGCAATGGATGTGAAAATGAGGGCTCTATAAGGTTTAGTGAAGCATTCGCTCTAGCATTCATGTGCGGCCAGTCCAGGGCACACAGGGCCGTAGTTTTCCCGGGCTCGACCATGCCAACAAGAGCTGCCACTGGTGTCGCACAAGGCTCCATTTCAAGGCCATTTCACACGCGACGTTCTAAAGACATAGCGCAGCCCATACGTATTATTGCCAATTTCTAAGCACTTATAGTCGTATCTTTCTTTCCATGATATATATTGGGCTCGGGCGGATTTTGGCAGATTTCTTTTGGGCCACTGAAGGCTCTAGGATGCGATCATCACCCTAACTTCTCACCAACCTTCAATTCCCCAATGTCAACTGACAAGATGCCTCTCATACTAGACAATTCCATGTCTATGGATCTTAATGATGTGGATGACTTGTTCGGAGACGGTGTACCCTTATCACTGGGAAGCCGTAGCATAGGGAAGCAGCTTCACCAGCACATGGATGATCTTCGCAATCGTGGTTGTCGACAGTGCGTTGCATACCGCATCTAACTTTCATCTCTAGAAAATAGCGCTAACTCTACATAGGTCTGTAGCATGGTCCAAGACAGGAACTATTGCATCACTCAGTGCTGATGGTGAGACGCTGGAATTCCGGTTTCTGCGATGCAATCCAGATACCGGCCACTGGGATCTCAGCGAGCCAACGACATGTGACCTCGTCAGAGGAACACCGACAGTCCCTCTGGTGCATCTAGAATGGGGCACGACTAGCCTTTCTGAGCTGGCTGTCATAGATGCAGCTGGAAGAGTTCATTTGATGAGTTTTTCCATATCTTTGAATCGATCTTTCATAACGCGAAACTGGGAGAATGATTCTGTTGATGACATCAACTCCATTGTCGGCTGTCACTGGCTTGCTACAGCTCCAGCCAATCAACCTGTAAGATGCGCAACATAGAGAACGTCTTTGCAATGCTAATAGGAAGAAGAAACCCTACAACGTTCTATACGGACCTGCAACCAAGCACTCCAATAATTATTCATACGAGAGCTCATTCGTGCCCAGCAGCGGCCCTCATCATCCTAATCCCGCCAAAAGCGCGCTTTTCTGTGTCACGATGAATGGCATGCTCAAGATGTATTGGTCCCAAAACACCAACAGAATGGAAGAAACGTCCCTCGAACTAGAGAGTGTTAATTCCACGGATGAACTGGTAACACATGCTGCTCTAGCCTCTGATAGACGTAGGAACTGATGACTGAGCTGTACTGCTTTTGATGCTAACATATTCAGGCTACCTGTTGATGGCTTTGGCCACGACGTCGAAGAAACTGCGCATCATAAGACTCGAAATTCAGTGGGCAGGCCCGGGAGCTGTTCAGGAGAAGACACAATTGTCTCAGAATGCCCGACTCAATCCGTCATTGGTAGAATATCATCTTGCTACAGTAGACCTGTTGCCTCGGGATGGTACCGGAAATGGCTCACCAGTTGACCTTACCAACCTACATGTGCTTCCCTCGCTGCTGGACAACAGTGGGAAGAACACGGCATCACCGATGGTCATCGCGATCCGACCCTCAACTGATTGTTTTCCTACTGCTCAAACCATTCTCGATAGGTGGGAGGCCATCGAGGAGCGCGAGAATCTTCATTCATCCTTCGAGCAACTAGGAACGAGGCGTAACAGCATCTCGTCGGAGCTACCCTCGGTGACACGCCTTCAACAGCTCGAACCCATTGTAATAAATAAGGTGGTTATCGGGTTCCAGACGAGCAATTTTGGAAAGGTTCTAGTCTTGACCATGGCCGATGGATCTGTGGAATATCGTGATCGCTTCAGTTTCGAGCCATTGTACACATCGGAGGATACAGAAAAGGTCGTAAATTTGCGACAAGCTGGATGGGTCTTCCCTGAAGAGTCACCTTGTAAGTTACTCCAAAACACTAGGTTTAAGCAGATCTAACTCCTTCCCAGGCCTTGAGGTGGCATTCTCTCCTACCCTGTGTTCTATGGTCCAAGTTGGTGAAGATCGCAAGATAAAATGGAGTAAACTGCACTATCCAAATGGCGATATAGGCGATGCTATGACCGATGGTAAGTAACATACTTGGCGGCTGTGAGGATGATATAACTAACATCTTCCAGTTCATTACGGTGCCACCATTGCTGGTGTAGTCATTGCCACGGCATCTGCTGTTTGGTATCAGAGCAACTTCGATGACTTGTTGGCACTCACGCGACCGCTGGTAGAGAAGAAGAGTAAGCTCACCTCTCGTGACAGGGCTGGGAGGAGTGTAGTGACTGATTTTTTTTTTTGACAGGGTTTACGCAGGATTGGATCAGCGACATGATTCGGATACTCAAGATCCAGGTTGACTATTCAGAAGAGATGCATCACGACTCGTTGATGAGAAACACTAATTTGCAGGCATGCTTCAGTATCATGAATAGCCTGGGCTTCAATGGCGAGTTCAATCCTCGTTCCTTCCAGAGCAAGATTGCCAACGTCAACTTGAACTTGCGAGGAGTTGTGATTCTCATTACTCTCTCCAGCAACACTCCTGTGACAGTGCGAGAAAGGATGAGCCCTCTAGATGAGCATGGTATGACATCCACTAAACTATTTCCTATATGTATTTTCTCTGCGAACAGTTTTAACAATGGTTTTAGAGGTTGTGCATGCACTGGCAGGCTGTGCTAAGTGGTCCATTGATCTGCTGTCTTGGCTGACGGAAAGATTGTTTGAGCTGATGCACGATGAAAAGTTCATGGAGCGTTTGGTGCCCAAGAGGTACAGCGAGATGACCACATATCTGCTTGAGAAGAATGACATTGCGCTTCATCTGCTACTTTCCTCTTGCAGCAGAAGCTTCCTCTCCGCAATATGCCGCAGAATCGCACATCTCGAAGGCATCAGCACACGGGCGATTGATTTTTACCGGAGACAATCTGCCCAAGCTGAACAAGCGGGCACGGGCAAGATGCCTAGTACACAATTGCAGCATGCGTATCAGCAGATGCAGCGAGTGACATCTGCCAGTCTGATCAAAGTTACGGAATTTGAAAAGCTGTTGAACCTCTTGGGAGCGGAGATTCGACAGGCTTATAAGGTCTTCTTACCTGCTCTCATCAGCAAGCAGCCAAACGCGCCGCAGGGGAAGCAGCTTGACATGGCTGTCAAAACTTTACAGATACAATGGGAGCTATCTCTGCTGTTGACGAAGTCACCGCCACCATCTTTCTTGCCAGTCATCAGAAAGCTCTTCACAGAGGACCTGAAGGCATTCCGAGCCCAGACGGATCCTGCAAAACTCTTTTTCCATGACTTTTCTTTGCTAAGCATGGAAGATGATGCAAAGAGCCTGCATATCAAGCGCAGTAAAGGGGTGTGGATTGACTTGTTCAACAAATCCGAACTCAAACCGAACTCAGGACAGTCATGGCGGAGATGCGTGCGATGTGCCTCCGTTATGGAGGACAAGGTTGGCAACAAGCCAGGATTCAGTTTCGTATTGAGTCAACAAAGGAAATGTTCCTGTGGCGGTCATTGGGCTCTGATACCGCAGAACAAGTTGATATTGTAGGGAGCATGGTATGAGGGCGTGCGGTTTTTATATTATTTAGTATTATTTAGGGTGTTTTGGACAAGCGTGAATGGATATGCTTGTTTATTTGCTTAACCAAGAGCAAGGTGTATGTGATGATTGCATTGAATTTATAACACTGCGAAACTGCTGTAGCACATTTGCCAGTTTCGGAATTAACACTGCAAAGACAGGACACTCACTCGTGTCGGGTACGATGGCTGTGATGCGCAGTGCAGTTTAACACAGCTACAGAAGCACGGCAAAGCAACCACGCCAGCACATGGGACAGTTACCCTGTAGCAGTTCACGTCGAAGAAAATCATGGGCGTCAATGCTGGAGTTTGAAGAATTATTATAATCACGAGTCATCGCAGCTGTGAATGAATAACGCGCAAAGAATAATGATTGGCTTACCGTTTAATGACTGCACAAAAACGTTGGGCGAATAGTTGAAGTCAATGGGCTTGTGGGAGTGTGACTCGTGATCAAGGCGGGGGAACCATTGCATGCGAACCGCCGAAATGAGAAGTGACAGTCAGACGAATGGGCAAACAGATCTGGGCCAACGATGATGAACGCTAGGATGGGATTGATTGATCGGAACAAGCTTACACCACGAACAAAGAGCGCAAAGGACGTAGAGTGGTCAGAAGCCGTCAAGGGGGTACGGTGTAGCTCGACAGTGTAGGGGTTTCTCAGAGGCGCTAAGACAGGACGGGCTCTCAATTTCAGTGGAGCGGGGCATCTTTGAGATTTGGTCTCAGGGGTGTTTTTGGCCGTGTGGGAACGGTGAGGCGTCAGTTCGTGTAAATTTACAGTGGACAAGGCTGTTGTAATTCATAGCCTGTCCTAATAAAATACGAAGTAGGCTGTGCCTGGACCATGTCAGCACAAGCAGGATTCAGGGTTTGTGAATAGAGTTAATGAGAAATCCCCCCAAAAGCGCAGTTCCAGATATTCAGCCATTCGGAATTTTCCTTGGCTCTCAGGCATTTCCTGTTTGGCATTTCTTGTCTTGGCCTCGCTGTGTGTGCGGTGCACCACACGTGCAAGAATGCGAAACGCAGGTCAGAGCCCCCTTGTGCTGTCGCCTGAAGGCGCATCGCGACGTGTTTTGCAGGGCAGCGGATGGGGCACCCAAGATTGGTGTTTTAGACATGGTGCGAGACCAAATCTTGAGCTTACCTGAAATTGCAGTGATGAGTAATAATTGGTGCTAGAGAGAAAAAGGAAACGGAAGCGAATCAGAAGAATGATCATGTACTCAGTTATGCGGCTCAGCACGAGCTGGCATTACTGCTGGTTAGTAAGTTGAAATGCGTCGCAGACTACCAAATAAGGATAGCATTGATAAGAATCAAGACGATGAAATGCGACTGGTAGCAATGACGACAGTCGCGTGTGTGCCTGTGAGACGTAGGCAGCCATTGCTCCGTTTGGTTTTTCTTTTTCTGTTTGTTGCCAAAACAATGATTTCGGAACAAGGCGCTCGGCAAATTTAGACGTGCAGAAAGGCTACAGGGCATACCAAACGGGCGGGCGTTTTCTTTTCTTTTGCTGGGCCTGTCATTGGGATGTTTCAGTTACAGTGTACAGACTGTAAATATACCAATAGCAGTGAAATAAGGGAAAAATGACTTGAGAAAACCAAGGAAATCCATCCTTCCCCGCACAAGTGACTTGTGAAGGCTCAATCAAGTGCCGTTGTATATGTAAGAACGGCGCTCCGGCAATAGCGAAGGGATATTATAATGTCAGTGCGACATCACAGGCTCATTGATTTACAGTGCATGCAGACACCAATGACTGTACTGTAATGGCGATTATTACCCCGTAGTGAAGTTGCTGTTCCCTTTTCAGCAATGTGCCCCGCTGCACCGCTTCCAAAACCAGGTTATGCCTGTGGCTGTGGTGCATCCTAGAGGAAGGAGTTACAGTTGATTAATTTGCTGCCCTTCCTCGCCGCACTAACGATAAGCTCTTTTATTTTACGGAGCTTTTACGGAGAGATTGAAGAGCCAATAAAGATTGGGTTGGATGGATGCTCCCCCTGACCAAAGCAGTAATACTAGATTGCCGCTGTGGGTTAGCCGCCCAGCTTCAGGTACAGCGTCCCCCGTGACCATCCACTACAGTGCAGCTTTAGCAAACAACTGGAACCCCCGTGGCCAATCATCCATCCGTGATCTTCGCCCAATTGGAGACACTTTGCCACAAGGTTGGCTTGCCTTAATCAATCAATCAACCCGTCGGGCTTGCTCAGTACAAGCTTTCTTGTTCCATTTATTCAGCTCTTTTTTTTTTTTCTCATTCTCCGCGTGCTCCGCTCTACACGGCCATATCTCTGCCCGTCCTGCACAGCACCTCCACTTCTTCTGGGTAAATCCCCCAACCCCTTGCACTAGTGCCAGGCACATGAACTGCAGCGGCGGCGCCACCACTGTGAGTTCCCTCGTGCCCCCCATCCCAAGCTGTACCTCCAGAACCCCTCACAGCCAGTCGCTGGCCCGGAGCTAATGTACGCAAGGTACGCAGGATGACTTCTGAATCGTCAACGCCATGTGTTCACATTTTTGATTGGATGATGCAAATACAATTTATTTAGCTGCGGAAATAGTAGTAGCCCATGTTAATTAATCCTTCCTGTCGCTCCCTCGTCCTTGCTTGTCTTGTCCACACCACATGTACTTGTGCAGAGGGTGTGCCCTTGTCGTGTCGCCACGTACCGAAATGAGATGCTCTGTGCAAGTTGAATTAGACCCCTGTTCTGCTTGTTTTAATCAAAGGTCCAAGATACTTGCTCGGGCACGCCAAATGTAACCTTTGCTGCGTGTACTTTGCACCCTGTCTGCACCCGTGTCACTGTCCACCCAAGTACATGTATCCGTAGACCAGCAACGTTTCCACACCAAACGCACACATTTTAACTGGTATGGGGGTTACTTGCAGAAACCCAGCCACCCGCAGGTACCAGGAAAATCAGGCACAAGCACCGTCCAGGGCACACCAGGTACCTGGCTTACTTTGACGCTTGACCACACACCAATGCCACACCACCACCACTCACTCTCACCGTGGCCACACCCCCTATTTCCATCCAATACGACGCTGGCAAGGGACCATGGCCAATCTTTGAGGCACTTGCACATTCGACACCCCTGCTCATCACTTGGTTTCCGTTGCCAAATCTGTTCGGCTCGGCGGTGGTTCGCGTCGACTTCTTCTCTCTTTTTCCCCATTTCACCGTTCTGGTGACCGTATCGTTGCAACGCCGTCGCTTTCGCTGGTTCCACGCGCACTTTGCCAACCTATTCCATGGCCAATTTCACTCTAGTCCCCGGCGTTAAGAGTCAAATCTAATATTAATTTTTTTCCCTTGTCTTTTTGGCCTTGTTTATCATCACCCCCTTCCGATTTGGATTGTCCACTCGCGATGCCTGAAATGGAATCGTCATCTCACGGACCCGAAACCACCGTGGAGGTCATCCCGGTTTCTGCTTCTGGCCCTGACACTGTCTCTGCCTCAACTTCGTCTGGTGTCTCTGAGTATCCTGTATCCCGTTCACCGCACCATCACCTTCACCTTCAACATCAAGAGGGCTATTATTATCCCTCTCGCTCTCGTTCTCACACCACTGAGAGCGTTGCCACTACTGCTACCGCCGCGACCACCAACACATCGCGGTCTCAGAGTCACCTGGCCACTGCTACGACAACGCCAGGTCTCACAAACCAGCCCTTCCCTCCTCTTGTCACCAGTCCTATCAAGAGAAAACCCCTCTCGGCCACTGCTTCGTCCTTGGCCACTGCTCTACAGTCGCCTCTCACAGATCTTCCCAAGCCTGACACGAGGTTTTCGAGATCCCCCTCTGTAGACAGTCCCACACTCTACGATCTTCCATCTACTGCGGAAGACCTTGCCGCATTCCAGTAAGTTCTCAATCTAGTCTCAAACTCTCTCTCTTTCCTCTCCTTTCCTCTTTCATCCTTGGCTTGCGACAAATGCGCCTCACATAGGGCAAAACGTTCCGTGGCACGCTTCTACCGAGTTGTTCCGTCAGACGCCCCCCCCTCGCATGGAACTTGTCGTCACTGTACACTTTCGCTTTTTGTCTCTTTTTTCCTACCGCGTGTTCGGTATTTTGGAACAGTTTTTCTAATCATATCGTGTCTGTTTTCTTCCGATTAGAACTTTCGATTTCAATCTCTCTGCGATCCCTGAGGCGGAACCACATCCGCGAAGCATTCCGACTCAGAGTCAACAGCTCGACGCTAGCAGCTCTGTCGACGTCGAAGAGGAGCTCTCCGACGTCCTCTCAGACTACGGCGACGCCGCATCGGAATCTACTCCAGATGCTTCTCCAGACGTTACGACCGCTATCGATTTAGACGAAAAACAACACGGCTCCGAACCCGTAATACATACCAGTAATCATAATTCTAACCCTCCCATGTTGAGCTCGAAACTTTCTCCGCCGAACTTAACATTGGAGAAGGTCGATACCACGGTCGCTACCAAAGAGAACGGAGAACTACAATCTCCCAACACAATCAAACCATCTTCTACACCTCAACTCAACAAACCACTCCCCAAGTCACCAAATAACGCTGCTCTGGCCAACATCATTGGTTGGGGAAACGCATCACCATCTGCTACCGACTTCTCTTCCCTGCCATCCCCTTCAACGCCCACCCGTGGAGGCGGACTTGACGAAACCAATTATTCCAGAGATTCCGACGCCAATGTATCTACTGCCAACGCTCTCGGCTACTGCGAATCATACCTGTCCACCCCGCCACCGCAAGTCACAGCTTCCTCTGTCCACATAGAAGAGATGGAGGACGAGCTCAAGGCGATCAGCTCTGAGCTGGCCGCGTCAATTCGACGTGAGATAGATTTGGAAGATCTTGTAGACAGGCTGCAAGAACAAGCCAACAACCCTCAAGCTCCTGGAAAGAGGACAAGCGATTACTTCTCCGACTCTGGCTATAGTTCTGCCAAACTCAGTGATTATGATCAGTCGCGTGAAGAGATTGAGAAGATTCAACGGAGATCAGAACAAGAGAAGGCTTCCTTAAGGCTCGAGCTCACAAACAAACTTCAAGATGAACGGCAGAGAAGAAAAGAGCTTGACCAGCAGGTCAAGCAGCTTTCTGAGCGCGCTTCAGAAATCGATTTGGCACAGATGAACAACCTGGATGCCAACGGACGCTTGAAGGAGCTAGAGACAACATGTGAAGATTTGAGGCGGAAGCTCTCAGAAGAGCGTCAATCAAAAACGAACATTGAAGATTTATTATCGGCGCTCAAGAGTGAGCTTGAGAGCGCCTGTAATGAGCGTGACAACCTTAAGGATGAGATAGTCCCTCAATTAAGAGCAAGGGTTGAGGGTCTCGAGGCAGAGGCTACTAGCCATGCTCACTTAACTTACGAATCCACAAAAATGCAACATCAGCTACAATCTCTCCAGCAGGAGAACACATCGTTACGAAACTCTACTGCTGGTATAGAGGACCTCATGCGTCGCCCTGGCGCTTTGCAACGCTCTGACTCAGGCTTCCGCGGCCAACTCCCCGCAGCTGCCAGACCAGACAACAAGAACTTACAGTCCGAGTCTCGAGAAGCACTTGCTGAGCGCTTGAAAGATGTTGAAGCCCAGCGCGACGCTTTGCATAGTGCCCTCAAGAACCTCCTTGACAGACAGGAATTCCAGACTCGTGAAAATACAAAGAAGATCAATATTTTGGAAAATGAGCGACAACGGTTGCTCACAGTCTCACCCAAGCGCGCAGGCTTTGAGAAGGATATCTCGAAGCTCCGAACTGAGATCAATGTTCTGCGCCGACGAGCTGAAGATGCCTTGGAGCAGAAATGGCAAGTTGAGAAAGGTCTTGGTGGTCTAAAGATGGATCTTGATCGAGCCGAAGAGGAGATAACCACTCTTAAAGGATTGCTCAAGGAGAAGGACATCTTAGTCCCTCCATCCAGCAGCTCACCAGGCGGTGCCGCCTCCACTATTACTTCTGCATCTTTGCAATCCGCATATGACGACCTTCAGTCTCAGTACAACGAGTCCCTCCAGCGTATCAAGAAGCTCGAAGAGAGCACTGGCGCTGGCCAAGACCAGAAGACTAAGCAGGCTCTTCAGCGTCTGGAACGCTCACTGAACTCTGCCCTGTCCGAACGTGACGCTGCTCGCGTTGATGTGGACGGTCTACAAAATCAATACGATAGCCTTGCCTCTAGTGCAGCCAAGAATGTCGACTCAGAACGCGTACTGGCTGACGAGCTCACCGAATCTGCCACTCGCGTAGAGCAACTTGCTGCTCAAGTTCGATCCCAGCTCTCAACGAACTCTGAACTGAGGCAACGCCTGGCTGATGCCGTTTCCAGAGGTGAATTGGACCGCAAGATCAACTCGGATCGTATTGCAAACTTGCAAGAGCGCCTTCGAGGCCTCGAAGACCAGCTGGTTAATGCTCAGTCTTCTTCTGAGGACCACATTGGACGTCATGAAGACGAGATCGCCAAGCTGAAGGAGGCACACAATGAGCAGCTTCGCAGACTCAACAACGGAGGCAGCGTTGGCATGACTGGTTCCCAAAAGGGATCAATCCTAAACGGCAGCAATATCTTCGGCCGCAATGCCCAAAACATCCCAAGCAAGAGCTTCGAGGAGGAATCTGAAGTTAAGCGACTCCGCGAACGCGTCGCTGAATTGGAGAAGGCTCTGGCAGACACTGAAAACGAGATGCAAGAGGTTGTGAATAAGATGAGCACTGCGCAAATCGAAGTCATGAACCTCCAAGAGGAGCGCGAAGCTGCCATTCGTGAGACCAAGCGCCTGCAGGGCATGGTCAAGCAAGAGCAGTCTAGTCCCTTTGCTTCTCAGTTGAGAATGCTGGGCATGGCTGCTTAATCGCCACGGATCGCGGAAGTCAAAAGAGAACCGCAACGAAATAATTGAATTACACGCTGCATATGACACGAGTCATCCAAAAACGGAGCTTAGAAGGATTTGCATTTCTGGAATTTTGGAGTTTTTGCTTTTTCTCACTGCATGGGAACGACGGCGACAGGCCATGGCCAAGGACCGTTGGGAGTTGAATGTTTCTATGCTATTGTCACGGCACAAAGTCCCAACAGTCTTGACTTTTGAGTGGGCACGGAGTTTTCTTGTGATTGCCTTTAAAGGGCAATTTTGTTTGTTCGCTTCTTACGAGGGCGGTCGAAACGCCTAGACCGCCGGTATTGTACAAATTAGCATTTACGCTGCGATGTTTATAATAGTAGTATCACCATATATACAGGAGAGCAGAGGAGGAAGCATAAATTGAAGTGCAATTCTTGGAGAATTAAAAGAACTGATTCAATGGAAATGTGAAAAGAGTACGTATGTTGCCTGATTATCGAATAGCAGAGCCCCACGAGAGGCGTCGATGTGATTCAGTTTGGCTTCTGGCCTGGTGTAAAGAAAAGTGGGCGCACTCTGCAGGCAGCCAACTTAACTTTTGTTCTTGTAAATGACCAGCAAACCAAAGTATTTAAAGGCATCATATTTCTCAAAGGGAAGCCCTATTCGCGATGGGAGGCAGCTGCATAGCCACTTGAGGCGCCGTCTACCTGCTGCACAACTGACTCTCCTCGGAGCTGGCGCGGAAAGGGTGAACTCCCTATCACTCACACGGCACATCAATGTGAGGGGCGATGGAACCCCCAAATAGTCATGAACAAGAGCATCTTCGCTCGAAGCAAGATTTTTTTGCCTTGCTAGACAAATTATCAGCCGAAGAAGCTGCCGATGATGAATTAGATGCTCAGGAGGAACGCCGTCGGCGTCGGCATTCACGGTTCTTTCAACACCAACAAACCTTCAGGGCGCTGCCGCAACCAGCTCGGCGTGAATTGAGCGATGCCGAGTGGCAAGAAGAAATCGAAGAAGCCATAGTGCAAACGCCACGACATGGCGTTTCGCGGCACAAAGTGATCAAATCGACACAATCTGCTGCTCGGGAGAAAGCCCGTATAGATATTTTGATTGACGATGATGTGCACGTCGTCGACGAAACGCCGCTACAGAGCAAGATAGCCGAGAACAATAGAAGATCTGAGACTTCTCTCGGAGCGCCTAAGAGACGAGGGATCGTGGAATCGAGCACACATTTACCCCTGCTGCAAGCCGCGACTACCAAGAAGAGAAAGAAGGGAGATACAATACAGCTGAAACCGGACAACGAGCAGATTTTCAAAGGCTTGTCTTTCTATTATGTTCCTGATAATGACATTGCTCCTGCGAGACGACTGCGCATCAATAAAGCGAAGGAATACGGAGCGTCTTGGACGAGGATCATTGGTGAGGCAACGCATGTTGTTGTGGACAAGAGCATTGCGTACAAGGATGTAGAAGCAATGCTGCAACGCACCTCAGCAGGAGTTGCTAAGGTTGTCAACGAGGATTATCCAATCGACTGCATTCAGTTCCGAGCGATGTTGGATAATGATCAAGCAAAGTATCGATTAATAGGACAGCAGAACGATAGAAATGCTACGAGGGACACAGAAGAAGTTGTACAGCATTCAACAGAGTCAAATGTATCTCTGAAATTGAAGTCGGCCCAGAAGAATCCAAAGAGATGGGACTATGTGCCACCGCAAAGCACTCCAGAGGTCTCCGAGCCGTCTGGATCCGCAGCGAAGGAAGACTCCCAACCAATAGTGTTTGATATTGAGCAGAACACGGAAGGCTTGGAGAATACCAAGACAGAGAACCCTGCAAACTTAACCAACCAAGGAGACGAATTATCTGAATTCATATCCATGATGCAGGAGTTTAAGGACCTCCCGTTGGATAAAGATGATGAGGACGATACACATTCCGAGGTGAGCCAAGTTGTCGGCGACTCGGGCAGCGATGATACGGAACATGACCCAAGCCCAGAAAAGAAACGAGTGGCTAGTAGCTACCGAAGAGCAAGGAAGCCGATACTGGAACAGAGGGACAAGTTTGCATGCTATCACGCTGGAGAGAAGACGGCCCATGAAGGAAACCCCAATGCCAGGACGATTGAGATTTTGCAGAAAATGTTGGACTATTACAGTCGAATCAATGATCACTGGCGTATAATGGCGTATCGCAAGGCAATATCGCAGTTGAAGCGACAAGACGAAAAGATCTCAACGGAGGAAGATGCCTTGCGACTTCCAGGTATTGGACCACGACTGGCAAAGAAGATCGAAGAGATTGTCACGACAAATAAGCTGCAGCGATTAGAATATGCCCAGAAGGACGAATCAGATGCAGTTCTACAGTTATTCCTGGGCGTCTATGGCGTAGGTATAAAGCTTGCGCAGCAATGGATCAGCCAGGGCTACAGAACGCTAGAAGAGTTAAAGACAAATCCAAAGTTGACGCCGAGTCAACTGATTGGCATCGACCGATATGAAGACTTGAATGTGAAGATTCCGAGACGAGAAATAGAAGCCTTAGGGAATATTGTACAGAGAGCAGCCAAGGTTGTTGACGACAATGTCGAACTCATCATCGGGGGCAGTTATCGACGAGGAGCAGTGAGCTCGAGTGACATCGACTTAATAGTAACGAAGCCGGGAACGAAGATAGCTGCCGAACTGCACTCCGTTTTAGCCAAGCTCATCACCAAACTGGAAGTAGACGGGTTTTTGGTCAAGAGGCTCGCTTCAATGAGATCGTCGAGCGGAGACGGTAGTCTTTGGCATGGTTGTTGCGTGCTGCCCAAAATCGCCGGGTTCAACGATGATGCGTATCGAGAGGTTTGGCGACGCATAGACTTCTTGCTGGTTCCGCATAGTCAAATGGGCGGTGCATTAATTTACTTCACCGGAGATGACATATTCAATCGAAGCCTGAGACTATTGGCGAGGAAGAAGGGCATGCGATTGAACCAGAAGGGTTTGTATAAGCGAGGACTGGTGGGACAGGGTGCGGCAGAGGATGATTTGATTGAAGGGAAGGACGAGACAAGGATCTTCGAGATTCTGGGTGTGAAATGGAGACCGCCTGAAGAAAGATGGTGCTGAGACAAATTAGCTATAGTTTTTAATCGAATTGTAACGTCAAACTGCACATCGAGAATTAGTGATGGTGTGAACCAATCGCGATTAATTTTAGTGTCACGGCGAGATCCGTTGGGCCGGAGCTTCACATGTAAAAGCATGGGGCACCAACAACATTTGGCATGTGCCTTCTACAGCTGTAGCGAGCGAATAGAGCACAACGTAATATAGTGGGCTCCGGGGTTTCGCTGCTAGTGCGTCATACATTAAAAGCCCGTTCGCGGGGGACTTCTCCAGCGGTCGCAGAGTGGATTACAGCGTGCTCTGGCGCAGGTAGCGCTGTGGGCTGCTTTTCCCGAGGTTCGCTCTCCGGGATCCACCGGCGTTTTTGGGGGAGTCCGTTTCGTCTGTTCCATTCCCGGCCGTGGTTCTTACTCTCTCTCACTCGTCTTGATTCAGTGACAACAAACCCGTTGCGACGCAAAAGAAAAAGTGCCATTGGTTGATTTTACTTGTCCAGCTCTTGGTATCATATTTGTGGAGGCTCAAAACTCCCTCGCTTTTCGTTCACGCTGCATTGAAGCTTCAAGCGAGAAGGACGAAACCAGCCACGGAAACGTATACCCGGCCATCTCTTGTGCGAACGAACCATCGACACGTACGAAGCACGAGCATACGCGGACTGAACAAGTCGCGCAAATATGGCGACCATGCTGGATGAGCTCAGGGTATGCATTGACATGGTCGAGAAGATGGACGCTGTCAAAGTCGCGGAATGCTGACGTTTTGGTTTGTTCAGGCGGTGGTAGAGCAGATTGTTGTTGACCCACGATACCATGACTTGCTGTCGTTGCTTAAGACGGCGCGAAATGGTGCTGTCTACGGAACCAAGATCCGATTTCCACATGCGCTGGTGTAAGACGATAAGAAACAGACCAGAGTGGCTGTATGCTAACAGCTTTGGCAGCATGATCTTTCTCTTCAGATCCGGAACGTAAGCGACACACTACACACGCGCATGATGAAGGAAAGGGAAAAAAAATGCTAACAAAGGGGTTTGCTAATTAGGTTCCGACAAAAAGTTGAACTTGTATTCCGAGCTACCAAGAAGCATGCCATGAACTTGGCCAGGTTTGCTACCATCTACAAGCTAACCATACTTGCTCTCAAGTACTATGGTCCTACGCCAGGCAAAGAGGGTAGGCAAAATGCCACAGCAGCAATCTTGATTTCTCATTGGACATGTTTACTGACGAATCTTGCTTAGGCCCCTACGACACCTTCCTCGGCGGATTATTAGGCGGCTACTTCGTCTTTGGCCAAAAGGGACGCAATGGCAAGGTCTCCTCTGTCAGCCAACAAATCGTCATCTACATCTTCGCCCGCGTGTCTCTGGCGCTGGCCCGCCTCGCCGTCAAGCAAGGGACCGGATTCCCAATCGTGTCCAACGAGCCCCTGCGCTCGCAAATCAGCAACAACGCCTGGCCCGTGTTCGCAGCCGTATCGTGGGGTCTCGTCATGGTGTTGTTCCGTCACCACCCCGAGGACTTGCAGCCAAGCTTGAGAAGCAGCATGACATACATCTACAAGGATTGCAACAACTGGGATTCATTGAGAACGCTCATCTGGCACAACAAATAGAATGGTAGAAACGATAACCCTTAGAGATGAGGAGGAAGCATTTGATTCATAGAAGGATTTCTTCCTTTGTTCAACGGGATTTTTTGATGGATTTTTGGCGTTTGATGATGACACTTGTCTTTTTTTATGTTACTGATAGCATAGAAACTTTTAAGAATATAAATGTACATTGTAAGAGAAATTTATGCAGCCGCACTCACTGTCAAATTTTATTGATGCGCTATCCGTGAAGCTGTTCCCTGTTACTCTCTACAGCGGGAGCTTGGTGCCCCGCCAGAGCTCTGCACCATCACCCAAACTACCCCACCTCTTCTTGTCTACCTGTTTGATACTCTTCACCATCGCAACATCGTGCAAGCGAACGAAAGAGCACGGCATTGCTTTCTCTGCCACTAGCCATGGCGCCAAACCCAAAGATTGTCGAGGCTCTGTCTCTAGCAGAGTCTAGCTCGGTGGAAAAGGCACCCATTTACGACACAATCCTCGCCGACATCAAGAATCTATCCTCCCCAACGACTGCCATCGACGACCTCAACGCTATCGTTGAGTCCTTCTTCAAGCAAGCTCTTGGCGTCGTTGCCACCCGTGCAGTCCTCACATCCTTCATCAACAAGCTACGCGAACTCAAGAATGAAGAGATGTGGATAGAGGTTGGCAGCCACACGCTCAGCATCCTAGCTAGCCAGCCTTCCTCCTTCCAGGACGCTGCTGCCACGACCCGAGACCTTGTTGCCACCGCCCACGAGAATAATGAAGACTTTTTAGATGCCGCCAAGACGCTCGCCGAAATCCCACTCGATAGCTCGCAGCGCAAGGTTTCGGACGCGGAAAAGGCGCAGATATGGATCCGCATCGTGCGGAACTACCTCGAGGTGGGCGATTCGACGGCCGCAGAGACTTTTATCAATAAACTCAAGAATATTATGCACACGGTTTCAGACCCTGAGCTGAATCTGCATTTCAAGCTTTCCCAGGCTCGTATCTTGGATGCAAAGAGAGACTTTTTGTCTGCATCACAGCGGTATCATGAGATTAGCTTCGCACCAGCCATTGGAGAGGATGAGAGATTGCATACGCTGAGCATGGCTGCCAAGTGTGCTATTCTGGCTCCTGCTGGGCCAAGAAGAAGCAGAACTTTAGGAAGGCTGTACAAGGATGAAAGATCACCGCAGCTGCCAGAGTTTAGTATTTTAGAGAAAATGTTCCTTGACAGATTGTTGTCTTCAAACGAGGTTGACAAATTTGCGGAAGGCCTGGAGTCTCATCAATTGGCCACAACGTCAGATGGGTCTACGGTATTGGCAAAAGCTGTTGTTGAACACAACTTGCTCGGTGCTTCTAGACTGTATAGCAACATCCAATTCGAGGCATTGGGAGAACTTCTTGGACTGGATGCCGATAAAGCAGAGCAGACCACTGCCAAGATGATCGAGCAAGGTCGTTTAGTTGGCCGTATGGATCAGTTGGATGGCATTGTTTGGTTTGAAAAGGGCGAAGCATCCGGGGAGAAGGGAAGTGGACGAGCCGAAGCCATTGTGGGCAAGGAGATGCGCAAGTGGGATGCAAACGTGGAGAGCCTGTCTGAGGACGTAGAGAACGTCACAAACTCCCTCCAGAAAGAGTTCCCAGTAAGTGTTTCCCAACAATTTGGAAATAGTATGAGAGTTAACACATATAGGAATTTGTTGCTGCCAACTTGGCATAGACACGATAGACACGAATTGCTTTTCATTTGGCACTTGCAGGGGCGTTTTAAGGGTATTTGGTATCTAGAGCAATAAATAAGTAAACAAATACATTACAAAGCATTTTCATAGAGACGTTGCTTGTATCTTATTCACTCTCCTCTCTTTAGTCCAAGTCCTTCTTTCTAATGACAATGTATCCTCGATCTAGCAAGCGAGGGTCGCCGAGCTCCTCGTCTAACCTCTGCTCCAGCCACCCACCCTGCGTATCTTTGCTCATAATATCTAGTAGTGCATCAGCTATATGGTCTCCCATCCAATCATACCCTTCCTCTAGTAAATGCACGCCATCGTCCCAGTACTTCTTTCGCTCCAAGTCATTCAAGCTCTGGTAGGGGATCTTCTTTTCCAGATCAAACGTATAACTAGTAAGTTGTGATTAGCGGCATCTCCAGCATATATGCATGCTAGCCTAAGAAGACAAAACGTACAAGTTCTTGGCTTTGTGTGACAAGATCATGCCATTCAGCTTATCTCTGGTGGCAATTCGTGTGGGCGTCTCTGGCACTGTGAGAGCGAGCACTTTACTGCCCTTTGAGAGAGCCACGTCCCAGAGTTCTTTGAGAGAGTCAAACGTCTTGTCTATAGGTACTCCCATGCCAATATCGCTGGTGGAGATTAGCGCTGTGAGCCAACAAAAAAAAAAGAAAAATAACAGGGAAAAAAAAAACCATGAGACAAGATAGTGACATACTTTGTTCCACCCAGAATGATGACCCAGTCGTATACTCGCGGTGGACGTACTATCAACCCAAGTTAGCTAGACTGAACGACAAAAAGTAAATCAGAAGCGCACATTGATTTCTAAAGCGCTCGGCAAATGGTTTAAACGCAGCAATATCGCCGGGTAAGCCATTCGTGTCGACTCGCATAGGTACACTAGGCAGCGCCCTACTGAGACGTTGCTCCAACTTGATGGCGTAGGGATGAGACCCGAGTCCGAAGTGGAAGTAGCCCGACGTCAGGGAGTCTCCGAAGCAGAGGACTCGAAGAGGTGGCATCCTTCGTGGGGTTTACTTTCGATGCTTATTGGATTAGATGGAAGATATTAACAAACGGCACCGACAGGCTGGAAGGGATGAGGCGTTGATGGCGATGGAGGGTCTGGGTGGTAGCAGCAGTTACACGCACCTGGGTGGACTTCCCCGCATATTTTGGTGTATAAAGTGCACGACAGTTGTACCATTTGCTACTGTCGCCGCCTGTTGCCTGATTGGCCATTTGGTTACCCATACCTAGCCAGCGTCTTTTGTTTTATTGACTTATTCCGGGTTGGCATCTAGCAGTTTTATAATTGTAAATAAATTGTGAGCAAAGTTATTACCGGTTTGTCAGTCGTTGTATTTATTGTACAAGCAGTAGTGACCCATCGTGCCACTAAGATGCGGCTATTCCCAACGCCAACCAATTGCTATAACATAACATGGACGTCTCTTTGTACATTGTATTGGTCTAGATGCAAATGCAACCATTTCGACCCTCCCATCATTTAATCCTCGATATCATCATCGCTTAAAACAAGTTTCTGCGCCAACATACTAGTCACTGCCCCAGACTTGATGCCCGTCCTTTTCTTTTTGGGGCTCGCTTCCTCAGAGGGTTTGTCAGTAGCCCATACTTCACCCGGCGCGGTATCGTCTTCGGCATCAGATGCATCTTCTTCGGCCGGAGACACTCCCTGGAACGCTACTATCTTCTCTAGATCTCGTGTACGCATGCTAGTCTTTTTTCCTCGTGCCATGTGCGCCATGTATGGGAGTCGCTCCAGAATCATCTCAGTACGAGCCGCGCTGCCTAGAGATAACAGTGGTGCAGAATTCGAGGACTCCGTGGAACCTTTGCGTTCCTTTGCCGGTGATTTGGACTCTTGTTGGCTTTCTCGGGCCATTTGTGCGCGGCGGAAGATGCTGGCTCCCGCTGTGAGGTCCTTCGTCGGTGCTTCATCTTCTCCACGCAAAAGTTTTGATGACCACATGTCAACCAGTCCTTCCACCTCTTCCTTTGCGCGCCAGAGCTTCAAGCTTGTCGGATAGAACATTTTGAATGCGTCGCTCCCCTTTCCTGGCGTTTGTTTACGCTTGACAGGATTTGGCAATGAAAACAACATGCCGCGAACTGCGACCTGGAAGGTCATTTCGTCTTGACGAAGTACATGACTCCCGGAATCTCGCCCAGAGAACCAGCCACGCCCACCGAAAAAGACATCTGATGATGGACAGAGCAAATCGCTGATAGAAAGGTACTCGATACATTCATTGATGTAGTCAACGGGTGTTGACAGGTCCATAGGCCCGCTGCTCTCGCACGACAAAACGTAGTTTTCGTGCAGGGACGATATGAACGTGTGTGTGTCTGTGCCAGTTTCGTCTATAAGAGCATCCACAGAGACTTGTGATTTTTGTGGTCGAGAGTGTTCAACCAGGAACTTTGGCAAGTCCTCGACTGAATCTATCGGCTTGGCATCCTCACGCTTGTTGTAAACCACTTTAGCCACAGCATGAAAGATACCTAGACTTGCTTCCCTTTGAGAGATCAACTCTAGAGTATCTTCTTCTCCTCGCGTTAGGCCGATTCCATCTTTGACTCCCTTTTTCTGTTTCGTAAAAGCAACTCTGCCTCCCCAATCGGCTTCTTGATCTCCTTTGAGACATAGGAACTCAAGCGATGAGATGGCATTACGTATATCGCCAATTTCACCGAGCCGCTTCAGAACCATTGGCCCTGGTGTCCTCCTTCTGCCAGACTTCCGCGCCTCCTTCTGCACAACCAGCTCAAGGGCTTTGGCTAGCAGTGATGGCGCAATGGCGTTGAATTCGATAACACCAACGCCCGGATGTCGGAGAATTTCAGGTCCTAGTAGTCGATGAGCAGTCAGGCTGTCAGCTGCCGCCGATGTCGTGGTCAGAAGAGTTTCTGAAATAACCATGACAACAGGTTTGATCGGCTCTGAGCGTGTTTGTTGAGCGAAAACTGATAGCGAAGGGGTATGAGAGGATAAGAATTGCAGTATCGCATTGCGGAACGATGTCAGTGCTGATGAGGAGCGTGAAAAGGTATTCGGAAACTCTTCAATCAGCATCATGGTTTTACCGTTATCCTGAGCAGCCGCTTGCCCTGTTGAGACAGGTTCGTCAATGTCCAGAGCACCGAATTTGCCGCCACGACCAAGAAAGTCTTGGAACTGAGCAGAAGCCGAAACGAAGCCTGTGCCAGCATTTCCTGCAGGATTTCTCCATTCCAATAACTCGCAGCCCATGTCGTTCGCCAACAATCTGACGGTTGTTGTTTTGCCCGACCCTGCAGCGCCTTTCAATATGAGTAACCGTTGGCGCATCCGACCAGCCATCACTTCTTCTAGCCACCTGCGGACATCGGCAACTTTCCTCTTATGAACAGCCAGTTCATCGAGATTTCTGGGACCGAATCGTTCAGACCAAGGCCTTAAGTCATCGTCTGTTGAATCGACTCCCCGTGTGGTAGGCTTCAAAAATCGTTGGCTGACTCCAGACGTCGAACTTGCTGCTTCGGCTTGCGTGCCGTTTCTGAGTCGTTTCTTCGCGTGTTGTCCTACCAAACTGGAGGAGCTTGCCTTGAGTTCGGATATCTCGTCATCTTCGGATATAGGGTCACTGATGGGATCGTCGATTGGCAGTGATCTGCTGGTTGAAAGGGGGCCACTCTTCTTAGCACGTTGGGCTTGGTTCGAGAATAGCAGCTTTAGGTCTGCCGTCTTCCCCTTATCGTCGGTCTTGCCAGCCTCTTTTGTCTTCCTTGGGCTGGGACTGGCGCCGTTTCTCTGTGTTTGCACGCTTCGATTCGACCGACCGTTGCTAGACTTACTTTTAAGAGGACTCGGCGATGCAGTTGGGACTCGCGATTTTGTGGGTGAGCTCGGAGAGGATAGTAGGAAATTGGACAGTGTGTTGGCGCGTGGTTGATCTTCCTCGTCTTCTGACGCATCAACGGTATTGCGCCGGCGTCGCTTCGCGGGCGGAGCCATTAGCGAAACTGAAGCATCGGAAACGTATTGAATCGATACGTCATGCTTCTAGAGAGACGTAGTCGTTGGTGCAGAGTTGGGTGGCATTGAGAGGCATGTGCTGATGAAGGTGAAGGGTCCTGAATGCTTATCGTCCAAAGACGTCAGTGAGCCGCACGGTTCGGCCTGGCGTGTCGACCCACCAGCGGCAACGTACGAAAATAGGCGGCTGGTTATTGGCGCGCTATCTGATACTGGCACCCAACTGACTCCTTGGATGAGACGCTAATTCTGAAGTGATTTACAGTGCTAATTTACATGGCAAGAAATGATTAATGATTCATATTAAAATACAACAATGACGGCCATATTTTGCATCCCCCCCCCTTTAAATTTTCAACCAGAGAATCAGTATATCCAACCATTAAAATTGTCAACAAAGGTAATCGCTGACAATAAGTACCGATCATGCACATCGCCCCAAGTCCTTGCAGCATCTCTCATAGCCCTAATAGCTGTGTTTGGTTAAATGTTAGCAGCCGTAGGCTGGTGAGGAAGATATCTACATACCCTTTACGTAGTGAGCATCCTTGGACCATGGCGACCGCAAAGCTTTACCTTCGACGTACGACCATCTCCTGCCTTTGAGGTCGTCGCCAACATTTGCAGGATCTGGCACAGGTCGACCTCTCAAGATAAACGCAGAAACTGCAAGGAGCCACCATTCTCGAACTAGAGGTACGTGATGCTCTGATGGAATAAGCGGTAGCAGCACGCGTACTGCGTGCGACGTGGTTAATACGTGCACAATAAAGAAGTTGTAGGCATGGCTGCCCGGGTGTACAGTTGCGACAAGCATCGCAACGGCAGCTTCTTGAGAAAGCTCGAATTGCTTGGTAGGGTTTTCCAGGTCCCAGCCATTCCAGTACTCCAGAATGGCCTCCTCATGATTACTTAAAACAGTCTCAAGATCGCTAAACGGAGTGTCCCTCGCAACGTCGTTAAATCTTTCATCCTTAGAAATTTGAATTAGGAGCTCCAGTGGTGATGAGGAAGAAATAGGCGATGGTTTCGTGAAGCTGTGGTCGTCGAGGTATTTATGGAGGAAGTTGTGCTGGACGCATGTAAGTGCCAGGGCTTCCATAGCAATCTCTTTGCTATCCATCTCGAAAGCATATCCAAGGTGAATGAGAGGGTGACCAACTGTTTTGGCAAATGTTAGTTAAGGTTGCAATATTGGCTTCCTAGCATTGTATATCCTTACGTCCACCGATTAGAGCATGAAACAGCGGCTCACTTCCCTTGAACATGAAGTGCAGGAGCTCTTTCTTCCAATCATAAACGAAATTCTCTGACAGTTGGTCTTCGAAAAAGTCAACGAATGCGCGTTGATATCTTTTGTCGCCCAAGAAATCTATCCAATCCTCTTCAATAACCTCGGCTGGAGACGGTTCCCATGGCACCAGCTCCTTGGACTCATCTTCATATATTTCTCGTAACTGATCCTCGTCTGCGCCAAAAAGATACGCCGAACTAAGAATATGAGCGCAGTGATTGTCAAATTGGAGGTTGTTGAATAGAATGGCGTGGTTGATGTGATTTGCTTTGAGTAAACTCCGGAGACATCGTGCTCGTTTGTCAGGGTTATTTTCCAGGTTATGAATATCTACTGGCTTGATCCTGACGGCGCGGTTTCGCCCAGCGAGACTAAGTAACGCATCTGCTCCTGGAATATAAGAAAGGATACCAGACATGATTACTCTTGCTAATAAAAATCCTCGACCTGTAATGATGAGGCAATCAAAAACGGACGACTCTCTTCCACAGGTTGGGGGAGATGTGGGGTAGGCGGTTCCGTCACTGGTTGTGCTACCGTCAGTGGCGGACTGCCAGCCCCAACGTCGCCTCATAATAAAGGCGACGTTGCGTGGAGCAATTTCTGCCGACAGCAACAACGTCAACGAAATGCTAGCGACACAGAATCCAGCGCCAGAACAATGACAGCGGCAGAAAATGGACAAGATATCTTGATATACGCTGAGCTTTTGGCAAACATTCGTCAAATAAGCGTCAAAGTGACACTACCCTCACCAGCAAATGCTTCAACGCGTGCTGAAATCGCCGACAAGGGCGCGAAACTCTGCGTTTCTCACAATGGCATTGTCAAGGAGCTGGGCTTGCCTGCTACTACCTTGCCGGGCAAGTCATTACCCATTACAAAATCTGTGGCCCAAGAATTAGCATGGAGACTTCCGTTGCTGTCGGTAGACATGCTCGGCAGTCGTTTTGTTGCAGAGAACCAAGCGCTGCCCTGGACTGCGGCTGATATAAAGCCAGGGTCCGATATCGTATGCAGAGCTTGCAGCACGCAACTGGTGTCTGGAGGCACTATTGAAACTTGGAAAGATCTTCCGAGCGAGAACTGGGCCGAGATGATGGAGTTTTGGCACTGCCATAAACCCGTTGACCACAAGCATGCTGACGACGACGAGCACGTCGTCAAGCGAGGCTACGGCGCCAACAATACGATTGCTGCGAGATCCGGTGTAGGATTCATTGATATCTCATCTTTTATGTTCTCTGAGTCAGACTGTAAAGAGGTCCTTGTGAGTACCACCGTGAATTGATTGTGTTTTTGACTGTTCGTGGTTGGAAGCTTTTCCAGAGCAGTCGGAGAAATAGAAGGTGGCCGTGCCGAGCTTTCTGCCATTTGGTGGCATGGTCACCGATACTCTTCTCCAATATCGAAATATGACCGTACGTGTTAATCACGCAGGCGAAGGAAACCTCCTATTAGGATGGGTTCTTTTGCTCAGTATGATTGGCAGGCTATCTTCTCATTTCATCCGAAGCTCTAGAGCAATGGAATCTCGGAGATGGACGAAGACACACATATTATGCGATGACCATATGGATGACATATGTTCCATTTAATTTTGTATTGATTCGTTTCACTGACGGATACAGTATTCTTCAGGTTCGGACTCCAAAGAGCATTCGAGCGCACAAGCCATCAAGGACACATCTGTCAAGTTTCTTGCACTGTCCTGTAAAGGCTGTTTAGCTGATATTGGCACGTTCAAAGTGTCCAGCTGGTCGGTTATTTTTTTCAAGTGGCGAGTAGGATGCAAATCGTCCGCAGCTGACAGGGCTCCGTCAAGCACCGACTGTCTTGCTGCCACAGTTGTTTCCACAATATCGAGGACAGGTTCATCCAAATCCATCCTAATGCCTAACGAAATACACACAAATGGCCGTGATGACGGACTTGGGTGTATGCCGATTCACCTTTGGGTTCTGAATAGTAACGTTTCCTACGCCTCATCTCTCAGCGAAGGGAGGAGAACCAGTTTGAAGGTTCTTTACCAAGACATTGCCGCAGCTGAGGCGACCAAGCTCCTGGAGTCGATCGCCGGAGAAGCACAAGATATTGCATTTCCCCAAGACGCTATCAATGAGGCTCGACGGGTCTTGAAGCAGAGCACCTTACTTCTTCCAGCTTCCGAAAGGTCGTTTCAGAATTGGAGTGTTGGCCTGCTTGAACGATGGAATCCTGACAAAGAAATGGCCAAAGTTACGTTTTAGGAAAGCTCATATTTAATTCTACATCTTGATGCAATTTTACTTGACAATCAGAGCTTTGCCTGACTGGTGCTTCGACGGCTGTTCAGGTACTGTAGGAATAGCACTGTACTACACCTGCTGACCATGCCGCTTACAACAGTGCGCAGATTCATTGCGCACGGTATATAGGCACCAGCGTCCACTAACATGAAGCTCACACCAATGTGAACGTAAAATCATGCATGTCAACGACCTGAACGACATCCTACAGGAGCACTCTTTCATCAAGATTTTGAACATGTCGACTTGAAATTTTTCTATTTAACCTTGCCACTCATTTAATGACCAATGAGTATAAACGCATCTAACTTTTGATTAACCCGCTGTGTCCGTATTCGCTACCCAACCTCATCAAAATGGACGACGGTTCACGAAGCTCTCAATATATTCCCGTCGGATGTGTGTCTATCAGAAGTGATGAGCTCGGAATAAATGATCAGAGATGGAGTACGATGCGCTCGCAAGAGTGGAAATGGTTTTCATTCGGCGTAGCCCATACCAACAATGACATTACGCCGGAACCTGGACCTCACCATTTTCTTGAAGCGGAGCACCAAGAACTTTTCTTGAAGTCGCCTTTTTTTACCAATTACGCTCGACTATTGAGAGAGAATTGGATAAGAATAGAATTCAAGATTGCGCCGATGCTGGAAAATAGCGGTATTTTCAGGCTGTACTTTCTGCCGGATGATGCTCAAAGGACTGCAGTTGATCGATCCAATCTCAAGCTCAGCAAATCGAGGCAGGCTGTACTGAGAGTGCTTGATTATTCAAGATCTTCTTGGCAGGCGCACCAGCTGCCTATCAATTCTGGGCGTCCTGTTTTGGTAGAAACGCCAACAGATAACGCTCAGAACATTACGTTGCTCCAGCTTTTCAACGAAATCCCATCCCCAAAGCCAGATCCAGATCAAATACTAGATCTTCATGCCAGAGAAGCAATGTTTGATTTAGCACGGAGCAACGTGACTGGACTGAAAACGCCGCTGCACCCCTATCAACGGAGATCAGCAGCATTAATGCTACAGAAAGAAACACAACCCGGCAGCGTGCTCGACCCGAGGCTGCTACGTGTTCGAGGACCCGATAACAGTACATGGCACCTGGACCCCGTTGTTGGTACGATTTTAAAAGGACCACGCATGTACGAAAATGTGTTTGGTGGAATTTTAGCGGAAGAGATGGGATCAGGCAAGACCCTCATCTGCCTTGCTCTCATACTGGCTACCAAGAACCTAACGGCAACTGCTCCTGATATCTATGGTGTATTGGCACGACCGACTCGCAAACGTATAGGATCCCTTCTGGAAATGGCTGCTTCTTGTGCGACACGCAATTCTGTCCCTTGGAAAAAGTACTTTCAAGATTACGAAACACGCGACGGCTATGAATTTCGTCACTGTATTGATGTGCTCAAAGATAACCCGGGTTACTATTTGGTCCCTACGCCTGTGCCTCGCAGGAGCGGGCGCCGAATAGACATAGACGTCGTACCGCCACCAACTGTCAAATATCTCAGTGCGACAACTGTGGTGATTGTTCCTAATAATCTTCTGTCACAATGGAAGCAAGAGATCGATAAACATACCACCGGTCTAAAAGTGCTTGTTTTGACCAAACTAGATTCTGTGCCAGTTGCAGATGAGCTACTCGAATACGACATACTGCTTTTTGCTCAAACAAAGTTCGAACAACTTGTGAGGGACGACCCCGGATTCAGAACTTGTCCACTATCAGAAATACATTTCAAAAGGTGCCTGGTGGATGAAGGCCACGTCATTGGCAATTCGAAGATGAATAGAAAGAGCAACTTGCTCATGGGTCTCGACTGCTTGAGTTTCGCATCTCGGTGGATCGTGACAGGAACACCTTCTCAAGGACTCTTTGGTGTCGACAGCAACGCATTTGAAAATGGAACGGAGGCAATCCAAACAGCCACCATGAAGAATCAACGAGCGATGGAAATGGAGAAGAGAGATTTGGAGAGAATTGGATCCATTTCGGCGCTCTACTTAAAGTCCCGACCATGGGCCAACACAACCACAGAGCCAGGTGATACTGTGGCTGACTGGGGCACTTATTTGATGCTTCCGCGGCACAGCGTGAAAGCCCGAGGCAGAGCAGACTGCCTACGTTCAACTCTCAATTCTCTCATTGTACGCCATTCCTTGGATGAGGTTGGAGATCTTCTACCGTCAGTGGATGAAAAGGTTGTTATTTTGGATGGATCATATCAAGACCAGTTGTCTCTGAACATTTTCTCGATGATGATTATTTTCAACGCAGTTCAGTCTGAACGTACAGACCGCGATTACTTCTTCCATTCAAAGCAAAGAACGAGCCTTCTTCAAATCGTTCACAACCTGAAACAAACTAGCTTCTTCGGTGGATCTTTCTTCAACGCAGATGAGTTGAGAAAGGCCATCGACACGGCAGAGGAGTTCTTGCGGGAGAAGAAGGTGCCCGTAAGCCCAGCGGACGAAGAGCTCCTAATTAAGGCTATAAACTTTGGGCACATGGTGGTAGAAAATCAACTGCGCAACCTCAGTAACCAGTTTCATGAAATACCAGTAACTGTCAGAGGATTTCCCGCAAGTGCAAGGTCTGCGTGGGCCTTAGATGACGGTGACACTGAAGATACCTGTACTTCAGCTGGTCTCCTGTTGTCCCTACAGAGAGTGTTGCGTGATTCAGCAAGAGAGCCAGAGAAGCTAAATGCACTCTTAAATGGCGGGTTGGTTGCTGAAGGGGTTATTCAGAAATTCAAGGTGTTGGAATCAAACGCACCAATTCCGAAGAGGAGTTCTACGTCGAAAGACAAAAAGCCAGAAGTCCTGGCAGGGAATACGAGGCTAGGGGATGACAGTCCGAGAAAATCTCGAGCGCAGAAGTCGAGACAGTTGGAGTCTACAGAACCTGTTGTCACCGATGATATAGATATCGGCCCTTTGTCATCAACTCTTCTTACAGCTACTGTGTCCGCGAAGCTTTCTTACTTGATTGACAGCGTGATTGAGCATCAAGAAGAGGAGAAGATCATCATCTTTTACGAAAATGAAAACGTGGCTTGGTACCTGGCCAGCGTTCTTGATGTGGTACGTATCAATACCTGAAGCTAACGAGTACGTTGATGCCTAATCGTCTGCAGCTTCAGGTACAGCATCTCATTTACGCCAAGGGGCTCACTGTGGAAAGGCGTGCACAATATGTCAACACATTCCACCACAATCCCGTCTTCCGGTAAGCCAAAGTTGTGAATACTGAATACATGACCATATGCTGATCATATAGCGTACTTCTCATGGACCTGTCTCAAGCCGCATTTGGACTGGACATGAGAGCGGCGTCAAGAATTTACTTCATCAACCCTGTGTTGAATCCCCAAGTACAGGCACAGGCAATTGGGCGTGTGAGGCGCATTAGCCAACAGAAACCAGTCTCTGTGGAGACTTTGGTACTTAAAGGAAGTCTTGACGAAATAATTCTAGAACGCAAACAGCATATGACACAAGCTGAACATCGTCGAGTCAAGTCAATTTTGGATGTACGGCCTATCTACGATTGGATAAAAAATGCGCGCATTACACTTGCAAATGGGGAAAATACAAGGGCTGTGGCTGAAATGATACCATTGAGAACGCCGTTGATGGTCTTTGGCAGAGGGTTCGGGCAGCCGGTGAATCCTAATGAAGGCATTATCCTAGAAGAAGGAACACCAACTAGAAAAACAAGCGCAATTGTTCGTTTTGATGAGGCTCCTGCAACGCCCATCCGGACTGTGCTCACTAAACGGCCTTTCCAACAAGGACAAGGCGCGGTTCCTGAAACAAAACGAGTACAGCTTGCAGCAGAAGATGACGAGCAAGAAACCGAGCCAGCAAGACGAGTCAGGTTTGCTTGAGCTGGAGACTGCGGCTCCAGATTATCGATGAATGATCAGTACGAAACAAAAAAAAAACAGGGCCTTTTAGTCACCATAGGTACACCTGGGTAGACAGCAGAGGAGGGCTAGAGACTGAGGGGAAGGGCAAGAAATGTGGGATAACAGAAGGAGGAGCCAATACAACCCCTTTACGTGCCAAAGGAGGGTCATTTGGTCAACAAATATTGGCAGGCTGTCGTATACTATATGCTGTTTCTGTCTTTGAGGTTGGGCATTAGACATTGCATTTTCGATTGTATAATGGTGCGATAACGAATGATGGAATTGTTGGTTTACAGCATCAGAACCAAGTGAACACATGAAGCGGAAACTGTGGTTGGGGTGTCAGCCGCATGTCTCTGTTTATTACTTCACAGCCCCCTACGCAAGGAGGGATCGGCACAGTCAACCGGCATAATGGAGAGCTTGGGATTGTTGAATAGAAGAATGAACATGGCAAGTTGAACAATAGAGAAGGATAATTGTAGATCATTGGGTAACACTGTGGATAGCGATGAAGTTGCACATTTGGGATTTATTTGGGCCTTTGCTTCTGCTCCTCCATGGCCTGGATAATTGCGATCGCGGCACCCAGCATTCGTCCCAGCGTAGCACCGCTAATGATTGTAATTATGTGATTGTATTCTTCCGCGGGTTGGACGAGTGCCGATGCCAGGACCCAAAACAGTGAGCGGACGGCGCCAGAGCTAGAGACCACGGGCAGCCGCTGCAAAGGGTCTCAACCCCTCCTTCCTTGGCCAAGACATTAGGCTCATTTCCAAACTAGGAAAGCTGTGGGGAATGATTGCTCACTGCCTTCACCTTAGCTCCTGCCCTCCAGAGTGCCCTTGATTGTCTCGGACACGCTGTGCACATGTGTATTCTGGTTGTATTCCGTCTTTATCCTTTTTTATCCCTATTAACCTCCACACCGAAAATATGAAATGTCGTGTCGCCATCATTGGACCTGCTTTGCTTTTTTCCCCTAGTTCTTTGGAGAAACAGCAGCACTAGTGGCACGCTAGCATCCCATTAATGTACACAGAGATACGTACCAAAATCATCCAATGTTTCCCTTGACAACAGGTCATGTCTCGACTGGGCGCATCTGCCCAACAAATGGTGTGTATGTGTATCTATCGCGTTGAATGTGCAGCTCGCAATAATATGCAGTCAAGTTTAGCTAGTGGCGAGGACCACCGGCACAAGACTCCACGCCTCCCTGGTTGCTCCTCAACATGCGATGGCATGTTGGCCACGGCCATCAAATCGATAAGTCAGTGGATGTTCTCGTTCGTTGCTGTATTTAAACTTTGCTGAACAGACATGTCGTCACTTGGCATTTAATACTGGTAGCCAATTCAACACGAAGCGCATCATACGACGTTGGTGTCGGATCGGTCAAAGCACAATCCATGTAACACTCCACCGCCAACCTTGTCCTGGTAGTGCAGGGGCAATCGCCCAAAGCCTCACCTAGTTTTTGGCTTGGCCTTGCAATGACGCTGGTGGGCAATCTTAATTTTGGTAGTGGTCAACAACCACAGCCAAATCGCGGGCCCTTTTCCATAACATGGTTGTCGAATGTCTTGCCATGCCACTGGATTGTAAAATTAAATAAAACCTTCACACCACCCTGATGAAGACTCAGCTCGAAGGGACAGCTCGTTACATACATGTTTCGTATCCCTTCGTTGACAGCGTCACTCGTCTGTGTGTGCGGACTCTTCAGCTATTGACTTCCGCTTTCGTCTCTTCTCTCTCTTTCTTCCTTTTGTTAATTTCTTTTCTTTCTTACCTCAAGTGAAAGCAATATTGTGACCATTTCGCAATCTTCGCGAATTATCAACCATTTCAAAGCATCTACTGCCAAGTCACTTCAGTTCTCAGACACAAATCCCATGCACGCTTGATCCTGGAAACATTCAATCAGCCAAAATTGCTCAAAGGATTCGAATCCATCATCCACCCATTGGCCAGTACCACAATGAGTCCAACCGTCGCGGTACGGCCCATACACCCGCCGGCCTTCGAAACCATTCTAGAAATAGACGAACCACCATCACCACTGCCAAATCAGTTTACAAACAATGAATACGAACCCATTTCAATCAACACTCCTGTCATTAGGGCGCCCAGGCCGGCTACGTCTTTTCGCCCACCATTTCCACCAGCAGCATACCCCATGTATCCAGGGTTACAAACTCCCACCGTGGACCGCCGAAGAACCGAATCCCTACCTATGGTATTGAATCGACCCCGAAAGCTTTCAAACACATCAACGAGGAGCACCAGCTCAACAATTAGATCCACAGATAGCAACGCATCCTCATGGGGGAGCAGAACCAGCTATGACTCCTCACCAGAGCCTTGGATGTCGACCCAGCGGCCATCAACCGCTGGGTCGATCACTTCTCGCCGCAAGAAGTCATTACAGCCCGATGAGCTCTTTGGAACCTTGCCTGATGAGGTCCTCGAAGTCGTCTTAGAATGTCTCCAGGATGTTCATCTCGACGCTAAAAGCGACAGCTGCGCAACTTGTTGGATGCGAGATCTGTGCAGCTTGAGTCTCTCGTCTAAAAAGTGGTATAAAGTCGCTAGAATGTCGTTGTAAGTGCAGATGGCTTCCTCATTAATCCTTCAAAAAATCACTGACTTTGAATCAGATACCGTGACATCCAGCTTGTTGGAGCGGATTCCGCAGCGCAGAAGAAGAAACTGAAACTCAACCAAGGCTGCCGCATGACTTTGCTTCGTCGCACAATCCGCGACAACTACCGATTGGCTGACGCCGTTCGATCACTGAAAGTCCCGTGTCCAGATGCGTCCAGCATGTTAACAACAACAAAGAATGGCCCTTCGCCAATGGAGCTGTACGAAAACAAAGTTGCGTCGCTCATCATGGCGTGCCCAAATCTTGAAAGACTTGTTGGTCCACTACCAGTGTATAATCACACGTTTAAAAGAATTTACCAAGCGCTGTCTACGAGAACCAAGCTCAAATCGATGGATTGGAGAATGGAGGTCGTGCAAGACCAAGAGCCTCACAGACCTGAATCGTCATGTGGAATGTCGCCTATGCCAGCTGATTTGACGGCAGTGCAAGAGATGACATTCCTAGAGCATCACCGTGGATGGTCAGCACTAACCAGTCTCTCCATTCACTGTCTTCCAGGCGCATCATTGGCTCCGGGAACATTGCTAGAGAGAACGTTGACATGCTTACCATCACTCAAACACTTACACTTGAGCTGCATTCCCGCCAACGCTTTCAACGACAACAACTTGGTTTCCTTGCCACCATTGAAAACACTTACGCTATCACACATTGCGGGGATATCATCTTCCGGCCTCTCGGCTTTTGCCACACGACCTAACAGCAAGACCCTTCGTGGCTTACACCTCCGTCACACGCCGCTTACGTCCCTCCCTGCCCTGGCTCGTCTATTCTCCAACCTCTCCAACCTCGCGTCATTCTCACTCGTCCAGGACTTCTCTCCATTGATGCCAGAGGATGACGTCTTCACCCTGTGGATGATGCCGTATCTTGCATCTAGAAGCATTTCCAAGCTCCATTGGGATATCACCTCCAAACTTCCCTTTGGCGTCAACGATGCTGATGACATCCTGGCGAGAAGCATCGCAGCCGGCGGCTTTCCTTCTCTACGCACTCTACGTGCGCCCAACGATGCAGCAGGCATCTTCCAAGAGCTGTGCCGACCCAGAGACCGCCACGACCTCCCCTCGGACCGTTTCGCAGCTGCAGCGGCCGCCGTAACTCCAACCACTGGCCCGTCACCAACTCGCAGGAAAGCATCGTTCAGTGCGCCCACATCTCCCGTGAGGCACTTGAAGAAGTCGTCTACCTCTCAATCTCTCCCCACCACGTTTTCCGCTCCGCCCCCTCACGGCACTGACCTCCGGACAGCCCGCTTGGCCGCGCAAGCTCGTCTAGAAGAATCCCGTCATCACTACAAGTTCCAAGTCAACGTCTTTGCCGAAGATGGAGTTTTGATGGATAAATTCGCCCTAGGTGACTACATCGGAACCGTCGGGAGCTTGATTGATTACCACTTGGTTCCAGACCCGGGCTCCAGCGACGAGAAAGGTGGTCTTGTGGATATCCCCGATCTCACTGCTGATGCAGGAGAGACCATTGGTCCTGGAAATGAAGGCTGCACTGGCAGCTGGAATTGGAGAGAAGGTGTTGTGGCTGATAAGAAAGAAAAGGAGCGATGGTGGCACACCGAGAGAGGCAGATGGATGAAGCCTCAGTTAGACTGATGATGCTGAAACTTTAAACCCGTATTCTTTTCCTTGCAATTTCTTTGTTTCAAATTTAGTTTGATTTGTCTATCACTCAATCTTTCTGGTCTGCAATTATTTTATATACCCGCGTTGGCAGTAACACTCTTTTATATCCTAGTTTAGTTTAATGACCAGTCACCAGGAGGGCAGGTATCTCCGTTTTATGTACGTAACAATTCTTTCCACTTCACCTCATCCCCGGATTGAATTTCACCAGCTGGCTCGTTGGGACTTTGGAATGATCAATGGTTTAATTTAATAATTTAAACATCATCAAAAATCTACGAACAATGAGGAAAAATACACGTTAAGATCATTTTAAATTGTGTTTATATTCGTCTATGTCATATTATATTGCTGCTAACATAGCCTGTCAAGTCATCGTAAATTAATTCGCTCCAAAAGGTGTGTGTGCTGAACACAGCTTAAATGCATGGTATATCGCCAAAAATTAAAATATCCAGGAAAAAAAAAGATTGTCCTACCATGCAAAGAAATCAAAATTCAAGAAATATGAGACGGCTTTTGCCTCTAAAGTAGCAATCATGTGAGGATCGACAGCCCCAAGATCATATCGAGCAGGATGGGTAGCAGCGAACCATGGGACTGCTTTAAAAGAATCGGCTCTTTTTCTTAGCAGCTGCTGGTTTGCCCTTCTCTGGGTTTCCAAGGATGTCATCAAAGGTAGTGCCCGATGTAGCTGCTTGCGAAGATGGCGTGCCGCTACGGGAGCCAGGACCTACCATACCAGCCAGGTTACCAGTAGAAACGCTTCTACTGCCAAGGTGGCTGCTAGGAGGACGAGGACCAAGGGAGCTACTGCGCTGGTGGGGGCCGAACATGCTCGGTGGCGGCTCAATAGGAACAGGCTCCAACCCCATGGCAATGCTAGACCGACTACCCCTTGGTCGGCCAGGAGAAAGATTACGCGGCCGTATCGCAAGAGGTGGTGTACCAGCCAGTGGGGGTGAAGGGCTGGGTCCCAAGACTGGCGGTGGGCTACCGACAATTCCGTCTGCCCCTTGGAAAATGGCTCGAGGAGGCTCCAACGGCGACATAGCGGGCTCCTCGGGTGGCGGGGCATCACTGCCATCGAGACCCTCCCATTTCTTGGCGGCTAGCCAACAATGGCTTCGATGGTAGATGGCTTCGACGCTAAACATGACTGCGTCGGCAGAGAGTTCAACCAAGCCTCCGCCGCCGGCCACTTCGTACCACATCTTTCGCACTTGTCCATCTTCTGCCCATGGTGGTTGTCCAATGGGTGGTTCGCACAAGAAGTATTCTGTGCCATCTGTATATTTCAACCCAGGTGCATCAACTACCAACATAGGCAATGATTGAAGAACAGCATAAAGGAATAGCCAGTATCCAATTCGCTGATCAACAAGATCCTGGGCAAGCTTTCCTTTGGCTTCACGAAGCTCAAACTCTCTGAATTGGTCGAGGAATGGTAGTTTGATGCTATTTGTGTCGTAGTTGTAAGCTTTGTTAAGAATAAGAGCATACTCATGTTCCTTGAGCTTCTTCTCGAACTTAGACTGATCCTTAGTTGATAAGGTGCTGAATGTCGCATGAATGGCCGCCATTGATGGGAGCTGAGGCAGATCGAAGGGTACAGGAGGCAGTACCGGTGGTCTTGACCTGTCAAATTCTGACATGATATTTCGAAGAGCTGATAAGATCATCTTGTCGGCAGCTTCTGATAACTCTGGAACTTGATCAATAATTCTTGATGTCAAGTTCGTTCGGTCCACCAGCAAATCGTACAAAGCGCACATGTCTGAGTAGAGAACTTTGAGAACCAGTCTGTTTAAGCCACTTTCGGCAAAGGGGTTCTTCTTGCTACTAGCCTTGGGTGGCCAGCTACCAAATGTGGCCTTGTAGTGAGCCATCACAAATTGCCTCATCCTACTGAAAGAGTTTCTCCAGATTTTGAAACGTACGGCTTTAAGCTCAATGCTAGACGTGGAGTTGGCGATGCCCGCAAACATGGACGGGAAATCAAATTGTTCCAGGTGATCACTGACATTATGTTGACGGTTCACAAGGTCGAGATGAGCTCTTTCGAGGCGCTGCCGTGTTTGGGGTGAAATCTTATCAAAAATAGGAAGTCGCAAGTCGAGGATAGCGGAGTATTTGCCAGCTGCATGTGCGAATGCCTCGTTGTAGAGCTCCATGGACCGCATTCGCTCACCGAGGACCAGTGCTTCTACTGTCTTCTCGCGACTGTGGCGACAATCCGACAAGCCCATTTGATCGCTGTAGAACCCAAAGCTCATGTCCACGGCGTTACCAAAGCTAGAGCCGTCCATGCCCATAAAGCCAAACTCTTCCAGCAAATCAGCAATTTGTAAGAAAGCGGCGAAAATGGTTGGGCATGACTTGGTGCCCACAAGTGGTTGGCCCGTCAAAAATGCGAATAGGTTTCGAATGCCAACCAGACGAGTACGCTCGGCTTCGGTACCTTCTCCTGGCGCGGAAAGGTGTACCGTGTCTGATGGACGCGCTGCTGGAAGGTAAAGTCGCAAATCTCCAGCGTAATCTTGGGTAGAAGTGGGAATGTGTGGCCGCGTTGCGTCCTCCACAGCAAGACTCGCTCTGCCACCAAAACTCCTGGCGCGACTTCTAGACCCGCCAGCGGAGGATTGCTCTGAAGCGATGAGTTCGTTGAAGATGTAGGATGAACTGACGGTAAACTCGGGTACTTTGAAGGAGGGGCCACCGCCGCTACTGCGAGGATACAAGAACACAACTACACCACCATTCTCGTTCCACAGCTCGGGTACCTAATGATACAGATATTTTGTTAGTTCATATATTGTGAGGAATAGATGCTGGGAACACAGAGGCTTCAACTAACTTTGTCACCATTTTCTAGGAATGACGTGTTGTATTCTGTCGGGCTTTCATCCGACATGATCCAAGCTTTCATGCTGTTGACCGAGGTGACGTCAATAGAATTCGAGCGAGATCTGCCGCCCGGCATCCAACTTCGCCGGATACGCCCTCGTGTTGGACTTGGGCTCGCAGCTTGCGAGGGCCTGCGAGGGCTTGGTAGTGGTGGCACAGTTTCCTTTTCCCCACTGGCATCCGTCACTGCTAACGTAGGCTGTGACGACACTGTTCGGCCACGCATTTCATGTAAAGCAGTTGTTGCTGGTGGCTTGTCACCTGGCAGCGGGTAAGATGATTGATGTTGTTGGAAGGAGCTGCTTCGTTTCCTCGTATCCGGGCTTTGTTTTCGAAGCTTGCGTGAGGCGGGCTTGCCGACGCTGCTATTGTCTGTGTCACTACCGACTGAGCCATTCCTTTGCGATATCATCTGAGCAGGTGGCTCCTGCGGCGAAGCTAGAGTCTGCTGGCGATCTTGTTGTGGCTGCTGTGCGCTGTTCGCATGTGGTGCTTGTGTAGTTGTAGGATATACTCGCTCATCCCAGAACGACCCTTGGTGAATTTCTGTCTGCAAGACGGGCGTTTCTTCAGGGCTTTGCTCTTTTTGGAAGCCAATGGCAGGTGACGGCTCAAATGAAAATCGTGGTGCAGATTCGTCAAAGCCGTCAAAGCTCGCCTGGCTGTCTTCTGAGCTTGCGGTCAAGGGCAAAGATTTTGGGTCATGTTCGAGGTAGGGTGGCGGTGGTGGCGTCTCGACTGGAGATGGCTTTTGGCTGCTGGCAACGGGCTTTCGTGCTATGGAATTGCTTTCTGGAGAAGATGTCATGAGCGTGGGAAGCAAGGAAGAGACACGATCACTCCAAGTTTTTGATTTTCGTGGGGGTGGTTCTGGGGTTGCTGGTGTTTCAATGGGATCATGCTTCATGAACTCATGGTTGTGGTTGTGGGCTGTTCGAGGACGTCGGGCAGAAGGGTGCTGAGGATGAGGGTGTGGCAAATCGAAGCTTCCTTTTCGTCTGGCGACAGGACGTGATGGAGATTCCGAATCGTTTCGGTGGTTTGATTTAAGGGCAGAAAGAGAAAAAGAAGAAGGCATCATATGAGCCCGTATAGACTTACTGGAAGTCATGTTGAGCAAGGCATGCAGGCAAACGCAGCAACACGACGATCCTTCCAGCAGATGGTAATGTTGAATGAGTTACACACAGTGGAGGAGGAGAAAGAGAAGAGACAAAGAGATTTCGGAAACAGGAGCAGTCGTAATTAGATCGGCGACGGAACAACTGGAGACAAAAGCGTGTTAGAGGCGAGACATGGGCAAGTATTCCATAGCGAAGCAACTGGGGGTGGGCTGTGCTCCGAGCTCTGGCGCTGTAACCGCAGGTAAACGGCTGGGCACGGCTACTGCAAGGTGCGGTGCAGCACATACCCAAGCGTCCAGGAGCACCATCGAGCAACAATTGCTGGTAGAGCTAATGCCAGCAACAAGGAGAAAGAAAGGGGACCAGGACAAAAACAGGGTACTCACCAAGGCACGACGAGTGAGGAATGCACTAGATCGACAAGACCTGGATACGGGATTGGTACGTATGTGGAGCCGTAATGACGTTTGGGGTTGAAAGGGGTCGGTCGCCAGGGGAGAAATTGAGTCGCATGTCTCAAAGGTATGTGGCTCGTACTGTACTGCGGCTCGTTTCGCTGGTGCTGTGGAGAGGGAGGCGGAAAACCGCGTATCAGGGATGGACGAGAGGGTATTAATGTCGGTATGTATATGGAGGTCTTGGCGGGAGAGAGAAAAAAAAAAAAATGAAGAGGAAGAAGGAGCAAGGGGGCCACAAGAATTGAACTGAAGTAAAAGAATAAATGATGGAGAAGATGGCGAGTGGTGTAGGAGAAGCAAAAAGCTATCAGAGCGTCAGTCTGTTGTGATTAAGGCCTACTTATTACATGTAGGTAGGTAGACTTCCTCTATGTAGACGGGTAAGAAAATGCGCTGTTTTTATTATAGCCGCAGATGGGTGGCGTTGACCTTTTGTTTCTTTTTGCCAAAAAACAGGACGCCAACAACAACCAAAAAAAGCTCTCCCAAAGAGGTTATAAGATTTGTGGCGGCAAAATCACAGCCCAAGGCTGGTTCTTGCTTGAGACTATAAAAAGGTCTGTTACCGCGAACCACGTTGTTTCTAGGCGCAGGTAAGCAGCCACCACTAGGTTATTTCAGGTACCTAAAGGCGTTTTCTGCCCTCCAGTGGGACTCGCTAATGTGGTGCGCACAGAGTCTTATGCCTGGCCGCTGTCTATGAGTGCAATAATACGCTGCGGTGAAGTGACAAACTAGGACGTCATAAGCATGAGGGAAAAGAGCCAAGGTCGATTCAGCCTCACCACGACATAACAGCCGTTTGCTTGGCCAATGGGAACCAGTCAACTGCCGCGCAACAAAACAGCAGCATTAGCCAAATACTGTAAGAAAGCCGATTATATATATATATATATATATATATATTATGGGGAAGTGGTTCTTTTCCTTATGGACAGTGGTCTCTTCTCTGTACAAGATGTAACATAATTATTAACATGAATTTCTTGGCTTTGTTCATCCGCCATGAGAATGCTGTCACCAATGACTGACACCAACTCGTGCATCAAGCCACGTACACGAAAAGACGAAGAAGCCAGCAGCTGCGAAGTACACCATGCAAAATCCTCGATTAAAATTGGGCTACTATACAGTATATCCGTAATTAATATTTGACAACTATGGGAAAAGTTCTGGATAAAGATTTGTTTGTTTTCAGCGTCACTCATTGCCTAACTCAACAACCCCAACATTGTGCAAGTAAATTACAGGGCTAAAAAAAGAAGCGGAGGCCCATTAAACCAGCTCAGCTCAATACAATGGGTCCGCCTACAAACCACAAAAAACAAGCCTCTGGCAAGACCAGGGTGCGCTACGAAACACTTAAAACACTCCGACACTGCACTATTATTACGCGCTGCAGTGCAACCTTTGTCCCGTTCCACTGGGACGCACTCCGTGAACCCCACTTTGTGGCCACTTTGCACTGCCATCACCATTCCACCGCCGCCTCACCGCACCAGTTCGTCACATCAGCCATTTACAAAAGCTAGCCCCCCATACACGCGTGGTTGAGTCTTCAATTTTTTTTAGCCGTGGATTCTCGTTTGTACACTCATCGAAATAAAGAAGTGCCATTTACCGTCGGTTAAAATAGCCCATTTTAACGGCAGTGCATGGTCCTCATGGCACTCCTTCACATTGGTACCAATCGTTGAATCTCTCGCTCTGACCGTGGCCTTGTTCGACAATTGGAGCGTATCACTTTTCATCCATCATCGCATCTGGTGTGCTATGATGACTTGGCTGTTATTAGCCACATTTTCATTCAGTAGCAAGCACAAATTTATGAACGGCTACGTTCTGTAGATTTGGATTTCAATATTGTTGGGCCGCGGATCAAGCCTTTAACCAAATAAAGCCAATGTAAATAAATGGCCCAATCATCTGACCATCAGCAACTATTGGCCCCCCTTTTGACCCAACATGGACAAAGCAGCGAAATGCGTAACTGTCAATTGCTGCTCAAGTGATGTTCCCCAAGGCGGCATCCAAATTGACAACCTTGAATCCTCTCACCAATGCCTAAGCTAACAGTTACCTCAGTATTGCCCATGGACATCATGCTCGATCTCGATTCCTCCGAAACCATTCATTGGACACTTATTAAATGTAAATACAGCTCTCTGGCCAAGCCTTGTCGTGCCCGCTTTGTACACAATAAGAGACGTCACCTGTCCTTAGATGGCCAGAGTTCAGCAGGCAGCAAGGCTCATCCGGAACCAGAACTGTCGCAAACATGTCATCTTGGCCTGTTGCTGACGGATCCTCCATGGCCTTCAGCATATTAATGTATTTAAGTGCTCTCTGGCAAGGCTGAGGCGCTCGGGGGTTGCAGTATCTCAACATGGTGTGCCATCTGCCTTTAAAATAGTCTGCGACTTTTCCCTTCGGCTATTCTACCAAGAATAGACTGCAGCCTTGTCGCCTGTGAACTATTCCATTCGCCCGACAAGCCTACTTCATCACCTCAGCCGCCTCACTGTCATCATTTAATGGCCACGACCATCATTATCGATGACCAAGTCAAACTGGTGTGGCCATTTCAGAGCCTCATATGGCTTACGGATCGCCTAGCCCTCTCACCATGTTTGCATGATCCAGCCAAAAGTGAACTAGCCATAGGAAACCCGACAAAGACTATGAGAATGACCACCAGCTACTTACACCCGGTTTCTAAGAGACTTTGGAGGAGTCTTGGGCCTGCCACAATTTCCAGACCGCTGTTATGAATTATAGGAAAAGCGACACAATCCCATAGCACTAGATGCCAAAACAGTCTAGCGGGTTACCTCAGCCTTGAGATCATCGTCGACCGACATTCTCGCCCCATTAATTTGACCCGAGGAACTGGGACAGCAATTGTCCACCCCGGTAATGCGTAACGTCCTCGTGTTTTACACCATCGTGCAGAATTAAAACTGTCGGGAATGCACCTTTATGTAGGTAATTCTTATATACCAATCTCAGCCAGCCCCCCTAACAATTGACCATTCGGCCTTGTGCTATGCACCACGCCAGCACACCTCAGCCACACAATGAAAATCAGGCTGGACCTCGAAAGGATCCATATAGAGCACAGCTCCAACACTAGCCCCAATTCTCCATCTATGACCCTAGGGTATGCTTTCCTGTGGTTCCGGTAGGTTGGTACCGAGCTGGAGTCCTTGGGCACGTCCGTAGTCGGTTAGGCAAGACCGTTTTCTTGAAAATTTCTGCGTTAGAAGGTAGTGTGGAAAGAAAGCTCGTGCACTTAAAAGCCTGAAGAAAAAAATGGACACATCCAGGCTAGAATATATTCCCTTTTGCCATATCGTATCTCGCCATTGTCTTCATTGCCCAGCAAAGGATGCAAGTCGCATCGTGCAGACGCACTCTTGCAGAGAGTATCCAGTCATTTTGTCAAATTCGGTGACAAGCCTCGACTTGATTGGTCGGATTTTGGGGCGCCCAGCCAATCACAACCCCAGCATCCCACCGTAAATCGACAATGGTGTAAGTGGGCGGCCATGGACCGATATTCCTCTCCAAAGCAGGTCCGAATTACTATTCTCTGGCCTGAAAGAAACGGGTTTCTTCTTCTTTGAAAGACACCTTACTCAAACCCAAGGCCCTTTTGCAGGAAACATCGGGCATCGGCTGTTCTAGTCTGCTTCTTTGGCCATCTGACCAGCAGGCATACCCCCCCCCCCCCCCTGCCTGATACATTGTTCAACCATCCTCGCTTTGCAGCTTACACCGAAAACGCATTCCTCCATTTAAAATTAAGTACAGAAGGAAGAAAAGGGTCCCACTGCATCCCGTGACTATATACGAACTATATCAGGCATGGCTACAGCAAGGGATACATCCCAGACCGGGTTTGCTCATTCCCGTGCTCTCTCTTCTCGTACCGAACAGGCTGAAGAGGACATCGAGGCAATCTTCGACTGGCAGCGCTACTGTAACGACTTCCCGTTGGATGACGGAGAGCTCTTCAGTTGGCAGAACTACAGTGACAGTAGTCAATTGGACGCAAGAGCAGCACAGCAAAAGGGTCTTCCCCAGCTCATCCAAGAAATCCCATCTGTTCTTCAAAGTTTCCAGGATTTGGCTGTAGAGAGGCTCGAAAACGACTTCTCTAATATGAATGCTTCATTGCATTTGGATGATGTAGCCGAATCAACATCAGACTACACTGGAGGCACTAGCCCTCCTGGGCTAGTGCCAACCAGGAGCACATCGCCTTCCGAACACTGGGATACTTTGCCACTAGACCACATTGAAGACCAACCTGTCCATAATGTCACATTGAAACAGGCCCAAGCTCAGGATGATGAGTGGACGTATCCACAGAAAGAAGACATGCGCAAGGCTGTCAATGTCGACTATCCAAGCCACATTCCTAATCAGGATACTCGGGTTGCCAGGGGAGTTGAGTCATCTCCAAGTCTGAAGCGTCGACGGTCGGGTCTCGACATCGAAAAGAGACAGAGGCACCTAGCCGATCCGGTGCAGACAGCCGACGTTCGTAAGACTGGCGCCTGTGTCCCATGTCGTGTCTCAAAGACTAAGGTAAGACAAGATAAGACAAATGTCGCCGGTCGTCTGTTGAACCCTGTACTAAAAGAGACACTTCTTACAGTGTCATGAGAGTGGTGTGTGCCCAAAATGCACGAAAGATTTTCCAGACCATTCGCAAATGGTTTGCATCCGCAAAACGCCAGCACTTAATGTGCCTGCCATCAGATCAACTCCAGGTACGTTTATTAATAACCTCGAGAGACTGGAGCACCTCGATAGGACTAACGCATCTTCACCTATCTAGACCTTTGGTCTGAAGATGCCTCGGAGGAAGAAGCATTGTACGGGGGGCCGCGTTTTTACATAGGGAAGCCTAGGAGCATCTCTGTGTTCCTCACCCAGGGCCATTCCTCTGCATCCATGCGCGTCAATGTCCAGGCATACCGCCAGTCACAGAGTCCTGAACATCCTGGGAACTTGCGCTATTGCGGCTTCCCCCGCGACGAAGTACCAAGCCACGAATTGCTCAAGTCATGGGTAGAAGACCAGATTAAGCGAGACTACAAGCCAACTTTCCAGTCAGCTTTGCAAAGTTTCTTATATGCATATTGCAAAGGAGGACATGGGCTCCCTAGAGTATGTATTTGTGCATCGTTATAAATATGCAGGAGAGTTGGCTAACTTGTCCGAAGCACCGGCTGGCGAGCGGCGTACACGGCATGAACTGTTTCTTCACAATTTGGAAGACTTCTTCATTCTTGTGCCTGGATCCGTTAAACAAGCCTGTGGATTTGCCTCTATCTGTGCAAGCACAGTTGAGGAACATCGCAAAGAAGGGGCTTGACCTTCTCGAGCATGATGTTTTGAAAGAGTTAGATGGCTGCCTTGCACAACAGGGAAAATTACAAGAACCAGACCTACTGGTGATCTGGGCTTGTATGTGGCAGCTGTTGTTAATGTATCGAGAAATTCTCATTGCCTTTAAGAAACATCTCGATACCACTGAAGAAACAGGGCCATCTCGTAAGTCCCCTCCCCCCAACTCCAGTTGATGGCATTGCCCCCTCTGACCAAGATACAGTGTCTAAGAAACAACAATGCTACAAGTGGTTAGGAGATGTCGTCTATCCTCTCCTATCTGTATTTTACCACTATCAGTTTCGTACTAAAAAGAGCCTCGAACTATCAGTGGACTGGTTGAAGCCAGCAGTTCAAAGGATCAGAAAACTTGACATGGACGCCATTGGCCAAACATGCCAAGCCCTCCTCAATTCGCGTAAAGTCTTCTGTAAGTACAGCAAAACGTGATATATATAAGTTGCGTTGATGTACTAATCTTGTCCAGATGCCGCAGTGCAATCGTCCCAAGAGGATGTTGATAGGTTACTGTCCATCTTGGTGGTGAATCACGAGGTAAAGAAGATGAACGCCCGACGCCGTACGACAAAACCCGGTGTCAAATCCCAAAAGGGCATCAAAGGAAAGCCAACGAGCGAGTTTGACGATGATGAGTAAATGAGGAAACTGTGCTAGATGTTTCATGGCTTATGAAAGATTGACAATGGATAAATGACGTCGTGATGAATAATAAATTGTTTTTATTGTTGTGATCTGATATAAATTTGCACTTTGACTTTGCTCGGTCCTGGCTCTGTCTTGTTCTTTGTGCGAGATTTGATGGAGTCGCTCAAATCGTCGATATCGATTCCTTTTATGCAATGTTTTGCGATACCGACACGGAGGATCACTACAGATTTGTCGTCTGCTTCATCCAAGTTAGACTCAAACCTACCAGTATGTTAGTGTACTTTTCTGATAGTTTATTATATAATAAGGCTGGACTTACTTCAGCGCTCGAAGCAGCTCGCCAGGCGACACCGGGACCACCGGCACAACTTCAACGAGGACCATAGCAATTGCTGCCAGATATTGTGACCAGAAGAGAGATTGGGAGCTGTGCCTACGAGCAATCCCACACAACCCCCTGTAGAGCTCAGAGTCTGCCTCTGTCAGTTTGCCATTCCAGTACGAGCATAGCGTTAATCCCAGCAGCGCACGAGAGAGATGCGTAAAACCAGGACATTCGGAGTCTCGTTGGATAGCATCGTGCAAAGCGAAAGCGCTGTTAATCTCTGGTTTGTAACCTCGACGTTTCCATATCTGTTGTACAAACAAGTATCCGAGGCCTTGAACCAAAATTGTTGGGATATCTGACAAAGGTACATCCGGAGGCACTGATCCGTGAAGGAGCTCAAGAGCTGCATCCATAACAGGTCGTTCATTATCGTTCAGATCAGCCAAGACCTCCATCGGGTTGCTCTCGCGGACTTCCTTCGGAAGCATCATCATCAAAGCACCTTCTCGGTTTGAGCCTCCGCAGAATGTGACTTGTCCAATGTTCGGTACGGCGGCAATGAAAGCATCAAGCACAGTGACAATAGCAGGAAATTGTTGCCGACGTCGCTTCGACATTCCGAATATCTTACCATCGTACTCCTGGTTGATTTCAAGCATCTTAGCAGTCTTTTTGAAATGTTCACCATCCGCCACATATGTATGTGTAGATGCAATGGGATAGTGATTGATAGGATCGCTATGCATTAACATTTGCCCATAGCCACGAAAGCCGCCACCACACATGTAAACATTGACCTTGGCATTGTAGCCCTTCTCGTAAGCGGTCTTGATCGTATTTAGAGCTGGAAACTGCGAGCACAGTACTCCATATACTGTTTTCATACCGCTGCGTAGATTGCCTATCTCAACCTGCTGCTGTTGTACTGAAAGCTCTTCGAATATACGCATTGTCTTCGCAGCTCCGTACGGCATACTTGAGCCCGCCGTGGCTGCTTTCAATTCATAGTCATCCACGCTCGTGTTAACCCACGTCATCTGGACACTGCCGCCTCCTAGATCAAGAAATAGAGCCCCTTTCGGGACATCCACAACGCCGCTCCTTGAACCCATGACAGCGCCAAACAGCGTCTCCACGGAGGGCTCTAGGATTTGCACACCCAAACCGTCCGTAGCATCACTGATTGCACTAAGCATTTTACCAGAGTTGTCAGCTCTGCGCATGGCCTCTGTGGCGAAGATGAAGATATGTTGTGGAATGACTAGATGCGCGAGAGCAAGCCGGTAGAAGCCAGCAAGCGTATCTGCGACATTCTGTATCGTTTTTTCGGGAAATATCAGTCCAGAAGTTGAAGGTGTCAGGGCATCAAACAATGAAATCGCTGCTCGTTTGGCAAAGATTGGACTCAGAAGACGAGAAGATGGAGGAGCTAACGACGTGATAGAGAATCGAATACCGTTACTATATAGGGTCAGTTGAAAACTCCGTTATGCTGCTTGAAACCATAAATTTTACCTCCCCATATCTACAATCGCATACAAGCCATTGCTGTCCGGCTGACGCCATTGCGACAGTTTTTCGGAGAGGTTCTGTAAGGTAATGATGTCTGAAGGCGGCATGCTGGAATCTCCAAGCATTAAGCGATGTAGCTACGTTTATGGTAGCCAAATTTATGTAGAGAAGCAAGTTGAACTCCAATGCGATCAAGGAAATGGCTCTTCTTTTACGCCGGATTGGTTGATGTTACTTGTCGTCATTGGAAAAGAGTCTCAAAGACCCTCTGAAAAACAAGAGTCGTCGATGCGGGTCACGATTGCGGCGGATCATGCTTAATAAATGTGGTAGCGCCAAAAGCGAGTCATTACTTGGGGTCGCCAACGCGGCCACGACTGGCAATAGAGCATCAAAAACTTGGCACTGAATGAAATACGCAGCACAGTCAACATCAATGGACCAACCTGCGACTTATGCCTGGCCCTCAAACGAAGACAAACGAGCCGGACAACCTGGTGGTGGAATGGAACTGATCAAAGTAAGTGCACCTTGGACGTGGGGTTTAAAACGGCCACGCTAGTGAAGCGAGTCAGATATTGGAATGATGCCTGCGTTCACTTCCTTTTGCTTTTTCTCGGCCAGCGTCGCTGAACAGGGATGTGGCCTGTTACAACCGCCATGCCATGGCTTGCTTCTGATTCTCAACGCGTACTTCCTTCTTGTGTACGACACTGGGACCGCGCGGCATAACAGCCGGTGGGACAATAATGCTTCACCAGTGAAACCTTGAGAGAGAGACAGGTTTCCAACTATGGACCGTTCAACAGCTGCAATGTGGAGTCTTGATGGCAAAGGCTACTTGTCCAGTTTAGTAATGACTGTGGTCGTCGCTACGTAGACTCAGACTACAAAGTGTGCCATTGGGCCTGGATGCATGTGCTGTGCATTGATGTACAATGCACTGGCTTGACAATGAAAACCCAGAAGCCGAGTGTAATGGTGATGGACAGTCACTGGTTAGACTATCCCATTGGGCAATTACTGCATCCATCTATGCCAGGCGGTGAAAAGAGGAAACTGTCAACTTGCAAGCGCCTCCCCTTGCTTTTTCCACTGCTGTGCATGTCTCAATATATTTGCGGCTCGGCTCACTGAAAACCATACCGCGGAGTCAATTGGCAGGCAGCGCCTCGTGGGGCAGAAGCAATTCCTACACCTGTACAGAGTAGTCCTGGGCCACAATGGGACCTGCATAGTACGTAAGAGGAAGTAATGCCATGCCTAGAGAACAGAGCGTGGACAGACTGCGGCGCGCAGTCAGCCTGATCGCCCAGTTAAGCATGGACTTTTTAAACCCAACTCTTTATTCTTTCTTGTGGTCCAATATGCGAGACAAAATGTGCCATGCACAGCGCAAGTGCAATTGGACTCGTACGCCTGCGTGGCACAAAGTGACATGTAAGTTTTCATGCTCTGGCCGAAACGAGGCTTGCGCCAGCATATGAACATCAGATGTACCATGCAGCGATTCGATCGCTGAGGTTTGTTACAGCGCCGCTGAACACCACCACAGCCAATGGTTGTACAAAACAGCTCCTCCTGGAGCACCGTGGCAGGATACGACATTTTGCAATCGGGATGGCTTGGTAGCTCCCACGACTTACTGAGCTGGAGCTTTTGGTGGTTCGGGGGCGTTCATCGCGCGTGGTTGGCTTGCGTTGTGGTCAGCCCCGTTCCACTGACGCCGTTACCCAATTAAAGTCTTCGACAATCGACGCGTTTTGACGCGACAATACGCGTCGACTCCTCTTTGACGCGCCTGACTGTCCACCAATTATCCCGCACTTTGCATCGAATCTTCGAGACACGCATGATGCATCAAGGAAAGTAAGTGGGAGACTTTGATTCAGCTACTTTTGCCCCCCCAGCCAGTATTCTGAACCTTTTGCTATCCGGGAATCGTGCGACTGCAAGAAGCCGAGTGAAAGCTTCGCCAGGTCGATGTCATGACCATACTCTCGAGCACGTTGCGTGGCCCGTCCCGTAGCCGTCACGGGAAGGGATGCGCCAATTTTGAAATGTGTCACTTGATTAAAAAGTAAATGAAGACACACACTTGCTCAACGAACAATTGGTCTACAATGACACCTCGTGCTAAAAGGCATGCTGCCGAGTAGAGGGACTGGACGCTATCCCGGTAGTTGCTCCAGGTATCCGCACTTGATCCAGAACCATTGCAACCTTTGTCAACCCAGCCTCCCAGTTTGCCCCGGCTTTGTTTGCAGCACCACTCATCAATGTAGCCTACCATTCCGCCAATGACCGGAAACTATCGACTCACTTGCTGCTTACCATTTTGAATTGCCATAACCTTGTGGCCTTGAGTTGCAAGCGAGGGAGCGCTATCGACGGCGCCGGGAGAGGGCCGACGCGGTCTCACATTTGTCTGGCCCATTTCAACCAGCTCTCGGGCATTGGATTGACACAAAGCTGTGTTTGCTAGACATCAGACCTGGCCACAGTCCTTTAGTAAGAGTGCTATGACACAGCAAAGCAATGTTTGGTTGGAATGTGGCCAAGCTCGAGCGTTTGACACCGCTAACGGTGCCGCATTTAGCACAATAGACGAGACAGGCCACATGGATTCACAGGACTAGTGCGTAGCTTCAAAAGAATTCCCCTAACATTCCAGTCCTGCTCACCGATCTTTTGCTGAGAGGAATTTTACTTGTCCCCTGGTTTTGGTCCCTGTCTGGCTTACAGACGTGACCTTGGTGGCGCAGACGGTCCTATTAATTTTTTTAAACTGTACATTGGTGAACTGTGCACGGCACTCGGTACCGCACCCTTATTGCTTAGGTATTGGGCATTAAATCCTGCAGAGTGATGGCATGGTCAGCCAGACTTGAAGTCAAGGCAAGGTGACGAATGCCGCCACGCAGGTGCGCCGTTTTGAGTGGGCGTGAGTGACATCTCAGTTCTCTGACAGCAAGGTCTTTGCATCCGATATACATGGAGTGCTCCATTTGGGTGCTCGTTGGAACGATGCTCCTCTTTCAAGCCACAATCCATATGCTTTGTGCGCTTCAAGAGGGATATTGGGGCATTGATCAGGGCTTCTCAGGGTCCGCAATATATTATCAGGCTCCTCGATAATCGCTGCACTCCTCGTTCGTGATGGATTCATTTGCGGGCATGGGTGGGCTCCCGATTTGCTGGGGATGCTGCATATTGCGTTTCCGTTGAGAAAAGGGACCACATTAATCATTTCAATTTTTTTTTTTAATCTTTTCCGCCTTGACCTAAAAATGGGTTCCCAAATCACCCAACATTGCACCTGGCGAAGTCCTTGCAAGGGTTCGGTTCGGCTCGGTTCGTAGGCATTGGGCTCCTGGGATCCTGAAATCCTGCACTCTCTCTGCATTCACCGCAACCTTGCTGGCGTGGACCCTGGCAGCGTTCTGCTTTTTAGCGGCCCACTTGGGTTGCTGCCGATAGAAGAGACTCGTGCAGGTAGCTTTAATGGGTTTCTACAGTACCATGACGCTAGTGACAGCGGCTTCCCGCTACCTGAAGACACCTGAATAGTGACCTCCACAGGTACCTCCACAGGCATGGGTGCTGAAGCTCTTGCTCCTGTGCGAGTGAATTCAGAAAGCCCCTGGTCATTCCCTGTTAGCGGGGGCTCCACCTGCCTTCGTAGTGGGCTGCCAGAGGTGTCGTTTCCCAGTTCCCATCCCATCGATGCGCCGCCGCCTGCTGTGCTCTCGCCCACCCCCATCTTTTGATTTCTTTCCACCTGCTCCTCCACCCCCCGTAACTTCTCCATTCCAGTCCTTCATTTTTCCTCTGTTCCCTTGCGCGCGCGCTGTCCCATCTGTGCGATATTATTCTCGCAGCTGGGAGAATCTCGTTGTGCTCGATTCCAATTAGCCTTAGACTGTATACGAATTATCAGTCAAACGCAACGACTACGACTCTCGCTATACGTCGCGACGCAGCCCAACCCGATTTCCTTTCTCTGTCGACACCTCTCGCCAAACCAAAAAACAAACGAACAAACGAGAGAACCCCCTCTACATCGCCTTGCTGCCCTATTGAGCAGTCCGACATTGGCGCCTGCAACATTTACTTCCCATTTGTCACAATTTTACTCAATCTTAATTCCATGTACGACTAATACGACCCGAATGTTCGCATATTTGGAACAACTGCGACGAAACCGTTGACAATATTGTCGCATCTATTCTTGTCACGCTGGCCCTGTGTTCCAACCCCGACTCAGGCCCCTGTCGCAGAATAAACATCGGTGTATCTGACTTGCGCGCATTTGCTTCAACACGATTCCCAGTTCGACGCAAGACATTTTTCGTCAGTCTTGTGTTGCGTATTGTCCTTTCTTTTAAACACATAGCCTCGGATTGAGGTTTGCTTATTTGGAACCTGCTTGGTGCAGTACCGCAATCTGCAGCTCTTAAGGGTGAAAGCCCAGACACCGAGCGCCTTTGCATACCGCCCGCATCAAGTCTCCGCAAGATGCCTCCCTTGCACTCTTTTGTTGCTCCTCGGTCAAGTGCCGCTCGAGACACAAAGTCTCTCAAGACCCCAGAGCCCTTGGCTGAACAGGATGTCCAACCATCACCTCCGCGTCCCCGATTTCGACTGCGAAAGCGAACTGCTTCGCACCTGAACGCTCCTACCCAAAACTTCCTGGCATCTGTTGCTGCAGCCGACGTACCCATCCCTAGCATCGAAGAGCCTCAGGTGCTCGATGAGGATATGATTGATACTACATACCCTGCAATCGTGCCATTCTACCCCGCAGAACTGTACGCACAGCCAAAACGTGGCCGACCCTATTCACCTCCAAGAACACCTGCACCAGACGCGGCGCCAGCTCTTTCACCCACTCGATTTCCAGACTGGAGCCTGGACTCTCCCATCAGCAGCCGTGACTCAAGCCCAGACTACGAATCCAGTCGCCCATCTACTGCTGTATCTACGCAAACAAGCTCTTCGATTTTCAGTCGCTTTTCTCTGGCATCAGAAGACTTGAGCCAGTGCGTTAGCCCTGAAGTCGACCAGAGCGAACGCTTCTCCAGATTTCTCTCTGTTGATGATGCAGATAGAACCATCAGAATCTCTGCGTCTACGAGAGCAAGAAGAGCCCCTTGGACGCGGGCTATGAGCCAACACTTGTGGGCTACATATATGACATACTTGCAAGACCCCAAGGTAACGCCATTCCGAATTGGAAAGAGCGGTATCCCTCCTCATGGTGTCTGTATGCGAGTTGCCCGCGAAGCTCGCCGGAGTTGGAGACGGTTCAAGCCTCAATCCAAAGACAGCCTTAAGCTAAGTGAGAGTGTTGTGACCTTGGCTTGGCCACATACTTGCGCGGCTACGCGTGCGCACCTACGAGATCTTTGCAAGGCCAATGCAGGCTCTGCAGCTCGTGACAGCCGATATCTGGCACATAGCCCGACTCCCTTTGGAAGAACGGCTGGTCGCTATCGCAATCGCCGCTCTGCTCCACTGGCATCACCGTCGGTCTTCTCCGGCTCAGATATGGCCATGTCCCTTGTAGTGAGCACGGCTGAGTCTATGCAGCCCAATGGTCCACTAGCACGGCTTACCAGATCGCAGCCAGAACAAGCACGGCAGTCTGGTATTTCGACCGCTGCGGCACTATCAGAGATGATTAATGCCGAACCTAGTCAAGCTGCGCTGAGGTCACCGTTTGTAGCTAGAAGCTACGGCCCTAGTTCATCCAATACCTTACAAGACGTTTTTGGAATTGGTCCTGACCAACCGAGACAAACTCATACAACTGGCCCACGTCGCCTGGCGTCCCCTGCAAGGCTCACTGAAAGCAGACCAGGGTCGCAAAAGCGCCGGCCAGCTTTCCTCGAGAACCGAACTAGAAAACGACCTAGTCTTGCATCTGATTTCTGGACAAACCCAGTCCATGCGGATGTAGGCTCGGGTTCTCGCTTAGCTGAATTCAGCTCTACCACTTCGAGCAAGCGAGATGCGCTCTTTGTTCCTAGAACCAACCTTCAGGAATTATTCGAGACATCTCGTAGCATGCACACCTTGGGACAAAATACCAACCAGCAAATATCTGGCTCTCTTGATGCGCCCACAAGACTGGGCTCTCCGTTCCCTGGCATTAGCTCTAGCAAGTCTTTGCCGAACCGATTTTCCAGCCCTGCGCGACTGGACCCTGGTGATGGCTCAGGAAAGCCCTTCGCGACAGTTCAGCAAGCTGCTGAGCGAGGCACTGAGAAGACGACGCTGCAAAGCCGACTCGCGTGTCTTGATAAACACCTGCGCGATTTCCGTCGCCAGGATGGGCAAGACCGCCGGTCCAAGTCACCCCGAAAGTGACTCTGAATGTGGTGAACTACCCGTTCACTTTTCTTATGACTAAATAGCCATTGCAACCCAATGTGCGAGAAGAGATATATCTTGGGGTTTTCTTTTGTTTCATTCGATATATGCTCCGACCTCCTCTAGAAGGGTTTTGGATCTTGCGAGGAAGTCATTGTGTAAATTCGCCCTTTTTCACGACTAAGAAGTTACGACGTTACGACTTGACATGATTTGATACAGAGGCGGGAAAGACTTGACGCCTCCGGACCTTGGTGTGGATATCTGATTTTTATTATTATTATTATTATTGCTGGTCCCTTTTCCTTTGCTTCTGCCTAATCCGGCCGCCATCATTGCCTCAAGTCGGGCATGTCTTAGTATCACGAGATTGCTTTACATGGATATTTGACCTGGGGCAATGGCGGTTATTTTTTTTTCTTCTTTCAGTAGTTTTTTGTCTTCTCTCTTGACACAGCTTGTGTCATTTTTGGTTCCAGAATCTGGAGATGGCCAACAAAGGGGAAAGATTTTGTTTGATGACGATACGATGTGCAGGGCAGACAGAAGCCTGGTAGGACCACTGCTTGCGACGTACTTACTAGAGATTGCGAAAGCTTGATGGAACCGCCTGGAGAAGTTTTGTTTCTTGGCTGCCCTACGAAGTTATGATTGGTAGTATTTATAAAGAATGCATTATTTGATAATGTTCTCCGCTTTGAAGTCTTGATGTGATTTGAATTAGGTTACGTGTAAATATGTACAAGAAGTGAAGATGAGGAAGGAATAATAATGGTGTACCATAACGCCAAATGCTGAAATGCCCTGTTTGCACGAGGGCGAAGTGACCCAAGAAAAGTCTGCGATGAAACCCAATGCGCAGAACATGGCAAGCATGAAAATGAAGTGCTTAACAAAAGGGAAGACCAAGATGGACAGATGAAAGTCTAGTGGAAAGAAGGTGAAGGAAGGGGAGTGGGTAAAGTAGAAATGGCATCAGAGCAGAGGTCTTGAAGCCCATGAATCAAGGGTTCCTGGGATAGATGCGCCAGGAGACAGCCATGGTCGTCCGTCTTCAGAACCAATGGCAGAGTACGTCGTTACTGGTGGTGAAAGAGCCGTCGTGAGAGCGTCGTCGTCATCATAACCGTATAGAGAGGAGTTGTTGTCGTCGAAAACGCTGCTTCTTCGCCTTACACCGCTGTCTAAGTCGTGAGGACAGGGCCCTTCTCCAACAATGGAACGATGTGAGTGGAAGGAGCATTGGCGAAACCCGAAAATGCGTTCTTCGTTGTGTAGTTTGTTTGCGGGGATACGTAGTTGAGGGTTTTTGAATCGGATATCTAGTCTTGATGCGCGCATGTTGCGAACGTGCATCTTGTAATCCAGAGCGAATTCGGGTAGGATGTCGAATAGGTGATAGAACTTGGCAGTGTCCAAGGCCGATAAGTCTTGAGATTTGGAGTTGCTGACACCTCGGAAAGAACCCGTAATAGAATAAGCTGTCATGGCAACTGACCATCGTCGTAATCGAACAGAAGGTAGAGCCTCGCATTTGGTGTATAAGTACATGATGAGTTTAGGAGAGACTTCCCAGTCGCATTTGAGGAATAAGTCTTGTATAGCATCCATCGAGACATCTTGTAAATGATAGAGATTGAGATGTGAGGCGAAGAGGTGTAAGCGAATCATAGCCCATTGCAAATCTCTGACGGCACGGATGCCGACTTGAGTAGTTTCCACTACTTTGCTGTCCAGGAAGTATCGAAAGCTGCGTCTATCGTGGACCCATTCCACAAAGAGGCCAAACATAGCAGAAGATTCGCCTGGCAACCATAGTACTGGCCGGGACTGGTCGAAGGAAGGGTCCTGAAGCTTTTCTCGGAAGAAAGGAACTGCATCGCAGAGGAGTCGGCGGTTCACTCGAAAAGGCTGTTTGCGAGGGCCGACCAGTATCGACATAAGATCGGACGCAGGAAATGTGTTGATTTTAGGTTCAGGAGGAAGCTTTTTGTCGAGGACGGCCAGATAGTTCACAGTTTGTTGTGACTGCCGTTGCAATTGTCGTTGAGCCATGATGTAAGCAGTATATCGGATATTGCTGGTGGTGAGTACGCTGGCAGCAGCTGGTGGTTTTTTGTCCCTTAATGATATTCCAAGCCAATCTTGCCGAACTCAATAAGAGACTATTAAAGAGGTGCCCATATTCAATACACTGAATATTAGTTACAGTCCTAGAGTTACTAATGATAACGAGTGCGGACGTGGTGGAGTGATGTGTCGAGAAATATGGGAAAGGGAGGAGAAAGAGAGGAGGGAGAGGAATAAGCCACTGAGAAAAAGAGATGGCAAAGAGTAAAGTAGAGGCATAAATCTAAGGTAAAGCAGTGCGCGGCAAGGGTAAGCTTTAGCAGTGCAATGACACCGAGCAGCAGAGCTCAAGCTTTCAAGGCAAATTGCGGTGGGAATGCCGTCATTCACTGTTCGTGTGCTTGTTGAAACCAACACTGCCACCAAGTTCGCCTCACAAGTTGACAGGTCTGCAAGGGTTCCCCCTCATCTTGGTGCTCTTTCTGTCACTCAAGGTGGACAAATCAAGGCGTAAGCAAGAGCCAGCGCAGGATCCATGGGGTGGGAGCGAGACCAAGAGCCCGAAGGAAGAGAAACGGACTGCAATTGACCATACGACTAACAAGCCCGAAAAGTGGAAAGTTGATTGTCTGATTGGTAGCCACCAAGGTTTCATCGAGGACGTGCGAGCAAGCCTCCTCCAATGTGTGCATGCATGAGCCAGACGCTGTGGTACCGCTAAAACTAGCTAGGCTAACAGGCACAGGCACAGGCAGAGGCACAGGAACAGACATATGCACAGGCACTTGGTGCTGCACTTGCACAATCAGAAACACAGACTTGGGATTTTTAGAGGATGGAAGCTTTGACGAAATATTCACTCAAGCATAAAGATAAACAACATGTGCATAAACGAAAAGAAAAGAAAAAGTATCTACAAAATTAATTGGACATGCAATTGGAACAGCAATGTCGCTCCCAAGACACGGGATCTGCCATACCCCAAGCCTTTTTCAATTCTTTTATCTGAATCGGGTTAGCGGTGCCCAAGACCAGGTTTCAAAACGGTAGCCACGACCCGGAAACCGATGGGCACTTGCCCTGCTAATTTTCTTTAGCACGCCAAACTGGGCAGGAACTAGCGGGTAGTGAGAATTCTTACGTCCGTCTTACCATTTTGTTTAGAGCTGCATCCTTCGCGTGCCGTGCGCTATTACTTGCCACGATTTATTATCGTCTCTTATTAGTCTATAATATTACTGACCACGTTCCTTCCCTATTAATAATTTTTCCCATCCTTGGCCACCACGTGCAGATGAAACCTTGTTGACATCATCGCCACTGTCAGCTCACTAAACCACTCCCTAGCCATTCAGCCCTCCACCCAACGAACTGCCTACATTGCGCACCGGCGCCATCACCAACTATCCAACTTCAGCAACGCCATCCACGTCTAGAATCTCCACGTCAATTTACCTCTTTGTCTCCCAATCCTACCTTATCTCAACACTTATCCACTTTACGTTCTAATTCATCTCATATGACCACTGCGCTTTCCAAATCCCTCCCAAAGTCGCTAACTCATGCACGCTCAGACGTCCCTCAATTTCAGCTATTCCACCCCAAATCGCACACCCGAATCCAATACACTGACCAGCTGCGTCGTCTCGCTTTACTTTTCTCGTTGTATCCCAACTCGCCATGTACACAACTCAACTAGTTCTTCCCAATCAACGCTCTGGCGTTTCAACCCCCTTCCAACTACCACCCACCACTTACCACCCTGCCACTCTACTGTCCTTCACTCACTTGCATCGCGTTGTAAGACAGATAGTCAATGTAGATCTTTCTCTATTCGATTCCTCAGTTTAGTGTATAGTTATGCTTCCATCATAGGAAGGCTTCTCTATTGATAGGTAGGTCCACCGCCGTCTAACCATCCACCACATTCCCTCCCCAAAGTTTATCTGGGCAACTCATGCGATCATCAAGCGACTTGTGGAGTCTGTATATGCTTCTCATCCACGGCATCTTCCATTGAAATACATAAAATCCGCTGGCAGCCAATTTTTCCGTCTTTGTACCGTTGTCTCGCAAAGGAAAATAGCAAAACTGAAATGCGAACCGTAACGTCATAATGCTTTGTAATTGGAAGCCTTTATTAGCAGTTCAAAGCCTTTCCTCTGCGCCACTCAAAGCAGATTCATCAAGGTCACATTAGCTGCCATGTCTAATCTTCTTCCGTCTTGTCGCTATCAATCTCCATGGGCTCCGACTGTGATGTCCCAAGCTGTGGTTGTCCTGCTGTCGGGTCCTCTGTTTCAGCGGTTGCTGTCGATCCTGTGAGGCCACTCTGTGCCTTCACTGCGTCAGGCGGTCTTGTAACTGGGATTCCTATCGCATGGATAGAGCTGTGCTGTGGGCTGGCCGGTTGATTCATAGACAGCCGACGGCGATCCGCTTCCAGGGTCGTCCTGCTGCGACGGCCTCGTAGTCGAATGCCATGCTTTTTGCGAATTATACTCTGCTTGCTTTGAAAGGACGCTTTGATCCTCACAAGCTTGTCCTTTCGTTTCGCTTCATCGGTCATCTTCATCACCGCTCGCTGCTTTTCCAGGTAGTCACTTTCGGCATCCTTCATGGCTGTCTCCAGTGCCTGTCTTTGCGCCACAGGTAAGCTGGCTAGAGCCTCTTGTTCGGATGCAAACACGGTGGGAGATGTTGATCTTGAACCGTTTTGAGAAGTTGATCCTCCTGGCTGTCTTACCAGCGGCACATGCTGCTCATATATCTGCATCATATTAGACATGGCAAATGTCACAGCGTTGTTGTATTTGCCGCAAGTTTTGTGCTCCCTGTGAGTATTGCATGCAGCAGTAGTCGAGAAAACTTGTCCACAGTGGACGCACATTTTTGAGGTCATCTTTGTAGACCTAACACCGCTGCATTGCTCGGCATGCTGATAGGACAATTAGTAAAAAGTCACACCAGTTTGGAAAGAAGTCCACCAACTGATACATACATGTAGAAAGGCGTCTTCCCCACTGCAGGGTCGCTCACAGCTCTCGCAGAAGACAATCCCTAGCTTCTTAATTTCCTCGTTTGTGGGCACTTCGATACTACTTTGTAGCCCCGGTGCAGTTATAGAGCCAGATTTTTGTTGTTCTTGGGCCGGGAGCTTGCTTTTCTTGCCCATAGTCCTAACTACCTCCCGGTTTCCTGTGCTCAAATCCGCTTCCACTATGTCGTCGGACGTGTAACCAAGGCGTTGCGCTCGGCCAAGCATATTGACTAGAGCCTGGGCTTCAATGGTCTCTAGCCTTGAGACTACCGCTCTATCAAGGTGTTGGGTGCTGGCTTTGCGCAGGAGAAGATCCGAGATGACATCGATTATATCGGCATCGAAATGAATCTTGACCAAATCACGAATCGAGCCTCTAAACCAACTTTTACCAAAATCCTTGACAGCTCGTGTCAGCACATTATGCTTAGCGGAGTTCAGCAAAATATTCATTAAAAATGTGTTGTGGTAGTCTGAGCCCTTGATAGCTTTTTCCCAAGAATTCCTAACCACTTGGTGAAGAACTTCGGGTTTGGCTGATTCAATTATTCTGGTTAATTGCTCGCATTCAGCGATAAAATTTGGATCATTGGATCTCTCTGGCGCTTCTGGTGATGGGAACCGAACTTGAAACGGTGCTCGTTGAGACTGAGCTGGTGGCCTGCCTCGCATCTGATTTGGTGGGTGGCTACTAGAAGGATGGCTGTGGTTGGCTGGCTGTTCGCGTATTGATGGAGAGAATGATGCCTGTGAATTTTGATTTGGCGACGGGTGTGAGGGAAGTTGAGTTGCGGGAAAGGCTGGAGTGGGTTGATAGCCTGTCGCAGGACCCGGGGTGTGATCTGGAGGGTCTTGATTGATGGACATGCCAGCTCCATTTACTTGCGGCATGTGCTGTGGTTGCTGGTCCGTTTGAGTCTTATGATAGCTAGGCTGTGGTGGTGTCGTTGCATGCTGTTGCTGAGTGGGCTGCTGATGCGGAAGATACTTCTTCTTAATTGCTACTTGCCCGGGAGCAGAACTTGCTGGCGCTGAAATTGGGGCCCCTGTTGGCGCAGAAGACCTGGGCGGCTGGGAAGACATGATGCGTGATTGGTCTATCCAAGGTCCGAATTAGGTTCCTTGCAAGGGAACGGCATCGTACTCTAAGGCCGATGTCTGATGAAAAGGGTAAAGGATGCCGATGATGAATGATGACCTCGAGGTGAGAGTTGAGAAGAGAAGAAGGAGCGATGGTGGCAGCTGTTGCATTTATATACGCAAAGAAATTTCAATCGAGAAGCCGGGGGCGAGTGTATCAGGCGAGAGTGCTCCAACACGGTGATATGGAGTTGTGGAAGTGTTGAGGTGAATTAAACATGTGTGGTATTAAAAGCTTTTGGCGCGTTGTTGAGATATACGCGATCATTTAGTTTGGTCGTGACCAGCGCTGGTATCGCCAAACCCAGACCACTAGGTGGGCCACTATACCTGTAGTCCGACCAATTAGCGGCCAACCACCAACCGCACGCAAGTTAACCTCCGACTACCCGCGCTTTATTAACCTAGATGCAAATCTCCCAAAGGGGTTGCATCTGGTAACTGTTATATATGAAATTCACCAGTCCAGATACATAAGCTTCTTACAGCGCTCTACCTGGCCAAGTCACTACCAGTGATAGCTTAATACCGGACACGAGGCTATCAGACCCGTCTCTGGAGTACAAGAGAAGAAACAAAAGGTCGGCCAAAAAAAGTGAGAAAAAGAAATTCGCAAGTCAAATATCACATATCTAATCGACTGGTAGGTCTTGCGAAGTGGCCCACAATTGCTGCTGAGCTGTACTCAAGTCCAAGCTTCGTCCGCATAACAGAGCTGTCATGCAATTCAAAGGCATAAACCACAGCTGGCCGGCCTTCATGGGTTGTTGTGTCTCGGCCCTGTTCTTGCTTCGAATGGTATTTGTGAGTTTCTTGGCCTTTTAATTGTTTACTGCCCCCCGGTTCAAGGTAAGGCTCGAGGTCGCCAGTTCTAGATTTCACCAAGTATAGATGGCACCTGCTCCATATCTTTTCGATCCAGATTCTCTTGGTTTTATCTATGATAATGGGCCCTTGGCCCTGTTGAAATAAATATAAATAATCTCTGGTCGATTATTATATCCGATATAAGAAAGACAGGCAGCGTGAGACTTTGCTGCTGCCAGCGACGCACCTGAGGCTCGTAGCCACTAGCTTCACTTGTGGCAGAGGCTTAACAAGATTGTTGGGAGCCTGGAACGGCCATACTTAAACCCGTGGTTACTAGAATCAAATGAAGTCTCACAAACCAATAGGAATTATTATTCAATTTATTTACTCAATGCATGCAAGCATAAGCCGCTTGTAGTCCCCTGATGTTTCGCCCTCAATGCGGCTCGACAGACTACGCCGATATTTCTGCTGATATGCGCCCTTGATGTTGGCCAGCTCATTGCGATCCCAGTGGAAGCGAACAACTCGCCCAACCAAAAGATGATCTTTGGTTCCCATGCCAGCCATTGAATCCTCCAATAGCTCCGCAGCGTGCATGTATTTGTCGACGGCATGTCCAAGTTGGAATAAGAGGGCCTCTTTCATATGTCCGGAGAACTCCTATCCTACTATTAGCGTTCCATTTGCTCGATAATTCGTATTACAAGACTTACACTGTCGATGACTTGTTTCAAACTTCGGTTGAACTTTTGCTTATAGCTGTGTGCAATAGCACGAATTTGGTTGTCGTTGCGATGGCTGAGGATATGGCAAACCAGTAACTCGTCGGTTCCCATCTTTCCCTCTGTAGCCTTGTAGATTTCCATGACATCCTTGTCCGTCTCTTGTGGAATGACTGGCGCAGCATCCTCGGCTCTGTTCGCAGACAGTACCATCATGAAGTGCCGCTCAGTCTTCATGCTCAAATCACCACGAACGGCGTCTTCAAGGCTACGATGAAATGTATGATGGTAGGCACTCTTGATAGCCTTCATGTCGGCATTGGACCTGGAGAGCAGGATGTCATTCATGACGCGCTCCTTGGTTCCCGGCCCGCTCATGGAATCAAAGAGGTTGTGGACATCTGCCAGCAAAGGGCCACGCGCCAATTGAACCAACCCGCTCTCGAACCAAGAGCTTGTTTCCGACTTCAGGTCTTTAATCAAGTTTCGTCCAATGCTGCGCTCGTACGTTGTTCGAATCACCTCGACCTGGAGTGGGTCTTTGTTAGAGAGAACTCGAATCAGCGTCTTTTCGTCGGTACCAAACCCCTTCATGGCACCCCGGAGCGCATGCGCATCTCCCGTGCCATCCCATTGAATGTGTTGTGGTGCTCCGTATCCGAGTGTCGGCGGGGTAGGGGGAGCTTGCGGCGCTCCATAGTGTCCGCCGTGAGGAGGAGGAGGGGCTCCGTATTGTCCAGGTGGCGGCGCGGGTGAGGGATGACCATACTGGCCAGGCGGCGGAGCTCCGTACGGTTGTTGGGGAGGAGGGGGTTGGCCATAGGGAGCTTGCTGGTGGCCCGGAGGAGGGTACTGTCCTGGCGGAGGGCCTTGATTGTAATGACCGCCATGCTGGGGAGGCGGATAGTGGCCTTGGGGCGGGTATTGGCTAGGTGGAGGATACTGTCCTTGCGGAGGAGGATAGTGGCCACCCTGAGGAGGAGGGTACTGTCCATAACCTTGCTGGGGAGGCGGTTCTGCGAGGAAAGGATCAAAGGTCAGCTACTGGTGTCGCATGCACGCGCATCGGGGATGGTGGTAGCTCGGAGTTGTACTCACGCCCATAACCACCGTAACCTTGGTATGACATGTTGTGCGACAATAGGAAAATGAGTTGGATACTGCTTGGAAGGATGCCAAAGACGAAACTAGAGTTATATTGGTAAGAATTACAGGTCGTCAGCCAAGAAATGGGCAGCAGGTGGAGTCTGGGTAGGCTTTGTATAACATGACTGGTAGTGACGAAATAAGGCGCACTGGCGAGGCTGAGTTGAGCTGGACGTCATCGCTGGCGAGTAGTGTGGCACAGGCTCCTCATCATTTTCCAAAATTTCGTCTTTAAACCTTTTGTCTGCTGCAAGCCCTCTACTCATAAAACTGGTGTCATTTGCAGGGTTCTTGGGAAATAAATGCTGCAAATGAAACAATCGGAATTGAGATATGTTCCGGTGAGCCTTGATTGCAAGGAAGATAAATTTAGCAGCACACACACACGCCGCACAATGATGGGAGGCATTAGTGGGGGTGGTGGAAGTTCAGCACCGCCACAATGCAGACCAAGAATTGTGACGCGGCGAATGAACAAAAGGAAGAACACGAGAGATCAATTCCGACGATCTGCAGATGTATGGCTTACACTAATGGCTACAGAGTAGATTGTGTGACTACTGTACATCCCCCCTCTAAATTTTCACGCTTTGATCCGATCCGAAAACCTCCTGTTTACGGATAGAAGCAGCAATGAACAAGCAAAAATAGATGGCTGGTCGAACTCCCTGCGCCAGGGGAACTGGTGCGTGGCTTGAATGCATTACAGGCAGCATGTCCCCACTATCCGCCGAGCTTCAGCGCATGTCAACCCCACTAGACCCTGCTTTTGCTACCGCATTTAGTCTCCAACCACCAAATATTCCCAACCACCGAAATAAAAAGTAATGCATCCCAGCAGGGATCACGCTCCTTTGACCAGCCATGCGGCGAAGAAAATGCTCGTTGCACCCGGTTGGCTGCATTTTTGACATTTGCAGATCTTACAACGTTCAAACTTTGCAGAATCGAATTCATCAACCGGTCTTTTCGACCTTCAGCAAGCAATCATTGCTTAACCAGACACTGCCTGCAGGCGAGACACGATGCACGGCATCATCGCCTTCCAGCTCGCTCTTTCATTCATCTCGACCACATCGGCTTTGCCTCACTTGAACCAGAGGACACCTGCAGATGCCGCCAAGAAACCATCCTATTCTGTGGTACCCCTCGAGCCAGGAAACCCGTCAGGAAATGACGGTGGAGGCAATGGAGGAGGCGGCGGCGGCGGGGGGGATGGTGATGATCCCGTCACTGTAGTCAAGACGGTTGTCAAGACTCAGACAAAGACACCAGCGACTGTTACCAAACAAATCCCTACAACGGTCATTTCCATCGTCGATATCCACGGCGACGCTACCACAACGGTCACCGTCACTCCCACTGTAGCTCCTACCACCTCGACATTATCTACGTCGTCGATTTCATCCACTATCCGGTCCGCAAACACAACAAGCATTCAGCCGACATCCATAAGCTTGCCAACAACTTCTCCTCAGCCTTCGATCACAGTTTCTAGCGTACCTAGTAACTCTACACAGACCATCAGCATCGCCACATCAACGGTCACTGTTATTGAAGGCTTGCCTACTACCACAGCTTCGATGACACTGACACAAACACCCTCTTTCACAACTTCCTTCAAGCCATCTTCCTCGTCTTCCAAGACCTACGATGATGGCATGTGGCACACTACATATCCTCCGTGGAACGCTACGGCTATCCACAGATTTCGATGATCTAGAACGAAGCAAGGAACGATTATTAAGAACGACCAGCAGCGATGTATAGAACGCAACTTTTGCATATGAAGGAATGGTTTAGGCATATTGGGGTTTCCCGGGCATTCACGTTATTTATTTACACCATATCATGGACTGTACAAATGCATATTAATTTTTAGACACAAGATAGACTTCAGGGCAGTTTTATACACTACACATTTATTCAATCGCTAACATGCGCTGTGAACTCACTAACAGCATCCACTAACACCGTTGGTCCACTGTGGGCTTCAGACGGTTCTCACAAGCAGGCTTCCTGCGGTCCACCAGCCGTCACGTGTTAACGTGCGACGACCGTGAACGCGTGAAAACGCCATACGAACCATCACCATTTGTGTTATGCTCCGGGACTGTATTGGTCGCTTAAGCAATTCTTAATAACTTCTGACAAATGGCATTTGCAGCATGGAATCCCCAGCTTCCGTAGCTCCAAAAAGCCCCTCAGGCGACCCTGAGGTTGATTTGAATGACCCTGACTTGGATGATGAGTTCAAAACGTTAAAATACCATCTTCTGGGTCCATCTCTGACAAAGGCGGGACAAGATAAGGTTGACCAAAGCAAGGTACAAACTCTTGAATATAATATAATTTCAAACAATTAACGAGTGCAGGTCTCAGAGATCATTTATAATGCTTCAAAGGGCTCTAAATTCTTCAATCGAGAAGAAGAGCGGGATAAGGAACTCACCAAGAAGATTGAGCACATTCAAACGAAGAGAAAGCAACTCGAGAAGCTAGATTTGACTCGAGACTTGCGAAACGCAGACAGGCTCATCGCGGAGTTGGAGCTTACCAGAGACTTGTCGCAACACATTGTCCATGTAGATTGCGATGCTTTCTACGCTGCAGTGGAGCAACTTGAGCGACCAGAATTGACGGAACTGCCATTCGCAGTCGGCGGTGGTGTTTTGACGACATGCAACTATATCGCGCGCCAGTTTGGCTGTCGTTCCGGCATGGCCGGCTTTGTTGCCAAGAAACTCTGTCCTCAGCTGATCATGATTAAGCCGAACTTTGACAAGTACACGGCAAAGGCGCGTGAAGTGAGAGCTGTTCTGGCCGAGTACGATGCCAGATTCGAGAGCGCGAGTATTGACGAGGCGTACTTGAACATCACAGAGTACTGCGAAGAACACGACGTGGATCCTGCCGAGGCCGTAGATCAAATGCGACGTGAAGTTCACGAGGCCTCGAAAATCACAGTGTCCGCAGGCATTGCTGCCAATGCAAAGCTAGCAAAAATATGTTCCAATATGAATAAGCCAAATGGTCAATACATCTTACCTAGGGACAGAAACACCATCATGGCATTCATGCGCGATCTGCCCACGAGACAAGTAAATGGCATCGGAAGAGTGCTTGAACGTCAACTCTCAGAAATCGGAATTAAAACATGCGGCAACATATATGAATATCGCCAGATGCTCCAACCGTTGTTTGGAGAGAAGACCTGTGAATTCCTGCTGAGATGCTACCTTGGGTTGGGACGAACAAGAATCCAACCTGCAGAGGAGTACGAAAGGAAAAGTGTAGGCACTGAGCGAACGTTTAGCGAGATATCGGATCCGAACCTGTTACGAGAGAAGATGCGAAAGACTGCCGAAGATCTAGAGAAGGACATGAAGCGTGCAGAATGCAAAGGCCGCACGCTGTGCTTGAAAGTGAAACTTCACACATTTGAGGTCCTGACTCGTCAAGTAGTCACTCCACGGGCAATTTGCACGGCAGATGATTTGTACACCTTCGGATTACCCATGTTGGCGAAGTTAGAGCAGGAAATACCAGGTATGAAACTACGGTTGTTGGGACTGCGGTGCACACACCTTGTGAGCACGAAAAAGCCAGATACCATGGCTTTCTTTGGATTCAAAACGCGGCGAGGCGAGGATGACGCAGCCAAAGTCACAACAACACCTGATACTTTGGAGTCAACGGAACATGTTACGACGCATATTGATGACGATGCTCCCCAGCAACCCGAAAATGATGAGGTACGACACCACGGAAAAGAGATCGAACCAAATCCGCAGAAGAGGGAATCTCCTCACCAGGAAGAGTGGTGGGACTGTCCAATATGCCAACGACCACAAGGCGCAAACGAAAGACTATTCAATGAGCACATTGACCTGTGTTTATCGCGCCAGACCATCAGAGATGCAGTACAGGCCGACGACGTCGCGGCTCCTCCCACACCAGCAACCACACAGCCAAGTAAGAAACCGAAATTAGGAGAGAAGCGCAAGCCGAAGTCAAACACGATAGATCCTCGTCAAAAGAGACTCAATTTTGGATAGCAAAAGATGCATAATGATAAATGACTTACGAATTCTAACCTATATATTGCTAATATGTACCACTGTGATGAGGATGTTAGGTACACTGGACAATACTAAAATCCAAACATATTCTCGTCATCTTCATATCCCCAGTCTTTGTAATGTTAGCAAAGAACTCAGAATATAACAAGTTGAAACTCACCTTTAAGCGCTGGGAGAGCGGCTTTCTGAATCATAGGAGGCGGTCCACATAGTAGCGCAACGGTACTCTTCTCTGGAGGGAACAGGCTGTCTTTGATGATGTCCTCATTTACGTGTCCCTTAAGGCCTGTCCAATCGTCACTGGGTGCACTTAATACGTGCGTAATTTTGAGCTGGCCCTTTGAGTTCTTCTCAAACTCCTCCAATTCATCATGAAGTAATATATCGTTCTTCGTCTTGTTGGCATCCACCACCTTGATTTGTGTCTTATCACCGGGAGTAAGCAGGATTCGAGCAATGAGAGAGTAACCAGGCGTGATTCCAGATCCTCCTAGTACCAGCGATACGCGATCGAAGTGGCGTTCTTTGCCTTCAATGACAAAATCACCGTTGCCATTGTAGACTATCTCACCTGTCGGTCCGCGGATCTCAATCTCTTCCCCGATGGGGACACAGTCTAGGATATTCGACATGGCACCACCTGGTTGGTTATCGTCAGGGAAGTACGTTTTGATGGTGAGGTCGAAGGTCCCATCGCCATCTCGCAGAGAATTATCGACTCTGTCAACTTCCTTGTCGTTCTCTGATGTGGAAGGGAGCAGTGGGCGTGTTGGTGTGTAGCTACGGATAAGCATCTTGTCTTGGAGGTGGAAGCCAATTTGGACGTGTTGACAGGTACCGAGGCCAAGCAGCTTCTTTTTGCCAGGTAATTGGAAAGTGTATGTTCGAGAATCTTCAGAGAGTTGTTTGCGGTCTATGAGTTTCACCGGAACCCATCTATGTTTTTGAAGAGTGATTTGATCGCCTTGATCATTGGAACCTGATTGTTCTTTAGCAGCCGCTTCGGCATTCTTCTTTATAAAGTTAAGGGCCTTCTCGGTGACAACACCAAGAATACAATCTGTGCGCTATCAGTAAGATTATATCTCTCGTATGGCGCTATTCACATACCTTGTAGCTTTTGGTGAGCATAGTCATCGTGGATAGAAGCGAATTCGTCTGATGTCTCTTGGTGTACTTTTCCAGCATGTCCGAGAATGGAAGCAGCACCACCTGGATGCCAGTCCAGCACACTCGTGGCATCATATACTTTGCCATCAATGACAAGCCAGCAATCATTGGCACTATTATGCTTCTCGATTTCCTCCCGAGTAAACTCCTTCTGTGGAGCACTAGCTTCCTGTTTCGCTTGCTCGATCTGATTTTCAACACTCGGCTTCATCCAACCGCCATCTCCGGTTCCTGGCTCAGTTGGATGCCGAAACAGTATCGCCGGCTCTTTTGAATCTTTGTCTTCGACAATCTCAGGACGCACCACATACCAGCAATTATTCATCATACCCATGATATTCCAATTTGCATCCCGGGGTTGCGTATTCTTGAAAACGTTGAAACATCGAACAGTAATGCTCGAAGCACGGACTAGATGTGAAAGTTCAACATCCACATGCCAGTGAACCCAAGTCCAGAATTTATTCCCATGACGGACTGGATAGTCGGGGAACTTTCTTATGCAGTAGAGCCAGGTCTTCCCATCATCGAGAGAGACTTCGACTCGCTGTACTTCATGCCCACCTCCGTCGTACGCAAATCCTGCAATGCGGTAGGTGTTGCCTTTGCGCACTTCCGACAATGGAATGGTCTCTCCTTGGGCAGGATTTACAACAACAGAGTTCAGGTTCTGTTCATTGCAAGCTGTGTCAGGATGGTGAAAAAGAGCTTCAGCAAAGGGACCATCCTTTTCTGTCACGAAAGCCGGCAAAACACGGTTGTCCCATATATGGTAATGAGAGTCGTTTTCCTTGTCCGAGATCCAGATCCTGCTCACCCACTTGACGCAACGCCCGCCAACGTAGCCCGGGATTATGAGTCGTAAGGGGTATCCATGATCTGGGGGCAGCGGAACATCGTTCATCTCCTGAGCGAGAATCACATCGTTTGTCGAATCCATCACATACTCAAATGGTATACATGTTGAGTATTTGCCGTCACTTGGCTCGTCAGCTCCTTCAAAGTTAACCCAGTATCTGACATTGCCCATATTTGGCAACTTCTCTGGCACGCCAGCATCCAACAAAACGTCTCGTACAAGAGGACCCTTCCAATAGGCGCAGCCAATTCCACCTGGTCCCCATCCAAATCCCTTGCTTTTTCGAAGCATGTTAAGCTCCTTTCTTCGATTTCCATCACAAGCCAGGGCGACGGGTATGTTGATAGTTTCCAATTGCTTCAAATGGTCCATGGTGAACGATTTCGTCTTGCCGTCTACTTCGACATGGAGTTTATGAAACTCCCATAACAGGCGAGGCACGGCGCCATGGTTTCGTACGTAGTGCAATTCGTTGGGTGTGATCAATCCAGCATCAAAAAGATGTCTGAGCTGCGGTTCGGCATTCATGGGATGTTTCCCTGTTAGGCGAACAAGCCAGGATGACCGTGGCAGCCAGTTATCGGGGCTGAACTGGTCCTGTTCGTCAATTGAGATTTGTGTCATGTTGGTCTTTTGCGGTGATTTCCTCTTGCCATTATTCTCCTTTAGTTGGCAGACATACGACTTCTCGTGCTCTAGAGAACGAAGGAGTGCCAGTTCTTGTGGCGTGTACTTATCGGCCCAAGACTCATCCGTCTTGTCGTCCCCATTTTCAGTGTCATCGTCATCGCTGCTCTTGTTGGTAGTGGCGTAGGCGTCGTGGTGTTTGTCCTTGTCTGACTCTCGCTTCCATTCGTGCTCTTGCTGAGGTTTCTGTTCCTCCTTTGGGTTATCCTTCTCCTTTTCCGCTTTTGCCTCTTCTTCTTTCTTTCGCCGATTAATGTTCGCCGGCCAATCTTCCTCATTCTTGACCCAATCTTCAGTGGTGTCGAGGACGTATCGCCAACCGAGAGATCTATTCTCGGGATGTCGTAGGTGAAAGTCCTACACGCCAGTTAGTTCAATTGCTTCTCGACGGTCTTCAAGTCGATACATACAGGTTGGTGAGAAATCAAATCTCGAAAATTGACAAGTTTGCCACTAGTTTCCTGACGCTTCAACTCCGTCATCTCCAGCCGCGCTTCCTCAATCTCATTGCGATAATCAGAGTGCTCGCTAGTAAACCCAGGTTTGCGATTGGTCTTGTCTCGGTAGCCTACTCTATGCTGGTGGCCTGCACCCCAATTGGGCTCGTTTGCAATCTCTTCAGAGCTCGACCCTGGATGTGGCCGCACCTTAACAGTCCATTGTTTGTAAGTCATTGCGATTTCGGTTTCGCTGTAGTCAGTGGGGGAAAGCGTGTACGTTGAATTGCGAAAGAAAAAAAAATCAACTAGAGCTGATGGGCACAGAGGCATACCATTGGCTTTTAAACCATGGCATACTAGATCCATGGTATCGAATTCGCTGGAAACAAGCTCCGCGGAGAAACCTTATAGTGACGTACCAGAAGAAAGCCATCATTTTGTCTCCATCCTCTTTTGAAGACTCAATTCATCCGTGCCAACGCCTCTGACGACATGCCCTGTCTACATGGCTACTGTGACAGATATCAGTGTATTCCTCAGCCTACATAAGCTAATCACATATGAATAGATCGAAGCCCTTACTTAGTCTTCAAGCAAGACCTCCAAAAAAAATCGGTGATTTGTACCTGAGGCAAAGGTAGCGTCATCATGTCCACTAGCGCATCTGCTATCTCAACCAACGTGGGGAAAGCTTCTTGTGGGGCATCGATACGATAGTCAAGAGCGGGCAGTTGGACAAGAGTTTATTCTTTATTTGCAGTGATTCTATGTTGCAGCATATGAAAAGCAGCTTCTATTCAAGGTTTACTGCTGGGTTTTCCAGCATCTCGCTGCTACGGCCGGCCGGCCTGCCTGCCAGCCATTCGTTCTTTCGTTCGTTTGTTACGTGGTCGTGGAAAACGTACGGCGTTGGAGAACATTTACAGGTCCTCCTGTAAGGGCCGTCGTTAGCCAGCCGAATCAACCACATGGTTCGAACTTTTTAACACTCACCTTCTCGGCGCTCTCCTCCTTCTCTTCCTTAGGAGTCTCAACGCCCTTGATGCCAACCAGCTCGGTCTCGAAGACTACGCAACGTCAGTATTGTGGATTGTCGAAGAACCGGGGGAATGTCGTACCAAGGGTAGAGCCGGCAGGAATAGGACCAATCGCACGGTCGCCGTAAGCCAGCTCAGGGGGGATGGTCAAAGTTCTGTAGTACACACAATACAGTTAGCAGGCCGTGGCTTCAGCAAAGGTACAAGTTTCGAAGCAAGGGATTAGACGAACCTCTTTTCACCAATGCACATGTCCAAGAGACCCTGATCCCACCTGGTAACACAATTAGTCTCACAAAATCACTGACGTGGCATTATGCAGTTCAAGCGGAAATGACGAACCCCTTGATGACTTGACCAGATCCGACAGTGAATGTCAATGGTTGGTTGCGATCGTAACCTAGTTCGTGATATTAGCACAACGCACATCTCCAAACACACGCCTCAAAGTCGCACCGAGGGTGGATGAAAACAACACGGTTTAAAAAAAACAGCGATGGCGCGTGAGGAATCAGATTTTTCACATACTGGCATCAAACTTCTCTCCGGAGTCGGCCAATGTTCCCTTGTAGTGCATGGACACGAAATCTCCCTTCTGGGTCTTGCGGTCGCACTCGACCTTGTGAGTGACGTCAATCTTCAGCTCGCCGGCTGAAGCGTAGCCGATGACGGCAGCAGTCAGGGCGGAAAAGACAAATGAGGCTTTCATTGTGGCGGATTGGTGTAGGGGGGTATTGTTTTTGGGGTTGTGGTGATGGGAAGAAGGCGGGGGGGGTAGCAAAGAAAAATGGCCAAGAGGGAAAATGAATTGAAATGCTGGGGGAGCGAGCTTAGAGGCCACATTAGCCTTAGCGAGGTGTGCGGGTGTGTGCGGTGCTCTATTGTGCTGTGCCTCCGCTGTGCTGGCACTAGCACGAGTAATTTTACTGGAGCCGGCAGCGCCAAACCTGTTGAAGATGGCCAGGGACCCTCTGATGATGTGCTGGGGGTGGAGTGTCGGCAGCTTGTCTTGGATTGGAGCCGCTGCATATGAAGCTCCGCTCAACTGAACGGGCATCCGCAGCATGCGTTGGCCGTTGCAGAAATGGGCAAGGGACGACACCACAGGCGTATGGAAAATGAAAAATGGATGTAAAAACTCTGGTGTATGGATATCGGGTGGCAAATTATCAAGGTACATGAGATCAGCCTCAGTGTACCTGAGCCAAGGTCGCTAGGCCATCAAATTGGAAGGTACCCTGCATAGGTCACTTTTTACCATCGTGACTTGCCATGCTGCCGACTGATTAGCCTACTACAGTGTGGCTGCATAGCTTCAGGAACAGATAATTAGCCTGGCAGCTGGAAAAATTTTCATTCTCGCCTGACCCTCATGAAAATAAGACGAAGGTCCGAGTTTGGGAAAAGGAGCAAGAAAGAAAATTCCAATGGCAACGCCGATGCTTCCAAGGCGTTTTCAATTGCCAGGAATTGGTACAACGACCTGTCGTCATCGTTGGGCGAGGCTTTGCTGACGACCATTTGTATTGAATCCCAGCTCAATCTCGTGTCCCTGCCGTTGCTCGCCCTGGATTCGTCAGCTCGCCAAATAATTTCAGTTGTTTTATACAAATCACAAGCGACTAATCCCATACAGGCATTTCCTGGCTTGAGCAAGACGTGAAGTATATGCTTTGTCATGTGGTACCGCACCGCAACTTAAATTGCCTTAACTTGGTTCGTGGGCGAGGTACATGACGTATCGCGGAGGGTCTCATTGGGCAATGGATGTGAATAGAGCAGCAATAAAAACAATGCCACGTTTACGTCGCTCATGGGCTTGCTATGAACGCCGGTTCCTGCATCCTATAGTTGGGCCCCGCCACCCTCATGGAAAAAAGAGGCGCCTGGTACGTGACATGACAAGCACCGACAGGGCGGGCAAAGAAACCGGGGCGTGGGTGCCGCTCGATGATCGTGGAACGACACCATAGTGAGGCAAAAGAATATGGGTGGCGGACGATTGCCTAACCTCACTTGCAGCGGATTTGGGTCGCCTTGTCGCGTTTTGTCACGACAATGACTGAGACCACAATGTGAACACCGCTGTGCAACCTAAAGTGCAGTATCCGTGAACTACACAAGCTGGTTGTGTCGACATTATGCACATTGAGCCGCATTGGGCAAACGCACGGCAGAGGGGACACAGTTAGAAAGTGAGACAAGGGGAAGAGAGACATTTGCGACATCTACATGGGCCAAGTGATCGTTCACTGTAGCTACATGCATGTGCAATAACAATTCACCACTAACCGTGCTGCCTCGATTGGACTCTACGCCAAGTCGCCGGAGATGCTGCGTTTGACGAATCATCTGCAGCCTCACGCAAGGTGGCTCGGTAAAATTTTCGTCGGGGTTGAGTCTAGCTAAGACAAACCCAACGCCTCGTTAATCCTTTTCAGAAACAACGGACGTCAATGTCATGGCTCGAGGCGTGTGATTGGGCAATGTCCATCAAAGACATGTGGAAGCGTCTCAGGATCTGCTGGTCTAGCTCGTGTCTTGTCCTCTTTTTCTCTCTGTGCCGTCTAGGTGTTTGAACCTGAAATTTGTTTTAGTGGCTGGAACTAGATCGAGTAGCATTATAGGGGATTTTTTTATCCCATCATGCATATGCATAAGGCTACATAGGATTGGCCACGTTCAGGTACCTCTCATGCGAGTTGGTGGGTAAAGTATGGAGTGTTGCACAATACGATATAGCACAACACCTATCAGAAAGGACTGGGGCAGTGTGTGGGAAAGCAAAGTAACGGGAGTCAAAAACCGACACCGAAAGATCTTAGTTAGGAGCCTTGCCTTGTCCAGGCAAATAGGCATTACTGTTCAGCAAAGCATTATTTGTTGGGACTGGCTCTTGTGTGATGCCCTACGCTAGCGTCTCGTTTTTATTTAATTCGATTTTCCTTTTTACTTGCTGTTAACGGTGGCGGAGTCAAGGTAAGGCAACAGGCACTAGAAGAAAAGCCCCATAGTCCACGCCAATGAGAGGGACAACAGGGAAACCTGTGTTTGCGCACAATTCTATCATAAACACTGTTGTGTAGCTGGAATTGCTGTTGGGGAACCCTTGCACTGTTTGATGTACTCACGATGAAGGGTACCTCCCACCCCTGTATGCGGTCACATAGTTCGATGGCGCCAAGAAACCACACTAGACCCAACCAAGCACTTCTCTGACGCCATTGTACCAGCATGCGCTCTCTTTCTTGTCTTTTTTGGCTCCGTAATTTTTATATTTCGAATAAGTCGGGCCCTTATGGGCCAATGAGCCTGGAGGGCAACCCCATCGCTGCCGTTGACACTTCTCCAAGGGTCCCACCAGACCCGATGCCTTCAGGCAACAGCAGGCTACATTTATTTTATTTTATTCCTTCTGTTTCTTGTCTTTGTCCTTGGAAACAAGGCGGAATGTAGTTTCTGCCTCCTTTACTTTTTACATACGCCCCATTGCCCCATTTCTCATCTTTCCCCTTCTCTTCTGCAATTGTCTTTCTTCCCACGCCTAGGCGTCTGACTCACTTGCTTGGCCTGATGATAGAAAGCCCCAGAACGCAGGCATCCATATGATCCAACCACTATCAACTTAGCTTTCGTCGAGTGTGTTCTTGTGCAATACCACCACTGCCGCTCCCATTGAGTTGCCCGGTCTCAAGTCGTGCTCCGCCCATCTGTTCCTTATCGTCTTGTCTTGGTCTTTTGAGTCACGGTCCATCTCCATTCATGTCATTGTCTTTCTCTCCGCTGTGCGGTGACTGCTGTGCCGCCATCACACCAGCCCTTCCCTGCTCAGCATGGCTTGTACATGTTCTAGTGCCGTAGTTTATTCTCGCCCTGTTTCTTTTGTGCTTTCTCTGTTGAAGTCTTGGTCTACAAATAGCGAGCCGTGCCTCCCTCGAAACGATGCCATTCTCCCTCTTCCTCTTCATCACAATTCACACCAATCCAGCTCTCACTTCGTCGACTATTCTTCCCAGCATTTTCCTCTACCCAATCCTACTTTACCCTCAACCTTTGCCAAGCACCAAACAGCCATTCAACATGCCTGCTAGTTCACCAAACACTAGCCCCAACAGCAGCCGTGGCACTTCTGCCAACGGCAATCATAACACCGGCTATGCCTACCGTGCCCATGGTGGTGGTATGTCCTGCCCGGGTCTTGGTTCTAGTGATCAAACTGTTTTTACTGACTTGATAGACACGCATCAAACCTATGTCATTAGTAGCGGTGGCGCCAATATCCACAAACACAGCGGCACAGGCTATGAAAAGTACGCCCCAAGTCCCAAATACCAGGGCGGCTACCACGGCCAACCCTACTAGCTTTGGGGCATGACGAAGGCTCTCTACGAGCACAGAACCCCGATCCAATGCCGTTGGTTCTGGCAACGATCGAATGTATATTATATGGGGCGAACGGAACGATTTACTTGAGAACGAGTTTACTATGCCCCGCGGCACCATTAAATGGCACACGAGAGGCTGAATATATAAGACTGGAATTAGATCGATATATAAGATAGAATAGACTGCTGGTATTGCAATTGACTTATTTGTTTTCAGATTGCTGGTAGTGTGACATGTCTTTATTTCATGCAATGTGGTTGGCCAATTGCATCGACTCGGGTATCAACCGATTTGACAGCTTTGGCGCTGCCTCATCCAATCATGGTCGCGTGCTTCAGATGACTCGCATACTGTGAAACGTGACTTAGTGAACTGTGATGAGGCTTCTATTTATGGAAAAACAGCAGCAATGCCCAATTTGTAGGAGATGGGCCCTGTCCAATACTCTGATCGGGCCGCAATGGCACCCTGTAGTGTCACTCACAAAGAGTGGTAAGAAAACGTCCTCCAAACAAACAATAAAATAGATATCTCGATTCCATTACTACGAAATGAGCCACTAAATAGGCTTCCAATGATACTTGGGTTCGTTGGGATTTTTCTTTGATTTTTGTTTGGGGGTTTTTCTCTCTTTCGATTACTGTCGGCTGGAGGCGAATCATGCACCACCCTCACGCTTAGCATATTCCTCCTCTATCGCCTCTTCATACTTCTCCTCAGCTGTTCGAGGATCCTCGCGCAAAACTCCGCCCTTGACAAGATCCTCGGGATCAGGGCGTTGGGAAATTTTATCGTTGAGCTTGTCCTCGAGCATTGCCTTTTGCAGCTGTCACAGTTCGGTTAGTATGCCTTTTAAAAAACGACGGCGTAATCAACTCTTTTTCTCGTTAACTTACTTCTCTCTGGTGCGACTGGAGTCCAGGAGCTGCTGTCGAGGCGGGAAGGATGTTCTCTGTAATAGCTTGGTTAGCAAGAAACAAGCTCGGATAACTACAGATAAGCGCGGGACGACATACTACCGATGAGCTCAGTACGGTCGGGACGGTGCATTAGATGGTTCTCAAGAGAGTTCTTTCTCTCGTGGTCAGGGCGACGAACTGGGGAGATGGGCGTTTCGTCAACGCTGGCGGGAGGTTGCTGCTGCTCGTTGGACTCTGCCATGGTTGCGGACCTGCTTAGTGTAGTGCTGTGCTGGGCTTGTAGGAGTCGCCTGGCGTTCTAAGTGTACTATCAAGCTTCCAGAGCTGTGGCGATGATGCGCTCTGTTTGACAGGTGGGGAAGCTGCGAGAAATGAAGATGGTGGGCAGAGAGCGAGCTGGGTCCTATTTAAACAAAGCGACCTGTCCAATCCTGCCTCGTTGATGCGGCAGCAAACAAGGTTGGAGCTCTCCACTGCAACACCGATCCCCTCACCAAAGTAACCCACTACTGCTACCTTTGGAGCGCTGATGATGCTTAGGTGGCGGGTGACAATGGGGCAGTCGCTTGGTATGTGGGCTAGGCTACCCCGCAACCATGCAAGCCCAGCTTTGGTCAGGACAGCGCTTATTACTGCATTGCAGCTATACACGCCAGTGTTGAGACCAATCTGGTTTGGGAATCGTTCATTAACAAAGGACCGACTGTTAAAGCGAATAAAATATCCCTCTGCATTTAATGGAATGGCTGACTGCACGCCCGAGACGCCCTTACACGGGCTTGTACTGCCTTGTATTGCTTCGTTGGTCAGTAACCTAGAACGGGCCAATCACCATAGGCGCAATAGTACCCTGCACTTACTGGCGCTTCCACCACCTTGCCTTACGGGGTATCGCCGATGCAAAACTTTGAGATAAGCTTAGATTTTGGTCGTATGGTAGCATCTCCTATCAAAATAGTAGTTGCAAATTAAATTTTGGTACTGAATCTCGCAATGGTCGAGGGCATACTTGTTGAAAGTGGTTTCCTTGAAGGGGTATATTATCCATGTAGTGGCGCGCTTGAGCATGGTAAGGACTCCCAACTGGATTGAATATAACATGTATTTGCAAACTAGAATCACAGACCACTATTCTTGACAAAAATGCCATTTGATTGTCATCAAATTATTCGCTTTTGCACCCGGTTGCGTAACCTTTCTTTGCTGTGTGTATAAATAATGCCATACACCCACTCCATCCACTCTGCAAAGATATATCGTAGAGCAAAATACGAATATTGGAGATAAAACTTTTTATTAACGACAGTTTTGACTTACACTATCAAGGTTCATCTCACCAGCGTGTAGGTCTTGCTCCTGTCAAGATGGGTCTTCCACTAGCAAATTGCCTCCCCATCTTAGCATTAGCGGCCGTTCTGCTAATCTTTTTTTTTTCTTTCTTTGATTTGAAAAACTTCCAGACAGAAACACTTTGCAAAGACATCATACAGTATATTCATGATGAATAACAACACAAAGAATTAAATATAGAAACGGTGGATAATCCTTTAGTATGATGACGTCGCTGGGCGTCAATGTTAGTGAGGGCGCGTAATGTGGCGGTCGCTGACTCGTCGCTGAGCCTCTTGCCCCCAACGTAGTAGGAGGCGGTAAATTGTCGGGGTTCTGCGTCACCTTTTCCAGGCACCGCTTTATCATTATTACGGCGGGCAGCCCGCAAACCCGCAATCCAGTCCTCCGTAGAACCAGCCACACAAAGGCTCCGGGGGAAGAAACACACAACACTTCCATTGTCACTTTCCATCTTGCATCTTTTCCCATGCGCAATTTCGCCTTGCGCTCTCTGCTGTACCAGCTTGCTTGTTAATTCCTAATTTTCTCATACCATCTCGCTTTCCTTGATTTCCGCTTCATTCTAGTTGCCCACCATGGTAAGCTATGCTCCCTATCACCCCCTCCACTCGCCAACTTCGTTATGCGACCGAGGTGTCTGACCACGATTCCATCGTGTAACAGGGTATTTCCAGACGTCCCAAGGACAAAGCAGCTCGAAATGCTCAGCAGGGTGCATCGCAAGGAGGCAGCGCGAAACCCAAAAAGGCTACCTTCGAGGTAACCAAGAAGAAGGAGATTGGCGTCTCCGACCTGACCTTGCTCAGCAAAGTGTCTAACGACGCAATCAACGACAACCTGAAAAAACGCTTCGAGGGTGCCGAAATTTACACATATATTGGCCATGTGTTGGTGTCCGTCAACCCGTTCCGTGACCTTGGCATCTACACCGACCAGGTGCTCGATAGCTACAAGGGAAAGAACCGTTTGGAGATGCCCCCTCATGTGTTTGCTATTGCCGAATCTGCATACTACAACATGAAGGCATACCATGACAATCAGTGTGTAATTATCTCAGGTGAATCCGGTGCCGGAAAGACAGAGGCTGCCAAGCGCATCATGCAATACATTGCCAATGTGTCCGGAGAACAATCCGGCGAGATTAAGAAGATCAAGGACATGGTCCTGGCGACCAACCCGCTCTTGGAATCTTTCGGAAATGCAAAGACACTTCGAAACAACAATTCTTCACGATTCGGTAAATACCTTCAAATCCACTTCAACCAACAAGGCGAGCCAGTAGGAGCGGACATCACCAACTATCTCCTCGAAAAGACTCGAGTCGTTGGCCAGATTACAAACGAACGAAACTTCCACATCTTTTACCAATTCACCAAGGGTGCTTCGCGACAGTATCAGGAACTTTTCGGCATCCAGAAGCCCGAAACGTACTTGTATACTAGCCGATCGAAGTGCTTCGACGTTGATGGCATCGACGATCTTGCAGAATACCAAGATACGCTCAATGCCATGAAGACTATTGGTCTGAGCCAAGCCGAGCAGGACGAGATCTTCCGCATGCTAGCGACTGTGTTGTGGATTGGCAACATTCAATTCAAAGAGGATGACAGTGGTTATGCTGAAGTGGCTGACAGATCAGTCGTAGACTTTGTCTCTTACTTAATGGAAGTAACGCCAGAGCAGCTCATCAAAGGTATTACCATTAGAATTTTGACTCCTCGCAATGGCGAAGTCATTGAATCTCCCGCGAACCCGGCACAAGCCACCGCGACCCGAGACGCTCTTGCTAAGGCTATCTATAACAACCTCTTTGACTGGATCGTCGACCGAATCAATAAGTCCCTCAAGGCAAAGCAAGCTACTGCCAACACCATTGGAATTTTGGATATTTACGGATTCGAAATCTTCGAGAAGAATAGCTTTGAGCAACTTTGCATCAACTACGTGAACGAGAAGCTGCAACAGATCTTCATTCAGCTTACTCTCAAGACAGAGCAAGAAGAGTACGCGCGAGAGAAGATTCAATGGACTCCCATTCAATACTTCGACAACAAGGTCGTGTGCGACCTCATTGAGCAAATTCGACCTCCTGGGATTTTGTCGGCTATGAAGGATGCTACCAAGACTGCCCACGCCGACCCTGCTGCCTGTGACAGAACTTTCATGCAGAGCATCAATGGCATGCAGCATGCCCATTTGACACCACGTCAAGGTAGTTTCATCGTCAAGCACTATGCTGGTGATGTTACATATGCTGTGGATGGAATCACAGACAAGAACAAGGATCAGCTTCTCAAGGGACTGTTGAACCTTTTCCAAAAGAGTGGCAACAAGTTCATCCACACTCTTTTCCCCAACCAGGTAGACCAGGACAACCGCAAGCAACCACCATCGGCCGGCGACCGAATCCGGACCTCTGCCAATGCTTTGGTGGAGACGCTCATGAAGTGCCAACCTTCCTACATCCGAACAATCAAACCCAACGAGAACAAGTCGGCTACGGAGTATAATAGCCCCAACGTCTTGCATCAGATCAAATATCTTGGTCTCCAGGAAAATGTTCGCATTCGTCGTGCAGGTTTTGCGTACAGACAAGCCTTTGACAAGTTTGTAGACCGTTTCTTCCTCCTCTCTCCCGCAACCTCTTACGCTGGCGAATACACTTGGCAAGGGTCCTATGAAGATGCTGTAAAACAAATTCTCAAAGACACAAGCATCCCTAAAGAAGAATGGCAGCTCGGTGTTACCAAAGCTTTCATCAAGGCTCCTGAAACACTCTTCGCTTTGGAGCACATGCGAGACAGATACTGGCACAACATGGCGACCCGTATACAGAGAATGTGGAGGGCTTATCTTGCATACCGTGCCGAGTGCGCAACCAGAATTCAACGCGTGTGGAGGAAAAAGCGCACAGGTGCCGAATATCTCCAGTTGCGCGACCAAGGCCATCGGGTACTACAGGGCCGCAAAGAGCGCAGGAGAATGAGTTTGCTAGGATCTCGCCGTTTCTTGGGCGACTACTTGGGCATCAACGCCTCCAACGGACACGGTGCCCAGATTCGACAAGGCGCTAACGTCGGGTCCAACGAGAGGGCCATCTTCTCTTGTCGCGGAGAGCTGCTTGAAGCTAAGTTCGGTCGCTCAAGTAAAGCCAGTCCTAGAATTATTGTCGTCACAAACAGCAAGTTCTATATCATTGCTCAAATGCTGGTAAATGGGCAACCGCAGATTGCAGTTGAGCGCTCGTTCCCACTCGGATCAATCAAATTTATTAGCACATCCACTGCTCAAGATGACTGGTTTTCTCTTGGAGTTGGATCTCCTCAGGAAGCTGATCCTTTATTGAATTGCGTTTTCAAGACCGAGATGTTTACGCAAATGCAGCGCGTCATGCCCGGAGGATTCAACTTGCGAATCGGCGAGGTGATTGAATACGCTAAGAAGCCTGGTAAGATGCAACAGGTGAAGGTTATGAAGGACTCGCAACAACGAGCCGACTTTTATAAGAGTGGCGCCATCCACACGACACAGGGTGAGCCACCCAACTCAGTTTCGAGACCAATGCCCAAGGCCAAGCCAGTTCCTCCCCGACCTATCACCAAGGGCAAGCTGATCCGCCCTGGCGGCCCCAACGGCCGCCCATCACGACTGACGGACAACCGCGCGGCACAACCTCGTCCCGGGGCAACTGCTCGTAGAACTGTACCCCAGCCTCCCAGCGCCGTTAGTGCAGCAGCCAGTCAGGCTGCACCTGTTCCTACACCAAAACCTGTGGCTATCCCCAGTCATACGCGCAATTCAAGCGGAGCTACCCGAGCACCTCCACCGCCGCCTCCAGCTGCTCCTCCAGCCAAGCCCAAAACTATGGCCAAGGTGCTTTATGACTTTGCTGGCAGCAAGGAGAATGAGTTGACTATCAAAGCGGGCGAATTGATTGAAGTTGTCCAAAAGGAAAGCAACGGTATGTTGAATTATCTATCCGTTTCTCTTCACCCTCAGTACTAAACTAATACATTGCAGGCTGGTGGCTAGGAAAGAATGCAAGTGGCCAAGCTTGGGTACCCGCCGCATACGTTGAGGAGCAGGCTGCTCCACCACCTGTTGCAGCTTCTCGACCTCCTCCGGCGCCTCCTGTGGCCAAGGCGAAGCCGACGCCCCCTGTTCCACCAGTCAAACGCCCTGCAGCTGGACGCAAGCCGGCTGACTTAACCCAGCGTGACTCTGGTATGAGTCTGAATGGAGCCAACGGATCAGATGGAAGCCGGAGTGGGACCCCAACGCCAGGACTAGCTGGAAGCTTGGCAGATGCGTTGTTGGCAAGGAAGAATGCGATGGCGAAGAAGGATGCGGACGACGATTGGTAAAGTTGGAACGTTATAGATTCAACTAAGAAATGCTCGTGTCTGACTTGATGATTTTCACATGCTTTATTGGATGGACACAATCGTAGTGTATATAAATAAACAAATTAGATGGGCAACCGATGTTGTACAGTTAGTTACACTGTTCGAGTCTCAGATTCGTATGAGTCGATGTATGAAAAGAATAAACGCCATGTAAGCCGCACACTCCATTCTATAGTTTCTATTTTACAAATGATATTCGCCGGGTGGTATGTTCACAACTCACCATCCTTGTCGGTGACCCTTCTTCGTCGCAGCAGCTCGGAGATAGGAATATCCTCATCCTCCGTGTCTTCATCAACGCCAAAATCACGAAGCCTATCCCCATTTGAATCAACGCCCTGGTACTTGCTGTCATCGCTGTAATAGCCGTCACTGTCATAATCAACATCATCTCTACCCGTTTCCTCCAATTCTGATAGAAGGTTTCCTCGCCTTCTTTTCTCATCGCGCTCTTGGCGCTCCTTGAATGCTTGTTTCCTCTCTTCAGGCGTCATGTCCAGCTCCCTCAACTCAGCATCGTAATCTCTCTGGGCAGCCGGCCATTGACGTGCAGCACGGCGAATCTTCTCCGGGTCCGGCGGCGGCCACATGCCTTCTTTGCGATTAAAGCCGTTCTCTTCCCATGACCATCCGACCCCTTTACCCTGCTTGCCAATCTTAGGATTGCCAGCAAATGGGAAGAACCATACAGGAAAGAATGGCGTACCCATCGCTTGAGACATGTTTGACAAGATGCCAATGTCGTAAGGGAATTCGACCTTCTCGAAGCGAACCTGCTCGCCGTCAGGACCCGTGACGTCCCACCAATCTCTGCCTCCTTTCTCCGTTATGGTCTCATGACGGCTAACCTCCCAACCTTCAATCATGGTCTGGTTAAATATCCAGCTCTTGACTGTGGAGACAAGCATGATGAAAAGCGCAAAACTGGTGAAGAAGCAAACGAGGGATAGCAACGCGAGGGAGATAAGCGCTGGTAAGCTTGGGCCGAGATAGGCGGGAAGGTGTCGGTCGTCCCAGATGGCGCGGAATCTCTGCCACAACAAATACCCCAGCATCCAGAGGGACACGTTGGCGTAGAATAAGAAACGCAAGAAGTGAGGAAACGTAGTCATGGAGACACAGTTCCTGGTCCATGGGCAGTGATGATCCATCTTGGGGATGCATCGTCCACAGTGTCGACAGTGATGCGACCTAGGAGGCTTTGGCGTCGCGCATTTATTACACCATCTGCCCTTGGCTTCAATAACTTGCTCTTCAAATATGTATCGGCCGGGGTCGACGGCAATGGCCTTGTAGTATGTGTACCATAACGCTAGAAGCAGGACGTTGAAAAGAATCGACTCGTCTTTCGTCAAGGCACCGGGTTCGATGGTGGCATTATGGAACAGAAATTGTGAAAAATAGCCAAGAAATGAGATCAAGACACAGACCGCTGGTACAGCCAGTTTCTGTACAATGGCGGCATCGTTGAAGCCAGCCATTGCGGAGGCGTGAAGCTTGTCTTTGCGAGGTGATGAAAGAGAGGGCGCCTGCCAATCGCTCTGGAAAGTGGAACATGCAGTTCGCCCAGAGCTCTAGGGAGATTCCACGAAGTAATTGTGCACTTTTCGACGCCACAACTTGATATAAATGTTAACTGAAAATGTAATATTTCAAAACCTCGTCTGCGGAATAAACTGTATTTTCCAGTTTACAAATACTCGTGTCTTTGAAATAAGAACCATGCTCTGGGCATCAAACCTTGAATTTTACGTAAGCAAACAGGGGTCAGATCTGATCGCATCCGACTTCCACTCCCCTGACTTTGGCTCTATCTGCTCTGCGAAAAACATCGACATGGTCTGGTAATAGTTTCGCCAGTGCGTCACATTCTTTTTGCATATACTCCATTTCATGCAAAGGAACCCATCGCATAATGAGTAAAGCACCCTTTCGAAAGTCATATTGAACAGTTGTCTATTCATTGACATGACGCAATGGCTCGATATGACATTGCAGCTCTATGGTAAGGATATAACATTGGACTATTTAAATACTTTAAGCTAATGCCTGCTACAGCAGCCTATTATCGTTTTTATACGTCTCACATGCGTTACCTCGCCATTCGCTAACTGGTAATTGATCATTCTTTGCACTAACATTCACACATTGCCATAATCAATTGCTAATTCCGGCATCGAACAGAGAGACCCAGGCTTTCTTCTGTGCTTGTACTTTTGCTGGCCAGCGGATTCTGCCTCTTTTTCGGATACGCAACTAAGTGGGTTCCGGGAAGCAGCGGGCGGTTCAATGCCAGCGCCGCTCGTGAACAAGAAGCATCACTCCTCGGGCATGGAATGGCAGTTCGCCGCACCCAAGAGCCTGGATCTTGGGTAGCCAACCGGCCCAAGAAGTGGCACCTGCCTATTGTAATTACATGTATTGTATTGCGCTTGGAAGCGTCGCATGCTGTGAATGCGCGACAGCAGTGCTCAACTCCAGGAGTCGAGGTATGTATCCTACCCTTTAATGACCTGCTATGAGACTCTAGCTAATAGCTGTCTTGGCAGTCATTTTTATGTGTAATTCTACTCCTGTACAAAGTTTTCAGTGTTGGTTTGCAAAAAGCCGATTCTGATGACGACGCCCTTGAGGACCCATGGCGAACAGTATTCGATGACCTTCGAGACTGGATAGCTAGTCCAAATTCCATCACGATCTTCGTTTTTGCATTTTGTGTCTTGCTTTCATACAGCACATATGTTGCCATGCAACAGATAACGAGGTCGACGTATATGTGTTTTGCGCCACTGGACAGTCGTACCGCGACTTTCTGGGTGCAGCTAATCAGGTTGGGGCTAGATGCAGCTATCATTATCCTGCTTTGGCAAATCTTGGTCTGGACCAGGTCAGAAAAGCAGCGAATTCGCCTTGTGTCTCAAGTGTTATTCTTGGCGGCAATGTCGACAATGGCACTCAGCCTAATGACTGCCGTACTGGGAGGAACTCAAAAAATCAGAGTCGGCTTCGAATCATTATACACTTTCGACATTGTCGTCGATAGTTTTGCTTTCGCCATACTTTCGACATCAGCAGCGCTGTGGATAACCGATGCTGCGCCAGTTGACCCGGCTTGTACCACTACCTTTCTCATGGGCATCACAAAAGCTTCTGAAAATGTGTTCCTCTTCGGCAATTGGATGCATTTCTCTAAATGGCCGGCGCTCCTGCCACTCTCTGGCGTGGTGTTTGGTGCCATTTTCTTTAACAAGCTACATGGCGTGAGAAAAGTTGCGGGATGTCCGCGCATTTTATTCAACCTTTTGGTCCTCCTGCTTCTTATCACTGCACATATCTTTATCTTCGTAAAGCAAATACCGATATTTGAGAATACGCATCCCGTTAGCGATCTCATCTATCACGCTGGTACCGAACATGACCGATGGCTTGTAAAGGCATCAACGAGCACAACATTGCGTGCCGCGGCTGAGATATATTCCGAACGACATGGTGGCCGCCTTCCTCCGCCCGGATTTGATGCGTGGTACGAGGCTGCGAAGGGCTCGTCTGTCATTGACGAGTTTGCACAAATTGATAGTGACTTGCAACCATTCTGGGCAATCCAGTCAGCAGAATTACGCAGGCGGGTGGACGTCATGGCCTTGTATCCAGGTATCGTAACGATCTCGATAACAGGTGGAAGTGTCTCTTGGGAGGATGCCATTGAAGATAAATCGCGAAAGAAAGACATAGAAAGACTCTGTGCCAAGTTGAAGAAAATTTCGAAGCATGTACCCGATATGAAGATCCCGATCAACCTTGGCGCATCGCCCCGTATCCTGCCCAGTTGGCAAGTTCGAACGCGGAGCGGAACGGCAGACTTAAGTGCCATAAGCGACATAATATCTGCCCGCGATATTGGAGTACACAATGACACTTTTGACGAGAACGTTGTGTCTCGAGAGAAGCCAACAGTTGCAGTGTCTTGGGACACAACTACGGCGAGCACTCTTAGAGAAATGCAAAAGGCTGCATGCCCCAGTCATTCGATGATTCGCTCACATCCTTACTGGGACATTGGGGAGTTTTGCTGGAAATGCGCCCGCGGCCACTCGGAAGGTCAATTCGTTGGCAGCACTTCGAGAGACCAGACACTTGATACTTGCGCTCAGCCAGATCTGCGATATCTCCATGGATTCTACCTGAGCGATCCAGCCGCACCTCCGATACCTGAACTTCTGCCGCTATTTAGCTTCGCAAAGACCGAAGAATTTGGTGACATTCTCATTCCATTACCAAGAGAGCAGAGAGAGCCTGATAATGACAAGTCGTTTCAAGACCGTACTAACCAGTTATACTGGCGTGGCAGTGTGGGAGAGCGCAAAATCACGGACGAAGCAGTTCGAGGCAGTCACAAATACCGCCTCTTACACAATGCCAATGCCGCAGAGAAAGTTGACAAAACCACCATGGTTCTGCGAGCGGTGGATCAAGTAAAAAAAGACAAGAAGGATGTCAAGATATTCGTCTTTGAGAGATTTGGTACTGAAGATGCTTCTGGCCTCTCACATTTCGACATTGGCATCGGAGACTACACGGCATGCATGGGCGACAATTGCGACCTAATACAGAGGACATATGGCACCCGAAATGGTAACATGGCGCAGGCTCTTTTCAGCCGCTACGTGCTACTACTGGACGAAGACGACGGTCCACCGCTATACTTCATGCAGACTCTGAAGTCTCGAAGTCTCCCATTCCTGTCTACTGTTTTTCGCACATGGTACTCGGAGCGCCTACAGCCATGGCTGCACTTTATTCCAATCGACCCGCGATATCAGGGCCTCCACTCTACGTTGGCATTCTTTGCTGGTACGAAACGCAAAGAAGATATCAACGGCAAGCCTCGCACCATAGAAGGCAAGGTGACCGACGGCGAGTACCTGGCCAACCAAGGGAAGCGATGGGCGGACATGGCGCTGAGAGAAGAGGACGAGGAGATATACCTGTTCCGACTGCTCTTGGAATGGGGCCGGTTGATAAATGAGAATCGAGATACGATTGGCTATGGTGGAAAATAAAGGGGGATTTCAGCAAGGGTGTTAATTTGATACCTAACATGCGCAACATATCCTGCTAATTTGGCTAATAATTGGCGTGCGGCTAGCCACTGAGCAGGCCTGATTTTCAATGGTGGCCATCCCACTTCAGCCACGAGTTTTATTATTGCGGCGCGAACGGAGATATATTTTCCATATAATAGAAGCAATGTAATATTAACAAGGGAATTTAATCGGAATTGCTTATTTCTCTTCTGCTTCTGTCACATTTGAATATTTCACTGTAGTTTGGACAATCATCTTTGAGTTCTTTGGGGAAGCAACACCTCTTTTAAGTGTCCGATTGGCCGAGAAGGGATTTTGGTTTCTTTTTAGTGCCTGAAACAAAAATGGTGGCAGACGCGGGACGGAGCGGTAACGACTGAACCACGTGGAGGCCACGCTGAAGCAAGGAAGAGAGCTGGCAGAGCCTGGTTCGACAAGACTTTGAAATGCAGGACCGCTGGGGGACGGCGTAACAGCATGAGGGGATGAAGGAAGACGGTAAATTTGAAAATGGAATGCGCAGTTGTCGCAAGGATCGTCCATGATTACTTTTTTTGCTCACTTGTGCTTCCAAAGCCTCGCGCCATCAATGCGGCGCCAGCACTTTCCAACTTTTCAAAACAAGGTGACGGGCAGCGATTGGTGGCTGCTTCATCTTACATCACAAGGTGTGCAGTCTACAGCGCCGCTCACGCGCAGAGTGGGGTAGGAGCAATAAACCGTCTTGGTAATTGGTTACGCCAGCCAGTGATCGTCCTTTGCTAGCTGGAACGGTCTGCGCATCTCCGTTAGGCGCCTGGGGATTTTCCAAGTCGACGGAATAAGCCTTTTTCAGCAGCGATGACGATCCTTGGGCCGCTGATACTTGTGGAAGTCGGACTCGGTTGAGATCGGGCCGACATGTCTGAAGAGCAAACCTGTCTCTCATTTGAGATGCACCCCTCGAGAAACAAAAACGCTCTGATCAGGGTACAGCGTTTCGTTGCGACCCATAGAAGCCAGAAAGAAGCCACAGAATGGTGGGGGACAATGGAGGAACCACTTGGAAAGCGCGCATACATGGACGACAGACCCGGTCGGCGGCTCGGCCAAATATGAAAATGGTACAGGGGGGACGGAGGATTGCAGATAGGCAAAATGGGATGACGACACTGAGGGAGGCATCGCTCTAAATGATCATACTTTAGTGATCTAATAGGTTGGGCAGCGACCAATGCGATTGCTTGGCTGAGAAAGAATGGTGTCGGTGAGTTCTCAGATACATGCAGTTGATCTCGTTTTACTTTGGGTAAGCTACTACATTCCGTTCAGGAAGGTGGTTGGCGCTCTTACATGCAATTACTCCTTGCGTCACACACTATAATAAGCAGCAGGCGGTGGAGTCGGCTTCCGAGCTCGAAACTGGTCTAACCCAGTTCCCTGAGAAGCGAAAATGATAGAGAACAAAAGTCTTTGGGGTTTCCAAGCCCAGAAATGCCCTGGGCAAGGGTTCGTCAGCGAATATGCGGGGACACGGACAAGGGCCAAGCAGCCAGGCGCCGCCGTAGACCCAAGCCCGACGGAACATGGAAATGAAGCCTGGATATTCGGTGTGGGAAAATTGGTGGTTGTTGTAGCGGTGGCGTGGTGTGCACCAACACATTTGCTTCATTTGCTGTCATTCAAGGCTGTATGCCTCGACGCCACGGGCCGCACCCTTGCCCTGTTGAGCCTTCTGGCGTGTTTCTTGGCCGTCTCGCAGGATTCAGGAGTACACGTCTGTTCACAGTAAAGCGCAGTGCGGCACAGTAATCATGGAGTCATCAGACGAATCACTTACTACAAGTGTCGCGCCATGAACGGCGCAGTTGCCGGATTAAAGCCAATGAGATGAGTTAAATTGGCGACCGCGAAGAAAGAAAACGCTCCGACCCTTATCGAATCCTTCTATTGGACCTCAAGGAACCTCACTAGGAACTGGTTTTCATATAGTAGTCACATTGGTTGGTAATGAAAACAGGAGCTGGCCGTTGCGTGACTATGAGAAGATATATCACTTGAATGTCTTGTTCTTGCAAGGTAGACGGCAAAGCAAGTGACATGCTCGGCGAACCAAAAGGAGTAACTACCTGCAGCCGAGTTGATGAGAGCTGGAGCAGTTGGATGAACAGGGACGGAGTGCTGTTAGTCGAAGTCGTAGTGCAGGCATGCAAGCAAAGTCTCGACCCCATGTCTGCGCTAGCAGATACAGGTAGTACTATGTAGGCTCTAATTGCAGTGGCTCTGCCGTAGGATTTGGATTGGTAAAGAGCATCAGCTACAGCTGCGCTACAGTAATAAAAAAAAATCGTTTCCTGGCTGTAGCTGGAAGGGAAACGTCTTTGCGGATCGCTGTGTGGAACGGGGGTGAAACGACGGACTACTGGCATGGTGCCTTTGATGGGGTGGTTTAGCTCCTGGAGCCAAATACTGTTTCCTAAAGGGAGAAGAGTTGCACGAATCATCTTTTACTAAAAGCAGGATTGATGAAAGAGAAGCCTGAACAAGGCTCCCCCATGGAGGGCGCAGAAACGAAATGAAGCTAACATGAGCAATGCGTTATCGCAAAGAGCTGCAAAATCATCTTGGAAGACACAATGCTGGACAGCAGTACTTATTAATTAATGTGCCAGGACACTCTTTCCTGGCATAAGGTCATGTTTGTAGCCTGCCATCCGTTTTTACTGGCTACACCCCCACCATTGGCGTGGTTGATGCTTCTAGTTTATCTCGTTGTTGTTATTTCTGGAATGGACTGCATGGCATGGCATGGCATGGCATGGCATGACAGGGCGCGAGGCATGTTTTATGCACGGTAGAAATGTCAAGTCAATCAATCAATCAATCGTGCCTGTGAATCCCGCAGGTGCGCCGCCTGGGACTGGTGACGAGCACAGCAAACGAGCAAAGCTACCCACCCATGAGAGCCCATGTAACCCGCACAGCCTGGCGTCGTCTCGGCCAGGTGACGAACCCATGCACCAATAATACTAATTCTTACTGGACCACCCACCCCCTGGCTGGATGATGTAGGTGGATGAAACCATCCATCCACTGAAAAACTGCCTGCAGGTGCCCTGAAATGTCACGGGTGATTGGACGTCGGTAGCGCTGCAACGGTGGCCAGCGTCTAAAGGCTGCTTGGCATTCCGTCATTACGCTGGACCCCGGAATCCACTGCATGACTGCTGGGAGATGGACTCTTGACAGGGACATGAATGAATGAATATCGTTTATTGCGCAGTTTGATTGCACGGATAAATTAATTTGCAATAACACGGGTTACGATATAGAGCGTGCCTACCAGTAACGGTACACGCTGTAGTGATTGTTGTAATACAGCACTTCCCTACCTAGGCGGGTACTGTAAGGTACTGGAGCTGTCGCAAGAGGTCGCATCCAGACACCCTGTGATGGCAATAAAAAAGCCCAAATAGAACGGACAGGGGGGTGGAGTGCAAGGCAAGGGGACGAGTCCTTCGCTATTGCTTCGATTTTTTCCATTCCCTGACTAGGTTCACGCCGCAACGTTTTGCTTCTGGTGTCCGAGGACCGACAAGCCACCTTTTCGTGTTACGACATGGCATGGTCCAATGTACGGAGACGAGCAGACCAATATTATTTCCCACCCCCAGAGCTCCAGAAAAAGGCTTTGACAAGGCTTTGCTTGCTTGCTTCTATTCTGTTTATTGTTAATTCTTGAATGACCAGCACAGACCGACACAGAAACGGACCCTGCATCCCACAGGAAACCGTTCCCCTTCTTGTTTTTCCCTCTTTTTCCCTGCCTTCTGATCCCCCCCAGTGGTCTTTGGCTCTTTTTAATCGCATCATACAGCAAACCACGTCACCACCTCCCGCTCTGTCCAACGACACGGCAGCAGACGGAACGCTGCACTACTCTGTAAAGGGATTAAACTGCATCAGCTGGCTGGTCCAAGCTAACCACAGGCTGGCTACGAAAGCAAATGCCACCAGCGTTGATCAAGAGCTGTACTGCACAACAAGCCGTCTTTTGCCCTCTTCGTTCTTAAAGCTGGCTAGCTGCCCTACCCTACCAGACCTTGAACTTGTTTGTGGCATCCCGACCACACCCGTTTTACCACAGACTCGGCGCCGCCACCGAGCAGGTCAGTGAGTAACAGAGCATTTCACCGTTAACCTTGGAGGTGGACACCGCTTTGCAGGCTCGCTCGTTCGCCTCTGAGTGCGCCAGGCCAAACCGAGGAGTATTACATACATACATAGTGTGCATGGGTACCTCCGCTGGTCCCCGTTTTCAGGTGTAATCATCCACCTCCCGAGGTCTCCAGCATTAATAGCTATTAGTCGAGTCGCCTTTGCCAGCAAGCTCTTTCCCCCCCCCCGCCACGACACTTCCTCCACAACGGTAAAAGGTGGCCAAGGGCAAACAACTACATCTAGCCGGTTCTTGAGTACGCTCTTCCCTCGTCACACATATACTTGCACACTCGGGCGCACCATACGGCCTCCTTGTTGCACACCGGCTTCCGTGTCGTCCTGGTTTGCCCACGTCTGGTCTTCAAGGCAGTTTGCTCTTCGGCCGGAAGCCATCTCACAGCGTTACAAGCTGCGTCCTCGTCTTTTGAGCTAGAGCTCCACCGCTTAGCTTGCAAATCCTATTGCCTATTCAGCAACAGTTCTTAAACGACCAGTCGCACAGAGACATACGCCTCTCGTTTTTGTTTTGTTTTGTTTTTTGAAGCAACACGACACTTCCGATTCTTGAATCCAGGTTTATTTGTTATCTTTATTTTTTTGTTTCTTATACAAGACCATATCCTCTCGAAAACTCTTGGCTTGGTCACGAGCTTGGTCGACACGCAGTTGTGTAAGCCACATCATCGTTAACAACTAAGTGGTCAATCTTGTTTATTCAACCCGGCTTATAAAAAGTATTTCGCCAATCATACCTTTCTGCCTTTAAGTACTGGACCGATATCGTCTTGATCAACCTCACCCTGTCGGACAAATTCCTTCGTGTTCCAGAATTGAAATCGTAGGCAATCGCGGCCATCTACTGCAGACACTCATTACAAACCTACATCGACTACCACAACAGCCGCCTCGTCGACACAGTGTTGGTGTTGTCAGCACGTGTATGCAGCCTCAGCTAAACAAATTTGTTTGCTTGTCCTGATTCCGGCACCCTTCGTATCTGCATTTGGAGAAGGACACGGCAGTTTGTTTTAGGTGCTTCTTTGTGTTCACCTTTGGCCCTTGAGCCTCGATTATCTCCCACATAGCAGCACCAACATCAAGACCCTCCATCAATCGCCAGGATCCCTGACTGTCACAGTACCGGATTACTGCCGTTTTAAGCTGCAAGACACTTATGGTCTGATACCGGTGATTTGACGCTCCTTACCCTCTTCCGTCGATAATGGGCCAGTGACACATGAGGCTGCACATCCGTTAGGAGCTTATCAGCCATGAATCCGGTGCAGAGTTTGTCTGAGGCTCCAATGGCCCCAGGCTCATCTCCGCACGAACAACAGACTCAGTTGGCTCAGGAACAGATTCCATCACCGAACACGCCTCGACATGTGCCCGCTATATCTCCCACCTCCGCCCCTGTTTCTATGCATCATCACCAAGAAGACGAACCTCCCCGACTCCCACCGCCCACCACTCCAGCCTCGTCGACATCGCATCCTATTCATCAAACAAGTTTCACCCCGATCCGCAAAGATACCAGCTCTTCCATCTCAACGCAGGCCACCTTGGGCTCAGCCGAGATCAATACCGCATCGTACAGTGCCGAGACCTCCCCAAACCTGCACCATTCTATTTTTTCTGCCAAAGATGGGTCCGACGTCTCTAACTCTCGTCGCGCCAGCAGGAGACGGACCGGACCACTTTCCCAGCTCTCAAGAGAGCGTGCGGCTTTGATAAGAAAACTTGGTGCCTGCCCCGAGTGTCGACGTCGTAGAGTCGCAGTAAGTTATCTCCCCCCTGGCCTTGCTGGTGAGATCTCGCGCTTTATTGTTTAGCGGAGATCAAGCTGAAAATTATCCATTCATTCACTAATACCATGCTATGCTTGCAGTGCCATCCCAGCCACCATGGGTTAACTTGGGAAAATCTTTCTCACAAATTTTCTCGCTCTCACAGTCCAACAATGTCCGATATCGCCCCAAATATTACGGCTGGCAGAACGTTGAGCCCGCCGACATCTCAAGGGGATGGACATGCATTATTTTCACATCATGAAGGCAGTGAGATGGATATAGATCAGTCTTCATCGTCTCATCATGCGGCCGCCGGACGTCTACCATTAAGTGAGGCCCGCCTGCGTACGCCACTGCCATCTGGTCCCCGACTCGAGAAATCTCTTTCTCTCCCTGGAATCGAAACTTTAAAAAATGAATTACAAGCAAACACCGCCAAGATAATTTCGAGCAACAATCGTGGGAGATATAACGACGTACGGGTATTGCTGGTCATGTGGCACGGTGACGAAGATGCAGGCGCAGGTTATGCAGTCATGAGAGACCTGGCTGATGTTCTAGAAAAGCAGTTTCGGTATACTGTACACATCGAAAGCATCCCATTGTCAGAGCCTGGAGTTTCAAAAAGTGCATGGAAATGGGTTTCTCGCCTTCTCGACAGCTTCCTGGACAACAATGACCAGAGAGACGTTTTGAAGATTGTCTATTACGCAGGCCATACCATTCTGGATGGTAACCGGGAGCTTAATCTAGCCAGGTATGACTCGAATTCTTCTACTTGTTTTCATAAAAAAATGGCTAATTCCGTCCCAGTTCGAGAGACTTGCATCGATCGAGCCTCGTCAGGTGGAATACTGTTCAACAGCGACTTGAACATGCTGTGGCGGATACCTTTGTGATAATGGACGCCGCCTTTTACCCATGCACGCCGCTTGCACGGCGGCATGGCGTGCTTGAAATTATAGCGGCATCGCTCTCCGACGACCATATCAATAGTCTTGGCCGCTTTACCTTTACTCGACTTCTCACAGAACAGTTGCGTATCTCTGTCGCCAGAATGACACCGTTATCTGTAGCTGAGCTCCATTCCATCCTTTTCACATCTTATCCAAAGATCGTTCGAGAGCGACAACCTGAAATTGAGCTCATCACAAGCTATCCCGCGCCATTTCATGCCATGACATCCGCCAACTCAAGGCTACCATCAATATTTATTGGTCCCAACCAACATAGGAGTCCTCTACGGCCTGGATTCGTGTACGAAAATAGCCCACAGCTTCACCTGACAATCAAAGTACCGGATGAAAGTCCTATTGATGTGGAGAGTTGGAACGAATGGCTGAGACTGATGCCAGAGGGAATCAAAGACGTTAAGATTGAGGGTCCTTTCCGGGCAGGGTTTGGCTGACGCATAGACCAGACATGGCATTCCAGACATGGCAATTTTTTTTCCTTTTCTGAAATCGCAGCAAACAGTTTCGGAAGACAAATCTACCTATTGGTAGCAGGTGTACGATTATCATGGCGCAATGTCAGTTTTTCAGCAAAGCGACACGCTCGGGCAGCGGTTGTCATTTCCTTCTTGATTTCGCCTTGGGGGTTTTTTTTTCCCCAACCTTGTAAATATTTTACTACTTCATGTCACTTACTTAGTTTTGGGAGATGTATATATGACGTCTATACAAAGAAACCAAGCCCGTCTGAGATTGTGTTGTTTTTGAGCCAATATTGGCAAAACGCCGCTAACCAAGACGCTCTTCACAACATGGACAATTTTGTATGTCGGCGCGAATTCTCGTCTGTGACAGAACCAAAAGCGCTACTGTTTTTACTCTTAAACCACTGCGTCATATTTATATTTGTGTATGCTTTGCTAGGTTTTACTATGGCGTGCTTCCTCTGCAGGGGTTCTTCAGCATTTGTTTAGGTCGACACAATTCGTGAGTTTACTTGGCTGTGGTTCACTCAGAGCTGGTGTGGGTCCCTGCAGTCGCCCAGGCAACCGCACCCAAACAGACCGTGAATTGACAACACGACACCAAGTGGAGAGCTTTCATGTTGGTCCCTCAAGAAACAATTGGCAATTCAGCGATGCTAACCCGGACTTTTCTTCGTTTCTGTTTTGCAATTTGTTTTTAAACACTTATACTAATCTTCGTTATACCGTCTACCTGAAGTCGCGTAGAGTTCAGGTTACAATCAAACACATTCTACAAATCATGGATTCACCGCCAAAGCGAATGACGCGAGCTCGAGCTGCCGCAACAGCCAATGGATCAGGCGTCAAGACGACGAAAATTATCACAGCAGCCGCCAGGGCCAAGGCTGCTGGACCTACTTCCTCCGCAACTTCTGGCACCAGAAGCACCGCCGCGAAACGTAAGACGCGAGCCGACGATACCGATGGCGATGAAGATGATCGCTCCGATGAAACAAGAAGGCCACGAGGCCGCGTGAGAAAGGGGACGCTGACAGAGAGTGATGTCCCATCTGCGGCCGCATCTCGAGCGTCGAGGACCAGAGTGACCAAGAAGCCTGCTACAGAGGCTGAGGTGAACCCCACAAGCTCCCTGGCAGCACGAGCGAGAGCGCGCAAGAACGCACTTACGCAAGGAAACTCAGCAGCTGCTGCTACAGACGCTGTAGCCAAGAGGACTACTCGCACTCGGTCAAACACTGCAACTAGAACAACCGCGTCGGCAGCAGCAAAAACAACCAAGAAGGCTGTCAAGTTCGATGAGCCCGACAAGGAGAACATTGAACCATCGCAGACGACTAAAGATGGAGAGTCAAACGGCATGAAGGCTAAGGCGGCTCGTCGACCACAAACAAAGGATACTAAGACACAATCAACTGCAGCTAAATCGTCGTCAGATGAAGGCCAGAAGAAGCCTCTGAGCCCTAGAAAGGTTACGCAGATGCCAGTTTCAAGGGATGGCCTAGAGGAGGAGCCTACAAAGATTCCGTCCCGCCCTACAAGCAGCAATGGACTCCTCAAGAAGACAGAGTCCGATCTTCCTGATAGAGATGTAGACTCGACAATCACTGTCAACGCGGCGATTCTCAATCCTCATGACTTCACAACTACGTTTGGGTCCCCTCCACGACGACCTCCCAGCTCACCAACCAAAGATTCTATGAAATCGCCAGCAAAGAAGATTGGCTCTGTGCCGTTCCCACCCTCAGCCCTAAAGCCTATTGGTCGTGAAACGGAAAGCTCTTCCAAGGACACCGTTTCCTTCAAGAGCACTTTTTTGCAGACGCCCGCAAAGCGACCGCAGAGCCCAATCAAGGGCCTCACCTTCCCCTCCACACAGAAGCAACAGCCAAGTCAGGACAGCCTGAAGTCCTCTATGTTCCAGTCACCAGCAAAGCGATCCATGCCTGGTCTTAAGCCTCTCTCAGAACGTATGGAGCAAGGCTCCGCCATCCTCTGCCAGACACCAGCGATGAAGCCTATTACAGCCGATAAGCGAAAGCCTTCTGAGAGGCTAACAATAGAGGATGAGGAACAATCTGGCCCAGGAGAGATTTCTGAGGAGCTTCATGGTGATATTCCTACGCCCAATTTTTCTGGCCGCCTTTCTTGTGTGTTTCCTCGCTCCGAAGACCCGGCTGTCAATGAGTCGATGGACTGCTTCGATGAAGACGATGAACTTGATCTGGTACAGACACATCCATTCGACAACAAGAGCCAAGATTGCCTAGCAGCTGCCGGAGAGCGTGTTGCCGTAGATGAAGACAACACTGACTACGACGCATCTCACATCAATACTGCTTCTCAGGAATCGTCGGCTCCTAGTACGCCACCACAGCAAAGTGGACACATGCTCCAATTGCGAGAAATGGACCAAGATCCATGCCACGACATGTCCATGTTGTCTGCTGATGAGCCAACACCTTCATTTGATCGAAACAACGTGCCCACGCCGGCGCCAAACAACCGTCGAGAAACCATGGGACTCTCTGCACTGGCTGATCAGCTCGGTGCTTGGGATCGCGAGAGCCCAGCCAAACCAAGAAAGTTAAAGCTTCCAAAGGAGGAAGAAAGTCCTGCTGAATCAGGTTACTTTGAGGAAGAAATGGAAGTACATGACGAACCCACTCTGAGCTCGACAGACGAGAGCTCAATGCCACCTCCACCATTGGTTCAAGAACCATCTTTCGAGGACATTATGGTAACAGACGAGGATGTTGCAATTACGCATGAGGCTAATTGCATGGCTCGTTTGTCTGAGTCTGCGAGGCGCGGCTCTACTCCCCAGAAATCATTCGATGACAGCGTATCGGAAGCCAGCCAAGAATACGGAGATGAAAATGAGATACCTGTCGATCCAGCCATGTTAGGTGGGCAACAACTTCCGCCAGTAACGCCAATGCGCAAGGCTGCTAAGGTCGCGTTTACAACAACAAAGGTGCCTCTGAAGCCGGCCGATGAGTCGACCCCGAGCCCGATGAAGAAACGCAGTTTCAGTGCTTCTAAGATTCCTTCCAATGGTACTGGCAGCTTGCCTAAGAGCGCAACTGTCATTTCCTATTCTCCCACAAAGGAGAAGACTGATATATGGTCTACTATGGGCAGCCCAAGTCGAACTCCGCGGAAGGAAGCTAATCCATCATTGTTGCGCGGTGCCGTTGTTTTTGTTGATGTCCACACCAGTGAGGGAGCCGATGCAAGTGGTATCTTTATTGATCTTTTGCATCAGATGGGGGCAAAATGTGTAAAGACTTGGAACTGGAACCCCAGTGGCTCGGGTGGCAACGATGTATCGAACAACAGAGTCGGTATCACTCATGTGGTGTTCAAGGATGGCGGAAAGCGAACGATGGAAAGAGTGAGACAAGCCAAGGGTCTGGTTCAGTGCGTTGGTGTGAGCTGGGTGCTTGAGTAAGCCATTGCATGATTCCACATCTTCAAGTGAAACAAATTACTGACGAGAGACAGTTGCGAACACCAGAATGAATGGCTTGATGAAGCTCCTTACGTTATTGATAGCAGTTTTGTGCCTCGAGGCGGTGCCAGACGTCGTAAGAGTATGGAGCCTAAGCAACTGGCCAATATGAACGGTACGGTTGTGAGCACACCGGCGAAGAACTCACGAGAGAGCCGGGACAGCAGCCAGATTACACCCTATAACCGTCGTCAAAGCAGCATCTGGATGCATACGCCTTCTGATCATGGCCATATTGACCAGGGCGACGAGGATGATGTCGAATGGTCCAAGTTTATCCTGACCCCGGTGCCAAAGACGCCAGCACCAGAGACTGTCGCCAGATATGCTGCAGAAATTCCCGTCACCCCCGGATTTGATAGCGAAGACACCGAGCAAATTTCACCATCCAAGATTGAGGAGCTTACTCGCACATGTCCTCCCAAGTCGCTTCCCTACCGCTCTATGGGAGCGGGCTCACTCAGCCCAGAGAAGGATGAGCAAGTTATGTGGCGTCTCATGGCAGCACGTCGCAAGAGCCTGCAATTTGCGCCAAAGATTGGAAGCCCATTGGCCAAAACGTGGCAGTAGTGACCGTACATTATACCGAACATTGTGAAAGATACACGATTAATGGAGAAGGTAGTGAGGATGCCAAGAGAGACACACATTTACATTCGTTTAGGAAATACCCATTGTGCAAATCATGGTTGATGGCGTTTTAATTCTTTTTCGGAGAAGGGAACTGGCGTTACTTGGATATTCAGTCATTGTACATAATAAAGATTGTCAAATCAACAGAATCTGGATCGTCTTTCAGTTATACAAGATTTCTATTAATGGCCCTGCCAATATATACGCCTACGCTAGAGGCCACGGACTGTTGTAGCAACCTTTTCCATGCCACGATATTCCATGCACATTGTTGCGCCTCGTAGGCTTTTGACCAAGGCCATCTCGTTTGCATGACCATAAGCTTCCCTTTCGCGGGTTTTGAGCTCGCAAATGGTTCAATTGGCCTTGAATTTGTACTCGTTTTCGTCATATCATTGTAATCAAGCTGCGACATACGCCTTCAACGCCTTGACTGCATCTCCGTCATGGCTCTTCAACAGCTCTGTTGCCTTAGCCTTTGGCAGCTCCAGTTCGTTGACCAGCAACGTCACGTCGGCGGCGTCAACCTTGACATTCTTAGCAGGAGCAGCTGGGGTCTTTGAACTAGAGGCAGACGGCTTGGATGCAGGAGTGGCAGATGCGCCGCCGCCGCCGCCTAGGCGCTTCATGGCCTGGTTGATGGCATCTTGGTCAACATTTTGGGTGGAGGTGTCATCGGCGTTGGAGTCGAGGTTTGCGAGGGCGGAGGCGGCTTTGCGGTCTTCGGCGGAGGTGGCACCTTCGTGGACGGTGGAGGGTTGTTCGTCGGCCATGGTTGTGTAGATTGAGGTGTGTTATTGGAGGAGGGGGAGTTGAAGGTTGGAGGTTGGGGGCAGTTGGATATTATGATGGTGGGGCATTTGGTGGATGGCGTGTAAGCGAACTTGGGGGGAGTTGAACGTGATGAATGGAAGCTCAACGATTGTTGACAATATATATGGATAAAAATGAAAATAGCGGCAATGTTATTTATTGACAATTGGAATATATATATATATATTGTAATTCACAGCACGGCATGATCCGGCCAATATCTAGCCTAGCTTGAAGTATCCTGGTTGAAGCTTCTGGAATACCCTCTGAGGGTCGTATTTGGCGCGAATCGCTCGCAGTCTTGCGAGATTATCTTTGCCATAGGTTGGAAAGACATCTTGTTGAAGGGCGGCGTAGTTCTGGTATAGGTATGGGTGGTCCAGGTTCTTCGCCTTTGCTGCTGCAACTGAGGCCTCCACGATGTTCTGTGCGGCGGAGAACACCCTCTCGTCATCTGCGGCGTTTAACCAAGAGATATCGACGTTTACCACTGTGTTATTATCAGTAAAAGGAAAGAAAACTTGTCAATAAGCTAGCTCACAAGTAAGGGGACCTTGGCCGGCGAGACCAAGGGGGTTGCCACCGTTCTTAGTGAAGTGTTCCGTCGTGCCTTTCGAGATCGGTTGTAGTACGAAAGATGGTACGACTCCTTTGGCGTCTTTTATCTTTTCAACTTCGTTGATGTAAATGTCAACCATTTCTGACATCAGCCCAACATCGTTCTTAAAAGTGAAAGTCCAGTACGTTTTGCTGGGCATTTCCCGTTAGTTTTGCTGGATCAGCCAGGCAATGTTAATTGTACTTACCGAAATCCATTGGGGTTGGTGGCATTAAACTCAGCAGTAAGATTAGCGAGGTCGACGATACGCAATGTATCTGCGACTGGGCCAGGAATGGAAGTGAAGTTTTGGAAGATTGGTGGATTTGGCACCGGCTTGGCGTACTGGAGATCTGAGGCAATGACGTAGACTCCTTGTGTCTGGGCGTATGCGTATGCGGTGATGATTTGTGCATCGGGGTCAGAAGGTGCATTGTTTGCAAAGTGGTAAAAGGCATTGTTGATGGAATTTGCGGTGCCTTTGTTGTAGATGAAAGTTTGCGAGCCAGCCCACATGTCGCCTTGGGGATAAGTCGCAAGATCGAAGCTGGTCACGATTCCAAAGTTGTTGCCTCCTCCGCGAAGAGCCCAGTAGAGGTCAGAATACTTTGAGGAGTGTGTAACTTTGTGGACTGAACCGTCAGCAAAAACAACCTGCAAACGTTAGCCTGATTGGCAGCTAGAAGAGGGGGGGGAGGCATTCATCGTACCTCAAAAGCATTGACATTGTCACATGCCCAGCCATAACGGCTTGAGAAGAATGAGATACCGCCTCCCAAAGTGAGTCCTCCGACTCCAATGGCAGAGACTCTACCACCGATGGTAGTCAGACCCATGGGCTGCAGATGGGTATACACGTCGTACCAAACATTGCCGGCACCAACTGAGGTTTGCTTCTTATCGTCAGACACGACAATCTGATTGAGATTGGCCAAATCAATTGTGACGCCGCCTTCGATATTTGACGCGCCTGAGAAGGCTGCATGGCCACCGCTCTTGACCGCAAATTTGCATTGCGTAACCCGCGAAACAATGACGGCGAGAGATACTTCGTTGGCTGAACTGGGTGAAAAATGGCAAGACGGCTTCACGTTGGCCTGCTGCTGCGACCAGTAACCAGACTCTTCGACGTTGTATTCCGGGCTAGAAGGCAATGCAACTTGTTTGGGGGCAACAAACTTCAGGAAGCCACACTGTTTACGGCATTTAGCCACAACTGCACTGCAATTCCGCACAGGGCAAAATAGTTGTCGAGGGGTATTACTCACTGCTACATGACAGCCAATTGGCGTCGTCTTAGACGCACCTTCATGTCCAAGATAAGAAGATATTTGCGCCTCGACACCCTTCAAATTTTGCGAGGCGCAAACGGTGCCACTGCCTAGTAGCAGAGTGGACAGTATATTGGCAAACTGCATTTTGTCGTATTCTGGCCGAATCAAGGCTGAAGGCTGCGCGTCCTGCGAGATTACGACTTACACGGCGCAAGCAATATACAGTGTGAATATACGGTGCGCAATGCTCGAGTGGCACTGTACGCCCTTGGCAGATGCTATGCGGTGATTGGCTGCGTCATAATGTCTCCACAGAAAAAATATCGGCATTTTCATAGAGGCACTAACACTGAACCGTCGATCTGGACAACGATAGCATTGAAGTACACGTCAAAAAGGCGGGCGTGATATTGGCGCCCTAAAAGATCTTGGGCACATTTGTTTCAATTGTTTAACCCTCTTTCTGAACATTCAAGATAATCGACGTTTCCTTCATAAACCCATTAACCATTTGCTTTTACATTTATTCCCTCATTTATCACAACCTGATGTTTAAAACCCCCGCCGTCATCGCACAGTTTCTGACTCACGTAGGAGCCTCATCTTAAACGAGCTCCATCTCAACTTTTCCACGTTGCAACCTCTTCAACTCTCCTCATCCGGCGACTCTCGATAGCCAGAAATATCATCATGGCTTCATCCGACCAGCACCAACAGCAATCAGAAGCCTGGACGCCGTCCACCTGGCGCTCAAAACCCATCAAGCAATCACCTGCGTATGCAGACACCGACAAGCTCAAAAAGGCCATCACTGAGCTCTCCCGCATGCCTCCTCTGGTCCACCCCAATGAGATTGAGAACTTGAAGGCCAGTCTCCGCGATGTTGCTCAGGGAAATGCCTTCTTGCTGCAGGGCGGAGACTGCGCCGAGTTGTTTGACTATTGTGAACAGCAAGCGATTGAGTCCAAGATCAAGCTGTTGCTGCAGATGAGTGTAGTTCTCATCTGGGGAACTAACAAGCGAGTGGTCAGAATTGGTCGCATGGCTGGACAGTATGCAAAGCCTCGCTCTAGCCCGACAGAGATTGTCAATGGCAAGGAGATACCTAGCTTCAGAGGCGACATTCTCAACGGCTACCATGAGGATGAGCGAGAAATCGACCCCAACAGACTGCTCAAGTACGTTTTTCTCATTTACTTAAGATGTTTGCACATTGCTCCGTAATATGTATACTAACCCAATTCAATCAGGGCTTACCACCACTCTGCTGCCACGCTCAACTTCATCCGCTCTGCGCTTGCCTCTGGCATTGCTGACCTGCACCGTCCCTTCGACTGGGGCCTTGGTCATGTACGTGACCCCGGTCTGAAGGACAAGTACTCCGAGATTGCCTCCAGCATCCAGCAAACTCTGAGATTCTTACACGTTATCAACGCCCGTCCCGGCGAGCTCGAGACTGTTGACATCTTCACCAGCCACGAGGGTCTCCTCCTTGAGTACGAGCAAGCTCTCACACGCATGCTCGAGAAGCCTTCCTCCAATTCTCCCGGCAACAGTCGCGCACCATCACCACCCCCAGGTGCCTCCGCATCACCCAACCTGGTCAAAAGCGGCCGCGACTTCTACGACACATCCGCCCACTTTCTCTGGATCGGCGACCGCACACGTCAACTTGACCACGCCCACGTCGAGTTCTTCCGTGGTGTCGCCAACCCCATCGGTATCAAAGTTGGCCCGTCAACACCAGTCTCTGACCTGCTCAATCTGCTGCGCACCCTCAACCCGCAATGCGAACAGGGCAAGATCACTCTCATCACGCGTTACGGCGCAAACAAAGTTGCTGACCTGCTGCCCAAGCACATCCGTGCAGTCGAGGACTCAGAGTACCGCCGTTGCGTCGTCTGGCAATGTGACCCCATGCACGGTAACACCTTGTCCACCGACACGGGCATCAAGACCCGTCGCTTCAACGACATTTACCGCGAGTTGCAGGAGTCTCTGCGCATCCACAAGGAGCAGGGCAGCTACCTCGGCGGTGTACATTTGGAGTTGACTGGTGATGCTGTTACAGAGTGTTTGGGAGGAAGCGAGGGATTGGCCGAAGACGATCTTTCGACCAACTACACTTCTTTCTGTGACCCCAGACTGAACGAGAAGCAGGCTCTGGAACTGGCTTTCTTGGTCGCTGATCATTTCTCCCAAGAAAACAAGAAGGCAAAATAAAGCAATCAGGGCAGAAAAGGTATTTAAAAAAAAAAAAAAAAGGGCTATAGTAAAAGAAGGAAACATATAAGATGGGTTGATGAAAACTGTTTGCATATTTTCCAAAAGTACAAGGTATCACAAAGGCACAAGTAGGCATGGGAATTTCATAGACGTCAATAGACATATAATAAACAAAAAAAAAACAGATTTTGTGTCATATTATAGTCGTGTCTCGTGCTTCTTTTTGGAATGAGTATCGCCCGAGCGTAGCTATTTCAGAGAAATAGTTTGGGCACCCTCAAATGCGTCACCCTTCTCCAGCTTTTGCCATCCAAGGACGCTGCCTGCCTCAACGCAGACCATGTTCTTCCAGCCGTCCTTGGGAGCAAAGTCGCTCATACCGGCGGACTTCTCGATCCAAGGGTTCCAAACGACGGCGTGATCGAGGTTATCTCGGACGATGCGGAAGCGAGGCTTGTCACCATCTTGGATGACGATTGGGTGGTTGGGTTCCTTGGTGTAAACTCGGTCTGTCTCAGCGTTGAAGGCAATAGCGCCGGATTGTGACTTCGTCTTTGCGTCGTCAAGCTTATCAACGTATGCGGCATCTTCTAACCCTGTGACTTGGACGGCGGAAATGTCCTGTGAAAATATTAGCTTGGCTGTTACAGTTCGGAAAGCAATTCTGCACATACACTAATTCTAAAGTATGTGTGGAGCAGAGTCTGGAACTCAAACGGCTCATCTCCATCGTTGGTCACCACCAGCGTTGTCGTCAACGAGTGCTTGTCAAGTGTAACACTGTACAGCAGGCCAAACTTGTAAGGCCACGCTTTCTTGGATGCTTCATCCAGCGTCTCGGACGACAATCCAAAATCAAGCTTTACGTTGGATCCTTCGCTAGTAGATTTTCCGAGGAAGTCCCATCGCGAGTTGCGGGCAAAGCCGTGCTGAGGAAGAGCTTTTGTTGCCTCGTGGTCGGGAGCTACGCCAAAGACCTAAAACAAAGAATATAAATCAGCACTGTAGCCAGTTGAAGGAGGAACTGTGCGTTTCACGTACTGGGAAAACAAGCGGGATGCCTCCTCGAACAGCTTTGGATCCATCGAGCTTAGCTCCCTCGCTGAGCCAGAGCTTCTCATCGCCAGCTGCGTCCTTCCAGCTCAGCACTGTGGCACCGTGCAGCAAGACTTCAACACTCTCCCCAGTCGGTAAGGTGGCAGTGATGTGAGAGTTGGCATCGGATATGTTGACGGAAGCTTGGGGAGGCAAGCCTGGCGTGGCGGACAGGGCACTGGGCTTGTTGGGGCGGTCAACCATGGTGAAAGGATGTAGGGATTATGTGGCTGCGAGTAGATAATTCGCTCGTACGCTTCGTTAAAGCACTATGCAATTAATTGACAGATGCAATGATGTACGCAAGACAGAATCGTGTGTTGGTTGTTGGAGGGGTATGATGTGAGCTTGGGGAGCGGGGTGAGGGGTGAGGGGTATCTTGAATTTAAGCTACGGGCGCCCCTCCACGCGTTTCAGCATGTCTACGCCAGCTTCAGAAAGGCACATTTGTTCTTTTACCATAAAAGCATTTCAGCGCACTGGTTAAAAACTTAGGTGTCTCGAATTGTATGAAGATAGTTGTATTCTGATTCATCTAGCAGTTATGTTCTATCATACTCATGGCTCTAGCTTCTGCCATGCCCCAAAACTACTGCAAAAACAAGGGTATATAAATTCGGACCAGCAAACATCAACATGTGGATGTCCTCAATATACAGTTGGGTCCGTATATCACCAATATAAATTTCAAAATGGTACAGATGGCTCCATTGGAGATTTAAACATGAGGAATAGGTTGAAGTCATCTAAGAAATATCGACAGGAGCCAGCAAGGCAAGTTTACTGGGCTTTACGCTGAGTCTCCTCGTCGATCTTAGAGAACATGGCGTTGTTGGCATCGCCACTAGCATCGCTAGTGCTGCCATTGCCGTGGGTTATCTCAGGCTTCTCGGCGTCGTCGTAGGTGATGAGAAGCTCGCCATTCTTGCCGTAGCGACGTGGCTCAGTCCTGGCGACATGTACAACGTCAAAGGCACCCCTCCAGCCAGACACCTTCTGGAAGATGGAGTCCATTTCTTCAAGGGAACGGTAGGCTGTCTCAGGGAAGAAGAAGTACACGCAAGGAACCATGAAGGCGTTGATAACCGCGAAAACAATGTAGGTCTTATATCCGATGGTTGAGAAGGCGACGGGGGTGATCATAACGACCTACAGCAACACATTAGCATCAGACTTTCATTAATGAATGCAGCCGAAAGCGGTATTCACTCACCATAAAGTTGAAAATCCAGTTAGACGAGGTAGACAGGGCGTTGGCAGGTGCACGGATACGGAGGGGTGTGATCTCAGCAGGGTACAGCCAGGTCATTCCAAGCCAGCCAACGGCGAAAAATGTGTTGAATACAAACAGGAAAACGATACCAGCGATTTGATGAGCCTGCGTCTTCTTGGAGTTGACTCCAGCGAGGATAGCCATTGTGGCAGCCTGGCCAATGGCGCCGAAAAGCATAAGCTTTCGGCGTCCAACTCGCTCAACAAGGAAGACAGCCGGCCAGGATGCGATGAAATATTCAGTACCGTTAAGAGCGGCGAGAAGTCGGGACATGAACGGGCTCATTCCGAGATCGCTGTAAATTTTGGCCGCGTAGTAGGTGATGAGGTTGATGCCGGAAATCTGTTGGAACATCTGATTGACGTAGGCAATGATTGTACGATGCAAGCTACGATTCTTATCTCGCTTGATCAGGTCGGCAAACGTACCCTTGCTCATCTCCTCGGCAGTCTCTTTGATGGCCAAAAACTCGTTTTGCACGTACTTGTCATCAATTTCAACATTCGCAATGGCGGCGATGACTTCGCGGGCCTCATCCTCACGTCCCTTTAGGATGAGCCATCGTGGAGACTCAGGCAAGCCCATGACGAAGGCGAGAATGAAGAGGCAGAACACGATCTGGAAGGCTAGGGGGAAGCGCCATGCAACAGAGCCAGGGGCAAAGGACAGACCAAGATCGATCCAGTAAGAAATGGTGATGCCAGCTGTGATGAGGGCACCCTCAATCATGACCAGCTTACCACGCTTATGAGCAGAGCAAGTTTCCGACTGCCACATTGGCACTGTAGATGTGTTGCCACCGTTACCAAGACCCGTGATGATTCTACCGATAATGAAGTGTGGAAGAGACGTAGCCGATGCCTGTAGAGCGGCACCAACAACCATGATAGCAGTTCCGAGGAAGATCATCTTGCGACGCCCAAGAGGGTTACCAATGAAGATGGTGATAATGGCACCAATGAAACATCCCAAGTTGTATGAGGCGACCGAAATACCTTGATAGGTAGAGCGGTTGGATTTGGCGGTAGGATCATCTTTGATGCTTGGGTCCGAGTCCCAGATCTGGGGGAACGCGCTGAGGAAGACGGGAAGCGTCAAGATGCCTCCCATGACACCCTGATCTGTAGTGGACAATGATTAGCCACCAAACGTCAAATTACTGAGGTCCACGCAATTGCGCGAGTTGGAGAGAGAAACATACCATAACCGAAGAGCAGGAAATCGCAGCCGGCAACAGTGCTAATAGCCCAGTTAAGGGAGTTGCCGCTGAGGCCCAAATACTTCTTGGGCATTGTGGCTGATGATGTTTACAGACGACAAGACTGATCAGCGATACCAAGAGATATCCAAGAGATATCCAAGAGATTCTCAAGCAGAAACCAAGAGTCCAAGAGATGGCCAAGAGAGGGCTTGAATGGGAATGCGGATCGTGGATCGCCAGGTCCAAAGAAAGGGACGGGGTCTTTATAAGAGTTACATCGACAGTCCGGACGCTCGAAGGAGGGCGACATTTTTACTGGGGACAGGCGCTCACTTAACATGCACGACGGTTCCACACACCCACCGTGTGGTCGCTGACCCCGGCCTGCGAACATGGATTTCTGGGTCTGGTCTCCAAGTTAACGACAACAGGCAAAAGAATGCAGGCTAGCAGGTGTTGGGGGTCTTTGGGCGATGGGCCAGATGAGTACTCCGTACTGGTACCTCGTAAGTCGCCAAGCCGCGATGCGCACGCCAGCACTCCGATAGACGCAACCCTGGCCGTCCTGCAGTCGCTGACTCCATTGGCCTGACTTTAGGCTTAGTGCGCTGTGGCTGCGATGGCGGCCATCTTGCCGGTGCGCCTTTCTTTCCCTCTGTCTTTTTTAGGCTATGTGTCGCACCTTAACAAGGGCTCGGAAGACTCGAAGAGGAAATATGTAAACAGAGGCGTCAGTAGAACAGCGATCGCATTGTGTGAGACATTGAGCGAGACAAGGGCAATGAAAACTATGAAAACGGTGTTTTCTCCACCGTCCGGTCAATGCGACTACGAACGGCGAAGAAAAATTTTAGCAATAGAGAAAATACAAGTCGTCCTCTTTTTTTTCCTTTGGGCCTTTTTTTCCCATGTGTCTGCGATGTATTGTAGCGTAATTGATGGAGCGTAAAGTGGGCTTTGTCGTTGTTTGCGACTGGAGAACGTGGATTCCCACGACGTCATTTGTTGGTTACTGCAACTACTTTTTTTGCGCTCTCCTGCCTTCTTTCCCTCCTCGCTATCTCCGCTGCGGCGTGGAGAACAATTCGAATCTCAGCCAGTCAACATGTTTGCGACTAGGGCCAGAGCCAATGAACGCCTCAATATAATAGAATTTTTTTTTTTCTTCCACTTCCCTGTCAATTCTCTGTTCGCTCATCTGAGCAAGTGGCAAAGAGCATTCATTTAGCGCCACACTCAGCCAGGAGCCAAAGAGTCGGAGAGGCTTGACTGGTGCGCTGGTGGTTGTCATGCATGCTCGGCTGCCATGCCAGGCAGGCAAGTAGGCAACAGAATGCGACGCTGTAGTCCAGTGATCTACCTAGCCATGTGCATGCCAGGGCAACTGTTACAGCGCATTTCTCCCCGCTGACACGGGCTGCTCTTGGTTGGTTCTTCTATTTTTGATGGACATGCAGAGTCAGATCTAGTACGGAAAATCCTGTCCAATTGGAGAACGATATATATGTTATAGTAATTGGCGACGAAATGCGAAATGCGAAATGCGACCCTGAACCGCTGAAATGAAGTTGGTGCTTCCGAGGATCTACAAGTACACGCGCATGTAACATTGGTTTCTTCCTGGTTCAGGCGTGAAACCTTCTCTGTGGCGATCCGGCCATATCCCTACTCTTTTGTATTTTTTCGATTCCCTTCTAGAGAGTGTTTTTATTAAAAGACATATACCAAGGATCCAGCATGTCCATGGGTATCACCGTGGCTATCATTCACCACATCTGCATGACTTGGATATATTGCAGCCCAGCATTGTTGCCGACGACGTTCCTTCGTAGCGTTAAAGCCGACAGCATACGAGCAGAATGTGTAATTAAAAAGAGAGGCAAAGAGGCAATAATGTCGGTCAGACCAGCTCGGCGTCGCTCTGTCCTTCTTTTTTTGACAATGCTTGCTAGACGTCCTCTGCTCCTTCCCTCTTGCCGTGCCCAAAATTTACCCCGTCTGGGGAAAGCGCAGTAACGCGGTCTAGACACACCGGGATTTGCGGGGAGGAGCCAGTTCTTTCAGTGGCACATGCGACCTTTAATCTCTCTCGCTCTGCCAGCCTGTGTCTCTCTTCCCCAAAATCTCGTCATTTCCGTTCTAGAAGCGAACCTGTCATACAATTTACCAATCCTTAGTCTCGTACTTCCAAAGCAGTTCGCCGCCACCATGGCACGTCGTGCCAGCCCTTTATCCGACCACAAACCAAAAGCCATCCATAAATTACAAAGTAGCTTCGGGATCCCTTTTACTGATTTAAGCTCCGAGTCTGACTAGCTTACAAAGTCCAGCTCTGGCGAACGGCAATGAAGCCACCATGACCGGGGGCCAATCCCTCAACGCCCAAGCCTGCGGCGGTGCAACCTCCGGGCACGCTGCACAGTCTCGCAAGGGCTCTGCTAGCCTCGCTCTGGTGCTGGGAACGACATTGTGATATGACAGGGGACCAACTTAATGTGAGGTTGACCGCCAGGGAAAACGGTCCACACCATTGTTGTATTTCCCCTTTCCCCATGTATGTACACGACTCAATTACAGCGCAAGCACACACCTACGAGGTCAACTTTCTGTGGAAATGTCCGTTTTGTTTTCAGAAACATTGCATCCACACTTGGCCGGTACAGACGGAGCTTGTACCTTGACGTCACAAACCGTTTCCTCTCATACGGACCGACTCTTTTTTTCTCTGGTCCTGAATCTATATGCTTAGATACCTTCAAAATCATGTCTGGGCTTGGCATTCGTCAGTCTTGCAATGTTCCTGCGTACGAGTAATGTGAGAACAAACAGAGCTGTACAACTTGACCATGTTTTGGTGTGGATAGTTCCCAATCAGAGACGCAGTTAGCCAGCATAGTATTGAAACAGACACAGTGAAGGTCAATATTATTTCTTAATACAGCAACATGTCATTCTCCATACCACCACTTCTCAAGTGTAGAGGGAACCCCAAAATACTTCAAACAACAACCCTCCGAAGTGGCTTTTTGCGCACATCGCCCAGACTTCTTGGCAGTGCATAATCGATGCAACTCCGGTGCATCCAACAAAGCGACCCAAGCTAGCTAAACGAGGCTCCCAAACACCACCAGGCAGATGAAAACTGGAACTCAAAAATTGGATCGTCCGTTATTGGAGAATGCAACTTGTCCAGGTGGTTATGGATGTGTCTGGTGGTTGTTGTTTTTCTGACCGTCAGCCCAACGGTGCTCATGCGGCCCCACTCCATACCACAATTTTCGATACGTACCTCGGCCTTCCGTTTTCGGTAATCCGAGCCTTCACCTACCTTGGGGACGTTTGCGCCGCCAATGACTGCACGTAAACGGGAGTCCAACCACTGCTCTTGTAATAATTAATGGCCGAGAATAGGATGAGGAACAGACTCTATCCGTTCTAGGCAGCAGTTTAACCCATTCCGATCCGGTCGGTTGATTTTAGTTTTACTCCTCAGTGCTCCATCAGATCATGCGGAAAATAGAGTTGCGGGGGAACAATGACCGTTGCACCTGTAGACCTCTTGTTTGGCTCGACTTCAAACGGCTTCAATGTAACCTTCACCACGAGGCCAGAGGGGTCAATTTTGGACCTCGATGCAACTCTTGTCAAACTTAATTTGACTTCATTAATCCGTCTCGTCACCTGGTTGGCTCGCGTGCACTTGTCCACTGTTGTAATTTCTATATACGGGATGGTTGAAAAATACAAGTCGTACAAACAGATTATGTCCCTGGAGGCACTCTCGCCCTGATCCAAATGCCTCCAAATCAACAGCGCTTGAGTCCTTATCCCATAAACCTTTGAAACTAACAAAACGACAGAGCTTCGCGATGACGCCGATAATGCTTAAATATGCCCAATTTCCAACAGAAATGCAAAACAAACAACCACTTTCCTGGGTCTGTGCAGGATTCTCCTCCACCACACCTGTTCATTCATGAGACGATTCTCATGTGCTACTTCGCCCACGTCGTTCTGCCTCAAATAGCTCCCTCTTCATATCCATGAGCATATCCTCCATCTTATATACCTCGTCTCGAGAAAGGGTTGCTCGTCGTAGCTGCCCTAAGCCTATTTGTAAAGTCTCGAAAATAGATGGTTGTGCCGCTTCAAATGCTGCGAGACTAGTCTCCTCGCGTTGTTCTTCCTTCGCTGCTTTCGTTGCTGTCTCGTCATTCTCCGGCTCAATTTGTGAGGCTGCATTTGACTCGGTCACCAGCTGTGACATGAGCTCTTCATCGGTGTCTGCATCTTCTTTGTTATGCGTCTTTGGTGTCTCGACGCCAACCTTCCTACCACTCCTCGTCCGCATCTCGTCCAATTTCGGAGCAGCGTTGGGTTGGGTTGTTGCGCTGTCCGGCAGAGAAGGCAATGCGGCGTCTTCTTCTACTTGGCTATCCACTGGCCGTATTTTAGGTCCGTCAGAGACCCTCTGGGGACCCAAGGACCTTCTCTTTCTGTTGCGTCCAGACTGCTTCGTATCACTATGCTTGCGCTTTCTCCTACTAGATTCGTGGCCGGACGAACTATCATGAGCTTCGGCTGGCGTGGACGGGATGATTGGGGACGATGATTGCAATGCAGAGTGTCGAGGAAGCACAGGTGCTGGAGAATTTGGCGGAGAGCTTGATTGCCCCAATGTCACAAGGTGCTCTCTCTGTCTACGCGAAGCGCGCCGTTGCCTCGATGTCTGCTGATGACGCTTGGTGGGAAGCTCTAGGACTTCATCTTGTGCGGACTCAGCGACATCCATGGACAATTTAGAGCGGGTGCGTCGTAGTGGAGGGTTTGCCTTCTCCCCTGGTGCTGAAACATCTACAGAGTCTCCAGTCTTCTGGTGCTGCTTCTTCACAGGCGTACTTGGGGCGGGCTGTTCATGTACGACATCTGGATGCTCCGCTGGTCCTTCGTTATTCTCAGTCTGCATATCGATGCTTGAGGGAATGACCTGAGGGTCGTGATTGAGAGATGTGGCAAGCTGACTGGAACTCCTGGTCATTCTCTTGCGCCGACGTGGTGCCTTGGGTCTCAGCCCAGAGTCTGGTGCAGATGTGGGCGCCTCTTCACCAACTTGCAGCCTAGCATTTGGGGAGCCAGGTGGAGAAGAGAACTGCCATTCCAGTGAACTGGCGCCACGAGAACGAGATTGGATTTCAGACTGTAGAGGGTCGGGCCGTGGGTTTGGCGGAGAAGATGGAGGGTCATTGAGATCATCCATCTGCATGACTTGACCACGTCGAGGTGTAGGCGTAGAGCTGATGAGATCATTGAATGAGGTATTGTGCTGAGGAGTGGACTGCTCAGCTTGTCCAGCGTGATCCTGCGCATCCGTTTTGGACCATTTGGACGGCGACTGACTTTCTGGTGAGGGATTGACATCGGGGTAAATCTCTTTATTAGCGCGCTGTCGCTCACGAACTTCTTTCTGTCGCTCTGTCAAGTGCTGTGATTCCTTGTCTTCTGCCGGCGATGACTCAATACGTGCGAACTGAATCTGAGAGTTGTCGTGTCGCAGTTTGCGTGGCAGGCTGGCCCGCTTCGATTGTCTTGTCGTGCGTTCAATGGGTGCTTCTGGCTTTCGCTTTCTACTAGAACTCCTTGATCCTGTTCTCGAAAGGGAGCTTTGTTTGCTAGCCTTGTCCTTGCCGTCTTGGACAGAAGAAACAGACGATAACATTACCAGGCTAGGTTCATCTCGGTCTCCAAATGACACTGCTTGAGCCCCGGATCCTTGTAGACTGGTTCCAGGTAACAGCAGCTCAAATTTGGATTGCATGGACGAAACAATACTCTTCAGGCCATCCGAGCAGTCGACATCATCTTCATCTTGGACAATTGCATTCCAAGTTTCAGCCGCCTTGCTGGTGATGTAGTGCTGCTTACATTTGAACGCGGCGGCAAAAAAGGGTTCAATTAAGTCGAAATCGTCCTTGGTGCATCTCCCAATATTTCTCAGTTCTATGCATACTTGGTCCCAAAGCTCACATACCTACACCCTAGTTAGTATCAACCAATAGTAACGGATTCAATGGCACCACTTACAGCTTTGGAAAGTATCACATCATCCTTATATAGATGGTCGTTCTTGTCTTCAATCAACATGCAAAGGCTGTCCTGAAACTTGGTTAACGTGTTCAACCTGGCCAGTGGGAAGGAGCGTTCCAAGAATGTGGCAATGCCGTGAATGAACTCATTTCCGTATTCAAATTCAGTCGACTTTGACAAAGTATCGTACATCGCCGATGCAAGAGCATTCGACAATTTGTACAGGCTGTCAAAGGGATCAATAAAGCCGCTTCGAGCTGTAGTTATCGGGTTGCCCCAGAGTCTGCGTCTTGCAGCTTCAAGAGCCTGGCCGTCCCTTGGAAGCTTAGCTGTCTCCAACAGGGCAGCAGTGGTCACCATTGAATTACGCAAAGTTAGCGCTAATGGTGCTTTGAGATCGCAAGGCAGATGCTCCAATGCTACTTTGGCAAGGGGTTCGATAATTGCAAGCGCCTGTCCACCATCACCAACTTGTAATTTTGCATGATTCGCGGCGGCTTGAAACAAAAGGAGCCAATGCTTCATTGGTAAATTTGGATGTGACAAAAGACCACGCTCCAAGATAGAAACAAGGTCACGGTATTCGGGGCCAAGTATTGAGCCAGGCCCCGCTACGCTCAATCCAGGCTTGTCGCTGCTTTGCTCCAAGAATCGGCAGAGGTTGTGGGCACACATAACCCAGGGGCCATATGAAGAAAGAGAATTCTTGGGGAGAGCTTGAAGAAGCTCCTTGCTCAAGTCAATGCGAGAGCGTGGTGACTTATCCTTCAAGAATGGTTCAAATACGGATTGGAAAAAGTCGGACAAATGTTCATCATCATTGGCGCCTGGAGGAACTGCGACTAGCATGGAAAAAAGATGATGCAAGGGGAGCCTCACAACACCCTGGGGTTTGCATTCACCTTCTGCCCCCTTCAATGCTGTTGATGCAGGTTCATAGATAGGAGAATCATTGAGTGATAGTTTCTTCTCCGTAAACGGCAACACACCAAGCCCATTAGCCATAATATGCACGTAATTTTCAACACTTGAAAAGAACTTTGCCAGTGCCACCATATCACTCTGACCTGGCCCTGCAGACCACACCTTAGAAAGGATACCAAGAGCAGCCGCCAGGAACTTGATAGTTTCATCCGACACTTTGATGTCTTTAGCTGAAGCGGAGGCAATTGAGCCAACTAACGATGTCCAAAGACGAGACGTTAAGCTTTCCTTGTTCGCTAAATCCAAGAACTTTTGCTCCAGAATAGGACCCACGAGTTCCAAAACCTTGTCACAGTTGCGACGGGTCCATTTAGCATCGATAGAAGGAAGCTCCTCATTATTGACTGGTGGCAAGTCAAGAATGCGGTCTTGCCTCCATACTCGGGGCGTTGATACGTCGAGGAGGCTGGTTAGAAATCGAGCTGCCTGCATGAGACAGTCACCAGGAATGTCTGGATTGCCATGCAAGTTGATCATGAGGCTGATGATTGGCTGCACGGTGACTTCCCACATCATGCCCGTGGGGTACTTGTCGCCGCCTGGGGCAAACCCGTAGTACCAAAGATTACAGATGCCACCCAGAACCACCCGCCGAAGTTTCACACCCTCTTCTAAGTGTTTTGCGCTCGATTTTCTTCGCAATTGGCTGAGAAGAGGCTGGCAAAGAACTCCTAGCGACTTGGGGGTCGTTTTATTGTCGGAAAGTGATAGGTAGATATAACGATTCCAAGCATAATTAGCTTCATGCTTCGTTGCAAAATCTGCCATATTGAAGGCAGACTGAACTAGCGTTAGCCAAGGCCCATAATACTGCCATCTTTCCAGGGGACAGCGGAAGAACAAGACAAGGACTCCCCATATTTGCGGCACAGCAGACGCCGTCTGCTTGTCCTTGAGCATATCTTGGAGTTTGCTTATATAGAACGCGATATATGTTTCGTTTTCGTTTGTAGCTTGCAAAATATCGGCCGCTTTCAGCATCAACTGTTTTTCTGCTCGAAGTGAGAAGCCGGCTTCTGTGCCTAATTCAATTGCCTGGAGGCGAATCTCCTTCACGGTGCTTAACATGTCGGCGAAAAGATCTTGGAGCCAGTCGTAGTTTGCAATCATTTGATGTCGAGATTGCTTCACGAGTCGCCGGTATATGACAATTCTGGTCATGATGATACTCTTGCCTTTTAAATGATCATCAATCTTGTGCAATGACGCGATTAGGCGACCAACACGATCCGAGGTCATGACCTTGGTGGAAAAATTCTGCAAGGCGACTACTTGCATCAGATGGCGAGCAATATCTTTCGGTGTGGCCGAATCTTCGAATGATCGAATAGCATGGTCCATAATGAAGGTGCCAAAGTCGGTTGTCAAGGTGGAAGCAATGGCTGAAAAATGTAAAAAGGTAGCGAGGAGGCTGAGTGCGTGGTTGATGAGAGAAGTATCGAGGGTTGCATTTTCGGTCTTCGCTGTGACATCACGCTGGATAAATTGCATGAAGAGACTCATCTTGTCTTGTAGTGCAACGCGGTCTGGCAAGTTGTTTGAAGCTTTCAATGCTCTGGCCAGCATCATGTAGGCATCCAGCTTGGAATGCCTATCTGAGCCAGCCAGTTGCTTTATTGTTGAGTCGAGCATCTCAATGATGTTCTTGTGTGTCGGAGAGCCTTGAGCATCGCCACTGAGTGGTGTCGTAAGTGTGATTGGTGATGAGGATGGCTTGAGGATTCCTTTGACGGGTTTCAGGATTGATGACGGGGCGGAGGGTGGCGATGACTTGGCTGGGGGTTTATTTTGACGAAATTCGGATGCCTCTTTGTATTCTGTATGCGAAGACCATTCAACCTTCTTTCTCGTTCGACTAGAGCCGTTCTGCAGGGGTGAAGCCACCGATGCAGCATTCGGGGGGGTCTGGAGGCTGAGTCTGGGATCGAATGCACCTGGGCGGGCTAGCTGAGCTTTTAATGAAGCATCAGTATCGTGCACTGCCTCTCGTGGTGGTGTTGGTGGTCGAGCGGGCAGCGACTCGAAGATGGTGGACGAGGCCGAGGCTACTGAAGATGCCATGACTGCCCAGGCAGCACTGGCGATCTAGAGAGCAGAGGAATGTGTAGGCAATACCGTCATTCGCAGGATTGCCGTTGCAGGCTCTGCAATGATGTGTGAAATAGAAAATCCAAGAAACAAAATCGTGTGCTGAATGATGGAGCAATCCAAGAACAGCAAAAAGCAGATCGAGCAGTGGTGTCGTTGGACTGGTTCACACCCCAAAACCCTATCCTCCCTCAAAAGAAGCCACACACTTTAACGCGGTGCACGAGTTCACCCCAGACGCGTAAAATGGCCCATATGGGGGCCAACTTGGCGCGACCGAGACTAGCCAATTTGGGCGGTGCCGCACTTTGTGAGGGAGGCTGGTGGGCGTGGCTGACCATTCAATTACGCCTATTACTGCCAGAGGCTCTCGGACACTGTGGCTCAACTGCATTTCATTTTCATCAACGAAACAGTTGACTTCCCCTATCTGAATCAAAACGCCCTTCTTTATAGCCTTTCACGCCTCGTCTACGGTGTTCCAGAAGCCACTTGTTTCTGCGCTAACGACAAGCTAGTGCTGTTGGCATTGAGTTGTTGCCAGCATCTGCTACAGTGTTGGCAGCGGCACAGCTACAACCATTAGGCTTTAGCCCCCTGTCCTTACAAGGCCTAGCCATTGGCTCAGGCTGCCTTTCAGTGCTCGAGCACTTTTCGGCTTGCCTGCAACCATTTTACTTTGATAAGTTACGATGGCTAGCCAACTGGGTACAGCCACTGGCAAGGGTAAGTCTTTAGGACTCGGGATTGTTACGGAGCACCGCCTCTAATTCTTTCACAGCAAAGCTGGAGGCTGTCACAAGTTTAGTGAACAAGCTGAAAGCTAACCTTGACAAAAAGAGCCTATCCGCCAAAGGTATGATTAACGAGACGCCCACTGAGCAACAGTTACTGACAATTTAGAACTGGACTATGCACTGGAGGAACTTAAGATATATGGGCGGGATCCTCGCAATTCCGACCCCATCTTTACCAAAGAGGCAAGCATCATATTTAACCAGAACCCTATCTACGCCGTCGTTAACATTGCATAGGGTATACATATGCTTCTCCAATATGCCTTTGACTGGACTGGCGAGACAGCACGCGGTGCTCAGAGAGTTCTTGCCAACTCAATGCTGCTACAACCACCCACACGTCAAATGTTTGTGGATTTTGGCTTTGCCTCCAAAGCATGTGGTGCTTTAAAATCAGACCACTTCGACAATCAGTTCCTCGTTTCACGCATTATTTTCCTCTCTACCTACGGTACAACAGTCAACCTCTCCGACCTTCTCACGCAGCATGCGCTGGCGGAAAATATTGACAGTGATCTAGCACAGCACGCTAAATTGCTTGACGCAAAATGTAAAGGTCCCCAGAATCAGATGCAAGACATGGCACTTGCTGAGCTGTTGAAATTGCTTTTTAACATAACACATTTTTGCAAGGACAAGGCGTCGCTATTTGACTCCGCCATCAAGCATATTGTCGCTTTGTTTTGGAAACAGGATGTTCCAGACAGAAAACCTCTTGATCCTCCATTTGGACTACTAGTGAATGCACTCATCAACTTGGATTTCAGCTCAGAGACGGCTCAGGCTGCATTCTTCCCGAAGGAGGATCCGTCAAAGGTAATTGTCAGGTTATCTGTTCTGTTTGACAATGGCCTCAAGGACTATACTAGGAATGATCTTGATGCTATTGTCTCACCCTTGGTTGGCGTAATGGCACAGCTCTATGAACAGGGTCCTGAAGCGGCCAAAATAGAGCTGCGCCAGCGGCTGCTCCCTACGGCTGACGACCGCAAAAGCGTTCTTGGAAAGGGAGATACACTACCGTCTAGGCTTCTGAAGAATTCAACGAATCCTTTGGCGCCAAAATTGGGTACCGCTATCTCACATTTTCTTTTTGAATTATCCGACAAAGACGCTTCCAAATTTGTGGAAAATGTTGGCTATGGTTTTGCGTCAGGTTTTCTGTTCCAGAACAATATTCCAGTGCCTGCATCTGCCCAAGGCGCTGCAGACGGCACGGGACAGCAAAGGGCTGTCAACCCAATTACGGGACAGTTTCTGGATGACGAGAATCATCCTGATGAGGTTCCTATGACTGAAGAAGAAAAGGAGCGCGAGGCAGAGAGATTGTTCGTCCTGTTTGAAAGGTTCGTAACGTCGTTCAGATCACTTTACCGCTTGCCCCCCAGGCTAACGCACATACAGATTAAAGAAAACGGGTATTGTTGACGTACAAAATCCGGTTGAGCAAGCAGTTAGGGAGGGGAAATATCGCGAATTGAAGGACGATGAGGTGGAAGAGCTTGATTAGATGCTATGTACAAGTCAAGATGGCTTAGATAACGAATGTAACGAAACATGTCCAATGCAAGCGCTTCATGCCAACATCCTCTCAGGGACATATAGGACCGCAGCCTAAGAAGGGCCAAGTCGCAACCTCAAGCCAAGAACAGAAGGTGGAGAAAATCCTGCATTCCCAAATTGAAGTTGGTGCTCTGATTCACCACTACGAAGTGAAATGGAGAGGCTTTTCGAATGAGCACAACACTTGGGAGCAGAAGCCTAATCTTCGATGCTGCAAGGACGCCATAAGAGCGTTTGAGCGCGGCTAACAGTAGTCAGAGAGCCTATAAGCCGGTTTGGGAATGGCTTGGGAAACTGCATGGGGAAGTCATGGCGCCCTGGATGGTAGTTGACACTAGCTGGCCAGATTTGAGCAGAATTTTACAACATTACATTAATGTTCAATGCTTGATTATACAATGTTCTATAGCTAAGCGCGGGAATTTACACGATGGTCTTCAGTAATGTCGCGAAACCGAGGACAGCGCCAGCAAAAGTGAAGAAGCTGCGCATCATGTTGAGCTTGTCCCACTTATGAGTCAGTGCGGCGACATCTGTTGACTTGGTCTCGGCCCGTCCCTTTGCAGCCTGGTGAAGCTTCGCGTTGGTGTCACGCATCACAACGATGGTCCACGGCACGATTGCAATGACACACGCTGCCGCGCCAGCAAAACCTTGCCAATCTCCTCCAAGCTGGTACAAATTATACGCTGAGTAGCCGTACAGGAGAGTAGCAGTGACAGCGACCTTTGGCATCGTGTTGGCGCCGCGGTTGTAGAGTTCCTGCCATGTCTGGGCCGTGGTCTGTGGAATAGCACGGGCAGAGCTGGTTGCAAATAATGAGAATCCCGCGATGGCTCCTAATAAACTCGCGTCAGAGGCATTGCCAAAGGTTTTTAAAAAAAAGTATAGACTTACCAGAAGCCCAGGCAGAACCAACAATGCCGGTTGCGACCGCGACGAGTGAAGGGGTTGTCAATTGAATCGCCATGACTGTAGGTGTTGATATCTAGGGTAGGAATGTGGGCGAAACTGGAGATTTGAATGAAATAGTTGATTATTAGGCTTGAAAGCTTGCGGTGCTGAGTTATTTGATGGGCTTTGTGTTTAATAAATAGTTCATCAGAAACTTAAAATTTATTCGCTTCTTTCTTTTCCGACACTGGGTAATAATCTGATGTTCCACGTCATTCGGCAAACTACGAAGTCCGTTGTCCGTCCGCTGTTTCCACTGAAAATAAAGTACGTAACAAGACACCAGCATCCCGTCGCGTTCCGAACCGTCGCTGGCCAAGAATTATTGTTGCGGCTTCCCCAACACAAAGCCATGAGCTATCAGTTTGATGCCATATGGATTTGTCTCCTCCCAAGCAGTTGTGAACCGGAAACCGAGTTTATCCAAAACCTTCTTGCTGGCCGCATTCTTCTCGTCGATCAAAGCCGTAACTAACTCGGGTACAACATCCCCTTCTGCAGCGCCGTTGGTAGTGTTTTCATCCACCTTGACTTCTACAAGTGCTTCCTGTCGAGGAAGACTCCACCAGTAGTCCATATATGCTCGATTGACCTCCGTCGCGTATCCCTTGCCCCAGAACTTGCCTCGTAGCATGTACCCTATCTCTGGCCATCCCATGGAGCCAGAAATCAGTCTGATGCCAACGGTGCCGACCAATTCCCCAGTTTCTGGGAGTTCAATAATGAATACATTTGCGTTATCGCCCTCTGGCGACAAGAACTGGTCCATGTTCTTCTGCGTGGCGGCGATGTCGGCGTCGGGACGGGCTTGCGACGTCCACTGCATCACCTCGGGCTCGGTGCGCAGGCCATGATATGCGTCAAGGTCCCCTGGAGTAAATGATCGGATGATGAGACGTTCTGATCGGATGGGTTTCCGCGCGCTTACAGGCTCATAAGGTGCCGGAAGCGTCGTCTTGACGGTTATCCATTTGAGCTCTTTTTGGGGGACAATAGCCATGTTGATATAGCAAGGGTTGTCTATGGAGCCAAGGAGCACGGATGATGCTTTGTGATGTCTAACTTGTCACTTGAAAGAACGGGTTGCGAGTAGACCGACGATTATATATAGTAGCAAAAGTGCAGGTCGTGTGTTTGTGAGTCACGAAGCGCTCCGTCTTTGGAGAAACCGCTTTAAGTCAGTCAGTCCCACAGCAGCGGCTGACCCTAGAGCGTTGAAAATACACTTGGCCAGGATATGTGTGCAAAACCGTAATCTCGTGATTTCATTGCCGCAGAGGTTAGCAAATGTGCCATCTCACACTTGGTAATTTATGTTTCGGTGTGAGGTTTAGTATCCAATGCCTGGTCGTCACTGCACGGGCTAGACTACGTCGTTGCACCACTCTTCAAGCAATCGAAAATAAAAACAATCATATGGTCCATTTATCATCGAGCCTCTACATTAACACCGCATCAGACGCATCGTTTTAATTTTGGAAAAAAAGTTCATTTCGTTGCTCGCTTTTGTTGAGCAAATGCAGTTGATATTTCCATAATCCGTAGTTAACACCCGCAGAAACCTGCCCAACCATCTCCGAAACGTAAAACACTTTAAGCAAAGGTGGATGGTCTCTTGGCGCTGAAGGTCTTCTTGCCGGCGACCTTGCTGACACGGTGGGGGAGAGGGAAGGAAAGGTTCTTGCTGACGAGCTGCTTGATGTAAGGGCGCTTGATGTCATCGCTCTTCTCGATCTCAACGACGCGGAGGATCTATTCAAATTGTTAGCTATTCGAGTCGGCCTTGTCGTCTGCGAAATGCGAAGACATACGTGGATGGACCTGAAACGGGCACGGTGACGAGCGGCCATGTCGGAGTACAAGGCCTCGACGGCATCGTTTCTCGACAACTCACGGTACTCCTTGTACATGTTGTGAGTGCCAGAGCGAGAGTCGTAGCGGATCCAAATGCCGAAGTTCTTGACCTTCTGGGGGTGCTTCTCGTGGATCTAGGTTGGTGTAAGTATAAAAACTTTTTTCTTGGTGTTGCATGCCAGGCATTTCAGCCCATCTGGATTGTACATACAGCCTTGACGCTGACAATCTCGCCAGTAGCCTTCTTGACCTTTCTCAAACCGCGCAAGAAGTACCAGAAACGGGACTTCGCAACCGTGGTGTTGGGAGCGAAGATCGTCATGCGGTACATGGCGGGAGTAGGGGTAGCCTCGGTGGGCAAATGGCGCCCAATGACCTCGTATTCCTGAAGACGACCTGTAAATCCCATGTTAGTTCTGTTCGGAGACACGTAGTTCGTTTGAAGCATCGAAATCGGTGAGCGTTGCGCGAATGCTAGACAGCGATTGAAACTGTATCGGTGTGCTCGAATGTTGCCGGTTTCCCAATTTGACAAAAGGTTGATAGACTCTTTTGATAGCGAATTGCCGTAGTATGCAAGACAGTGCGTAGTCTTCCACCCCCTCCAACCTCAAGTCGTTGATGTCCAACATTGTCGTGTTTGCAGGTCAACCGTAAAATTTATCATAGCATCGCGCAGCGCCAATCGAGTCGAGTTGATGAACATAGGATCAGAATGTAGCTTACCCATCTTGAAACTGTTAGTATTTAATGCCAGAATGGTGAAGTGTTATCAATGTTGAAAACTTACAGTGACGGTGGTTGGCTTCGTCAAATCTGAAATTTGATGGATGGGTTGACAAAGTTGGAGGGCAAACAGTGATAATTTTTGTGTGTGGAGGGTGGGGAGGGTTGCTCTTGCTTTGCTGCGCAGGGCTTAGGCCCCGACAGCGATTGGCTGGAGACACCTCTCATTCTCCACTTGAACGCACCTACTCTTCAAGATCACGTGAGAAAATTTCGGCTACCAAGACGAGCAAAAAGTGGACTAGAATTTTGGGCAATTTGGCAGATTATGTAATGCTTGATGGAAACGGGTTGCAAAGAGAAGGAGCTTACCACTTTGACGCTGGTGCGCAACAGCTCCCTCCGCGTAGTCACCACAGGAAGCTCTCATAACAGCATGTGGACCTATATCTCCCATAACAAGATAAACATAAACAACACGGCCTAATCGTATTAGCTGCCGACGTCTGTGAGATTATGCAGACAGTTTGTCCGCATATAGAATAATCATAAGTTCCTCAATTTCTCCGAGTTGATCCACCTCAACCGCCATCATGAACGAGTTGTTTGTCGACTTCGCCAAGGCTCATGCTTCGCGACATGGGTACTTGCTTGCGCAAACGTTGTCACCAGTAGCACCAGCAGATGACCCTCAAAGATTGCAGGCCATTTTCAGAAGTACAAATTCTCACAGTGCCAAAGGGGATATCAAACATTTTATCAAGACAAACCTTCCTCGGAAGGGATTGGATCAAGAGGAATTGAATGGATGGGTCGAGGTTTTCATGGCGTATTGGAAAGCCATTGGCGAAATAAGCGCTGGTGAACGAGGACAAGTGAGTGCTGCCGACGCCGCGTGTGAGAGCCATTATTAATCTGTTGAGCAGTCATCATGGACCAAGGTTTACGAATCTTGGAAAGCGCTTACCATCATGCTGAATCGCGGATACAATAACTCTGGGTTTGAAGCATGGACAATCCCGGCACTTTATATGGTTGCAAAGTACTTGAGGTTATTTGCTATCAGATCAGATGCAGAGCGAACTGCGGCATCGGATATTCCATCTGGCGATGCGACATTGATGCAGGATGACTTTGACCCGGAGTCAGAGAAACAGAGCCAATTGAGGGATTGCGAACAGCAACTGAAGCGGCTCTTTACCTTGTGCCTCAATGATAGGTATGAACAATGATGCTTGTGCTGGATGCGGAATGCTGACCACCTGCTAGAGCTCCTCTCGAAGAATCACGGAAATGGGGCATATACTACATCGCAAACCTCTTGTTCAAGACATATTTCAAGTTGAACTCAGCATCTATTTCGAGAACTATCCTCAAAACTCTTGCTGCATATAATACCAAAGGCGACATTCCACCCTTGGAGTCATTCCCCAAGTCACAGAGAGTCACCTTCAATTATTACGAAGGTGTTCTTTTTTTCCTTGAGGAGAATTATGCTGAGGTATATTCGCTGCACGTTTACTGCCGCAACTATACTAACTATTACAGGCCGAAAAACATTTAGTGGAAGCTTGGAACCTTTGCCAAACAGGCGCCAAGCAGAATATCGAGTAGGGGTTTCCTGCTGCACCGTGAAGTTTCATTGACTAACATACTTTAGGCGCATCCTCATGTATCTGATACCTTGCCGGCTGCTCACAGGCCATTTGCTGCCAACCAAAGAACTCCTGCAACCATACCCACGACTTTCTGAATTGTTCCTTCCGCTTGCTACTTGCATCCGTCAAGGCGACCTCAAAGCCTTCGACAAGGCACTTCAATCTCGAGAAGATTCTCTGGTCAAATACCGAATTTACCTCACACTTGAACGTGGCCGTGACATCACACTGCGAAATCTTCTGAGGAAAGTCTTCATTGCTGGAGGATTCGAGGAACCAAAGGAGGGCGACGCAGTGCCTATGCGGCGTACCCGAGTGCCAGTATCAGAATTTCGAGCTGCCATTTGTATGAGTAGCGGCGATGAATCAGTTGACACTGACGAAGTGGAATGCTTGCTAGCCAACATGATTTACAAGGTGAGCGAGCACAAGTCTTACATCACGCATACAATACGAGTACTAACCCATCTGCCACTTACAGGATTTAATGAAGGGCTACATAGCCCGCGAACGAGGCATTGTGGTCCTCTCGAAGAAAGGCGCATTTCCGGGAACAGGGGTTTAAAACGGCGACCAGCGAGTTACCTCGGCAGCCCATATCTGGCGAGAAAGTTAACTGTACCGTACCCAAAGTTGTTTTTTAAGGACATGGATGCATGGAGGCTACAAGACAGCCAATATCTGATTAGTGTTCCCCGTTGGTGCAACAGCGTAGACAGTGACTGCAGAGTCACGTCGTGATTCATATAGCACCATCACCGAAATAGTCCCGCGGGACTACTTTGTAGCATTTGGAAAGCGCCATCTCAGAAGTACATGGCGAATACAGCCTCGTAGCCAACTTGTCCAAGAGTGACAGCACAGACAGCACAGTCTAGCGGCCGCCACAGCAAGCCAGCACACAGGCAATTGTCTTGACGTACATCTTATGCAACAGAGCGCCGATATGCGTCGGCGAGAATCAAGAAGTAAAAAAGGTCCTTGCTCATGCTCCATCCGGAAGCATCTCCCCGTTGGACTGACTCACATAATGCAGCTGGATGCCTGGGAAAACAAACCAGGCAAAGGGGGTGGCGTGCGTTGGCAGTCATCGAGGATGCACACGCCCCTCCATTACAACCGAGGGAGGGAATTTTAAATTTTTCTTAGGGGAAGTCCCGAATCCGGATAAATTGACAAATTATGAAAATAAATTTCTTCGTAATTAAGTCGGCATGTGCCAGCGAGTGTTTTGAAAGTAATGATACAAAAAGCGTCTGATAGCGCCGAAGATCGGTCTCCAAGCCAGGATAAGCTCCAAAATATCGTCCTTAGACGGTACCAAATAGACGATATAGTCTCTTGATACAAGAAAAAACATAAAACATAAAAACAAAAAGATTTGCCCAGGCTTTCAAACTTGAAGCACGCCGAATTCGACCGAGAAGAGTAATTGTACATGGGTAACCATAAGCGGAAAAGTAAAAAAGAAAAATAACGCGAAAGGAAAATTCAGGAAAAGAAAGGTGAAGCAACTAACTCCCATAACGCCAGCAGTCCATTTTTACATGGTTTTGTAGGTTCTTCTGTGTAAGCTGTCACCCATGCTTTCTGTTGGGGTGAGATGTGATCATAGATGTAAAGATCATTCTTAGAGAACAAAGGAAAACGGTGAATCTACAATCGTCCAATTCAAGAGAAATGGCGATTAGATCGTGGAGTAGATCTGTAGCATGCCGATTAGCAACCAGTGCACAAGGCGGAGGAGCGTGCTGGCAGTCAACTTACTGGGCGGACGAAACGTCGTCAACATGGTTGCACAAAGCCACGAATAGGTCAAAGAAGAGAGGTGTTCCACCGTTGAACATTTCAAGTTGCATAGTGCCGCTGCGCTTGAAAGTGCTGCGAGAGCGAATGATCAAGGCGAGATAGTGCGCACGCAACTTGGAGTCGGTGTCTGGAGTGTTGGCGTATGCATATCGAGCAGACGCTAAGATAGTACTGCACTGAATACCAGATTCTGACTTTGTTAGAATTTGGAAGATGAGGTGAATGTGGAGCGTTACCTACGCAATCCTTGTTTGCGAAGAGCGAGTTTCTTGAGCTCGCTCAACCCATATCGTTCGGCTGCACAGTAAATGACAGTATCTTTGAGAAGATCACCGTCCATGTTGCGATGAAATACGGTGCTCTCAACGGTAGCACGGTCTTCTTCCGTTGTAGGCTCGAGTTCCCATGAATTGCGACGCTTATTATGTACAAGGCGGGGAAAGTAGTCGCCCTTGTAAAGGAACTCGAGCACAGAGCTAAAGATTTCCGGCTCTTCATCAGAAAGAGCGATCCTCTTTGCAGAAGGATCCATGTATGTGTTTCGAAGGGCTTGGGAGAAGTATGGACTGTTGCAAAGGACTTCTTCATGAGCGGCGAAAAGTCTTTGCTCACTGCCAACGACGAGGGTAACGATGTTGGAGCTGAGGCCGCTGTTAAGAAATTAATTAGATGATATGATGCAAATGATGTTACTTCTTTGTACTTACTTGGCCATCGATGTGTCTTCTTGAGTGGTAGTTGTTGATGCAGTTGTTGGTCGCCGGTGGCGAGATTCATGACGCCTTTTGCTGACGCCAGCGTCTCGGTTGGAAAACGATGAGCTTGACTTGGAAGCCTTGTGGCTTTTGGAGAAGCTCATCTTTGATGTGTCTGCTCTTCTGCTGGAAAACATGATGGCAGGTCTGATATTTAATCGTGGGTTGAGAGGACGGGGAGTTTACGATCGTAAGGACATTAACGTAATGTAGTGGCGTACGTAAGGCGTTACGAAGAAGGCGAGGCAGGATTAAAATTACCAAGGCATCAAAGAGTAGTTACTTTTCTTTAATCCGTAATGGATGCCGGAAATAATTTGGCCAAAGAACAAATAAGCCAGAAGAGTCGTTAAAAACTTACCTAAGGCACTGCCCGTGATGTTTCATGCATTTTCCTACGTTTTCAGGAGGATGCGGCCACATTTTATACTTGGCCTCATAATTTGCATACATTAGGTCACCGCTTGGTTGCCTATTATTGACACACCCCTGGACTAGCACAGGCCACAGTGAGGCGCTCCAACCAGAACTGGTGATAATTCGGCCAATCCGCGTCGTACCCTCGCGTGGAACCAGAAAAGGTGGACGCGATAGTCACACGCTACCACGTGACTGTTAAATGGGCAAAGGACAGGGGAGGGAGGAGTCATTGTACTTTATTTCGGTGGTTGGTAATTTGCTTTTGACCAGGGAAGGTGTTTGCCATCGATGGCTCGTGCGCTGACTGATAAAACCCGGAGTCAAGAAAAAGAAAAGTCGGAGTGCTGCTCTTAGGTCGAGTTCATCGAGTCTTCGCCAAGGCAGCCCACCCAACTGAGCCTGCGTCCGACTGAAACAAAGCAGCGGCCGCCGGCTCCCCTCTCCCGCAAGATTTGAGGAGACAACAACTCAGCCAGCAGCCAGAATCCAGGATTAGCGTCCATACAACCTTGTCCAGTGGTTCGAGGTGGTGGAGTGCCTGGTGCTGGACCCGACGTGCTGGTTCTCGAGAGAATCAGGCAGACATCCTCCACTTGGCGAAACTTGACGATTAGCGCGGTCTGTATCGACATTGCATGGCGATAATTTCAAGAGTCGGGCTTGCAAAAGAATAGCTGATTCGAAATCTACGAGCCTATACGAATCAATTAGAACCAATTAGCTCGGAAAACGAATGGGTTGCGTTGCGCAATCCGCCGCGCTTTGTTGTCTTCGACACCAGTCACTAACAATCCGTCACTGCACCAGGTGCTTCGGACAGGCGCATTCCTCCATCTACTCACAACCGCTGTCGTGCTTTTTCCCCCTCTGGGTGGAGCTGCGTTGCACTTGGCGATGGTGCACACCATCTTCTTCCTCATTTGTCTCTCCACATAGCCAGGGTGTCTTGCTTCGGCGTTCTTGGACTTTTGGGGACCACCTGGTTGTACGAAAGTGATAGCTGCCTTGGGAACTAGGCACAAGGAGGCTTATGTGAACTAATGTGCACGCTGACGACGGCTAAGTCGATGCACTCGTCAAAGGTGACGAAAACCATGGCAGCTCATCGAATTGTGGCATGTTGGCTTTGTTAGCTACATCGTAAGAATCGAGTGATCAAACTGCATTTCAATTATCAAGTGTATCGCAACTAATTACGCTTGACCATGCTATAATACCAGTTTTCCAACATAGCATCAGCCGGGTTAATGATATCACTCAGCCTGATATTTCTCGTCGTCGTTGTTTCCAATGTAACCCATGTCCTCTTCTGTATCTCGTTGATCCATTTCATCCCTGTTGTTTAACTCGTCAAAGACGTTACACCTCTATTGCTGCTGATTATGGACACAAATGATGACAATACTCAATTTTTCACGCCTTCATTTGCACCTCGGCCACCTTCCTGGCCCTTTATTTCATCGGCCAAAGCTGCTAGAACCTTCTTTGCGCTGTTGGCATCATCTGATTCCAATACTGGTATCGCACCTGTCGCCCTTAGGGATGGTGCCAAACAGTTATTATGAAGGCCGCGTAGCATTCCTAAATACGCTCGGTACTGGCTCAGAGCTTCCATGATCCGAGTGTTGCTCTTTTCGAGCTGCGATATCTGGTTCATTTGCTCGCTGTATTGCTTCTTCAATGATTGGATAGTGTCTTGAGGATTGAAACGATCAACTGCGTCAAAAGTGTCTTTGAATGCTTCTGTAACCTGACGGGGCAATTCAAGGCTCTTTCCGTCCTCTTGAGCGCTGCCCAGCATAATTTTCGCGATGTAAGCATCTCCATTGGCGTTAGTCTTGATGCGTTTGCCTCCCTGTCTCGATTTATCTGGCCCCAGCTGGTTGATTTTCCGTTTGACCTTGCTTGGTACCACCAGTTCTGCCTTACCGCTAAAAACATCGGCAACATTGGGTGGAATAACGCCATCGCATGCCGGATCCTGTGCCTGTGGATATTGCTTCACGAGCTTTGCAAACCATTTCTGGTGAAAGCAGTTTGTTGGACCAAACATGACTCTTAAGATAACAAAGCTCCCCCACTCAGGTTCCATTTGGCCTTGTCTGAGCAGCTTAGACAAGTTGTGGTTCGACATTCCAGACGTCGACTTTGTAACTCTTGCTCGAGGAAGATGCTTCATGAATGATTCCCTCATCTCATCATCCCAGCCCTTGGCTTCTTCATCCCAGCACTCCGCCAACCGCTGAAATATTGCCCTGTCTATCGGGTTCGCTTCATCCGGCAGCTCTGGGAATTTGTCTTTGGCCAGTCGAAATACACAGGCGTCTTCTTGCATCGCACTCGACTGCCGTTCAGCGTCAACCAATGGCACTTCCGTTTGCGAACCGCTGTTTTCCATCTCATGCATGGCGTCGGCTCTCTTCTTTGCAGGGCCTCTCTTCTTGGTCGGTGCCTTTGGGGCTTTCGGTTCTTTGGATTTCTTCGTTCTCGTTTTCTGCTTCGCTCTAGCTTTGGTTGTTTCTTTATCGCCTGCGAAAGCAATGGGAACATGAGGTGCATCAGCGGCAGCAGGAGTAACAGGAGCATCAGAGGCGCCGGCAGATGAGCTCCCTTTTTTTGGCATACCAGCCAGATCAGTAGTGATTGATTCGATGCTCGGGATTGGTTCGATCTCTTCAGAAGCCGCTTGAGGAACAAACAGCGGCTCTTCGTCCTCCATCAACTCGTATTTTATATCCGACATAAATGTCGCTGTTTTGATGCTCAGTTCCTGACCTCGTGAGTGAGAGCTTGGTTTCAAGATTCGGACGAATGATTGAATTAATTAATGCAGGAAACCTCTGGGGGAAACGTGCAGGTAAAAGGTGAAGCACCGGCTCGTTTGCACGGACTGTCAACAGGTGGCAAGAGCTGCCGCTCACTTTCACGTTTATTGAGTGAATGGTGAGTCAATGATCGACTGCAACATAAAGGTCAAATAAATGCATTCACCGTGCTGAGTTCTTCAAAATACTAAGTATAGCGTTTGCAATAGCTTGTTTTCCGTCTGGTCGTGTTGAGACCTGGTTGTGAAGCGCGTTGCGTATCGTCTGTTTTTGAACCGAGAGCCCTAGTGATGCTGAGAGTTGAAATAACTCTTTTCCATGGCTGAGTGGAACTAATTCGTCTTTGCCGCCTTCAATAATGTGCACTTGAGGAACGGCACCGCTGTGCTGCTCTTTTGAGGAGAGCGTGCTCAAGTTGCGGCTGCTGTTGAGGTGGTTCCGTAAAAATGGCCACAAATATTGATAAGGAAGCCATTTCTGAGGATACAGAGCTTTCAACATGTCTCGGGTGTTTGTGAACGGCGTTTCCAGCACCAGCCCATCAATCTGCAAGTTGACATCCACATCGGTTTGGGCCGCCAGATTTGTAGCGAAGCCACAGCCAACACTTTGTCCCCAAAACACTACAACGGGCCGAGATTGATTTTCAGTAGAAACTCCTCGTCGTTTATGCAAGTCTGATGTCCAACGAAATGCTGCCTCCGTATCCTTGTCGATGCCTCGCTCATGGGGTCTGTCATGGGATGTCCAATATCCACGGTAGCTGACACCAACTGTTGTACATTGCACAGTATCATCTGCAGCTTGCACCCGTTTGATGATTCTTGAGATATCCGGCAGCCTTGGGGGAAGGGATGATGCATTTCCTAAAACGACATACAAAGTCACTCACTGGCCCACAACCATAGCGTTCTGTTCGTACAAACCTTGAAAGTAAAGTACATACAGCATCGTAGGCTGTGCTGATGTATTCAATGCTGGCGCATTGGCTACACAAAGGGCTATTTCAGTGCCATCTAGTGATTTTATGCGTTCCTCCCGCCATTCAATGCCTCCGCACTGCTTCGCAAAGTCAGCGATGCGCAGGCTTCTAGCATCAGGGGGCATGAAGGGGTTGTAAATGATGATATTTTGGAATACGATCAGCATCACACATTTCCAGCACCAAAGCGCTAGAAACAACCCAGTGAATATAGCCGGCGGGATCAAAACATCCCCCATGTGTATCGTTCTTCGGCTGATAGCCCGAATGCATGCGCACTCCCTCCCGCCTGTCCGACTCAATAGGTAGGGAGTTCGATTTCGAAAGATGTGAGGACCAGCATAGTGACTGGCGTGGCGACTGACACGAAACATCAAAGACATGACAGCGGTCCAATGGTGAAGATTCGCCAAAGGACATGGCTAAACAAGCAATGATTGAGTCTGCTGTGTAAGGAAGCTTTGTGGTGGCGAGGCACTGGGGTGGCGATTTTAATGGTAGCTTTGGGAGCTCATTAGCCACTGAGGTCCCTGCAACCCCACCGTTGTCATCGCTGACAGAGGCTGACGGGGCAGTTATCCAGGCTTGTTACTGCCCCTCAGTACCTGATCTGCCCCGCCAAGTCAGTTATCGAAGCTTTCTAATCGTCGTTTTCAACTTTGTTTGCATTCCTCACTTTCTCAACGCATCTACAAATCTACACTCTGCGTTTGGCACACAGGTCACCGCTTGAAAGTATAAAACAACAAGAGCAGCCCGCATACACTACCAACCATTCCGAAACACCATGTCGGGTCCGGCGGAACACGGCGAAGGGTCTGGCGCAGGCTCCAGTCACATCAACATCCAAGACGATCGCACATCACCGCGCGAGGAAGCAGAGCCCACTCAGGGTATGACAAACAGCCAAGGTTGGGATGGGAAGCTCAGGGTTCCTAAGAACGCTCTCGTTTCAAATCCGGAGGCTTTTTCTGATCCTGAATATTCTGATGATGATAATGTTCTCCCGGGTGAGGAGATCGCCGCGGACGAGGGTAAGTTCTCCGACCCGGTCATGTATTCTTCTTCTAAAAGAGAGTTTAATTAATGACCTTTGGGCAAATAGATTTATTAGCGACCGAAGACCCCGAAACTGAAGAAATCATATGCTCTCACTCCCGTGTGGGATCAGTCCCATCGCTGCGGCTAGGCAGATTTAAGAATGTTGTTCGCATCTGCCTGCGACAAAACAGCATTCAAAGGATCGAGGGACTTGAGTCTCTTGCTGCGACGCTCGAAGATCTAGACCTTTACGATAACTTGATCTCCCATATCCGGGGACTGGACGATCTCACAAAGCTCACCGTTCTGGATCTGAGCTTCAACAAAATCAAGCACATCAAGCACATTAACCACCTCAAAAACCTCAAGACGCTTTACTTTGTTGCGAACAAGATAAGTAAAATTGAGGGTTTAGAAGGGCTTGAAAATCTCACGTCTTTGGAGCTCGGCTCTAACCGGATTCGTGAATTGCAAAACCTGGGCAGCGTCAAGAATCTTGAAGAGCTCTGGGTCGCGAAGAACAAAATCACGGAGCTTATTGGCTTGAGTCCACTACAGAGCTTGAGGCTCCTCAGCATTCAGTCTAACCGAATTACCGACTTATCTCCCCTCAAGGAGATTCCTCAACTCGAGGAGCTATACATTTCTCACAATCTGCTGGAGACACTAGAAGGCATTGAAAACAATGTTAACCTGACCACAATTGACATTTCCAACAACAAGATTACAAGTTTGAAGGGTTTAGGTAATTTGAAGAAGTTGGAGGAAGTGTGGGCTAGCTACAACCAGATACAAGATTTCGCAGATGTTGAGCGCGAGCTCAAAGACAAGGAGGAGTTGACGACGGTTTACTTCGAAGGCAATCCGTTACAACTTCGCGGGCCACCTTTGTATCGCAACAAAGTGCGCTTGGCACTGCCGCAAGTCAAGCAAATCGATGCCAGTATGTGTTCTTATCGTCACCTCTCAAAGTGGTAGCTAACCCTTCATTACAGCATTTATCAGAGTATGATTTATAACATTGCGCTATAGCTATATCAGTAGAGATGATATTAAAAGCATTTTATGGATTTATGATATTTATGATATTATAAACATTATATGATTATTTTGCTGAGTAATGAGCTTTGTTCCCCCCGTAGTATGTTTTTTTCCTTCTCCGAGAATTCCGAATATATATACACAAGAATTAAACGACCAGACTTGTAGCAAAGTGTTGTCCCCTACTGCAGCGACGAACTCGTGTACCTGCACTCACAACTGTTACCGCCAGCCTGCACATCCGCAATAGAGTGTCCAAATTGGTCAAGGCAGTATGGCTGTCCGATAGTCGAGTTTTTGAATTGGTACACTTCAACATCACCTGGCCAAGCTGCAAAGTCCGAGAGGTCTTTTGGCGAACTGATTATGGTTTGCCCTTTGCGTCGAGTCCAGAGAGTTGCCTGAAAAACGGTTCCTGGGTACGTACAGTTTGCAGCGCGGTTTACGGGAGTATTAGCATCACTGGGAATGACGGTTCTATTCGCAGAGAATGCAAAAGTAAGTCTTTCCGAATCTTGATTGGCATCAAGTAAAGTCATGGGCAAGTTGTTGAATGATTTGGAAAAAGGTGTCTCGTCAGAGCTGACGGCAAATGATTTCGAATCGGGCGATGTCACTGTCCAATGGAAGGTCGTTCGCCCTCCGTCCGAGTTTGGATAGCAGTTCCATGTCGTTTTGCGAGAAGTACAGCCGGTAGAGTTGGATCGAAGATACGCATCAAGACTGAATGACCCAGCTGGGAAGTTTGCAGATCCATCATTGCTGCCATCGCTGCCATTGCTGCCATCGCCAGAGGTTGAACTAGAAGTGCTTCTGATTGGCTTGTTAGTCTTGAATCAGTATAATGATGAGGTACATACTACTTACTTGTTCAGGCCAACAGAAAGCCCGACTGCTAAACCGACAATTACAGCAGTCAAAATACCGACTAACACAAGAAACTTGCAGCGGCGCTCGCGATGTCCAGTCCAATGCTTCTCATCCTCGACACTATTGTCAAAGAAGGCTGGTGGCGTTGATGGGCCAGCTGAATAGGGTGTCATAGTGTAAACATCGCTGGCATCTTCCTTCGATATTGGCGATGGTGGTACATATGCCGCGGAAACAGGTGGCACATGCAACGGCGGAAGAGCAGCATCACCACCTGGAGGCAAGCTGCGACGTGGATTCTTCTGAGGCACTCGTAGGGGGATCTTGGGAATTGCCCTGTTGATCTCGCCCGTCTCAGTGATCATAGGCATGCTGGCTACGGAGGTCCTTGAGCCTGCCGAGTTGTCGAACCGCTGCTGGTGCTGGTGGTGGTCAGACATGATGGGCTGTCGCTGTGACTTGCGAGGATGATGTGAAGAGCAAGACCAGGATTAGCCAACTGGGAAGAATTGTCGCGGCAACAGTTCTTCGAGGGGGAGGCAAAAAAGCGAAACAGATAAAAACGTTGGCCCTCATCCCGGCCTGGGAAATTAGCCATATACTTCGGCCACGGTTCCCAGCAACATTCTGGCTGCAGGTCACGCAAGGAAAAAGCAAAGGGAGCGAGACATGCGGAAATGGAACCCCAGTTGGCTCACCCACATGATAAAATTTTGTAGTTGCCCCCCCCCCCTTGTCAATTACTATTTTCACTTCGAGACCTCTCCCGCGCTTCGTCAAGGCTATTCAAAGAAGCATGTGTGAAAACAATCTTGATGATGCCGAAGTGTTGCGCCGGCAGATAGCCACCACATCACATATAATGGTTTTTGTTGCGATTAGCTGCACGCAATCATTAAGCGAATGATGCGCCGTCAATCGAAATGACTAAACAAAAGCAGACTAGACTGCAAAACTAAAACAAAGCAAGGTGTTGCGCAGCAAGTAAGCGATCAGAGCGCTATGGCGACGGCGTTGCATCCCCCATTCAATGAGACTAGCTGCTGCCCGCAGGCATTTTTTAGGCAATTCAATAGCACCTATCAAGAAATCCTGCCACAGAAATCAATAGACTAATACCATGTATCTTAAAACGGGTGAGCTATGCAGAAAATGTGCAGAGAGACATTGCCTAGCTCAAGGGCGATCTGTCGCAAGCGGACTAGATTTACTCCAAGTGGAAGCGAGATGAACCAGGCACAATCAATAAACGCTTTTGTAGATTTCAATTTTACACTTCATATTTTATTTGACGATATTCCTGAACAACGTGAGGAGTTCGTTACACCGTTTCAGTATAGTTTCGTGAAATGTAACGCGACGAGCATTTATGGTCGGTCAACTAGCTATTGAGACGACAAGGAACTCGCGTATTGTGCCTGATAATGAGCGAAGAGAAAGTCAAAATGTTGTCTGTCACTCTGGTTACTCTCATCAAACCCAATTGCCATGCTGTGAGACAGTCTGGGTTCACCATGCTGCACATCCGTCACCGGCTTGATATGCATCACTTGAGAACTCGAGCAAAGTCCTTGTCCCAAGGGCAAGCTTGAATGAGTGGACTGGGATATCGTCGCACAGGTTTCTAGAGACTATAAAGCGGCCATTGGTTTTGTGATAACTCTACATGGTCCAGCAAATCACATCGAGCTTAGTGTTTTCCGATTGAACGTCAATGTGTTTATACATATGCATGTCTCTGGCGCCATCGTCACGCCTCATCAGCGTACGGCCACTTCTACTTTCTATCATCAATATTCTATCTCGTATAGGTACAAGTTTAGCTGCATGTTCTACATCTCGGCCGCTAGGTCTCGGGATCTCAAGCAGGTCCTTCCACCGCTCCTTGCGACTCGTCAGCCTGATCAATAAAAGATGGCGCCTCCAAGGACTCGCCCTGTTCCGTCCACACCGCTGCCAACTCGTCTTCAATTTCTTGTCGACGTTGCTTCCATTCGTCAACTTTGGCGAGGCGCTCGCGGATTTCTTGCACTTCCTTCTCTACTTGCATCTTCTCATGCTCGGTTCCTATGCGCTCGAATTCCCACTCGTCACCCTTGTCGCCTTGCCCAAGGACGAGGTTAAAGGTGTGGTATTTCTTGAGTGAGGCGCGAGTAGAAATAGTGATCAAGGCTGCTCGTTGTTAGCTATCAGTACCAAAAACCACGACGCGTCAGTCGAAACTTACTAATACCCTTCTCCTTGCAGGTCTCGTACAATAGTCCCTCAACATCACTAGAAACGGCACTGGTACCCTCATCGATGATGGCGTACTTGGGCTCGTGGTACAAAAGACGAGCAAATCCCATTCTTTGCTTCTCACCACCACTGAGGACGTCCTTCCACTCTTTACGAGTGTCCCAACCACCCTCACGGTCTGGCAAGTAGCCAAGCTTGGCCTCCTCCAAGATCTGCTTCAGGTCATCTTCGGACTTGCGCTTCTCACGCATGTCCACATGTCCGTCGGGATAGATAACTTGGTCTCGGAGCGTACCAGGGCTCAGATATGGGCGCTGTGGCAGGAACATGATGCCATCCTGGCCAATGTCCTTGGGACGGCTTACGAGACCTCTGTACACGGGCCAAAGGCCAGCGAGAACTCGAGCGATGGCGCTCTTGCCGACGCCATTTGGTCCAGAAATCTGCAACAATTAGATTTGGAATATTAGACCGGCTTTGGTTAACAACTTACCAAAAGGTGCTCGCCGCTTCTAACAATCATGGAGAGCTCATCCAAAAGCTCATCTCCGCCCATAGGCCAGAGACCTGGAGCGACAACTGGCACATGCTCAAGTCGAACACCGTCGAATCCCTTTTGCATGGTTCCTTGCACATCAGATAACGAGTAGAGTTCGTTCTGACCGTTGCGCAGGTAATAGGCATCAGCGTGGACACGGTGAAGTGTCGAAATAAGCGTGTAAACGCGACTGGTATATCCAGCCAACTCAGCCAAATCCTTAATGGAGTACATCATGCGTCCACCTGCATCAGCCAGGGACAGCATAAGTCGCTTGTTGGTAATGAAATCCTTCATGCGGTTACGCTCACGCCCACCCTTCTCTGCGTGTTCACCCATCTCAGCCATTCCACCAATTCCACCCCAGGCTGGGAGGAAGACAGGCAACGATGCCAAAAGGTAACCGTAGGCACTCCAGCTGTACTTGAGAATGAAATCTTCCAAGATGTTGTAACGAATCTTGAGCATATAGATGCCCTCCATCCAGCTCTTTAGTGACTTAAACTCCTTGTTGAGGAACGTCTTTTCCATATCAGCACCACCATAAAAAGCGACTTCTTCAGCATTAGCGATAAGTCGAGCGTGTAGACTGCGGAAGTCGCCTTCCTTTCGTCCTTCTACGGCCTTCAGCTTGCCAAATGGTGGCGAGAGTCGACGCAAAATACTAGCAGTCAAGAAGTAGTTGCTCATAATACCGGAAAGAGCCAAGGGACCCAGTGACCGGTACAGCTGAAAGCTGAACACGCACAGGTCTACGAACGGTTTGCCGAGTGAGGAGTACAAGTTTGCTGCTGAAGCACAGAACAAAGTGAGATCTTGTGTGATGAACTGATCGGCTCCTTGTCCGACGCCTCCATCAAGGTTGCCGAGCTTATAGTAGTTGAGGTTCTCGTTCAGATATAGGTCGTGGATATAACGAGTAAGTCGAGTTCTGAATGCAATGGAAACCTTAGACTCAAGGAACTTGATCATTGCGTTTGTATACGAAGCAAAGCTTCCCAGACCACACCACTACCGATTAATGCGATTAGTCACAGTCTCAACCAAACAGATAATGTTCAACTCACCTTGAGAATTCCCCACATAAAGGCTTTTCCATTTCCTGCTACGAGATCGCGAACAATCTCACCATCCAGGCGGGCAACGACAAGTGACAGATATGTCCTAAGAAGCAGGAAAATGCCATGACTCAGAAGGAGACCAGCTTCCTTGCTTGACCAACGGGGAATCATGATACTCATCAAACTAAGGAATTGGTGAAGGAACGCCAAGTTTAGGCCAGGCTTTGTCTGGGCGGAGGGAACAGTGCCGTCACCGAGACCAGACACTCGGGGTGGATTCAAAAACAACCGTCTGTGTGCTTCAAATGTCAGAGGCTTGGTAGTGTTGATGGTAACTTTCGATGTGCCTTCCTTGTAGGGCACATAAATAGTTCGCGATCCATCCTTGTTATGAAGCCATGAGTTTGTCCTCACGAGCTTGCGGCCCTGTTCGCGCTCATGATGGCTGTTCTTCCACCAACGGCGACTGCCCTCAGCACCAAGGATGATGGATGCAGCGAGCACCAGTGTTGCCAGGATTCGAGTTCGTCTCGACGTGTTTCGGAGCTTCGAGCGGGTTGAGTTTGTCCACTTTTCAATGAAAGAGGCCAGTGCCTCTTCGGCGGCTGTTCTTCTCAACGTCGATTGCACAGCCATGGTGGAGGAAAGGCTTATCAAGTCGTTGACGTTTCCTAACCATGTATGCCGCCCAATTACAGCCAATGCACTAGTTCGGGAGCATGGGTTGTGCGGTCAATCGGTCCGTACTCGTTGAGGTCTTCTGCGATGACAAAAATGTTGCGCTCAGCAGGAGACACGAATCAATTCATGTGTGAGGTGTTAAGAAAAGGTTGGAGTGATTATTGCAGGCTTGACGTCGACAGTACAGCATGTGATGGTGCTTATGGCGGGTTCCGAGGCTAAAGGTCTGGATGGGTAAGTGGGTCGCTCCCCAGGTTCAGCGGGCTAGAGAAGGTGCGATCATCACATGATTCCCCGGCTTGTCATTGGCTCAACGCGATTTGGCTGGTCGAGCATTGCGGCAGTCGAAGTTCTGCAAGACGTCAATAACCACAAATCAGAGTGTAGCTAGAATCACGGCGCAAATATGGGCAGAGTGCAGCTTGCTCAAAACGAAACAATCACGGTTATCTATTTTTAACTTCATCCATGTGGCTGTCAGTACTGTGATTTTCAGCCTTGACCAAATGCTATGTTTGAAGTTAGCCAGTGCTCAGCCTAGGATACAGCGCATCAAAGGTGACCTTCGTTACAGTCTACTATACAAAGCGCAAGACTATTCCGTGCGGTCATAGCAGCAGTGTTAACGTTTTTGGGTCGCAGCGCAATACTGTATGATGTGACGTCTCTGGTTAGCGAGTGAAGAGACGATAAGAGTCGCTTCTACAAATGTCTCAGAGGCGTCTTTGTCATACCGACTATACGACTCGTGCCTTTGTGACTCCCTCTAGAGGGATGCGACAGCAGAAGATGTAGATGAAACCTTTGGAGTGTGTTTGCGCGCTAGAAGACTACTTGCGCTTGCCCAGCGAATGAGAGAGTTGCCTCTTAGTGCTGTGAGCTTGCAGAGCAGACGCATACTGCATCAAAGACATTTATTCAGTCAATAAGAAGAGCGAATTGAGGATGCAACCTCTGATTGGCAGATAAACACCCTGAAACAGTGATTCACGGAGCCGGATACGAGTTCCGGAGCCACAGTCTTCATAGATGCACAATCACAGTGTCAAACGGCTGATCGAACAGAAATACACTCTCAATCTTGCTAGGTCTGGGGTAGCAAGCAACTTAAGCCGAGATCACATCCACAGGAGTCCACTGGAGCGAAAGGTTGGGTTTCTCAGCGCTGACTGGTCCAAAGCTTGTCACATCGAAAAGCCCGGCGCCAACAGCACCAATCATGTTTGTTAATCCAGAGGCTACTGGGGCACGCCCCGTTGCGGCAGATACAGTGAGTGCATTGGCACAATTGAGTAGCACTGCGCCCCAAAGGTTAGCGACACAACTGCACCAGTCCCTCGTATCAATTGCTTGAGTAACTTGTTTTTGTCTGCGTGTGAATGCATGTATGTACCTGGAGCGTGGCGATTCTCAGAGGCAACATAGCACAACCCTGTTAATTGAGGATATTTGGCTAGCATACAATGAATGAACGGATAGATGGATACCTAGGTGGCTTTGCCCACTCACACACCACCCTTTGAGAACCTTGGTTGGTTTCACAAAGAAATGCGACCAAGCGCGAACACAGTACGTGCTTGTATACTAATCCATGACAAGCAGGACTTTCAACAACAAAGTTCCTCGTTGTTGTGCCATCATTGATTATGTGCTGTAGTGCTGATGAAGGATTACAAGGGTGCGCTGCCTGCTAGCGACGCTGTATCCGCTTTCTATAGCGGCCCTAGCGGACGTGAAAGCTGGTGCTTCTGCCCAGCGCTAATTAACACCTACTGTCCGAGTCAACAGCATCGTGGCAAAAGTATCAGCAGCGCCAGTGACATAAACAGAAAGCCACCAAAAGAAAACCGGGCAACAGGACAGAGATTGGTTTGTAGCAAAACCTGCATCAGGGATTTTAATAACAGTAATTATCAATTTGCTGGATAGCAATGAGCTTTCTCTTCACACTTCGGTTTTTTCTGCCTCACTCTAGAGCGGGTACTCTGGAAATTGGCACTGCGACAGGGTCAGGATGACACAGTGCCCTAAAGCCTCTAATCTTTTCGCGCGCACGTTGTCACAGGCGCATAATGGCTAGCTTGGACAGGTGCGGAGTGGAAATGGCACACGGTACAATTGGTGCGTGTAGCCTATCACTGGGAGCTACTGAGCCTGCTAATATAACAACTCCACTCCACTCACACCTGCCCCCCCTCTCACTCCCCAGCCGTCCCTGCACATCGGGCCATCCCCGTCCTTGTCGTTGTCCAGGCCCAGCCCAAGCCCAAGTCCATGCAATCACTCCTCCAAACTCACCGTCCTGTCGCCTCGCTTGCGCTGAAGAAGCCTACTTCTTTATCCTGCGAAACCCTCAGTCGCCCTCTCAGCGGCGTTTCTACATTTGTTGTCGCTAGCCAGCCAATCGCTTCTGCATCGATTGCTGCCCCCGTATACTCGACGCTTTTCCTTCACGCCGACTACGCAGATCAGCCCAGCCTCAGAACCTCCTGTGTTCTCTGCGCCACAGCTATTTCTCCGCAGAAGTTCACAGCGCTCACGACTCGCAACCCGACTCGACGCCGGCTACATCCTCGCCTCACGACTCAAAGATCCCTAAATATCCGCATCCCGTCGTGTTCTTGTTGCTCGATTTGATTTCGACACCTAAAGCCCCGACAACCTCAGTCGCTTGCAGCCAAGAATCTCACGGTCGAGCTCCTGAACTATCTTTCCCAGCTTGGTGAGCTTCCTCTCGCCCATCGTTTCGCCTCGCTGCGAATGTGGCCCTGTTATTATCCTGGATTTTATGCTCATTCTTTCGCAGGCTGTTAAGTTCCGCGCTACTTAAAACTTCGTGGGCCGAGGTCGCTACGCCGCCAATTGCGCAATCAAACAGCTTGACTGTCGGAATCATCGAAATCCGCTCTCAACCAGTTAATGATCTGAGACCAACACCTGCAAATATAATATTTGAATAACCTTGCCCTTGGACGGGCTAGGAATCACATAAGAATGGGCGCCAAGTCGAAAGAATCAAGAGGGGCTATGACGGATATACCGCAGAATGGAAGTGTGCCCGGCGCTCACTACGGAGATGATGTCGACACAGCTGAAACCGCTGGCAACACGCAACCTAGTTCACCTGCTACAAGTGAGCAGAAGCAAAAGAAGAAGAGGAGTGGTGGTTTCTTATCCTTCCTCGGATGCTGCGGTGCTCCAGAGTCGGGAGATGTAGTGGATGAAGACAAGGAAAATGTTCATCGACTAGAAAAGTTGCCCGAAAGAGCGACTACTTCCAAGTCGCGCAGCCGGACCAACTCTGAACAAGGAGCGTCTAGACCTGGGAACGAGAAATACCACCCTACAGCCGCAGGCCATGACCAACAAGCGTCTGGTAGCGGCTCTCACGGCGAATACCCTACCCCTGGTCCATCTACAGACAACGAAGAGAACTCTACGGACGCCAATGGCTCACACCCCACATCAAAGCCCACCGATACTGAAGATGAAGGGAACGAAGCACAGAGTACTCAGGTAGATGACACAGCAATGCCAGATGCCCATGCAGATGACTCTCAAAGCCCACTGCCTGATGATGCAGATGAAGACGTCGATCGCACAACAATACCTCCCCCCCCACCAGTTCCTGGTCAAACAGTTGTGGCAGCACAACCCGCGGATCCTGAACTAGCAGTACAAGAGCCACGCAAGTGGCTACTGCCACCCCTTGCTCCGGAACACAAGGGGAGAAAGTGTTTAGTTTTGGATTTGGACGAGACGCTTGTCCACAGCTCATTCAAGGTTTGTTAGATGTAATGCAGACGTTTTCAGGGCGTGTTCTAACGCTGGCTACAGATCTTACACCAAGCAGATTTCACGATTCCTGTTGAGATCGAAGGAAACTACCACAATGTGTATGTCATAAAACGACCGGGTGTTGATGAGTTCATGAAGAGAGTCGGCGAGTTGTATGAAGTTGTGGTATTCACCGCGTCCGTTTCAAAAGTAAGCCCTACAATTGCTCCTCTGTAGTAGATCACACTACTAACACATTTTGACAACAGTACGGCGATCCTCTACTTGATCAACTAGATATACACAAAGTTATTCACCACCGATTATTCCGAGAGAGCTGCTACAATCATCAAGGCAATTACGTCAAGGATCTATCCCAAGTTGGTAGAGACCTAAAGGACACTATTATTATCGACAACTCTCCCACATCCTACATTTTCCACCCACAACACGCCGTACCTATTAGCAGCTGGTTCTCCGATGCTCACGACAACGAATTACTCGACCTCATCCCTGTTCTTGAAGACCTGGCTGGATCGAACGTCGCAGATGTCAGCCTTGTCCTTGATGTCACTCTCTAGAGATACCCTTTTCCTACTCCATTCAACTTCACCTCAGTCGATGTACAAAATAACCGACATTGCAACATTGTCATCATAGCGGAAGGCGTTTGGTTGAAAGCATTTATTCCTGGTGTATGTGTAGCGCTCTCTAGCTCTACACATTCTTCGTTGTGAAATCCAGTACAAGAATGCTATTTTAGGGAGCCATTCCACTGCCCTAAGTTGAGCCCAGCGAGCGTCCAACAGGCGTTTTCTCGACTCACTACCAAGAACGAGTAGACATTATCCTTGTTTTATTTCTATCATCATTTGGCTGGTTCATTCATGATTCTCAAGAGAAGCGCCATGACAGGCACATGGCCTTATTCTTGACAAACTCGATGAACCTCGAACAAAAAAGCGGCGCGATGAGTGGATTTGGCAAGTCGGGAACTGTTTGGTGTTTATTTGTCTCTTTCTTTTGTTTCACTGATGTTATTTGCACATTGTCTTCTTTTCTTCTCAGCTGCATTACTTGTCTTTATAACATACATGTCTCATCATCAATTGTTAACTCCTCATGTGTTTAGTTTCAGTTATACATATACAAGCGATACTGCCAGTGTTGGGCAATTTGTCCTTTGAGAGCGCAAGGGGCTGCCTTTTATTTGTCTTTTTCAATAAACCAGGGGACGAGGCCGATGTAATATGAACAATAGGTATATATGAATAGGAGGAAAAAAATGAAAAGACAAGATGAAGACGGCTAGCAACTTTTCTCCTCAGTAAATGCAAACATGTGCTTCAATGATGGTCACCATTTCTAACGCTTAATTTGATCGCGCTGTCGGCGAACAAGCCGGTGATGGGGTCGAGACTGGCTGGGGACGCCAGTAGGTGGGCGGAAAAAACTTGTGCCGGTCGCACTCCCTTTCTGGTGAATGTGGCCTCAACTCCCTGGCACTATTATTTCGCCTGGTGAGAGCTACCCCATTCTCGACCCAGCCGTCGCATCATCCATCATTCTCCAATTCCCAGGAAATCTGCAGCATTTCCCAATCGATATTGTAAACAGTGTCAATCGTTTAAATTATGGTAAGAACGACCACTACTCACCCCAGCAAAGGATGCGAAGCTCAGTATGACGCCGGACCCTGAAACTCGCGTGATAGACAGCATCGCAGCTGTGTATTGCAAGGCCAGGCCGACGCAATTGAATCGATATCTTCTTCTTTGTAGAAGAATCTAAGTCGCTAACCTGTTCAACAACAGTCTTCTCCTCGTGCTTCTTCTCCTGATGGCGGCGCCGCTGCCAGCGGTGCCAGCGTCAACCGCCCTTCTTCTCCCACACCACCTGGTGGCCCCCGAACAGCCATCCGCCGACGTGCCGCTGCCGATCAAAAGGAGAAGATTGCCAATGCTAGACCTACTAGCACGCGCTCTGCTGGTGCTGGTGGCTCTAGCAGCACCATGTTGAGATTGTACACAGACGAGTCTCCCGGTCTCAAGGTCGACCCTGTTGTTGTTCTTGTTCTTTCTCTTGTCTTCATCTTTAGCGTTGTTGCTCTTCACAGTAAGTTTGATATCTCCGGCCATCCTTTTATACGGGCATTGCGACTGCTTGGCAATGTGTAATGGATCGAATACTGACACATACTTTAGTTATTGCCAAGATCACCAGAAGGTTCTCTAGCTAAACGAGTTATTGAAAAGAGGAGTTTAATGGGCAGGCGAGAAGAGGATCCATCGGACTTTGGCGCACCGATATACTACCGAGAAAAGACGAAAAGGCATATAAGGGTTGGGATATAGGGCTATGGAAGATGTTGGCCGATGTAATGCTCGCGTGAGGCTGCTATAATTAGAAGGCACCTGGCGACCGCGGCATTTTGTACTATACCACAGAATTTCCAGGTTGTTCAATGGACTACTTTCGGTAAACATGAGTGGATGTTTTGCGTGCTGTGTGGTTGAGGCGTGAGAAAGGAGCGGCCGAGCGCAGGCCACGACCGCCTGTTGATGGCCAATTGCGGAACATACAATATTTTTAAGTTGAATATCGTGCGAAGGACCCATGCCGCGTAATGTAATGGGTCTAGAAGCAAATTTCACGCCGGCTCTTCGTTATTTTTAGCATCTAGGACAGTTAGACGCTGCGTAACAAGATTGAACCACAGTGAACTAAGCCACGGGGGATTTCGTTGGCCAGCCTGCGGGGGCTGTCGCGGAGTGGGCCAGCCGCGCAAGGCTACCCAATTCGGAAATGTGCCTGGTATTCCGTCTAGATATTTCTCGTTCAAGATGGATTTCTACAGAGAAGACCAGATTCAAGGATGGAGGATAACTCGCAGTCGTTTATGCCATAACAAATTTATTCTATAGTCGGGTACTCAACGTATTGACTGCATGCGGCATGATGATGTATACAACCAAGCCAGCGTGAAACAAAGTCGTCTGCGTTACTCATCTTGGGACCACCAAAACAAGGGGAAAAAAAGGGGTAAGTAGAGAAAATGGCGCTAGCCATTAATATTTAAACAATTTGATTTAGTATATAGGAAGACATAATATAAGCAAAGGAAAGCATATTGGACAGAACGTTGATGAGCGCTTGGTGTTGAGAAGCGCTGAAACTGGGCAGCTGGCGTGGGAGGGGCGACAGCACCTGGAAATGGGCACTACTGTATCACACCGTTGATGGCGGGGCGGCCCTCAGTGAACCTGGTCATGCCTGCATCAGACCTTTTCCCTGTTTTATTCGAGCCAACCAAGGGTAGTACAAGTGGCTTAGAGCTAAGCTGCATTGACTATCCGCCTGCTACCTGCGCCGGTTCTGTCGTCATTAGCTCCAGGCATATAAATACTCTCCATTACTTGATCAGTTGCTAGCTTCAAGACTCAAAAAAAGTTGAGCTAAACAATTGCAAGATTCTGTGTACGTCAAGGTTCAAGGAAATTCGAGCTTTGAACAAGAAGCAGTCATTTGTCTAATTGCGCTGAATCCTTGGTGGTTTCGCTCCGTCTCCAAAGAAGGCATATCAGGACGCGCTGCGGGGAAATCACAATCATGACGGTCCTCGACGAGAAGCGGCCTGTGCCCAGACAGGACTCCGAATCAACAGCTCCGGCACACCCAGTTGGAGATAGAAACTCCGAGCCCTTGGTTGCAGACGGCTTCGTGGTCCCTGATTTTGAGGTCGATGACGAGGCACCGCCCGCCTACGGTGATCACCTCGATAGAGTCCAGTTCTCGCAACCTGGCTTCGAGGCTGGTGCTGCAGTGACAGGTATGCTGTTCTAGAGGAGATCAAGACGCTAGATGAAATGGCCATATTGAAACTAATGCACATTTAGACAATGGAAGAATCAACATCAACATCAACACTAAAAACAGACGGCTCGCTGATCTTTTAGCTCCCGTACTGGAGAACCAAGTTTCTACCGTAGAATCACAAGAGCCATTGCCTCCAGCATACATTCCACCAAGTCTTGGTGGCAGCTCTGGTGAACCTCCTCCACCACCTCTGAATATCGTCATTCAGATTGTAGGATCTCGAGGAGACGTCCAGCCGTTTGTTGCGTTGGGCAAGACGCTGAAAGACACCTACGGCCATAGGGTGCGAATCGCCACGCACACCAACTTTCAACAGTTTGTTGAGGAGAATGATCTCGAATTTTTTGATATCGGGGGTGACCCTGCTGAGCTCATGGCTTTCATGGTCAAGCACCCGGGCTTGATGCCTGGATTTGACGCCTTGACGAACGGCGAAGTGAGCAAGCGACGCAAAGGCATTGAAGACATTATGCGAGGATGCTGGAGATCTTGCATCGAAACTGGAAACGGACTGGGCCCCCCTCCTAAACCACACAAAAGAAACGAACCGTTGGACTTAGCTGGCGAAATTCCAATTGAGGGAGAGCATCTGCCATTTGTTGCGGACGCCATCATTGCCAACCCACCTAGCTTTGCGCATGTGCATTTAGCAGAAAAGCTTGGAATCCCGCTTCATATGATGTTCACGTATGTTATTTCTCACTATATTGGCCCAACCGCTGCTAAACCCTGTCCTTTAGAATGCCATGGTCGCCAACAAGAGCGTTTCCTCACCCACTGGCCAACATCCAGTCCTCCAACGTCGATGATATTCTCACTAACAACTTGTCCTACACACTGGTTGAAATGATGACCTGGCAGGGGCTTGGTGATATCATTAATCGATTCCGAGAGAAAGTGCTCGATTTGCCTGCACTATCACTAATATGGGCCCCTGGCCTGCTGAACCGGCTCAAAATTCCCTACACCTATTGCTGGTTTGTCTTGCATGTTTTCTACTTAAGCTGAATGCCACTGACAGGTTACTAGGTCGCCTGCTCTCATACCAAAGCCGCAAGATTGGGGTCAAAATATTGACATTGCTGGTTTCTATTTCTTGAATCTAGCATCGTCTTACACCCCTGAGCCCGAGCTGGCAGCGTTTTTGGAGGCTGGCCCGCCTCCCGTGTACATTGGATTCGGCTCGATTGTGGTTGAAGATCCTAATGCCATGACAAGAATGATTTTTGATGCTATTCATTTGACTGGCGTCCGCGCTTTGGTTTCGAAAGGCTGGGGAGGTTTAGGTGCGGACGATGTCGGCATTCCGGAAGGAGTATTTATGCTTGGTAACGTACCCCACGATTGGTTGTTTGAGAAAGTGTCTTGCGTTGTGCATCATGGTGGTGCTGGAACCACAGCTGCAGGTATCAAGGCTGGCAAACCAACAGTAGTTGTGCCATTCTTTGGTGATCAACCATTCTGGGGTGCCATGATTGCGAAAGCCAACGCGGGACCCGAACCGATTGCGTATAAGGATCTTACGGCTGAGAAACTGGCCGAGTCTATCAAGTTTTGCTTAGAAGAAAGCACAATAGAGCAAGCTGGCATTCTTGGTCAAAGGATCAGAGAAGAAAAAGGCTCTGATGTTGGCGGCACGTACTTTCATCGTCACTTGAAAATGGACAACCTACGCTGCACAGTCGCGCCTAGCCATGCTGCAGTCTGGCGTGTTCGTCGGACAAAAGTCAGGCTTAGTGCGTTGGCTATGGCGGCTCTTGTCAAAGATGGGCTGTTGAAGTATTCTGATGTCAAACTGTAAGTGAAAAATACAACCCTAGAGAAGTGACTACTAACAGGGTGTAGATATCGTTCTTGCGAGTACAATACAGATGATCAGCCGCCCGATCCTATCTCTGCTGGTGCGTCATCTCTGGTTATGGATCTCAGTGGAATGGGTATGGCCATTGCAGACATGCCTCGCGGACTTTGGAAGTCGTTCAAAACATCAAAGGATGGCCAGGGCTCCAAAGGCGACAAGGCTGATACCGCCACCAAAACTGCGCCTGGCACCGAGGTTTCCAGTGTCCTTTCCAGAGAACAAACTGCCGGCAGTCAGACAACCTTGCCAGATGCGAATGTTTCTCAAAAATCTCTCCCTGAGAGCCTTGACCAAGTTTCTTCGCCTGGCGAGGCGCCGTCTCAAGATGCTACCGCGGGTACAGCCTCCCCCCCCAATTCCTCGAGCAAAGGACAGCCTGAGAAGCTCAAACAAACTCCTTCAACCAACAGTTTCGATATCGAGACTGCAATGGGTGCTGCAAAGGGTGTTGAGCGATTCGTCACGACAGGTTCCAAGACACCTATGAACTTTTGTCTTGGTCTAGCCAAAGGATTCAGAAACATGCCACGTCTTTATAACGATGATACAATTCGCCCAACAGAGAAGGTAACGGACTTCGCCAGTGGCGTAAAAGTTGCTGGAAGGGAGCTTGGTTTTGGCTTCTTTGATGGAATTGCTGGACTGGTCACTCAGCCTCTGAGAGGGGCAGAGAAAGATGGTGCTGCTGGTCTTATTAAAGGATTTGGCAAAGGCATTGGAGGTCTGGTTGCTAAGCCGGCTGCAGGTGAGTACACTTCCTATGAAATAACATGACTTAAGGAACCAGTCTGACTTTTATAGGTATCTGGGGAGTTCCAGCCTATACTATGCAAGGAGTTCACGCTGAAGTACACAGATTGCTAAGTAGGAGCGTCCAGAACTACTTAATCACATCCCGAGTGCAGCAGGGCCAAATCGCACTCTCCAAGGCGACTGCTGAGGAGCAAGCAGATATCATCAAGCGGTGGAATAACCTCAAATTTGATCTCCAAAATTTCTATCAGTTGAAGCGCAAGGGAAAAGGCAAAGACAACGAGAGGCCTGTGAAAACTGAAGGCAAGGAGCAGGCTAAAGAGAAGGGTTTCGAGAAACCTCGCACGGGGTGGCTGCATACCCGTCATTTGTCGTATGAACAGCGCAAGAAACTTCACGAGGAAAAAGAGGCTTGGAGGCGTGGTTATGTAGAAGCCGATGTCAAGAAATCTGGCGCAACTCTCACTCCTGGACAGAGCAGGGAAGATGCTGAAGTCGAGCAAGCCATCCAGGCCTCTGTGCGAGAGACTTCTAAAGGAAACCCAGAAGAAGATGCTGCGATCGAAAAGGTAATGCGTGAAAGTATTCGGGCGATGCAAGCACAAGGAACCGCTGTTCCTGGAACGGCGAGTGCTTATCCTCCGGAGAAAGATCCCTCCATCTTCGAAGAAGACGAATACAAGATCACGGACGAAGAGTACCAACAGCTAGTCGAACAAGCCATGAGACAGAGCCTGGCTGCTGATCAGGCCAGTAGCCATACTCCAGGAGCTCACAGTGCTGCTGTCACCTCTGGCAATAAAAATGTTACAAGCGCCGCAAAAGAAGAATCTAGCGCGACGCCAAATCTGCCACCCCGGTCCACCAGCCAAGACGACGAGGAACTTCAACGTGCCATCGCAGCATCGAAAGAAGATATGGAGAAGGTGAAGAGTGAGAAGACAGAAGAAGACATTGTTCTTGAGTATGTGAAGAAACAAAGCCTTGCGGAAGAAGCACTTCGCTCCCAGTCAAATAAGGGCAAGGCTGCTGAGGCTGCTGATGACCATGATGAAGATCTGAGAAAAGCTATGGAGGAGAGCCTCAAACTCAGCGGAGGAAATGCGAATTCAGGCCCTTCTAATTTGAGTTAAAGTAGGAAACAGCAATATGTCTACAAGTAAGATACCCAAAAATAATACAGAGTTAGCACTAGCATCGCAGGTGTCTGAACAATGGTTTGCAAGTTGAAATACCCGAACTACACAACTAGATTCTCTACCATATCCCTCGACTCCAACTCCATTCCCAGTGATAATGATGTATCGAATGAAAGTACAGCTACATGTCTTCTTGAAATAGAGCTACGGATAGCACACAAGCCAGCGTCAACGGACAACCAGTCATCTTCAACCGCTCAAGACGAATTAGTTCGGCTTTTGCTGGTTCTGGTTATATTGAGCATATCCAGGTGGCGGTTGAGGGTAGCCTTGCTGTCCTTGAGGCGGCGGTGCACCTTGCCCAGGATATCCTTGCTGGGGAGGAGGCCCCTGTCCACCCTGAGGAGGAGGTCCGCCTTGGTGAGGAGGTGCATGGCCTTGCGCTTGCGCAATCAGCTCAGGACGAGTCTCCAAAGGCTGAGTGTAATGGCAAGTGTTGCAGTAGACATCCTCGTATCCGTGTATCGTGTGAGGCAGAATCGGCTGAGGTATATGAATTAGTCCGTGAATCAAGATACATCGATAGCTGCGCTTGGATAACACTCACAATGTAGCAGAGGGTAAAGGTAGGCCGTTGTTTAATAACAGTAGCGTTCCAGTTTTGGCAATTAAAACACAATGTTTTGATGTTTTCATAGCCTTTAAGAGGCTTAGAGAAGTTGGTTTGACCACAGACGAAGAAGAACATTGTGGTTGGTCGATGGCGCAAGTTTCGATGAAGTCGAGTCTCGGTCGCAAGGGTGAGCGAGTACTTGCGGAATAGTGCGCGGGGATGCTGTTGTCAGAGATGAACCAGCCAAAGTGGTGATGGATAGTTGAAAATGCCAAATTTCAATCCAAGAAAGGCAGAGTTCCTAATTGATAAATTAAAGAATGCGATTCAAGTTTAATTCAAGAAAGGAAAGGAAAGAAAAACCAAGAGTGACGCAACGACATGCACAAGCTTAACTTTGGGTCCCCACAATATCGACGCTACGGGGCCATTCAGCTGCCGCCGACCAGCGATCCCCAGCTCTAGCGTGTCCGCGTTCAGTGGCGCAGTGGATGGCGGGCACTTCCAGTCGCAACATGATTATTGTGGCGTGTGTTTGGCCCAATTCACTGGGCGCACTGCCCCACTACGTTCGCTGAAGCTGTTCGGCCTAAAATATTTTGTCGCACCATCAAGAAAATACAGGCGAGTACCATGCTAATGACAGCCCAATAATTTCACCACACTCGCTTTGCCTGGAGCACTTTAACAGTTAGTGGGAGGTTTTTGACACGCGGCGTATTCCAAACTTTCCCCAATACTCATAATTCGACTGAGTCACGGCACCCACGAGCTCTCGAAGAGGAACCAGCCAGCTCGAAACTTACTCCGCGATCATGATTTACGACCTGAATATTCATTGGACCCCTGCAACGGGCAAGGATAAGCTTCTTCAGACATTGGTGCTAGCTTCAAGTCTAGGCTACGACACCGTCGCCATCAGTCATGCCCTCGAGCTTCCCTTCCCAGCGAACCCGACTTCACCTCTACCACACTTCCCTGCCTCGTCTACTGAGAAGAAGCTGCCGACTGTTCTGCACAGAGCTACTCTGCCCTTATCAGACCCCGCCGCTTCTAATTATCGATTGCCATCTCTCATGAACGTGTACGACATTATCGCAATTCGACCTTTGACGGAAAAGGCGTTTCAAAATGCCTGCCTCACCCTCGACATCCCCATTATCTCGCTCGACTTCTCCCAGCGCTTTCCTTTCCACTTCCGACCGAAGCCATGCATGGCAGCTGTAACGCGTGGAGTTCGTTTCGAGATCTGCTACTCTCAGCTGCTCACTGGGGATAACAAAGCCAGAGGTTTATTCATTGGAAATGTTACGAGCCTCATAAGAGCGACGAGGGGAAGGGGCATTATCATTAGCAGCGAAGCGAAGTCCGCTTTGGATCTTCGAGCACCTGCAGACGTCATCAACCTCTTGAATGTTTGGGGTCTGGCTGGTGAAAAGGGCTCAGAAGCGCTACGAGCAATTCCCAGAAGCATTGTCGTCAATGAAGGCATCAAACGAGAGGGGTTTAGAGGAATCGTCAATGTCGTAGATACTGCGGTGCAACCAAACAAATCTCACAACATCTCAGACACAGGTACAGCCATGAAGTCAGATAACAGCATGAAAAGGAAGAATAACTCAGAAGCTGGTCTGCCCTCCGGAAAGAAGGCGAAGAAAGCCAATCTGGCTGCCCGCCCAGGTGGAAGCACGACGAAATGATGCCAGCATTATTGGTAATAAGAAAACATATTATGATACCCCATGCTCAATGGAGCTAGAGCCTATGAAAGTTATATGAAGAGTTCAACTAATTTACAACACCATAACTGTGTCTATCCCCTTCTATCTTTCAAAACAATCACTGCAGAGCAACCTCACTTCCCGCACCGCCCGATCCCGCGTTGGCCGTTGGTTTTGCTGCTAGGGCTCCCAGGTCCAGGTCGCTGGAAAGGGTATAGCCGGACAAGTCTACAGGAGACATTACCACGGCAGCCGCGCTCACAGTTGTCGCGGGGGCAGCAGCTGTTGGGTTTCCATTAAGATCAATAGCGGATTGGAAGACTTGCGAAGATTCAGTGGGAGCGGCATCTGTAGCGGCTGTTGACGCGTTATCTTCAGATGTAGCAGACGGCGCTTCAGTGGTAGATGATACCACTGCGGTTGTTGAAGATTCAGCACTAGAGGACGACGTTTCTGATGTGCTCGTCGAAGCAGGCTTGGAGCCCGCTGCAGAGCTGGGCTTATCAGTTGGCTTTGTTGCTTCCGTAGTACTTGCCGCAGCTGGAGCCTTGCTGCTGCTTGAAGCACCAGGAAGCGGCTTAAGGTCACCGGAGTTGCTTGCTGGAGGAGGTGCGGGCTTCGCAGGCTCTGTGCTAGCTGGGGGAGGAGGAGGAGGAGGAGGAGGTGGTGGTGGTGGTGGTGGTGGTGGTGATGGAGGTGCTGGCTCTGTAGCAGGCTTCGATGGTTCTGGCGGAGCTGACGAAGCTGGTTTGTCAGTCGCAGCCGGAGGAGGAGGGGGAGGCGGTGGGGGGTTCCCAGCGGCAGGAGGAGCGCTCTCTGCTGGCGGCGGCGGCGGCGGCGGCGGCGGTGGAGGTGGAGGAGGTGCCGGTGGTGCGCCAGTGTTGGCCGGAGGTGGCGGAGGAGGAGCGGTTGTATCTTTGGCAGGAAGTGGTTTAGACTCGGAGGAAGCACTGGACGAGGCACCACTTGATTCAGAAACGCTAGAGGAAGCAGCTGAAAGGTAGTTAGTATCAATGCAACTAATGTGTTGTCGAGTCGTATCTTACCTGGCTTTCCACCAGTTGTTTCAGCGAAGGTGGTCGTTGGCAGTTCAGATTGAGGAATTGGCACCGTCGTTACACCAATACCATTACCATCACCATTTGGCTTAGGTTCAGCTGGTGGCTGAGGAGGTTTTTGGGGGTCCTCAGATTTGGGAGCTCCTGGAGGAGGGATGGGGTTGCTTGTAATGGTAACATAGACAGTGGTGGTACCTGTCGGTTTACCAACACTCTCGGCAGACTGTACAATTGTCAGTTGGATTTACTTTTGATTCCTCGTGAGCTTTCTTGTGTAGCCTACCTCCGGCTTGGATGGTTGACTTGGCTGTCCATCTGCGGGCTTTCCACCGGCTGGTTTGCCATCTGCTGGCTTAGGAGGGCCATAGTTTGGTGCTGGCACAAGAGTGACGAAACCACTTCGCTTTGCTTGGACTGGTTGTCCGGCTTCGTTCGAGGAGCCAGTGACAGTCACTGTGACAGTTTTGTGCTCGACAGAAAGAGAGTTGCTGGCAATAACCTGATCAGATTGTTAGAAGAGCTAGCGGTTTCGTTGTAGAGCTGCCAGTGAACTTACATTGACAATGGCCGTGGCAGCCAGGAGCGGAAAGGCGAGAGACCGCATCTTGCCAGACTCTCGCCAGTGTCGACACTTTTCGGGGGAGGTTTTTTCGATATTAATTAGTGAGCGTAAAGAATTAAACGGACCAGCCGTTGAATCAAATAAAAAAAGAAAGAACAAGTGCGCACAACAAAGGAAAAGGAACAAAAGAAAAACAAACAGCTTTGGGAGTCCAAAGTCCCTAGCTTCCGATCAACGGAGAGAAAAGAAGAGAAAACGAAGCTTGAGAGGATGCAAGAAAGACATTTGAAAGATTTGGCCTTGGAGGGTAGAGCAGTTTACGGCCAAGCATACGGCGTTTGGACGGTCTAGAATTGGGAGCGAAGCTACGGCGGTTAATCCATGATTGAAACAGGGTGTGTGAAGCTGGGCTTGTCCGTTTCAGGTACTTTTCATGGGATGGATAGCATGAATTGGGAATGAGCGTGTAGATTAATTTATTGAGTGCGTAGGGCTTGTAACGGGAGAGTGGATGAGGCTCTGAAGAGGCTCTGCGACGTGACGCGGCGGGTTTTGGCCGTTGGAGAGCTTGGTGATACTGCATCTGAGACGAGTGGTGTTGCAGACACTGATGGTTGGAGACGGCAATGATTTGCGTGGCAGCTACGGGGGTTTCCATCTGATCAAGGAATATTTCGAGTAAATGGCTCTTGATATATTTTTTTTTAAATGGAACGATTCAAATTGGAAAGGGAACTTCTAGGGCCATTCGCAGTACAACAAAATAGAAATCCGCTGTCGTTGTATATTTCAGAGTGTGGTGGTTTTTGCACCCTTCAAGATGAGACCAGGCCGAAACGTCACTGACGCATCTTCAACTACGACACAATGCAATCCGCAGCACCTGTCTCAAGCAAATGAAGGCTGGCTGAGACAATTAATACCGTCTTTTCAACCCATTCTTCAGGCCAGCGAACGAATCAATTTCTTCAAGTTAAGTAGCTAGATGTTTTTCAATTTGATCCCATCCATGACGCGCAGGATTCGCCATTCCTCATTGCAAGCCACGAATCCTTGCAAACAGGGCGATTGTGCTGCTCAAAGAACACTCGAGATGAACTGGTAGCTAGTGTAGCTTCAAAGGTAAATTATAGAGGCGTAATCCTCGCGTCAACAAATTTTTGTCCACTGATTCCAAATGGAGATGGCTGTGGTTGGCCGGATGGGACCAGATCTCGGGACATTTTAACGGTTTCCCAGATCGTGACACTGCCAAAGTACCTCTGCGGGCAAATTAGAGTGGCAGAGGTACATTCGCCCTCGATGACACCTCCCTGATGGGTGCACATACGGTAATGACATGACAACGCGCCGCTGCCTCATCACGGGCTCAGCAACTGTCCGCGCGCAATAAATAATCACACATCGCCATGTCCTTGGGCTCTATCCAGTGAATTTGTTTCATCCCAGAGATCGCCAAAATGACGGTTCACATCCTGGATGACTATTACCTGGCCATCACGGCCATCATTACCGTCGCCTACCAGCTCATCTTTTTCGCCATCGCCTACTCCTGCGAATTCGACACCCTCACTGGTACTGGCTCCAGCCCATCCATATCATCTGTACACACACGCTAACGTAGCCTAGATTTTGCTGGCGGGACCAACTTCGCGCTCCTGGCGGTCCTCACACTCGCCCTCAGTGGTCATCACCACGCCCGCCAAATCGTAGCGTCACTATTCATCATTGTCTGGGCCCTTCGCCTCTCCGGCTTCCTCTTCTATCGCATCCTGAAAACCGGCAAGGATGACCGCTTCGACGACAAGCGCAGCAAGTTCTTTCCATTCCTGGGCTTTTGGGTCTTCCAGATGGTTTGGGTCTGGACTGTTTCCCTGCCAGTCACACTGATCAATTCACCCAAGGTGACGCAGTACCAGCAGCATGACTTTGGAACGGGAAGAGACATCGCGGGAATTGTGCTATATGCTGTCGGCATGGCGTTTGAGTGCGTCAGCGACGTGCAGAAGCTGAAGTTCCGCAGCACGCATGACGGCAAGGCAGTTTGCGACAAGGGGTTCTTTGCGTATTCTCGTCACCCGAATTACTTTGGAGAGATCATTTTACACTTTGGTAAATACTGTCTAGTCAGCATCACACATTAAGAGCTATTGCTAATTCCTCAGGCATCTGGATCATTTCTGTATCATCCGCAGCAGACGGCTACGTCCACGGTCAAGCATACAAAGCCCTATACGCAAGCATTGTTGGCCCAATCTTCATCACTCTTCTCCTCATGTTCGTGTCTGGTCTACCACTTTCAGAGCGACCAAAGGCTAAGTCGAGGTATGAGAAGGATAACAATTGGGAAGGATACAAGCGCTGGCTGCACCGCACAAGCATCCTCGTCCCCTTCCCTCCAAGTCTGTACGAGAAGATGCCTGTGTTGGTGAAGCGGACCCTGTTTCTCGAGTTTCCCATGTATGTCTTTGATCCGGCGAAGCATTCGGATGTGAAGCAGCCCGGTGGAGAGAGACAAGAGAATGATGAAGAGAGGCTAGTGTAATTCTATATTTAATTCATAATTCCCAATCTATCCAAATTACTAGTCGATTGCTGCATCCGAACTGCAACCGAAACCATGAACTGTCTAAAACCGCAAAGCTAATCTAGTGTGCTTTGAGCTACTCCATAGTCCGAATTAGACGAATCTTCAGAGTGCGTCTCGGAGCCCTCGGGGATGGGTACCATTGCATTCTTTGTATAGAGATGCACAGCCTTTGACCAATCCAAGCCATCGATGCACCCTCCCTTGACGGTGACGAAGTTATTCGACTACAGCCTGTTAGCTTGGCATTGCCTCAGCCTCCAATGACAGACAACTCACTGGCGTCATGTGAATCAATCGCGTACCGCAATTGCGACAGAAGAAACTAAACATTGTTAGATCTCCATCTTCATCTCCGCTCAGAAACCAATTCTCACCAATGTAGATCGTCACCACTTGCCGTTTGACGTCTGTACCAGTCAGCCGGACGCATTCATCAACATGAGCCTTCCAAACATACATGTAGCACTTGAGCGATTCCGACTTGGGAATCTCAAAGCGTGGAAAGATGGCAGACGTGCCAAACGCCGAGCTTGTTTGCCTCTTGCACTGGTCGCAATGGCATATGTACAGCGCCAACGGCTCTAGAAGAGGGGTCGTGAACGACACGGAGCCGCATTGACATCGGGCATCCATCGCTGCGTTTGTTCCTGTGCGACAAAATGAAATATCCAATGGTCTCTGATGAGAAACTCTGTGTCTTTGGGGTATTTAAATGATCGAGTATTAGCTGATGCTCACCGTCGTAACCGTGAATTGTCCACCGGGAACATGTGCCACAAAGTTAACGCTTGCCGTTTCGAGATTTGCAAGGTTAAGCTTCACCAATTAGCACCTTTTGCGGTGCTGTAGCCCACTGGAGCCCACTGTAATAAACATACAGCCGCACATCCACTGTAGCCAGAGCCAAACGTGACTCACTGTACTAGTCAGCCTCACTTGGCGATCTCCAAACGGCATTCAAATTTACTCTCTTTTTGCATGAAAAATATTGAATCAATTGACTTGGTAACTCCGTGCACCTAAGTGAAAATGCTCATATTCAGTCCTCATTGGGTATTCATTCTCTCAGGCGGTACATTCACACCCTCAAAGCCCTTCTTCACCACGCCTTTCCTCTCATACTCCACGTTCCTGGGCACTTCAAAATCCGCTCTCGCCGTGAAATACAGCAATGTCTCCAGCTCCGGACCCCGTACCACCTCCTCCCTTTCCTCTTCCACATCATCTTCATCTTCATCATCGTCCTCGTCGTCATCATCCTCTTCTACGTCGCGCTTCAGTCCCGTCCGTACATTTTCTAAACCTTTCTCCCTCTCCTCTTTCGTGTATGCATCTCCGGCCTCCTCGCGTACATACGTAGCAATGCGACTTTGCGTCCATGCGCGAATCTCGTCCCAGATGTCTTGTAGCTCTTTCACCCCTTCTGGTGTAGCCAACTTGGCCGTCTCGCGACCTTTGAGAACAAGCTCTTCGACATCTGGCTCTAGCTTCTTTCGTAGGAGTTGCGTGAGAATGTTTTCTTGCATGCGGCCGGGGTAATTGGTCGAGGGATGGATGGCGAGTCGGCTAAACAGGTCCGAGTTCTCGCTGAGGCTGTCGAGGACCGTTTGTAGGTTTCGCTGAAGAATCTGTGCCGAAGCTTGTAGAGAGTTCCTGTGTCAAAGTTTCAGAAACGAGTGAGGCTGCCGTGGGGTTTGCTGCCGTTTGAGTTACATACGGGTGTGGCAGAGGGTTGCTTTTCAGAATGTCCATCTTCAAGCTCTGGATGCTGCTCGACAGCTGCGCCAATCGCGACAGCGTTTGCTCCACGGATTTGAACTCTTCATCGTCCAATCCTAGGGTCGCCATTGTGCTGCTGCGTCTCCTGACGCCCGATGTGGTGACGTTTCTTGAATTGGGTGTGGTGGTGTGATGTTGTAAGGAAGAAATGGAAGCTCGAATAAGCTCTCTGCTAAAAATGACGTCGGGTAGCGGCAGGCTGTTTGTGTCCAGTGGGGTAGCTTCAGTGCTGCCACCGTTCAAATTTCTATTGTCAATGGGGACTCGTAAATACATCACAAGAAAGAAATCGTGGTATTCAATAAGTTTAAATTGTTTTTATCCAAAATTTTAGATATGTCTAGACATCAAATCATTCTCGCTATGGTTGTTTAACAAATCGTGTCGTGGTATCATCGACTCGAGCGAATACCCGAATGCTAATTAGCCTCTTTACTCATGTAAGGCAGGCATCAAGTCAAAATAATTTCACATGGTAGAAACTTCTAACCACGCGTAGAATTGACTACACCGCCCTTGTTGATTTCGGCGCCGCCGGCATCAACAAATGGGAAGCGAGCTCGTCGCTCCAAGTCATCCAGGGGAATGGTGGAGCGGATATACTTCTGGCGACCATCATCAATAGGGTCAAAATCCCAGCTGGTGAATGCACCAAGTTTAAGGGCATCCCACACTACACGACGGCTGCGCTGAGACTGGAACACCTGTGCTGTGATGGTTTCAAAGTCCCACTTAGCCTTGGCTTCAGCGTCGTACTTCTCGAAGACCTGTTTGGCTTCCTTGTCCTCTTCAGTCTGAGGTTCAACTTTAGCAAAACGAGCCAAGTTGTTCAGTTCCCGAGGGTCCTTCTCCAAGTTGTACAACTGAGGCTCATCAGCAGGGCAAGTTATGTACTTCCAAGGTCCTCGTCGAATCATCATCATGGGCCGTACGGTTCCTTCGCCAGTATACTCAGCATACACAGTGTCGGGAGCGTTTTCTTGGCCCTGGAGATGTGGAAGCATGCTCACACCATCCATAGGTAAATATGGTGCGGGCTTCGTTCCAATGAAGTCGCAAATTGTAGGCAGAATGTCGAGAGTTGACACATTCTGGGTGACTTGGTGTGGCTGGAACCACTTGGGATAGTTGATCAACATGGGAACACGAACAGACGACTCAAAGTAGCTCATCTTGTACCAAAGCCCACGCTCGCCAAGCATATCGCCGTGATCGCCGCTGAATATAACAATGGTATTTTCAGCTAACCCAGAATCCTCCAATGTCTCCAGCAGACGGCCAATGCAATCATCGACATAGCTGACGGAGCCATAGTACGCGCGTTTTGCGCGCTTGATCTGGTCATCGGTAAAATCTTGGTCCCACAGGTCGCAGACCTTCATAAGGCGCTTGCTGTGAGTATCGAGTTCCTCCTTGGGAATGCGAGTCTTGGGTAATTCAATATCGACATCCTCATACAAGTTCCAGTACTTCTTGGTAATGGTGTAGGGATCATGAGGATGAGTGAGAGAAACAGTCAGGGCGAAGGGTCGCTTGTTGGGACCCTCACGGACGTGGTCCCACAAGTACTGAGTGCTTTTGTACATGACTTCTTCATCGTAATCCAGTTGGTTGCTGCGTCCACAGGGTCCAGCCTGCAAGATGGAGCTTGCATTGTGATACCACTCCAATCGAGAGTCAGGCTCATCCCAGTTGACGGCCCAGCCAAAATCACCAGGGTAAATATCACTAGTCAAACGCTGTTCATAACCGTGCAGTTGGTCACCCACGAAGTGCATCTTTCCAGCGAGAGCGGTGTGGTAGCCCTTGGAGCGAAGATAGTGAGCATAGGTAGGAATCTCGGAGTTGATCTGAGAGGCGTTGTCGTATGCACCGATCTTCATGGGCAAGAGGCCTGAGATCATGCTCATACGGGAGGGGGCGCAGAGGGGCGAAGGGCAGTAAGCCGAGTTGAACTGAACAGAAGTAGAGGCCAAACGATCAAGGTTAGGTGTCTTAATTTGGGAGTTTGGATTGTACATCTTGAGCTGAGGGGCAGCAAGCTGATCAGCCATAATGTAGAGTATGTTAGGCTTCTGGTCACCTCCAGGCCCGCATCTGACGCCATCAGCACCGGGCAACGAGTTAAGATCAGGAGCCATTGTATAGGCTTTGGTGGTCGAGTGTGCTTTATGTGATAAGAGTAAAGCCTTGAGACGGAAACTTGTGAGTGAGGCTGAGATAGTAACTCGCCACCACTCTTCAGTGCAGCAAGGCGGTGCCGGTATGTAGAGGCTGAAAACAATTCTTGAAAAGACCTTGTCTTCCTTTGAGTTGAAGCACCAGAGTGAATCAAATCGTGTGATGGTCGCGTCTGATGATGTACTTGCCACAGAAATCAAAGTCTAGGCGAGTTTGCGTGCTGTGTGGCGAAAAGTAAGGAAGCTAGGACAAGAGTAAGAGAAAACGAGTCAGGCTAAGAAAAGAAGCTTTCACGATGGATTAAGCACAAGGCAGCTACCGAAGCAGATGGGAAAAGAAAGATGGAGGGAGGGAGAACAAGATGGGATGGTCAGCATGTGAGAGGAGAAGACTTATTTATTCATCTACCTGGAAGGGGGAGGGCTGTCGGGTCGGGCGGCGCAAGGTCACACAGGTCCGGTCAGTCCTCCAGTCAGTCCGAGCCCGTAGTTTGAGAAGTGAATTAAAAGGTAGTTAGCGTATGTGGGTTGGGTTGGGTTGTCATTCTGATTGGGGACTGTGGGTGAGAATTGGGAGGTGGATGAGCAAGCAAATGCACCAAGCCTGATCCACATGCAACAAGGCGGTGGTGCTTTGAAGTGGAATTTGGGTTATTAAGTTTCGGTTTGGTGCATAACACGCTGCAGGCAGGACTGCATTGATACATAATTGGGGGGGTTTTCCACTGTGGGCAGGTACCACAGGCGAAGTAAGCCAAGACTGGAAGGCCCAGTGTTCCTGCCTTCTCTGCTATACAGTACGATTCTCACTGTATGGCTCAGCTCATCAGTCGTGTTAGTGGCTTCCACTCGCACAGTCGAGTTTCAGCGACAACCGGCTAAAAGAATTGGAAAAAAAAAATAGAAATTAGAAAAATAGCGACAAATCCTTTTATTAGCTTCAGCTAGTACTTGGCCTCTTGTTTTTTTCCTACTGTTTTTGCAATTTCTTTTTTCTTTTCTCCTAGATCACTGTTCTTTACATAGGGAAGCAAGTCCTAGCGTGATCACACCAACCTGAACGACCATATGGCCTCCCGATGTCGCTACAAAACAACAAAGGGGCGCGTCCACAAGGTCAGCTGGCCTTGTTGTGTTGATGCCAGCCTCCCTACCATCCTTCACAGCTCCTCGAGGGCTACTGTACAAGAACCCATTGCTCACCCTGTCAAAGATTGTCTTGATTGATGACTGTGCGGAGAATAGCGGTGTGATCGAGCACATCGAAGCACAAAAAAATTACCGTTGGCGGGAATTACTAAGACAACACTGTTGCTTGTTTCAACGTCAACTTTCACTGCAAACAAAGGACTAAGAAGCTCCTCAGCTGAAGGGCATCCCACGTCCAAAAACAAATGCCATGCTAATATTTTCAAAAGGCAAGCCTGGTGGCAGTAACAATAGAACAAGAGCTTGGTTCGTCGTCAGCCGCCACTTCGTATCCCTTGAGAAGTCCTATTCCAAGGAGTCATTTGTAAAGTGTTCATCCATCCCACATCAGTCGAGCCATCTGGATCAGAGGGGCCAGAAAAAAAAAGAGTCTATACAGTGCATGTCTTCACTGTATAGGCCTAATTGGGCAACCTCTGTCGAATCATCTTTCACCAATTTCCTTTCGGGACCCTAGCGAACCGGGTTGGCGCACCGATAAAGAGGGGGAGGGGCAATCCCACCACCCCAGTAAGCCCTCTTCGGGACCCTGCGGACTGCTGGCACGTAGTCGCAAGCCAATTTTGGAGAAAGGTCAAAAATTTTTAAGCCAATGTCCCATCTCACAGTGAGCGAGTTTTCAGTAAATGCATAAAACCGTATGCTTTGCTTGGACACTTAGTCCTCGCTATCACAACATTTACCAATAACTACACCATTGCTGTCGATCTTGCTTTTTGGCGGCAAAGGTACTTCTGTAAAAGTCACATCTATTTCCACTAAATCCAACGTCATGGAATAAAGCCAAATTTGCCTTGTTTCCGCCGGTCCAGATCTAAACTTTGCCCCCAAATTTTCTTGTCAGAGGCAAATGATGTACGTCAAGCGGTAGATTCAAGTGGATGCCCGTACCGATGGCGCAACCACTGGTTCCTCAGCACGTCATTCTCTCCTAACATCAACTAATACAAGTTGTACGTGTAGAGCACGCAATGGCTCAAATCATTCTTACTATACTCCAATGCTCAACTAGCGGCAACCCAAACAGTCTCCTTGATTTACGATGGCGTCCTGCAATAATACGGCAATGCATGTACTGTACGTATGCGTCTCGCAGTTGGCGCCAAAAACTGCCCTCGTGCTCATTTCCCGTTTTGCAGTCACGACTACCTCAATAGATGCATAATCCAACGACACTCAACACTTGGCTTGGCACCCACGCCAACAACTTCTCTTTTATTCGAGTCTCGCTGTCTCGCCTCCGACATGCCGTCCTCCGAGATCCGCCTCAATGCTCTGTGCTTCCGGCCACCGACATCCCGCCACTTTGTTTTCTCCCGGCGCACCTCGAATTACTTTCTCTTATCGCCGGCTGCCCCTTGCCTCTTTCTACACAGCCTTCTAGGTCATTCTCCTCCGCCAAACCCTTCCCTCGTCCATGGCCACTCCTTATCAGTGCTACCATGATGCGTTGTACAATGACTCAACAATTTAACTAGCCTTGCTCTCCGTTTCGTAGCAGTGTAAGCGGCCGGCCAGCAATTCATCTCCTCACTAGTTTATGCTTAATCCTTTGACGGCTTACCTTTGGTGCTACCTTCATTTGCAACAGAATGGCTACAAATAATTTCACTTGCACAGTGCATGCAAACACAGCTGTTCGATAATGCAGATCAAATCAATTCCTACTCCTGACTACGATACCTATTTCTCTCCCCAACCCGCATTCATGATATCCTTCCCATCTCATTTCCATGTCCATTATCACTTCGTACAATACCTCTCTCATCCATTGTAGTCATGCAAACAGCCAGTAGTCACACCTCGAGAGAATGTACAGATCCCATCTTCTTCCCCTTTGGCACTCTCGTTTCATGTACAGCAGAGTAAAACAAAACAAAAAGCAACAAAACAAAAACAATGCAAATCCTCTTTACCCTTCGAAAGCCTTCTGTGCCGTCCGTATCTTATACCTATTTTATAGTCCGAAATCCCACCTTGTATCCAAGCGCCAAGCTAATATGCAAAAAGAAACATGATTGAAAATTGTCTGGCTGAGCCCAGACACTTGTGCCGCTCTCTTCGCCACTACTGCGTCCTGTAAAACTTCTTGTACACCAAATGTAGCAAGAGGTTGACATTCAGCTTCATGTTGCCTTCAAACAGGTGCATGAACTGCCGTGCTTCGAACTGCGCTTGGAGAAGGTCTTCGATGCTCACTAATGCGCTGGCACCTGGCATCTGGATATGGCCGCGTGTACCTTCAATGGCAAACACGCCCACTTGGTCACAAGATATTGTGACGTTGATCTTGTCCCAGTCACCCATGCCAGTCCACGAAACAAGAACTCCCTTTTCTGATAGGGCTCTGGCGCTGTACATGTAGCTGCCGAACTTGGGCACACGTCCAGTACGTTCCAGTTCACGTTGGTGGTTGTACTGCTTCGTGAATGGCAGCAGGAATCGTTTCTTTCTATCACACAAAAACAATTAGTTCCGATACCCTCGTGGCCGCTTGAAGGCAATTCCTCGCCTGAATTAACTTACCCTTTCTTGTTTTGTAATGTAAGCATAGCTTGTTCAATGTAATCGTCATAGCTCTTTCGCTGTTGCTCCAAGTACGACGCCTTTTCGGAGAGGTTGCCGAGTGTGAGCTTCACTCCTTCCAATTCGCGTTGTCTTTGAACTCGTCGTCGAGACTTGGTGCGAATGTCGCTAGCGATGGCGTTCAAGACGTCTTGGTAGTAGTTTTGCTTGGAGATGCGACCCATCTGTTCAAGGCGCATGACATTTTCCAGAGCCGTACGCTTGAGGTCATAGTATGACATGCGTGTCACATCCACCATATTCGAATCAGAATAGGCGCCACGCGAATTATTTGCATCTGAGAAGTCTTCTCGAAGCAAAGCTGTCCACTTGGCTTCGTCTTCATCCATAATAGGCTTTACTAAAATCTCGAGCAGGTTTACTCCAGTCTGTACACGAATGATGTACAACACACAACGCTTCGTTTCCATAAACAGAGCTTTGGCTTCGGCATCAGGATCCTCGACTTCGTGCAGTCGTGGCGTGAGGAACATGTGGATATCAGACGTTCCAGCAGCATTCATTTCATTCTCGTTCGTCTTGGCGCTACCCAGATCTTGAATGATTTCTCGGAGAACGTCATCGCGCGTCGGGCACATGAAGGGAAGCTCTGACACAACGAGGTTATGGATAGCAAAGACATCTGTCATCTTGACGTATAGCGTTGGCTTGTTCTTGGCGTATAGATCATTGAACTCGTCAATATCAAACGTCGTCTCTGCATCTGGAACAGAGATGAGTTCACTGGTGATTTGATGGAGTCTGTCGATGGACTCTGCCACAAATGCGTTCAAGGGCTGGAGATACACGTTTTCGCCACCAAATGCACGACCAGAGGCGATTTGTCCGATGACCTTGGCAACTTCTCCCAAATTCCTCTTCTGCAGAGGGCTCAAAGTCTTTTCAATTACGCCAACATTCTCGGGTGTAATCACTGCAGGTTGAAGATAGAACTTCCAGAACCAGTTCGATACCATTTGTAATAGTGCTTCTTGCGGTTCACGCGTGAAGTGCTGACACAAAGACTCATACATTTGCTTGCAGATGAATCGAAGACCATACGGTGTCTTGTAGATATGGTCTTCCAACGCGAGGAAAAACTGGTCGCAGATCTCTCGTAGGTCTCGAAGATGGTCTATGAACAGTCTTCGAGTCTCTGGATCTCGAATGGCCACTTCTCGCGGTACATCTAGCGGGCGCGCATCTGGACGTCCAGTTCGCAGCTCTTCGTTGTTGATTGCAGACCGGTAGATTTGCATGGGGTCGCTTTCCAAGTCCAAAGCAGGGTCCTCTACAATGTTGTCGCGGACGAGGGGACCAAGGAGAGCACGAAGGAACTTGCGATCTCTTGGAGAGCGTGTGTAGTTGCCCAGCAGTTTGGACCAGAAGTAGTTGCCGCGATGGTATTCATGCATCGAACGGCATCCCTCAACCTCTTCACGTATTGACTTGCCCATCAGCTTCAGCAAATAGTATTCTTCGCGACGCTTCTGTGCATAACCAAAAAGGCTCATCATCAAAAGCTCAATACGTTTGCATTCTTTCTCAGCAGTGCCTTGCTCACGGATATGTTTGAAAAGTCGAGCAAGGTACTGAGGTTGAGTTTGTAGGCAAAAGAAGAGTTGCTGGTAAGACTCAAGCTTCTTCCTGGATCCTTTGTTGAGAGCCTTGAGGTCGAATTGATTCGATCCAGACATGGAAGTATTGGCGAGCAGGCCGGCTGATGATCCGCCAAAGTTGTGCTGATGCGATACTACCTCGTCCAAGGTAATCTTGTTCTTGACCAGCAGTGCGATTTTGATGTCCAGTTGATCAATATACTGCTCCAACATCTCATTCTGTCGTACTTGTTGAACCACTGTTTTGCGCATGCGCTCAAACTCCACCTCTTCGTTGAAATCGAAGTCGCTATCATTAAGCAGGTGTACAAAGTTTTTAACGGCGTTGACAGGTGGGTTCTTGCCTGTCGTGAGGCTCTTATAGGCTTCACCTTGCACCTTTGCTCTAACGAAGCTTTGAATCTTCACCACCTTTTGCATGTTCTCGTTGAAGTAGCGCTTCTTCTCTTCAAATCGTGCTCTCACAATGAAGCCTTTGGCGGCTGCCTGGAATGCCACAACAGAGTCCTCTTCTTCTGATAGCTCTGTTAAGAGGTCATCGACGTCGGCTCGAACCATCATCGCTTTAAGAATACTTTGGAAAGCAGCGATAGTCGGATTGTGCGATTTGAGCTCCTTCATTAGCGCATTGTGATGTTGTCGGAACAGGAACCCGCGCATGCGACCCTGCAACTTTGAAATTATCGACTGATGGAGGTCTAATTGCTGATGGGTATTGAACATGTGCCGTCTTTCGAACATGCCTCTGACACGCGACTGGAGTTCTACCACGTTCGGTTCGTTAAGCGCGAGTTCATCGAGTTGATCGGCAATCTCTCTTCTGACTGCTGCAGCACGGATCGAAGCTTGAAATCTGCCCACATCAAGGGTGTGCTGTTTCACTTCGGCCTTCAAAGCTTCGTGGCAAGTACGAGCTGCCTTGGCTCGAATGAGTCCCTGTAAAACAGCCAGCTGCGGTGCGTAGCTGTCGACACGTTCCCGCTCGTGGTGAATCTGATTCCTGGTCAGTAGAGCCCTGGCGGCAGCTTGTAGTTTAGTAATTGTTCGCGACTGGCATTCCAGAAGGTCAAGCTTCTTGGAAACCTGATCTCTCAACAGCTTTCCGCGAATCGCCGACTGGAAACGTTGAGTCTCCGCTTGCGACTGTTGCGTTTGTTGCTGCTGAACGATGAGGGTTTTGCGAACCAAGAAGCCCCTGGACATTGCCTGAATTTCCCGAACAGCTCCTCCACCACGCAAAATTAGAGACTGTGTATGTCGTACCTCATCTCGAACCTTTTTAGCTCTAATCAAGCTCTGCAAAACCACAATATCGGGCTCTGCCAGCTTTTGATTTCTATCATTCTGTTTAACTTTGTTTCGAGCAAGGAAACCCCGCGCAGCACTCTGTACCAATATCGCGGATCGACGCATCTGGAGTCGATAGCCCATGATTTGTCGTGTGAAATCTCCTCGAATGCGAGCTTGTAATTGAACAACAGAGCTCTCAGCCTCCCATAAATCTTCCATCGTATGACCAAGCTTTAGTCGAGTCATGGCGCCACGGATTTGTGTCTGGAGGTCTACGATAGATGCCTCGTTCTCACCCAATTCGCGATCGATTCTCTCTTCTTCGGTCTCTTCTGGCTCAGGCTCTGGCTCGGCAACTCCAAAATCGGCACCCATGTTACCAAAGGTAGGCATGCTGATACCCAATTTATCGAGTCCTTTCTGCATTGCCTCCAGCTCATGTTGCTCGAACTCAAGCTGCCCAACCAGGTTACCAATGCGAAAATCAACAATGCCTTTGCGATAGAGAATCCAGCTTAGAGCATGAATGCAGTATATGACTTTTGGGATGTTTTTCTTTTCGTACAAATCGATGAGCTCGAAGCGAAATAGATCTGGCAGCTCAATATCGTCAAGATAGCGGAAGAAGATGGCGATATTGTCTGAATGGCGGAACTGAAGCTTTGGGTGGTGAAAGATTCTATAGTGTCTGTCGGGGTTGAGGGCTTCGACAACTTCTGCGAGAGTCACGCCATCACGAAGAGCCTCTTCAAGCTCGATGATAGGTGGCAGATTCTTTTGGATAACATCTTCGATCCACTCTTTCGCTTCTCCTATATGGCAGAGATACTCGTATGCTTGCAGGAACTGGCGTTGCTTATCCATCCAGTTCCGTCCTTCCCAAGAATAGCCGCCTGGCTTGGACGGGGTATTCTCTGGTCTTTCAGCACGCTGCAGTTTTCGGCGGCCACGCAATCCCACAACTTCTTGATTTGGCGACGTGATGGCGAAATCTTCAGCAACATCGGACTGCGCTAGCTTAGATAATGTGCGCAGTTGGCTAGTGGCTGAGCGGCCAAGCTGTTTTAGTTCGGGGGTACCAAAATGTGTTGAGTCGGACCTCCCAAGCATCATGGAGTTGGGTCGCATAGGAAGGGATGCAGGTGGGGAGGACAATGAATTGTGGCCATCGTGCTGAGATATCGACAGCTTGGCAATGTCAACACTCTGCCCTCGGGTGTGGCGAAGCTTATGCGTTGGTGACTCGGGGGTCTGTGGTGACTGTACTGGAGCCTGGGGGAGCGTTCGAAGAGACTGGCGAGGAGTGGTCATGTCCTTATTGGAGCCGTTCATGTTGCCGGATTCAAACATGCGTGCTCGGGCCAAGACATCGCTCTGTCCTCGCTTGTGTCCCACGTTGGGGGTGTAACCGCTCGAAACGGAGGAGAACTGGGTGCTGGCGCTATGTTCGGAGGAGTAAGAGTATCCAGAAGATGCTGATGATGATGTCGTAGAGAGCTGGCGAGTGATATGGCTGTTTGTAGAAGTGGTAGCCACGTCAGTGGTATGTGACTGGCGAAGAGGATGAGGTCGGAACGACATGTTAGATGTCTCGCCTTCTTCAAGCCCTCGCAACAAGGCGCTCTATTGTTTTTTCGGGAAATTCGTTCCTGGGATGTCTTGTTGTCTCTCTTGGTTATCAGAAGGGTCTGCAGTGGCGCTGCTAACGCATCTTGCGCGAAGCCGTGATTCGATGGTTGGACTGGCGATGGAATGCGATGAACAAATGAACGGCGCGAGAGTGGGAAGAGCTCTAAGACATGCGACAGCGGTAAACGATGAGGCAGAATGCCAGTGTAGGAGGTAGAATTATAGCTGATGTGGCGTAAATTGTATTGAGTAGAGTCGGAGACGGTGAGAAGAATAGCTTTGCAAATAGCGGTGCAGTCACAAGCTTCAATCCTTTTCTGCGCAATGCAAGGCCAACTCAGCAGGCTTCAAGAACGGGCCGAGCAGGGGAGGAAGAACAATGTGAGCAGGGGCCACATCGCGGGGTTCTTGCAGTGAGAAAACACTCCCAGTTGTTGAGGGCGGGCATGTAAACAAACAACCAGACAACCACCTAGCAACGGTATTGAGTGGTGCCTATTGGTCAATGCCAGGCCATGGTCCACCTTTTCTGAACCATCTCTTGGATACGCCAAACTTCCAAACTTGGCCAAGGGCACGACTCGAAGGAAATTTGAAAAGCGATGAATTGTTAGTCAATTACTTTTCATCATCATTATGACGATCCAAATTCAGACTCGCTTAGCATTTGCTCTCGGTTTTGTTTTAATTATTTCGGTAGCAGTTTTGGGTAGTTGGTGTATTAGACTTGCTGCTGCATTGACTTGTGTGTACCAAACGTTGTATAAAGCGACGAGTCGCGTCTTCGCTCTAATACGGTGCTAATATTGCATGTGGCATTACTGGCGAATAAGTCACGTCAATTTACCAACATTTACTGGGTTACTTATTGTCACAGTATCTCGCTATGATTGCGGGAGATGTGTGATGTCTCACTCGTCTATTTGCGTACGAGCTTCCTCCATGCGCGTGCCAGACTCTACTGGGCGCGTCCAAACCCCCCCCCCAACCACGTACTCTATAGCCAAGTAAAACCGCTCCAAAGATGCATACATGAATTACAGCAACTGCAGAAACTTACGCGATAGTTGGTACTTTCACGATGCCTCCCGGGTAGGCGGTCGATACTGGGTTCTAGAAATTGTGGGACGCCTCTGAGGTCATCACTAGTCACAATCTTCAGAAGCACCTCGTGGACGCTAGCATCTGCAAGCTACCCTTTCCGGTGTAGCCACTCTACTCTGAATTGACGACACCGCCCGCCCGCTCTTCCAGTGCAACCTCCTTCATCAATGACAGAACCTTGAGATATCATTATCTAGTAGGGGAAACTCTGGAATTGACGCACATCAGCCGGGACCAGCCATGTCCTCATCAAAGTCTCAACGCCCATCGGTGCTCGTATGATCTATCCCAATCCCGGAGAGCTTTCAATCACCATGATGTGCTGACTTCTTTGACTAGGTGACTGATTCTCGAGAGAGACCAAGCCAAAAACGAGTACCCCAGCGACCAGAAACATTTTCAAGGTCACCGGGACGGATGCCTATGCGATTCATGACGGTTGATAATGTCCTCCAATACAGCACGCAAATTCCGTCAGGACAGCCACGAGGCCCTCCACAGCCATCGCAGCGGCCAGACACGGCTGTAGGCACTGCGCATCATGGGCGACGTGTTGTCTCTGGTGGACTGCCTAACATACAGTCACGTACGGGCCAGCAAATGCCATCACGTACTACTAAAATTAGCGAGAAGCTGGTGCTATTGCCAGACACAGCCGACAAAGATGACGACGACGAAGCCGAAGAAGAAATTGAAAGCGAATCTGTGCTTGCTCGGCGACTACAAGATCAAGAGGATAGACCTTTACGCGATGAAGAACTCGACGTTTTGCGGAAACGCGGAGGCATTCGCGGCAAAAGTTATGCAGAGAGACTACCAAAAGTGCAGCGGACAGACAAGGTCAGCCGTTTGACTGCGTACTGCACTGCTCAAGCTTTCAAAATGAAGGCTACGGCTGAATTTCTAAGAAAAACACACGAGGCAAAAACGAAGCTGTATGATGACTGTCTATATGTCATTTATGCACTTCCTCTCATGAACGGTACCGACGGCTATCGCGTACGAGGACGGCCCATCTTGAAGACACCAGGCACAGGCAAGACAGTCCTAGATCTGGAAATTGAGCGCAGCGAACAACGAGATCACCACGAGGGCTATTTTGACGATGATGCCTACACCAATCCAAGAAGTCCAGAAAATGAGAGCCACCTGGACGCACATATGCGACAGCGGTCTCCGGACGAAGAACGGCATACTCGGCCATTCACACACCACGATACCGAAGATAGCTCATCGCCTATGAACCGTCTAGCCCCTAATGCTAAGAACTACGCTGAGATGTTTGTCTTCTCATATGGCGTTGTTGTCTTCTGGAACTTCACAGAGCACCAAGAAAAGGACATTCTGGCAGACCTCACCTTTGCCGATGCCGAAGATGGCATCAGCCTGTTGACTCGTCCACTGGACCAGGATGACTTTGAGACAGAAGAGTTTCATTTTGAATATAGCGCTGACGTGAAGCGTCCTCGTGTATTCAACGACATGATCACCCTGATGCCTCGCTCTGACCACATGATCAAGCTTACCATCAGCCATGCCATTGCACAAAGTACGAGACTGTGTTTCTTTGAAGAACGCATGAGTGAAACCATGCTTGACGCCCAGCACGTACCCAAAACCTTGGCATTGACCGGCGAGCTTGACATGACCAGAACTGAAATCGTCAAGATTCTTGGCCGACTCTTCAAGAGCCGCGTTGACATCAACCTTTGTAAGCTCACTCGTTACTTCGCTGTTAAATTCATACACACTAACATGAACACCCCCTAGCATCCAACATCTTGGACGTACCCAACTTCTTCTGGGACTCCGAACCAACTCTTCACCCTCTCTATGCTGCCATCCGCGAATATCTCGAAATTGACCTTCGCATCAAGGTTCTCAACGAACGATGCCGTGTCTTCCTTGACCTTGCCGAGATTCTGTCCGACTCCGTGGCTGATGCCAAAATGAGCTCAATCACCTGGATTGTCATCATCCTCATTCTCGTCAGTATCCTTGTTACCGTCACCGAAGTCGGCCTGCGATTCGCCATGCTCGAACGCAGTAATCGCCCAGGCAAGGACCTCGAAGCCGGCAAAGCCCTCATTGGTAGCGGCGCCCCCCAGATCGACTGGGCGCAAGGGGCTAACCCGGAAACTGCTGCGACTGTAGTGCCTGCGGTGGCACGAGAACCCAGCGACCTGGAGGTGCTTGCTCACTCTTTGGGGTTACATGCCAATGCGTCCCTTGAAGATGTGAAGAAGAGTATTGCCGAGTTGCAGCAAGATGCTGAGAATAGGGCGGAACTATAACCTTTTATTTGAATTTTCTTTTCTACAATGGTGGAAATTTCGTTTACTTTCTCTCTCTTGCAATATTAGCCAGGTGTTTGGGTGTTGGATTTTTTGTCCAGGTCTAGGGCCTTTGATACTTCATACAGTTGTATATACCTTTGTTTAGAGGTCAAATTTTACATATCGTGGTATTTTCACTGCAAATCAAAGATGTGAGGGGTATTGGTAGAATGAATCATTATCGTCTATGGGTAATTTATAAAGCCGCAAAAAAGTGAAAATAGTTTCGTGGTGAAGAGAAGAAATAAAAAAAGCCACGCTATCCTAGATGCATCATGCGGATAAGGAACAAACACAACTCCTGTTTTGTTTGGAAACTGTTTAATAAAAGAAAACAGTAGCAGTGACGTGCCATTTCCCAAAGTGTAGTTTCCCGGTTGCCCGATTTCCAAACGCCATATTTTTTGGCAAAAGTATAAAGTGTAAAACATGACCGCTCTCCCATTGTGTGTGTGAATCTGTTCACCTGCACGGATTCCAAATGCCGATGCCTCAAACGCAGAGATAGGGGAACGACTTGTTGTAAGTCTTCAAATACAAGAATGTAGAAAGCTTCCTGATCGTTGTTCAAGTCAAGGACCCTGCCCAAGACACTTTGCCAGAGTACATGTTTCGAGAGAATGAGTCCGCTTATTAAAAGTGACGCTGAGTGACAGAACTCAACGTTTCTGTTGAAAAGATGGCGTTATACTATGTCGACTTTTCGTTGATTCGCTGTACACGCATGGCATCCATCGTTGTACAGTATGAAGTTATTAAAAAGGGGGGTGAAATAAAATTATGAACGGGGGTTCTGGTTGACGAGCTTGTATGAAGGTGGTTGCTGCTGCTGCTGCTGCTTCTTCCTCTTGTTATCGAGTTCAGCCTTGCTATAAATGACGGCACCAAGCATGGTAATAGCCATTCCAGTGCCGTTCAGCAACTGGACGGACACGTCGAAGATGAAGATGCCAAGGAGCACCGTCAAGCATTGCTTGAGGTTACCGCAAACAGTCATGGTCAAAGCACCAGCCAACTTGTTGGTGTTGAAAGAAGAAATGTTGAGGAGGAAGGCCAGGACACCGTTTCCTGCCAGAGAGAAGAAAGTTGAGATCGAAGACATCTGTGAGGTGGCGAGCGCTTCACGGAAAGCAGACACCTCTCCGGTGGCCAGGGCACAAGCCAGAGCCTGCATAGCTGCCAATGGCGACATGCGCATGAGGAATTCTACAGGGGGCAGTGCCAAGGAACCAGTCATGAAGCGGTTGGTGACGACCGTCTTGATAGCTGCGAGCACAACGCCAAGAATTGTCAAAACGAAACCGGCGTCAGAGAATTTCATTTCGCCAACAGTAGTCATGGCAGCGCCCAAAATCAGAGGCAAGAGGGACATGTAGGTCATGGTGCTGTAGGTTCGACCGTAGTAGGCGCGGAAGATGATAACAGTGAAGATCGGGCACAGCATGCGCATCGTTTGGTAGAAAGCGACGTTGACCATGGCGAGTGAGAGGTTAGAGAGGGCGATATTGGCCGTGAAAAGAGCACTAAAAGCGACAAGGGCGAGGTTTTCTCGGCGGCCCAATCGCGACAATTTGAAGTAACCAAAGTGCATCATCAGATACGTGCCGAGGGCAGAAACGGAAGTATGCAAGAATGTCAAGAGCCATGGGAAGTGGAACTAAACCAGAAAGAACGTGGCGCAAATGTTAGCAACTGAAAGAACATGAAAGAGCATGGAGATGCAGACGCAGATAGCGCATTTCCTCCTCTAGGCTTGGACTTACCACTCCGAGTACCAGCTTGTTGTAGATTGTCAACATCAAAGAAAACATGAAATAAGTTCCCAGCCAGGTAAACTTGATGGCTGCTGGGATAGAGTATTCGTGTTCGAGGTTTTGGTTCTTGGGATCGGTGCGAGTCGCGTTCGCCTCCATGTCGTAGTTGGGGCCAGCATTGCCATTCCGCTCTTCGGCAGACATGAGAGGCACGGGTTCTTCAGGATCTCGAGGAGCCATGGTGCAATGGGGTGCGACAACTCAAAGGATGGTTCTCTGAAAAATAATCCCGAGGGAAAAAAGGGATCGTCTTGTCGGGTAAAATTGGGGGGACGACTGAGTAGCGCCAGACGTAAGCGTATTGAAAGGGGGAAATGTCGGATAAGATACGAGTCGGACAGAGTTATTTGCTACAACGCATGCTCCAACGAAGACGATGAGCAAAGAAAGAAGCCAGGAATTGAAGAAAAGTCGTCAAATCCGTTGAGGTCGATTTTGGCAGCGGGAGATGGGCCGGATCGAGGCGCAGCAAGCGGTTCGGCACCGAAAGAGATGCTGTCGACGTATGTGCGGATAAATAGTTCTGATGGCAACGGCGATACGTGTACGTCAGTCGGAAATGACGAGATTGAAGAGTTAAAAGAATAAAGTAGCAAAAGGGTAAAGGAGTGACGACAGGAGAATAAAAAAAGATAAACCGAGGCGGGACTAGATGTCGCAGAAAAGTATGTAGATCAATAAAGTTGGCAAAAACTACTGCGAACGGTCGACCTCTGTAAAGACGGGTAAAGGGAGAGAGAGAAGGCTGAAGAGAGCAATATCTCTTGGGCTGTCGATATTATAAGTTGAAATTTGCTGGGAGAAGCAAAGACGACGAAAGACAAGAACGTGATGAAGTGTAGAGAAAAGAAGGGGGTGAAAGTCTGTGTTGATTTGGCTTCACTGTATCCTTGGGGTGCAAGGCGAACTTGGTAGGGGCGTGGGCTTCAGTCATAAGAGACTGTTGCAGAGGGCACAGGCGCTGGCGGGATGGGCGGAGGATCAGGGACAAGCGGCCAAGAACCCCCAAAAATAAAGGAGTGGATTTTAAGGGTCAAGTGGCACGCTACGAGAGAGACCAGCAGTATTTCGCAACAACTTCATTAGCAGACTAGTGTAGCCTACGGAACGCTTAGCCCTGGCCTGGGGCGGAAAATGAAGTCTAGGGACATAGGAGCAGCAGGCTGAACGGAGTACTGTACGCGGAAACAGCATCAACAGCGTGTCTTGGCACGACTTGATGCTGATGGGGCTGGGAACTTGTAGGGGCCACTTGGGGCGTTTTCAGCGCCGTCAACATGAGAAGGCTTTAACCCGTGGGGGGGCTTTCCAGTGGAGGAGGGGTACAGCTGCCCATCGCGTCTGGTTGCGGAATGGAAAGCTGACACTTGGATGAATTTTACTGGGGAGGAGTATAATTATGCCCAGCAAACTCCAGATATTTCATCACGTTGCAGCATCAATTCTGGCTTCAAAAGCCAAAATAAACATATGACCCTGTCCGCCGGTGCAGACGTACATGTAGGTCTACACAGCCGTAGAGAGAAAACGACGTCAACCAGCGCATCAGGGGGTGTAGGGTGTAGGGATTGCCCACTTGTACCTTTTTCGGTGGTCAGCAGCGCGAATGGAGCATTTTGCTTGGCGCCACCACAAGCTAGTGCTCTTAGTGGCCAGAAGGATAATGGGGTGCCGTAAAACGAAATTACAGTAAATCCCCGCCTATGGACGCTGTACACAGTCTTGTCTGTCAGCAATAACCCGTCCCCTCCCGAAAAAAAAAAAAAAGATATTTTCAGCGGCCGGGAAACTGAAAAGGGTATGCATATTTTTCAAAAATGTCAATGATTCGTTGGCGTAATACTGCACCACAAATCGGCCTTCAAAGATTTACCCAGAAGTACCCGGAGTGCATCTTGTTCGAGATTCTGATCCAGATGCTCTGGAATGTATTCGCACGCATAGTGTATCCGTCCCTGAATCAGTCGCTCCTTGACGCACGTTGGAAATTAAATGGGCCAAAGTAGCAGCAGCCATGGCATTCAAATTTAATGCTGGGGTCTATTTCATTTGCCTTGACCCCAAGCACAGCCAGTGAAAAATCATGTACTTTCGCTGCCAGTTGCGCCTTTAAGCTTGAGAAGCTGCCGATCACCACCATGTCAGCCTTACTTGGACCACTTGTCAAGGATAATTAACATACTGCTCGAACTAAATACGAAAAAAACAGATGATCGTCCATTTTACCATAAACAGAAATAGCAACATGGCATACGTACCTTGCTTTGGACGTTCAAACTTGAACTGTCGCTGACGAATCCGGGCAACTGACCTCCGCAAGACCCAGAACTGCGGATCAAATCAGCCAGCAAACAATGTCCGTCTGTCACACGGAGTTCAATTGCAACTTCTCCTCTTGTTTAGGGACAAATGAACTGTATCTGGTCACCAGTCGGATGCTCCGGGCTGCGCTGATTTTGCCAAGAGCTGCTTTCTATGGAGAATGTTTTGAATAATGTACCTTTTTGTCTCCCAACCTCAAGAAAGGGGAAAAGGAAAAAAAGAAAACAAGAAACACTTGTCACATACTCTTTTCTCGGCTTTGCCCTAACATTCACCAGGAACCCAGCTGGTCCTACACAGAGTGCATCATGCTAATTCAATCGAGGTCTCTCGCCGTCACCGCTAACACTTTGACTTGTGAGCACCTCCAACACATTTATCCGGCCAGCACAGCCTTATCTCTCTTCACTTATTCTTGAATTTACACTGGCATCGCTATCCTCTAATTGCACCGCGTGTCATACGGTCGCCCAGAAATGCCTATTGAAGGAATCCCGCTGATGCTATCCACATATTCCACACTTCTCCATTAGGCCTAGAATCTGCCATGTACATGTAGCCTTGTCTTGTATTCAATCTGTATTCAATCCACTCCCTTTGGTTAGCCTCTCACTCATACTCGCTCTCAGATTATGATTATTACACCCACACTCTTTCGCCCGGCTTGTTCCCCTTGTTCCCACAAATAAATAATCATGAGCCAGATCAAACGAACCGGAGTAAGCAGGAGTCCAACGACTGTGCAAGCACCTGCTAGAGCTACATCCCGGCCGTGTTCTCACAGCACAAGATGTACCAGGGCACGTCTTGGCAAAGGGTAAACATGATGATCCAGTGACCTGGCTTAGTTGACGTCAATCCGAGTGATAGTTCCAAAGTATCCGTGTGCACCCACACTTCCTTTTTCTCGTAGAGTCGTTTGAAGATGACAAGATGATGTTCCCGTTATCGAAGTTGCGAAACGTTGCTTTGGCCGCTGCTCTAACATGGCTACTCTTCCTCCTCATCAGTTATCGGGATAGGCTTGATCCAGTAAAGACCAACTAAGGCAAAACCTCCCCCAACAGCTTAGACTTACAAGCAAACAGTCGTACTTTCGTTCACGAGCGCATACACACAAATCACCATCTTCACAAACACACACGACCCCTCGCCCTTCGCACTCAAACCTACACTACCTCATTCCCGCGAGCGAATCCAACCTCCATCTATGCATCAATCTCGCCTCATCTACCCTCAACCGCTACCCATCTCCCGTACTCCTCGGCTTCAACGCATCCGATCCAGACTTCGACCTTGCCAAGTCACACTCAGCCAAACTAGACACAATAAGACGCTATCTTGACTCTCTACGCTCAGCTGAAGATGACGACCTCGTTCTCATCGTTGACGGCTACGACATCACGCTCCAACTACCAGCGGAGATCCTGATCCAGCGCTACTTTACCCTCGCTGCCGAAGCAGATGCCCGTCTAGCCAAGACGTTCTCTCTCTCCGTTGAACAAGCCCACGCCCAGGGTCTTCGCAACACTATTTTCTGGGGTCCTGACAAAGCATGCTTTCCTAACGATGAAAGCGCGGCGCGATGCTGGGCAGTGCCTCCGTCCAATCTGCCACCAAGAGCCTTTGGTCCTAAGTCCGGCAATGGCGAAATGTACTATCAAGATCCCAGATTCCTCAACTCAGGAACAGTGATTGGGCCTGTCGCAGACCTACGAAAGTATATTGCTGCCACTTTTCGCGAGCGTAAAGAAACCTACGACCTCAATTATGAATGGAACTACTCCGACCAGCTCTATTTCGCCAACGTCTGGGCGCGACAAGAATACTTCCGCGCTAAAGAATTTGGCAAACCACCCTCGGGACCAGTGACTCGCAAAATTCCTTACCGAAAGCCTGATGAGGCCACCGAGTACCACGTTGCCATCGATTACGAATCTGCTCTTTTTCAGACCAAAGCCGGCTATGAGCCGTTTTTTGGTAGACAGCAATTCAGCGGCCCGGGATTTACTTCCCTGATGGACGTCGACATGTTTGAAAAAGGCACAGACTTCGTTCCTTTCCCCATAGATATGCCGGCCAACATCTACTCTGCTTTGACGAGACTCTACAAGTCCATCCCTCAGCTACACCGCGGCGTGAAGCCCAGTGAATGGATTCGTACGTTAAATCTCGGTGTTAACTACGTGACCAAGCACATTTTCGTTGTTTGGCATTGCACGGCGCACAAGGGGCCTGTTCACGAGGACTATCACAACTGGTGGTTCTACCCATACGCCAAGTCGCTTCAGAAGGCGGCTGTAAAAGCTATCAAGGCTCATGAACCAATCTCCCAATCCAAAATTAACGGTCGAACCTGGTCTGTCAAGACAATATACCCTGACCGCACGTCTGAGCTTGGTGGTGCTTGGTCTGATGAAGGGCAATTTTATGAGTGGCAGCACCTGTGTAGGGGCCACGAGGAGTTTCTCTTCAAAGGTGAAACGGGATAAAGCATCACTGATGGATCCACATTATTAGACATTGAAGTTGTTTACATAGTAGTCAGAATGAATTTGCAGTAGCATTTTAATGTGTTGAAAATCGTCATCTTCATGCTATATGTAGGACATCCATTTGTAGTATATAAAAAATTCAAGACATAACCGAGTGACCTAAATCATTATAACACGCTATGCAGTTTTGCGCTTCTTATGCATCCAGATTCTGCAGTGGCACGTATCCCCCGTCTTCCTTGTCCTTTTGCCTCGACACCATCTCCTTGAACCATCCAGTGACACCCTGACCTCTAGCCCACTTTAGACCACCCGTCTTCTCTGCTGCCACTTCTTCCATCCATCGGGGTCTTTTCCACAGCTTCAACAATAGGCTGCTCACGACAACACTGACGCTGCTGAATGCCATTGCGAAGCCAGCCATCATCGGGTGCAGATGCAGTCCGACAGGCAAGAAGAAGCCCATGGCAATTGGTAATCCGATAATGTTGTACATACAGGCCCATCCCAGGTTGAGCTTGATCCTAAAGAAAATACTTCGTGTCAAGCTAAGCGCAGCGGGGATGAGCATCAGGTCAGTAGGCCTCATCAAGACTACGTCAGCAGCCTCCATTGCCACATCTGTGCCACTTGACATGGCAACTCCAACATCGGCCGTAGCCAATGCCGGTGAATCGTTGATTCCATCACCAACCATGGCCACAACTTCGCCTTGTGATTGAATCTGTCGAATGATAGATTGCTTCTGATCGGGGCTCACGCCAGCGTAAACATTCTCGGGTGGAATGCCTACTACAGCAGCTACGGCAAGCGCCGTAGGTCGCTGGTCTCCGGTTACGATAGCTGTCTTGATGTTCATTCTGTGTAGCACAGAAATGGCCGCGGCAGCACCATCTTTGATTGTATCTGAAAGGCACATATATCCAGTATATTCACCGTCGACGGCGACGAAGATATTGGTTGTTCCAGCATTCGACGAGCGAAGCTTGGTCTTAGCCACCACGTTGAGCTGCTCCGAGGCCTCAACTGCTTCCTTAGGGACTTCAATGCCATTTTCTTCCAGGTGAGCAACGTTACCGGCCAGAACTCGATATTTGGTTCGCTCAGTAGCGGATTCTGGCTCAACAAGAGCATTGACTCCCTTGCCCACGACAATTTGGAAGTCAGATACGCTTCCTGGAATAGTGCCTTCCGGATCAAGGCCAAGTTCGTCTTTGGCATTGAGTAGAATGGCTTTTCCGACGGGGTGCTCGCTTCCCATCTCTGCCAGACCAACAATTGACCACCATAGATTTCTTCTCCAGGTATCTTTCTCCCACGCTGTTGTTAACGTCATCTTGGACACGCTCATCTTTCCGTGAGTGATAGTACCGGTCTTGTCCAATACGACCTGGGTGACCTTCGTTGTACGCTCCAAAGCCGCTCCGCCTTTGATCAGGATACCGTTTTCGGCACCAACACCAGTACCAACCATCACAGCGGTCGGCGTTGCGAGACCGAGAGCGCAAGGACAGGCGAATACGATAACCGAAATACACAGCTTCACACATACCATAATCTTGCCGCCACTAGCGTCTTGCAGGAAGATCTTGGGTGGGTTGGGTAGGATATGACTAAGAACCATCCAGGTGACAAATGTCATTAAGCCAAGGCTCAAAATTGTAGGCACGAAGTAGCTCGCAAGAGTATCGGCTACCTGCTGAATCGGCGCACGGGTCGTCTGAGCCTCTTGAACCAGCTTGACAATTCGGCTTAGCTGAGTGTCTCGCCCGGCGCGTGTAACACGGAGGTCGACTCGGCCATTACCATTGACCGTACCACCAATCACATTACCACCCAGACGCTTTTGTACCGGCATAGCTTCACCGGTCACCATGCTCTCATCGACGTACGTCTCTCCGCGAATGATGGTTCCGTCAGCGGGAATCTTGTCGCCGGGTCGGAGAATGACGATGTCGCCGACTTGCAATAGCTCTGTGGCGATGACCTTCTCCTCATACGTCGAGCCAGTTGAAGAAGCTGCCTGGGGCCCCTTAGATGCCGCGATATCGCTGGACTTTTCCCATGACTCTGTTGCCTTCTCTACAGCTATAGGATCAGAGTAGATTGTAGCCATGGACGGCGCCAAGGACATGAGTCGAGATAGAGCCTTTGATGTTTGACCTTTGGCGCGATTTTCGAGATAGCGGCTAAGGGTAATGAAAGTGATAAGCATAGTGCTGGTATCAAAGATAGTGCTAGGCCTCGTGTGGGGAGGCATGAGTATAGAAACGATCATAGCGAAAACACTAAAAAAGAAAGCACAAGAAGTACCTAGGATAACCAAAACATCCATTGTGGGCGAACCGTGCTTGATCGACTTGTATGCAGAAACATAGAATCTCTTTCCAATACCAAACTGAACAGGCATAGCAAGCACCAGGCAGATGACATCGCCCAAGTGTAGCCCGGGAATTAATCTCAAAGCGCCAAAATCTAGGCTCTGAAGACTCATGGGAAGAATCATGCCAATAATGAACACAGGAATGGCAAAAGTCAAAGACGTTCTGAATGCAGTTCTCCATTCTGTGATCTCCCGAGTCTTGGCAAGAGATTCCAGCTGTGCGTTGTTATCTTGGCTGTCTGCAACCAAAGCATTCAGGCCCTCGGCTTCGACAGCTTCGACAATTGTACGCAGACCAATAACCCCGGATCGATGCACAAGTGAGAGTCTATCAGTGGAGAGACTTAGGTTCGCAGAAATTACTCCCGGTAGTGCTGTGAGTTTCTCCTCCAGAGCCTTGGCCACTGCAGCGTCTGGATTTCCGTATATTTTGAACTGCGCTGTGGAAGTTGAAGCGCCAACATCAGCGCTTTCAAATTGCGTCGATAATACGGCAGCGTCAAAACCTCTGTCTTCTATCGTCTCAGCAATCTGTTCTGGTGTGAGTTTTGTGGTGTCATGCGTAATCACAGCTCGTTCAGCCAAAAGACTAATGTTGAATTTCAAGACGCCATCTACTCCTTTGAAGCCTCCTTCGACAGCACCTGTGCAAGCTCCACAGGTCATTCCTTCAATGGCAACAGTCGTCGTGGCAATGGTGCTGCTGGCTTCAACAACCTTGTCATCCGCTTTCGACTTATTTGTGTCTATTATTTCGGCACCGAAGCCGCGATCCTCGATGATCTCGGCGATCTGCTCGGCAGTGAGAAGGTCGGTATCGTGCTCGATGACTACTCTCTCTGACAGCAAGGATATGCTGAAAGACTTGACGCCAGGAACGTCTTTGAAACCGCCTTCAACAGCGGAAGTGCACGCACCGCAAGTCATGCCTTCGATAGCCACTGTGGTCGTCGCAACTGTCTCGTTCTGGTAATTGAAGACGTCTTGGGAGAATCGACCGACGCTGGGGCTTGGGAGATCGGTAGCGAGAACTTCGGCGTCGAAACCGCGGTCTTCGATAATTTCCTGCACCTCCTCTGCGGTAATCGTTTGAGGATCATGCATTACCACGGCTCGCTCCATGACGAGGCTCACAGAAACGCTTCCCACGCCAGAGACGTTCTTGAAGCCAGATTCAACGGCTGACGTGCATGCACCGCATCTATCCGCTATTTGTTAGCTTTCTCTCTAACCGAAGAAAAGGAAATGGGTCAACTAACGTCATTCCACCGACTCGCAGTGTAGTTGTCGCCATATGTTGCCCTCTGGGTGTCGTCAGACTGTTTCCCAGGTTGTCATCCCTCCGGGGGATTTCGATGCGAGATGGGGCCATGTTGTGGTGATCTCCGTCAAGGAGTTGCTACCGCAGTATTGTTTTATTGGCTTTCGTGCTGCTGGCCGGTGGTAACAGGAGCCGGACAATGTCGACCAGGACGGGTTGTCGTCGTGTTTCAGTGGCGCAACGACGACTTAGGAACGGGGTTGCAAAAGTGAAGAACAATCCGTCACTGCCGCTCGGAGGCGCAGCTACTTGATAAATGCCTCCAGAAGTAAGCAGCAATGGATATCAGGCTGACCAAAAATCCTACAGCGCGGGGGCGTCTTCGAAAGAAGCCAAAGCCTCGAGAGTGAAAGGTGGTCCTACTGGGCTGCGAGGGTAAGAAGCGGAGAGTGTTGATGGGCGGCGCTACCAAAGCAGGCTAGAGGCTGTCGGCAGGTAGTATTTAGGTGCTGTAGAATGTATCTGGCCCTTTCTGGGGGGGCTGGTCGGGTCAGTCGGACCACACTCGAGTAATCCTTGGCGCCCGCTAGAGTCTGAAGGGGAAGGTTGTAATTAATAAGGACGAGCTCCGACCCAAGAGAGCAACAAGTCGGATTGGAATAGAAAATTATTGATGTTGCTTGAAATCTTATTCGAGACGCTGTTAAAATAGAGGAAGAAAAAGCCCGAATTGTTTGTGAACGGGTGTTCTCGGCAATGAGCAAGTTGAACGAGAGAGAGAGGCTGCTGACGCTCTGCTTCGTTCGGATTTCCGGCTCGTGGTCAGACGGGGAGGATGATGAATGCTAATTCCTCTTCCAGACAACTCCGAGAACTGTACCAAGGTCAACAAGACAGCCGACTATCGCCACTTATAATATACTAGAAGCGGTGCAGCACAACACGGCAGGGCAGTTGTACTAAGCCGCTTTATCGCCTGTTCCAATTCGTGACTGATGACATCGACAAGGGGTCATTGCGAATATCCACACCTTTCCTACTTGGATCTTTAGCCTCAGCATCTACCGTCCATCGAATCAAACCTTGATGAAACTTAAATTGTTTTTTGTTTTCTCCCCTGGCTGTTGCTCATGTTATACGCTCTGTCCCCTTGCCCGATTTGTCCTGGTCGCAGGTGTGCTTGGGCTGATGGAGGCGCTCTGTATCGCCGCCGTTTCAAAGCACGTCAGAATGGGCTCGAGCCATTGGTGGTTTCAAATCGTGCCATTCCGCCATCATCTCTCGGCATCGCCAGACAAGCGGAGTATACCATAATGACACGCCAGAATCTTGTGTGGCCTGAGTATTAATTTCTTGCATGTATCCATTTTCAATTTATCCGAAATTACCATTGAATTGTTGTCTCGCGAGGAATCACAACTCCTTCGCCTTCTACAGGCTTCGCGCGAAACTGTGTAGGAACATCCTCCAACAGCGATAAGTGCTCCCAAGCAGCACTCAACCAACGCCCATTTGGGGGGGGTTAAAATTATAACAAATCATGAAATAGAATCTTCTTATTTACCAAAAACTTTTAATATCAACACATCTGTTTTCGCACATTTGTTTCCCCAGTGAATACAGTGTTATGCAATTTCTACCACCTTCCAAACGCTCACCCCACCAATCACCAGCCAGACCCCGCGTCGAGCCAGGTTGCTATCGCCGCCTGCACTGCATAGAGCCTTGCTGAAGCTCCAACCACAGCTCCCCACCAAACACTCTCTTCGACGTACCTTTTGTTTCGTCACAGATCCCAGCATCAAGCCTCTTTGTAACACATTGCAGCACCTAACCACTGCAGCCACTTTCTTCCATTAACCTCCAACCTCTTTTCATATCTCCCAGCACCCTGCGTGTCCTACTTGCCTCCACGCCATGGAGCAAACGAAGGCGCTAAACGCCATCGAGGTAAAACCCCAAACTGCTCAACCCTGGAAACATAAATTGCTAATAGTACATTAGCCCTACCTCGCTCTATCCAAATCTGCCACTTCGCCCCGTGCTGCAGCCGATCTCGTCGTGCGGGCCACCTCCGACCCCAACACATTCGTCTTTGCCGAGCTGCTACAAACGCCGCAAGTGCAGGCGCTTGAATCCTCCAGCGAACTCTCCTCCTATTACGTTCTGCTGCAGACCTTTTCATATGGTACATATGGGACTTACATATCCACGCCAAATCTTCCTCAACTCTCGGATGCCCAAACACTTAAGCTGCGCCAACTTACCTTACTTTCGTTGGCTAGCGACAGGTCAAACCTTACATACAGTGCACTCCAACATGCCCTAGGGCTGTCTTCCACACGAGAAATAGAGAGCTTGATCATTACAGCCATATATGCTGGCCTTCTAGATGCCACATTGGACCCCGCCCGTCAAGCAGTGCAGGTTACCAGTGTAGCACCACTTCGAGATCTCTCGCCAGGATCGGTTCCTCATATGATTGCGGCTTTGGATAACTGGTCCGACTGCTGCACGAATACGCTCTCCGATTTGGAGGCACACGTTGCAAATATCAGAGCCAATGCCGCGGCTAGGGCCAAAGAGAAGAGAGTCACAGCAGACAGAGTCAAATCTCAGATGTCTGATCTGTCAGAAGATAGGAAGGGCGACGGTTCAGGGGGAGGCCGTGACGTGTTGGCTAGGAGAGGGTTGAATAAGCGATCAATGGCTGAAGCTGGAAAGGTGCAGCAGTCTGTTGATGCCATGGATATCGAAGGCGCTCTCGAAACTCTCACGGCAGAGAAGCGAGCAAGTAAGAGGAAGATGTAAACGCGCACCATCGATCCTGTTTTATAATAAAGGCAATGTACACGAGCACACAAGCACATGATAATAAGCTGGCGTCACGACATGAACACACCGCATAGATATATGCTTTCAAAATTCTAACGCTCTTTCGACCCTCACATTGTTCATCCATTACCGCACAAGGCTCTGCTAAATACTGTTCTTGAGTCCGACATCAATCAAACGCGGTGCCAACCAGAAAATGAAATGCATTCCAAAAACGTCTCTTAGCTACTGTAAAAAATACATTTGGCTTGTAATACACACAAAATAAATGTCTAGGGAAAAAAAAAGAGGACGTAGCTAGTAGGATGACGGCGGGCATACCGCAAACAAGGCAAAAAAAAATCAACAAGAAATATCGGTCGCTTCAATTGGTATCCTGACCAAACCAATGTATGAGAGAAAAATGAGAAACGTAAGACAAAGGAGTAATAAGAGTGTGAGGTCATAAAGTCGTCAAGTGTTTTCCTGCCACGGCATACGCCTGGAACCTTGTCTGGTTGGTGCAGTACACATCAGCCAAGATTTGGAAAGATCTACAGTCTCTTGCCGGGTACTAGGATGAACAAGACGCAAAGTGCCGCGTCAACGAGGACGGTGACTCCCAGGACCATGAGCGCTCGCTTTGCCAGAAGGGAGCGCACGTATGGCTCTCTGATTCTAGAAAAGTTGAAAGGAGTGTACTCGCTGAAGCCTACGAGGGCCATAATAGGGTCGAGAGAATATTGGTACGATGCTAGGAAGTAGACACCGACAGTGAATGGCAGAATGAGCTATAATGCAAGTTAGCTGGTGGTCAACGAACACGAACAAGCACAGTGAACATACCCAGCATCTGGTGGATCGGGACTTGTCAAGGAAAATGAGAATAAAGGCGGCCCAAAACGCAGCAAACATGGCTACGAGACCAATAATCAAGCGCATGATGAGGGTGGGTGGGATGAGGTTGCCTAGAGCCTTCATTCTGAGGAAGCCAGGGAAGGCATCTCGTTCCATAGCTTGGAATACATAATCCTTTGCTACGTCGAACACCTCTGGGTCGTCGCGGCCGTATTCTTCGATTGCAGTCGTTACATCCTGTGTAATAGAACCAGGAAGCGTAATTTCTCGCTCTGCACCGGGAAGGAGGAAAGTATATAGGATCTTCTCTGCCGATGCTCGTATATCTTGACGGTTGACTGTGTGGGCAGGTGAGTTGGAATCAGTGACATCCCGATCTGTGCTGAACTGGGGGCTAGGTCGCACAGATGAGGAGCCGTTGTGAGGGGATTCTTGCGCTTCTTCACGTAGGAAAGCCGACATTTGAGCATCCTGGTCTCGTTCCTTCTCGGTAGCATACATAGAAGGGCCAGCGACACGCGGCTCCAAGTCGCCCAAATTTTCAAGAATAGTCGAAGATCGTTTTGAGCCAGTTCTTTCGATGTCGGGTGTCGCAACAAGGACGGATCTTCGCAGTTCTCGTACATAGTGTCGGCAAAGAGACATGTGCTGAGCAACATCCAACCTGCAGTGGGTATTAATAGATGATAATTTGACGTCAAGCAATGTCGCACTCACCAGAAATCCAGATAATCAACAGATCTTTGCTGATCTCGCATGTAAATATAGAAGGAGAACAAGTCGACCGGCGGCAGCGTGCGACGGCTGAGCACTTCAAACAGCGTCGGCAGCCTGTTTCGAGACAGATCTGGCTGAGGCGACGGAGTCACCATTTGCTGATTGTTGTCCATCATAATGGAATTATTGTCGATGACGGACAGATGTCCGGATTGGCGTTGTGGTTGTTGTGTTGATAGAAGAGGGAGAAAATGGCTGGGAGGTAGAGCGGGTTGGCTGCTTGTACGTGGTTTCACAAAGAGCCCCTTGCAATTGCGAACGCGAAATTTCCCTCGAATCACATGTAATGTTTAAGGAGTCGTCGTAGGGTATCGCAGGTCGAAGACGGATCGAAATAAGTTAATATTTACTTTCGTTGGCAACAAGGAGCTATCGGCGCCTTTGCGTAGGCGATGGTAGTTGGAATGCACCAGGTTGACCGAGACCACATAAACAATGAGGCAGAGGCCGTGGAACCTCTTTGAGACTCTTCTCTGGCTGGAACTCCTGGATGAACGGACCCATTCTACGAGCCCAAATCTGCTGCTCTGTTGAGGTACGTACCTATCACGTGACATAGTGGAGTGGGTTGGGCACTTTGTGCGTTGATTGGCTCGCTACCCCCACCCACCAGAATTCTAGCCTGCCCTACGCACAAAGAATTTGCGGAATTTGGCTCTTTCGAACATCAACCAACTCCTCAATACCAGACCTTGAAGAGACGATCCGCAGGTACGACAAAATCTTTCAAAGTTCACCTCGAAGTATAGGACGAACGTCTACGATCCCCTATACATCGAATCCCGACCAACTACACCACGTCATCATACATAAATCCAGGCCGGAGCGCTGACCAGTGAAAATCAGAAATGTCGTCTAAGGCTAAGACCAACCAGCGTTCCGCCATTGCGGACGTTGTTGCCCGCGAGTACACCATCCACCTGCACAAGAGGGTACGTCTTTTCCTCCAGGTCCGAACGAAGAATTCCCTTGCGAAGAGGAATGCGACGGAACGGAACGAATCATACACAACGACGTAGAACGAATGGGCTAACAAAGACATAAAGTTACATGGTGTTACCTTCAAGAAGCGCGCCCCCCGTGCTATCCGCGAGATCAAGGCCTTTGCCACTCAGGCTATGGTACGATAGAACCCTTCACTTTCCAATTGTTCCGACTTCCGACTATTCGCAATATTTCCCATACTTGGGATGGAAGGAAGGGCGGGACGATGACAATTGTTCACGAACACGAGTTGCTGACAGAGATTTGTGATTTAGGGCACCACTGATGTCCGTCTGGACCCCGCGCTGAACAAGAAGGTCTGGGAGAACGGTGTGAAGGGCGTTGCCTACAGACTCCGCATCCGCATTTCCCGACGCAGAAACGACGAGGAGGGTGCCAAAGAGAAGCTGTACAGCTACGTGCAGGCTGTGAACGTCAAGAACCCCAAGGGCCTCCACACCGTTGTTGTTGAAGAGTAAAAGTTTTTCTCCGGTAGGGAATTGGTTCTAGGGCGGTTTTTGGCATTTTGGAGTTGCAACCGGCTTTTTCTAGCTTTGTACGCAGAAATTAAACAGGACATGTGATCCAACACAAACAACTTCGTGGCCCCTCTACTTCTTCCGATGAGATGTACTCGGAGTGATAGTGTACCGACGACAACCCCGACAGCGACCACGAACAGAGGCTAAATGAACATCAAACGTCACGCTGATGATGGAAATTCTGTTTACAGTCGTGAAAATGTTCAGTTTGGTATATGGGTTCTGCTACTGTACTAGACCAACATGCAGCAGCGTCCCTCTCATGAGTGAATGAATGTCGAGTCATCCCAGTCTACGCATAGAGATGCTAATGCAGCCGAATTTCCGACAAAACAAACCAGTAATAGACCCAATAGACTCCAGTTCTCCAATGCAGTAAATCAACCTGTTATCGTACCAGTCATCCAGCGCCTACTCGTCTTCAATGTCGCGGTGGCGGCCGAGCACCTTGCGCTTGAATTCGTCTTGATTGTTGTCCCAAAGCTCTGCAGCTTCGCCGTTCAGAGGGGAGGAACTAAGTAACGATTATTAGCCTTCATTCGCTATAATTGTTAAACCTGGTGCATTTAACTCACTTGTTGGGTTCGCCGAGCAAGCTCTGCAGGCTGAGAAGCACAGTCTGGGTATTGTATGCAGCTGTCCACTTGTCCTTGAGGATATCCAGACAGATGCGACCAGAGAAGTCGACATTAGGGTGGTAGATGGGTGTCTTAAAGAGAACAGTGGGAGGGGCGTATGGGTAATTGGAAGGGAAGGCAAAGCTAAGTTTGAAAGTCAAGCCAGCGTAGGGGGTATCATCAGGGCCCTCAATGGTGGCAGTCCACGACAGTAAATTGCCATCAGCGGATGGGAAAGCAGATACTCCGGGAGCAGGAGAAGTCATGAGCTGCATAAGCTCAGTCTGCAATCGCTTAGTGACACTCTGAGAGTCTGGTCCCCTGCGAGAAGAATTGAGCTTGGCAGCCTGTACGCTGCCGGGGGCTGAGTTCTGTGTATCTTCCATAGTGTATTCCATTGCCAGCACAATTATAGAGTCGTCAAAGGATGTCTGGAGGTGTAATTCAATGCTCCAAGGCTATCTATATCGAGGGACAACGATCCGTCACCGGGACTCTAGAAGACACGGCGGTTAGAATGAGGAAGAAGAAAAAGACACACAAGAGGCTACAAGACAAAGGGAACGATTAGAGACAAGAGGGGATGTGTAGGGTAAAACACACCTTTCTGTATGAATACGACAGCTAACGAAGACGGAAGAAAGGAGGGCACAGGAAGGAATGCAGGACAGGAAAGCGAGCTGCAAGTCTGAAGCCGGGACCAAGGTCTCCTGTTGTTTTGTCGGTGGGTGTGTACAAACTTCTGAGCTTCACACAGTCTCGCAAACCACGACAAAATACGAAGCGTCAAAAGGAGAAACCGTCCTGGAAGGCAAAGTTGAATGAAAATTCAGCGGCGAATTATGCGGGAAGAAAGAGAACCAAAAAAGAAGTGCTTGCAAGAATGCAATCGGAACCTTGAACGTTGCGTGCCAGTTGGAAATGGTTCAGGTGGATCGGGTTGGGCGCCTTTCTAACAGAGCGTTTGCCGCAGCAACGCGAGTTGGAGGGGGGAAGGGGGCTTTGGGGGGCAACCGAATCGGGCCATGACGCCACGCTATACTGTTCACCATAGCGCATCATGGCGCACCAGAGGCACTGTGGCACTGTGGCACTGTGGCAGCGCCGGGCGCTAACTTGCAGCGCTGCTCAATCAACTCCGGCGCAGGCTAGGGCAGTTGAAACGAGGTCCACTAAACCAGCCGCAAACAGCTTTACGCGAACGCTGGTCGCGACTCATGGACGCGACTGATCGCGGTAAACATCCTTTTCGACGCTGTCCGTATATTTTCTGAAAATCCCGACGAGGGGATTAGAGAGTGGTCCTATTTCTGTATTGGTGTGGCAGGTCTTTTCTTTTTCCGGAGCGTTGCTTTGTGTGCTGCGATGGTGAGTGGTTTCCTCTCTGTATTTGGAACCAGAGTCTGCCGCATTCCGTGAAGATGGCGGGCAAACGGTTGGACTCTGGGCCACTATTGCTCATCCTTGGCTTTATTGCAGAGCATTTTACCGCTTCAATATATGCCATGTCATGCTAAATGGGGTGTTTTTTTATAGTCGCAATTAGATCCTTTACCGCGGGATCTTCCCTTTCGGATCGTCTCCAAGACAGTCGGTCGCGGTGCTTATGCCTCGTATGTTTCACGGCCAAGCTATACATGCATTTACAACGCGAGTGTAGCTGACCAATTTTTAATATTTTGTTTACAGAATTAAGAAGGCAATTCCTCTCGATACACAATCACCTGTATTTGCCGTAAAACTTATTCACAAGGGCTACGCCGTAAAGCATGGTCGCATATCTACCAAACAATTGGCAATGGAGGTGTCGCTGCACTCTCACATTGGCCAACACCCCAACATTATTGAATGGTTTGCATCTGGAGAAGACAACGTGTGGAGATGGATAGCCATGGAGTTTGCTGAAGGTGGTGATCTGTTTGACAAAATTGAGGCGGATGTCGGCGTTCGACAGGACATTGCTCAGGTCTATTTTGCGCAGCTTGTGGGCGGTGTCAGCTTCATGCACTCGAAAGGTGTTGCACATCGTGACCTCAAACCTGAGAATATTCTCTTATCCCAAGACGGCAGTTTGAAGCTCGCTGACTTTGGCATGGCAACCATGTTCGAATACAAGGGACAGCGCAAAATGAGCTCAACGTTGTGTGGCAGCCCACCATATATCGCCCCCGAGATTTTGGCTTGTGGTCGCGTTGACAAGAAATCACCAACTGCCGGCAAATACTCGCCAGACTTGGTGGATGTTTGGTCCTGTGGTGTTATTCTCTTCGTCCTGCTTGTGGGAAACACTCCCTGGGATGAGCCGTCACAGACGAGTTGGGAATTTGGAGAGTATCTCCGCACATCGGGGAAGAGCACTGATGCATTATGGGAGAGAGTGCCTCCAGAGGCTTTGTCATTACTTCGCGGAATGATGTCTGTCGAAACCAGCAAGCGATTTACTTTTGCCCAAGTGCGACAGCATCCCTGGTACACGCGCCACAACCCCCTTCTTACCTCAGATGGTCGCATTGCAGACCCCATCCACCTCGCTACACAAATGTTGGAAAACCTACGTATTGACTTTAGCCAACAGCCCAGGCCATCACAGTCTTCAGCCGATATTATGGATGTAGACTCTGGCCTCAATGCTGGCAGGTTCGCTTCTACACAACCAGAGGTACCAATCACGGATACAGACTGGGATTGGGAACGCCCTGCGTTACGATCTATGGCTGCTCCATCCGCATCACTGCCTCAGCGCTCTGCTGATTCTCGACGCATGCAGTTCGAGTCACTGGCTGACGAGCCCTCCATGTCTCAGTTCTCCCACGCTCCTGGGCCATCCATGACATTGACACAGCAGGCCCGACAATTCCGTGATATCTGCCCACCAGAAGCCTTAACACGGTTCTTCTCTCACGTTCCACCAGAGCATCTTGTCCAGATGCTAAGCGATGCGCTGCATCAGCTGAATGTTCCAGTTGGTCCCGTTAGGCCGAACCTCTACGCCACAGCCATTGCATGCATCAAAGTCAAAGCGGTGGACGGACGACAGCAGAGCTTGCACGGTGAGATCCACATAGATAGACAATCACTACCAGATGGCAGCGAGGTGCTCGATGTACGCTTTGTCAAGGTTAAAGGAGACCCATTGGAGTGGCGCCGTTTCTTCAAGAAGGCCGTGGTCCTTTGTAAGGACGGGGTGTATGTACCTGACGCTTAGGCTGCGATTCGGGATTCTATGGTAGCAAACATGGAGTAAGCCAAAGCACAAGATGGCTATATGGGTCAGGATAAAGAAAAAGTTCATTGAGATCTAACATGAAACTCCCTCATTGCATTTCCGGCAACGTGACGTCGTAACTATTTCAGCTCTTTAAGCGAGGCGTCAGGTGTCCAACCCAAACAAAAGTCCGAACAGACGGCATCAGACACGTCAACTTGACACTATTGGTAAGCATATCTTCCCAGAGCTTTCGTTGTAGCTAGCCTACTCTGCAGGATGATAGGCAGTCTGATTGTTAGATTTCTTGGCACGGCGAACCCATTATATAGCCGTCAACTATGAGCTACATCAAGAGCGGGCACCATCGCAGGAACAAAAGTTCGCTTTGGTTGTACATTAGGCACAAGCTATTACTCAAGATTTAGATTAGATGCGGAAGGTGGTAATCCAGCTATCAGCTCTCCATCTATCCAACCAGATGCTCGACCTACGAGCAAGACATACCAATGCGACGCAACGGTCGCCACGACAGTCACTTTAGCATTGGGACCGAGCCCTCCTAGGTAAATTTGCCAGCGCTACCCCACAAACGCTAATTCTTATTTTAGTGGTGTTTTGTGTTAGCGCCGGGGTCTATCTTTTAAGTTGCAGAGGCGTGCTGTCAATGATTAATAAAAACTACGCTATGTGAGCGCTGACAAGACGCCAAGATGTGATGCGACATCAAAGAGTAATGAAGCTACCAATAAGCTTGTTTTGCTCCAAACTGTTACAGGTACTAATTTGCTTAATTTTTATTGAAACTGACACCACGGAGGCCTGTTAAGTTTGCCGCTAAGGCTTACCTGGACCTTTTCCCTTACGGCAGAATACTACCTGACTGACCTTATCACTGATCCAACTTCCCGTCTGGGTAAAACCCTGCCAATGTGCCAAGCTGTGAAACCATCATCATGTTTTGAGAGAGCGAGGTCTAGATTGTCGCTAGAGCATGACTGGGCTATAAAACCGAGCAGAAGCCGTCGTCGTTGGTTTCATCGGCCACTCTAACATCGCAAATACATTTTATATAAAGAGAAAATCAGGCAAATCCACAAACGCACCTTTTATTCAATATGAAGTTTTCACTAGCTGTGGCTCTTCTGCCTCTGGCGATGGCTACGCCTGCTGTTGAGGAATCCAGCACACTCGCTCCCCTTCTCCGTCGTGGCAATGTTAAGCCCGGCAAGTATATTGTCAAGCTCAAGGACAACGTGGTTCACGCCACAGCTTCCAGCAGCGCCATGTCTCTCCTATCTAGTGAGCCGAAGTACACTTACAACAATGTCATGAAAGGCTTTGCCACATCTCTGGATCTCAAGACTCTTGAGAAGCTTCGCAGCCACCCCGAGGTAAGTGCACAGCCAACTGTGTTTGGTGCGAAGTGAAAGATATTGGCTAATCACTGCAACTTCAGGTCGAGTACATCGAAGAGGATGGTATTTCCAGCATCTCTGGCTACGTCACACAGAACAGCGCGGTCTGGGGCTTGGCTCGCATCTCAAACAAGAGCCGCGGCAAAAACACCTACACTTACGATGACAGCGCCGGTGCAGGTGTGTGCGCTTACTCCATCGACACTGGTGTTGATGACTCTCACCCTGTGAGTTAGCATGTTGGATTAGAGAGCAAGGGCAAGAGCTGACTATACATACCCAGGATTTCGAGGGTCGCGCTAAGCAGCTTCGCTCTTGGATTTCAGGATCCAACCGTGATGATCACGGACATGGAACTCATACCTCTGGCACCATGGTCAGCAAGACATACGGTGTAGCCAAGAAGGCAAAGGTATACGGCTTCAAAGTTCTCGATAGCTCCGGCAACGGTGATGATTCTGGCGTGATTGCGGCCATTGATGCTGTCCCCAGCGACTCGGCCGGACGCGACTGCCCCAAGGGTGTTGTCGTCAACCTGTCTCTCGGAGCCGGCTTCAAAATGCAAGCTATGAACGATGCTGTTGCCAATCTCGTTAAGAAGAACATCTTCGTTGCTGCTGCGGCAGGTAACAGCTTCAAAGATGCCAAGGATGAGTCCCCTGCATCGGAGCCAACCATCTGCACAGTTGGCGCAACAGACTCCGGTGACAACAAGGCTTTCTACTCCAACCATGGCAGTGTCCTGGATATCCAAGCCCCTGGATCTGGTGTTGTCTCCATTGTCCCCGGTGGACGTACTGTAAGCTCTGCTCTACATGGTTCTTATCAATCTGTTGATTCATGTTACTGATCACTGGACAATAGCAAAGCATGGATGGCACCTCCATGGCTTCTCCACATGTCGCTGGTCTGGCCGCTTATTTGATGGCTTTTGAGGGTGTCAAAGGTGGTGCTGCTTGTGACCGCATCAAGGCTTTGGCCAACAAGAATGCCATCTCTGGAACTCCCAGTGGTACTACTCGCGACCTGGCCTTCAACGGCAACCCCAGTGCCCAGTGAAGTCATCAAATGAGCGTGATAAATAAAATCTATTTGACACAGAGAGCAATCCTTTGGAATGAGACTACTCTCTTATCCTTCCGTACATAGACTCGAGATGATGAAATACATGAAATCATAACTGACGAGCTTCCAAGGTGCCTGTGTAGAGCAATGTGTTCAGTGCATCCTTCTCCGTGTTTCCAAAAGAATGATACGATGGGTCAAAGCCCTCGATGCGTTTTCGAGCTAAAGACACCGGTCTGCAACAGCTTACTACATGTACATAAAGCACACACAACTCTAGTCTGTATCTTCCTGGTAATTCTAATAGCAAGGAGAAGGGGAGGGGGAGGGGGAAGTGCTGTGAGCTATCGTAAGCTACTGATAACATATGACGGCACTGGTGAGACATAGGGGACTAGCAGGGGCACCAGTCAAGGACAATAAGCATTGTTCTGTGTGGGCCACTGGCTTCACAGTAGTACGTGAAGTAGAGCCATGCAGGTAGACTCAACGCTGTGGAGAAGACAAGACGAAAAGTTTTCGATATCCAAAAGTTCATTGCAATATTAACGCAGTGCATTCAGCTAGAAGTCCGGTTTTTTTCCTGATTAAGAAGTCTTGGGTCGATGGGAAATCCGCGCCGAGCCGAGTAGAGACGGGAAATGGCAGCGCAGGCTTGACTCGCAGGTTCAACAATTTTAATCACAGCCCTGTAGGAAGTGGATGTGGCAAGATGGGAAAATACTGTATATTCACGCGGAAAGCTCCGTTTATTGCCATGCAGTGGGAATTCTTTGCTTCTTGTTGAATTGCAAATAAGTTTATTTCGTACAAGTTTTGAACGGGCAAAATGCCACACCATGGAAGATGGTTTGTTTAAATCTTGTAAGGGTACGACGCAGTAAGCCACAGGTATTGTGGAGGCAGTTGGCGTCGTGTCACAGCGTATCTTACAAGCAGGCCGGACTCGGCAGCGCCTTCCCTGACCGAGACTGATCTCACGCCACTACTGCTGTTGCAGCACTGTCGCGACAGGAAACAGCCATGGACCTTGCCCCACGGGCCCACTGATCCTTCCTGTCTCCAGCCTGTACCGCACTCCTCCACATCTGCGCCTCCGTACAGAGGCATCAGGTAATGCAGTCCTCTGCATGCTTTCTACTTGCTGTGCAATAAGCTCGAAACATGCAACCTAAACATTGACCACCACCACCATCAAAGCTACCTAGGACGGGGCCCATTAATATCAAAGCGCTCCAAACCCAATCCATTCTTCTTTTATCTTCTCTGTCCTCCTCCGCCTCTTCGGCCCTCAGCTAGAAAACTCAAGAAACTGAACCCTTGGGCAAATTAGTTAGCATTCCGTCATTCCTCGCCAACAAACAAAAGAGCTGCCAGACCCGAACGAGACCCTCTTAGACCAACCCCACCCAAAACAGCGAACGGTTGCTGCCCTTGTCCTTCGTCCCCGACGCGGGAAAAAAGAGAGTTCACTCGCTTTCCTTTCAACGTTATTCCCCGGCTCGGACGACTGCATCGCGTCTTTCGGGAATTGTGCAATCGCATCATCTGTGCCGTCGAACCTGATTGTTGTGGCCCTCGACATCCGTCAATCCCTCTGCTCGCGATCCCACAGAGTTTCCGCCACCCGTGATTTGTCGCGCGTAGGTCGAGGACCTAACGACCATTATTCACCATGGCCTCCAAGTTGGCATGGTCCAAGAGCACCCGTATCAAGGTCATGATTGGCATTGATACGGCCTTCTTCTTTCTTGAGCTCATTTGCGGATTCCTCGCCCATTCTCTGGCGCTGACGGCTGATGCCTTCCACATGGTTCGTATTGCCACATGTGCTGCAACGCATCCTGCAGTGTCACCACTCTTGAATCCTCAGCGCTAACCTTTGCATCAGCTTAACGATATCATTTCGCTCATTATCGGTCTCTGGGCTGTCGTCGCTGCCCAAAAAGAAACCACAGACGAATTCACCTTTGGCGTACGTTCTCATCTGAAAACCATCCCACCGTGTATTGCTATATTCCAATTGTTGCTGACTTGTGTATAGTGGGTTCGTGCTGAAATCCTTGGTGCTTTCTTCAATGCCGTTTTCCTTATCGCCCTTTGTGTTTCGATTATTCTTGAAGCTCTCACTCGATTCGTCGAACCTCCCGAGATCAATAACCCTAAGCTAATCCTCATCGTCGGATGCGCTGGCCTCTTCTCCAATCTTCTCGGCTTTGTTGTCCTTGGGGGACATGGGCACTCTCACGGCCCCGGAGGTCATGACCATGGAGATGAAGGCCATGAGCACAGTCACAGCCACGACATTGAAGCCGGACAGGCTGCTACAGACTATGCTCATAACGTTGCAGACGAAGATGGCATCGTCGGGGATGTCTTGCCAGAAGTTGTCGTCAGTCGTGCTTCTCAAGCTGCTGGAACCACCGAAAGCCCGGGTCGAGTCCGTCGTATCCGATGGGACGGCGAGGATGACAGCCGGGACGATTCCAACACCAAGATTGGCAAATCCTCTCAGTCTCGTGGCCGAGAACTTCGCAGGTCCAGTAAGAGTGGCCACGCACGCTTCACTTCTATCGATGATATGAGCATTCACCCGTCCAGCTTCCGCCAGGACATCATTGCTGCCGGGCTGAGCTCCAACAATGTGCCCGTGGATAGTGATACCAGTGACGATTATCCAACCGCAGACTCAGAAAACGAGATCAATGAGCAGTCACCTCTTCTCAAAAATGTCAAGGGTGGAGCTCCCGTTCGACCCAATGTCTCACATCCCAAGCGCAGATCACGACGTGATTCGAGTGTTCATGACGGCCACAACCACACGCTCCCACCCAAGCCCGGCAAGAAGAACGGACATGATCACGGAGATATGGGCATGAACGCCATGGTCCTCCACGTCATTGGTGATGCTCTGGGAAACGTCGGTGTCATTTTGACGGCTCTCATCATCTGGCTGACCGATTGGCCGGGCAAGCTTTATGCTGATCCTGCTGTTTCTTTGGTCATCACTGCGATTATTCTCAAAACGTCGATCCCTCTCACTCGGGCTACGTCGCGCATTCTCCTCCAAGCGACCCCAGAGAACATCTCTGTTAGTGATATCCGTCAAGATATCGAGGCACTACCCGGCGTTGTTAGTTGTCACCACGTCCACGTCTGGCAGCTGTCTGATACCAAGGTTGTGGCCAGCTTGCATCTACAAGTGTCCTTCCCTATCAATACCCACAGCGGTGCCAAGTACATGCAACTAGCTAAGCGCGCTCGCAAGTGCCTTCACGCCTACGGCATTCACAGTGCCACCATCCAGCCCGAGTTCTGTCTTGACGAAGAGCACTTGCATGACGTGGACAGCTCGGCTCTGACTTTGGATGGTGCAACTGCCGACTCATGTCTTCTTGAGTGTATCGATGACTGTGCCGCACAGGGTTGCTGCCCCCCCGGTGAATCCTCATCCAAGGCATCTTCGACCCGTCGAGCCAGCGATTCTGAGCATTCTCAATCTGGAGCTGGTCATCAACACTAGAAGACCTTTTGTTGAGCAGCCCCGGTATGGCTCTCAAGCCTGCTGTAATGCGCTGGGTACGAAGAAGCTAAGAAAAAAATGAATTCATAAACAGAAAGTATAGAGCGGGAAACGAGAAGTGAAGGAGGACAACGGTAATATAAAACGGAGATGCTGGCAACAGTATTAGCCCAGCGGTTGTTCATGCAGTTTGGACAGCACCAGGTGGTTGTGGTTCGGGCATTCATTCATTCATCCATGCTTGCTTGCGTGTGTGGTATATTTCATTTCTATCTTATCACTGTACTGGCGTTTTTGTTTCTTTGTTTTGGATGGATCATTTGAGAGGGCTTGTACTTTGTCGTATGACCCGGTGACGGGACAATGTGCCAGCTTATAGAATATGATATCTTGGTTATTTTGAAGTCCAGCGCGCGTTATATTATCGGGACTGATTCCACTGGTTTCCATGTGTAGTGATTTATCAATACCACGAAATACCCTGGCGACCTTGGAGCTGTCCCATGATGGCTGACAGGGAATGTTGGTCCAGGGTAACTGGTGAGCCAACACCAACAACAACACGTCACGATGCCTGGACTTGCAGCCGCCGACATGGACTAATTACGTTTTTCTTCGCGGAAACTTCAGGTAGGCAGAAGCAATGATTGACCTCGAATTACCTTGCTGACAGCGTTCTGGCCCCAGAATCCGCGTTTCCTCTATGTACATAAGCTTCTTGCCAGCTCCTTTCAAGACATGGGGTTTGGTTTAAAATTGAAAATGTACATTACAAATGACGAGCAATCGCAGGAACCCGCAAACTAGCCCAGCGGCGCACTAGTAAGAAAAATAAAACCATGTGCCGTACAATAAACAAATGGTGAAGGCAACGTGTAGCTCCAACATGGGCCCCATGGCGGCTTCCGCGCCATCTCAAGAAGCGAGATTGTGATTCAACGAATTATTGGGTTGGCAAGAAGCTTGTGCGTTTGTACCGTAAGACGGGAGACGTGGGGTTCAACTCCGTACTGGGGTTTGAGGGAAAAAATGGCTTGTACTTGTCTGAATGACAGGGTGCTGTAGACCAGGCGACAAAATCACTTCCTCGGCTCAATGCTGCTGGCCGTCCATGCTCCGTACTGCAACAAAGTATCACCCAAGGCTGGACAGGGGAGACATCTGACATGAGGACATACCATGTAGCAGGCTTGTTTGTCTCTCATTTTGGGCTTATAACAGGAGCGGGCACCAAGTTATTATGTCTGCTTTTGTTTCGGTCACTCTTTATCATCACTCCAGCAAGTCGGGCGTAATTTCGTTCTCGTTTCGGCAAGACAGGCAATACGATGGATGATACAGAGTCTATTGTTATTCTGGTTCGGCTTGCTGCCGCGGCGACCTGCTGCCAATTCCGTGTACAACAAGCAGCGACACAACGACAATGATAAGAATGAATAATGTATTTCCGACCTAGAAGCCAATGCGAAATAAGTTGCACACTCAGGTCACGGAGCGGCACCAAGGGAGATAAACGTGCAGTGAATTGCCACGCGCTCAATCATGCTATGACCCATGCCGGCAAGTCCAACAAGTGAGCAGTACTGTACAGTACATTCGTAAACGAGAAGCTGGGGACAGGGCCCATTGAAGGGCTAAGCATGGATGCCATGTAAAGTATTGTACTTGGTGCCAGATTTGCTTTTTGTGACTGGCCAGCATACTGAAGCTATGGCCATGAGGTCATGGTCATAGCTTCAATGCCCTGCTCACCCGTCAGTAATCTACTATTCTAGCCAAAAGAAACGGTACTGGCTTTGTGCTTGGAGGTGCTGTTGAATCTATTAACCTGACCAAATGTCTTTCAGGGCGGCTCTGATAACATTGTGATGGTGGTGTATGATAGTCTCTCTTTGCTTTATCGCTGTTGGCCGGTCCAGGTATCGTTGTAGCAATTAACCTGTGGACCATGGCCTGTGCCGTCCCCTGTTTGGATGCACAATGCTTGCCGTAAAAGGACCTTTAAGTGCGTACAGCACAATGTAGCACTGGGGACGATAGCACGTCATGGTTCTCCAGATACAATAGTAGCCTATGCTTTGTTTGGATGCAAATGGGTCGTCGTGGCCAGCCCATTGCCATGAATGGCAAAGGCTTCTCCCCGAATTGGTCGATTAATTATCACAGGTCGCAACATGTATCGCGTCCAGCATTGGTGCCTTTTCTATCCGGTTAGCCAATAACTGTGTTCGACTCCAAGTGGCTTTGCCAGGGGCCCCTGGCTAGCTGGGCCCAAGTCCGATTTCAAAATGGGGATCTTCACGTCTTGCGTCCTCGTCGCAGCTGAACCAAAAGCAGGATTTCCCATGGCATCGCTTGCCTGTAATGAGCTCCTGCTCCACCTTCTCCGCCCGTTAACATCGAGATGCTTCTCTGTTGCGGGCGATCTCTTCGTTATTCTTGATCCCCAAAATGAAGAAATGGATGAATGGGGTCCATTCATTAAAGCTGTGGTGGTTGGGCGTAAGCCTCAAAAGGAAAAGGACTATTGCTTGGCACATAGTACACATCGACTTCTGTACATCCGAATTTCTCACAAGTCCATGTTGATCCATCTGGAGTTTGTAATCGGCGCACCACAATTCGTAAGGAGGCGTTGGTCCGAAGGCATTGATCGGCGAGAATTCGCTCTTCTTCAGCTCTAATGGTGCTCCAAAAAAAGCTCTGCATGCTTCCAAATCGGTGCCGGCGCTACGAGCGAACCTGCTGAGCCTCTTGTCTATTGTTTGACAGTGGCAATAAGCCGCAAGCCCCATTGGTAGAAATCGTCAATTGAGTACCAGCAACTTGATCAAGCACCTCCAGCCTTGCTGCTAGGAGAGATAATTGACCTTGTTATTGAAGGAGCTATAATAGAGCTCATCCAGTGTCGACGTTGTCTTAAGGAATCATCAGAAGGCTGTATAGAGTAAACTGTAGCCTGGAGCGATGTAACTCTTCCGTGTTGATTAATGTGTCACTTTGCATTGCCAAGTGGCACTATCGCCAATCCGTCGCGTGCTCTAAACCGTCTTTCAGCGCGTTGTTGCTGACGCGTTAAGTGGCTGGTCCAATGACAGAGCACAACTCGCTGCAGAATCGTCAGCAAATTTTAGCCGTCGCCTCCAACAACAAGCACTGGCGAGTTGGCTCATCCACAGTTGGTGTGACTGTAGATCCGATCCCCTGCTAGTCGTCGCGCGACATGAAGGGGCATAACAATCGCACAACGCGCACCAGAAATGGCTCAATTGGCTGTAGGAACCGGGCCTCGACCTGCCTAATTTGCTAGCTGTTGCGAGGCACTAGTCTGACCCTCTGCACGGTTTTGTATTTCTTGATGTCGCCATGCTTCAAAAGCGGTCCTATTGGCCCGATTGGATGGCGATAATTGCACCCCATCCTACATTGAGAACTATCGAGTCTCTCGCCAAATTAGAGCCTGCTTGGCATCTTGTACCTATGTTCAATATGCCTCCCGCTAACCACGTCACTTTGATCGAGTCAGTGTGAACCAAGATCCCACATGCTGCTGCTTTGGTGGTCGCGTGTTTCACTACCTGCTCAAGTGGCACATGGTGTGGAGGTGAATGCAACGGTCATTGCCACGCTTACTACGGAGTACCTCTTCCATGCATTGCCCGTGCTCACCTGGCTTGAGGTCCAGCAAACGGATTAGGATGAAGAAAATACTGCCTAAGTTAATGTAGGCGAGCATCTCATATGGGATATGGTGATCAGTAGAATACGTGTTGTGGTTTGTTGTAGATCTTAAGCGACATGCGTAGCTTACTGGATAGCATCTCTGGTTATCTGGTGTCGAATTATACCAATTGAGTTACAGGCAACTGCTAGACTAGATATTAATACCAGTCAGCAAGTATCAACGACACAGCTTTTCAATTGGGCTAGGGGTTGTGAGAGCAACGCTCAATGGCATCGAGAGTCGACTAAAGCAAGACTCCGGAACAAACTATGCACAATGTGTAATTAGTTTGGTCAACCTGCAGAACTCTTCGTGCCAAGTCTTACGGTACAGCGGGCTTAACCATGTCCCTGGTTCCCTGCAAGGTGGTCGGTCCCTAATCACTGTAAACCATTGACATAGGATACTATGCATCGGTACAGAATAATCCTCAGATGCCCAGAGGTGTGGAACAGATAGAGCTAACGAAATGCATCCGCTCAATTATGGACTGAACATATTGGCGAGCTGTAATCATCCCTGTTTTGACGAAGCTTTCTAGCTTGTTCATTGCCTGATCCTGTGGTGGACCTCCACAGATGCCCTGTCGGCGCCACTGCAACACGTCCTCAGCACCAGCTCAATGTAGTTGTCCTCCAGCTTGCCAATGCCAGCCTTGTGGTTTGAGGGCGGCGCAGACTACCAGGTCTGGTATGAAGATGCGACATCCAATATTGGGTGTTGTCTAGACGCTGACTGGCTTGGCTTTCTCTCGCATCTGGCCCGATGGAGCCATTGGATAGCCCTAATAAAGGAACGCACTTCGTTGCCCTCTAACAGTCTCCTATCATGAATGAACTTGACCACCTCTTCGAAACAAACATCATCATGACATGTAATATGGAGAAGGCAAATGCAGAAAGCCCCGCCAAGCTATTCCATACATAGAGAGATGCCCGTGTCCGTGTCAGAACGAGGGCGTGCCATAGAGTACATTTTTGCCCTGATTTTACCTTACCCCCATCACACAGCCGCAGGCGCTATACCATGCTCAGCTTGAATCCTGCATGCTGCATGGCCACTTTCCGCAGCGCTAGAGACAAAGCCGCCAATGACTGCGCGACGGGTTCGCGTTTTTCTGCATCCTTTCCCACAATGCTGCATATCTGCAACTGTACAGTACCTGTCGCCCCAAATGCACTCTCTCCACACTTTGAAGTATCTACTCTCAGCCTTGGAGGTATCCAGACATTTCTTCTCGAATTGTGTTAGCGGGTCAACGCCAGAGATGCCTGTGAGTCTAACCGTACACTCGGAGGCCCGGCATGACACAGTGAAATTATACTCTTCGCGAGACTTTGGCCGGCAGTACCCTCGTTAGCAGCGTCAAAGCTGCTTAAGCTGGTTTTTCTCGCTCCATAGGAGACCTCGGATATCACTCACTATTAGCAATAGGACTTGTAATGGTGTCTAGAGCATCATGTCTCGACACGAAACCTTGGCCAATATTTTGAGAAAACGGACGAACACTGCCTTGGCTTATAAAGTCCGGCATATACTGCATTTCCAAGGATACGAGCTACAGCAGATAATGGACATGAATCGATTTCACACCGTGAGCTTGCTACCTATACTTTCAATTCTCCGCTTGGCCGTGCCGTTTGGTGAAGTTTGTTCGTTGATCCGCCGTGGATCCCTATCCCACTGGCGTTGCGGAGGCTGTTAGGAGCTTGCTCCTCTATGAAGCGGCAAACTCGGCTGCCAACGCCTCACTGGTGGAAATGCCTGTTGCAGCATGAGTGTGTAACTAAATACTCTCTATGTAACCAAAGGGAACATCATGTCATTGTTTAGCAGATGTAGCAGTATACAGTGAAGCCAAGAGGTAGCCTCGGGACATGCATAATATTGCTCCGGCCTGTCATAACCGCACCACTGTGATTTGATGAATTTTGACAACGGAGTAGTTGATAGAGCGATCACTTATGATGGTATTAAAGCAACCATTGAGAGAATGGAGCCTTTCAAGGCAGCAAGCGGGACTAAAGGCCGAGCTTCGTGCAAGCTCCCCAATCAAATGCTGCAGGGTCCTTAGGTATCACCGGTTGGGTGTCTTTTTTTCTCTCTCTTCCTGGTTGGACCTCTGCTTTGACTCTTTTCTTTGCCAGGGTCCAACGCCCTTAGTCTCAAGTATCCGCCGCGTCTCCGCTGGTAATTATTCCTGAGGAGCAATGGGTCCCGAGAGGATCAAAGGAAAAGTTTTTCGTTTCGCGTTGACCCGGCACTTGCTCCGCCAATTTGGTCCAGGCTTTGCCGCTGACGCATCGAGACGGGGTAAAGCTGGTTGGCAAGAGCAAATTTGATAAGAAACGTCTGGTGAAGCATCTTGTGGAACATAGAGTTGAGTGGTCGGGGACGACATAGTGGGTGCTAGACGTACTTTTAAAGAAAAATTGTTTGCGGGTGCTGCATAAAGATGGAGTCGTAGATGGGACTTGCCACGAGGGTGTGCGATGGAGCTCCAACTTTGCTCTACAATTTCCTAGCCGCGTCCTTTACACACCTAGACTAGCTTTGAGTCGTGTGCGCGTAATGGATATCAAGTGGTTCTCACAGTGGGCATTATTGGACTGAAGAGGCGGTGAGGCGAGTAAAGAGTGACAGTGAGGAAAATTTTCATATTTCAACTGTCGAGACGAAAAATTATTAGGCTGGTAAATGGAGAGTAAAGTGGGAGCGTTTGGGCAAGGAAAAGAAGCATCGTGGACAGGTGCTTGCAGCCTTTGGCAGCTGTCGGCACTGTTACCTGTGGTGGATACACGCTTCGGGCTGTACTTTCCCCGCCGCAGTGGGAAGAAAAGCCACAGTGCACTTGCCTCAGGGACTGGGGTAAAGCCTCAGGCTGGGTTGCCTATTTTGTGCATGTGAAAGCTTTTGTGTCGTCATAACCTGCCCCGTCATAATGGAAACGCTAATAATAATAAAAAGCTTCCAGAAGCTTTTGTGCACGCTGTGCATGTACTATGTACAAGCACGGACAGCACCACACAGCAGGGGCTGCATTGAGCACATTTTCTTTTCTTCTTCTCTTGTGTACATCACTAGTCTCACTGCCAATTTCGTGCAGTGCATGGCATATGATGCATGCACTTAGTGCCTTGCATTTTCATCTCCAAATCTTGCATAGAGAAAAAGCAATACAAAAGGCTTGATCTTGACGTGCCTTTTTGTTCTGTACAAGCAGAGGCTCCTCAGGGGAGCCGATTCCAGGAGTCAGGTGTACTTTAAAATAACTCTGTTAGCCACAACAGTGTGCTGCTTGCCGCTGGTAATACCAAACTGTGATACATGGCGCCTTTCTTTCTTTCTTTCTTTCTTTCTTTCTTTCTTTTTTTTCATATGTTAGGCATCTAATGCAATACGACATCAATAAGCAAGGAAATTAGGAAGAGAAACCTCACTTTATCTCTTGTCTCCCTGCGCAAGCAAACGTCTCGCGGATTCAATCCGGGATGTTGGAAACAAATAAAACTACGAGCCGTGACAGTCTCACGCCATAGCATCACAGTCGCATCAATTGGGCAGCAAAAGTAAGGGGTTCGTTCAATCCCAATCATTTAATCACCGATACCTGCAAGGGCCCGTGATGTGCCTGGGCAATGGTCATTTAAAGTGCATGCATTTGCTGCAAAGAACAATTTTACGGGAAAAGAAATCCAGACGCTGTCTTAAACCCTTGCTTGGGGTTTCGGGGGGGTTGAGGCTAACAAACAGAAGCAACGTCTTTATACACGTTGTGGAACTCATTTAGAGTCGTGGGCCGTGCAGCGCGTAAATAGGCAGCTGCTTTTTTCCTCCTCCTGGCAGGTTGACCCTTGGTGTGCTCTGATGCTTTGCATTGATTGTTACTTCCGGGGTCTGCTCCCGGTACTTTTCCCCTTTGCTTACACTGGCTTGATAATTACGAGCATCCAAGTAAACCTTTACATCTGCTGTCCAAGAAGTTTACCGGATAAAACATTGCATGCAATACCTGCCAGTCATTCGTCGGCCATGTCAACGGCCCCCTTTTAGTCTCGGCCGTTGCTTCCAAGACCGGCGGATGACACGCACTGTTGGCTGACGGTTGCCGTGTTCAAGAACATGGCTTCCACGGTCTGGGGTCTGTTCAATTGGCCCATGTAATTGCATGTTGGACTTTGTTTGTCTTGAAACCAAGAGGCTTTCAGGTGGGCGTGCACCGTCTTTCATCTGCGAGAGACTGGACAAGCACTTGCTGAACATGGGCTTACCATTTGGTCCCATTTAGTAGTAATGTCTAGAAACCTGCACCATTGGCTAATAGCAATTATCCGACTCTCAAATGGGTAAGCGTCTTGATTTAGATTTTCTTCTGATCGTTGGGGTACATGGAGCGAACGATAGCCAGTGGCATTGCTGGAACTGGGTTTTCAGCACTTCGCCACTCAAATAATATGAAACATTACCCATACAGCAGTCATGATCCGCTCAGCCCGAAAAAAAAAACGCCTCGCAACTTACAACTTTCTTCAAGCTTTAGATTGGACGGCCGAGCAACGTGTCGGGCAATACTTTGAACGCCACTCTTACCACTGGTCAATCAACCGTGTTGACAGGGTGAATGACGATTGTGTGGTGTACAATTGATGATTTGCAGCGCATCAATGGGGCACCAGGGCGCTTTGGACTACAATACTGACACGAGCAATGACGACGGCCCAGCCAGTCAGCCCCCTCCCTCCCCAAATAGTGAGCCTTGCTCTTCATCGGTCGGCGCCGTCGGATGCGCAGTGAACAGCTACAGGCATTGACCTATCATTTCGTAGACACCACCACCCTCTGTTCGAGAAGATATGCAAAATGCGTGTTTAGGGGTTCCATCAGGCTGGGGCACGGCAGATCCAATTGAGCACCAATTCAAGGCCATTGCTCTACATTCACCTGAGCTTCCACCATTTTGACTTCAAGACATTGAGGAGTAACATAAAAGCGAGGCGAACGAGCATAGTTCTGTAATTGGCAAGCATGTATGTATCCATACGAAGCAGGATGCATTTTCAGCTATGAGGTCTATATAACCCTGATTTGTAGAGCACTTAAGCCAGCTTTCATACACAATGAGCAATTGCAGTGGATTGTCAGCGGGCTCTGGTAGCCTCCAAACTGGCAAGCTTAGTTGAGCAGCTAGAGCATGCGATCATGATTAGTGGCATGGTTGTATACACGCAGAGGCACAGGGATTTTGAGATATTCAAATGAGAGCCAGGCAATCCTCGTACGGATTCGCATGAAGAAGTAAATAAAGCAGGCCAATTTTCGACGTGGCCGTAGCTCCATGTCCGGAGCCCTTCCTGACAAGATCAAGGAACGCCAACGCCACTGGTCACTAAATAACTGGGCGAGAGATTTTCAAGAAAGCCAAATACAGCAGGAAAAGAGTTGCAAATGCTCGTTTAGGCAAAGAGAAATCCAGGCAAAAGGGGAGAAATTATGGGCGTTATTAGTGGGCTTCTATCAAGTCTCCGATACCGAATAGACAAAAAAAGAAGCGTGCTATTTTCAAGGTTTGAGGCGGCTGAAAGGGCTGGCGTGATTTTGCAGGCTACGACGCAAGATGATTGGAGTGCTTTGCTCCCCATAGTTCAAAACACGCATGATGGATTTGGTACACGGGAGGTCGTGTAAAAGCGCGTACGAGGCTCGTTATTGGCTGGCGTGGATGCGGAGGCGTCCACGATGTCGGGCTTTGAGACCAATGGTGTGTGGGTTCTGGTGCAACCTCTTCGGAAAAGCCATTGAACATCATTTGAGTGCTATAACACAACGTTTATCTCTCACACTGGTCTCTAAATTGGGCCATGGCCAGGCATTTTGTAACTGGGAGGTGAGATTGTGTGCGCTGTGGCACAGTAAAGGGGTACAAGCAGACGTGGTATATGAGATGTGTACGTTGAAATGTGCGTCAGTTCCTTTTTTTAGGTCTGGAAAACGACATGATTATCACTATACTGCAGCCGAACCACCCATTCGATATCACCACGCCATGGTCCATGCACATCATGTACTGTACACGACCGATACAGCCATAGTATCAATAGCCCCCAATTGGATTGTCAGTGGCTTGAGGTCTAGCCATTGTATAATGAATGATTTGAATAATGGGCATCCAACTATTAGAATCGCCTGGGGCGCCTCCCCAAACAGTCGTTGGAGGCGATGCAGGACTTGACCTGGTGAGCAGGTGCATTAGCGAGCGACAGCTCATCGATAATATCGCATGCACTATTGCAAAGCTGGGTAAGTGATGCCGTCTTTTTTTTTTTTGCCCTCTTTCAAACCTGCAACCCAGACAAGCGGGCAACTGTAGTGGATGTTTGCAAGCTAGGCTGTCCATCTAGTGATGCAACGTCTACGTGGTTGAGACAATTGACCTTTGTGGCGTGTGAGCTGCGAACCAGGAGACACGTTTTTTCCACGACTGTTGTGAACTTTCAACAAACCGAAAAAGGAAATCTCAAACAAGTGCGAAGCGAGACAATTGAAACAGACGTGGGTAAGCAAATTGAACGTGTCTAGTGCTGCTAGCTCATTTTTTTATATTTTTTTTTTGTTTGACGTGACATGCAATTTCGATCTCGTGTACGATCTACGTGGCTCGGCGAGACAAGGTGGTGTTGATGGCTTCGCGTTCGTCCCGCCCCAAAAAAAGAGAGCCACAAGCAATCTATCACTAGCCCATTGGCGTGTCTGCCAACGCGTATAGTGGTGTATTTGGTGTGTTGCTTTGGTGGGTAAGACACCCACCACAGGGCAAATTATAGAACCAGAATGGAGATGCTAGCGCGCCGATGTGCTGCCACAAGCCCCAAGAGCTTGGTTGGGCTGTGGAGAAGCTGGAAAGATGGCTGTCGTGCAGTGTGCTCTAGCTCTGTTTTCTTTTCTACAATTGTACACGGCTTCCGCTGTAACCACACTCTGTTCTTGGGTGCCTATACAACTGCAACAGATTCGGCTAGTCCTTGCGTAGTGGTGGTGGCGTGTGGTGTTTGTATTAGTGGATTGATTGATGGACGCCAAGTACTCGCTGTACTGTAGACATTTGGGGTCAAGAAACCTGGATAAATGGCATTTCATCATTTGTCTCGAAATCTCCATGTTCATCCACCATCGGGGTCGCGTGTCACCAACCTTTCCTGGATTGTATTGGCAAATCATTACTTTTTGCTCTTTTCCCTATATGGCGGCCGCGGCCCATGACTATCCCTGGCTAGCAATACATGGTGCAAGCCAAAGTACTTCTTCATATCCTGATTCACCTCTTGTGACAGCTTACAGCAACACTCAATGCCAATGTTGCCAAAAGGAAAATAGGAGGTCACATCCCATCGGCCATTTCCCCCTGATTATCTGATATGCGCAAGAAAGTGCAAAATAACAGGCTGTACACGACGAGGCTAAACGATGTTTTGCATTTGTCCGTGTGTGTGGTGGTTAAGTGGTCGCATGACAATTTCGTCAATCTTGTCCACGGTTCCGATGGCCTGCTTTTCAGGCCGCCTGGAGCCAGACCCAGGCCTAGCATCAGGCCCCCTTGGTCTGGTGTGTATTTCATTTTTCCCTAAACAAACAAGCCGGGTGCTTCAACGCCAATCAATTGGGCCAGCCAACGGCCAACGTGAAATCGTGCATCGACGTACGAAACGATGTGAAATGTAATTGATAAATAGGACCCAATTGCGTTCCCCAATTCTTGATTCTTCTTGTGCTTTGCAGTCCACGGAACACCAGCATCATTTTTTGGTTACCAGTCGTAGTACTTTCATTAGCTGAGCCTTGCATTTGCACACACACACCAAGGCACAACCTCAGCTCGGCAGCCTTTGCCCGTGCTAATTGTGCAGAAGAGTGCAAATCTGCAGGGAGTATTATTTTTTATCCATTCGACCAAGACGTACTAGACTTTGGCTCTGGTGCTATTTCGGCCCCCGCATCAAGCTCTGAACTGCAACGCAAGAGCCCATCTTTAATCAAATTGATTGGGCTGATATTATTATATTATCTTTGTTTTGTTTTATTTCCTCGTCCGTCGAGTTTTCATTTTTGCCAATTTTAATTGGTCCGTCCGGCTCCTTGCTTCCGACAAGACCAGGGAAGAAAAAGCTTATGCGAGCTTTGGTTATCACCTTGCAGCTGAGTTAATGAGCTCTCGGCAAGGAAGTGGCCGGAAGCTGGAACATACGCCCAATCACACAATCATAGACCGAAAAACACTGTGTCACAGCTCGGTTTATTCTGGGTTTCTTTTTCATTTACCTGGACGGGTGTCTTTGCCACGCCCGAACAGGACGTATACGGTTTTGCTCTCTCTCTCGGCTCCGTGTTCGAGACACAATTAAACTTCTGCCAAGGCGGTTCTCTGGACACGTCCTGAATCATTTCGACCAGCAAATCGTCCAGACAGGTAAGTGAACTAGCAAAATAGATACCCCCGCTCATCGCAAGCGTCATCAATCCAACCGATTGTTTGCACTAATACAAAAAGAAGGGCTCAGGGAATATAAAATTTACCAAACTCAAAGCCCGGGAAAACGAAACGACAAGACACCATAATCATCTAACCACAAACAGGTACGTGCATTGGATTTTGTGCAGTTCGAACGCGTTCGCCTGTTTGGGACTTGGCTCTGCTTCTGCGACTTGGTACCCAAGGTACAGTACATTGCCTTGTCTACAGGGCCCCCCTGTAGTCAAGCACCAGTGAGGAAAAAGAAGAAAAAAAGCCTGCACACCACATCACACCCCCCTTGCTCCTCTTTTTGCTGTGAGATGGGGAGCCCGTCCAGCGCTCTTACTGGTACGGCGCGGTGCCTGTGGTCTGTGGTGCTCTGCTCGCACGCCAGCCACTCGTCACTCCCCCCATCTCCTCTCTAGCTTCGCCCACACCACACCCACCTGTTAACCCCCCGGCACTTTTAGCGGCGCCCACATCAGAGCCCGCTCCAAGAGAGGAGCAAGGTTCCTTTACAACCACTCACAGCGCAAGGCGACCAGACTGACGGCTTCCCGACGCAGTAGGAGCAACGAATTGGATCCTCCTCAGTGGCTGCTACAATACAAGCACCACTCTGCAGGGGAGGTACATCATCCTGCGTCCACGACGCTTTGTGTGCAGCCCACCCCAGCCAGCTAGCGTAGCTACCAGGCTTGCCTTGCTTGCCTGCCTTGCTTGCTTGCTTGTCCACTCGCTTCTCCTCTTCCCACTCTGGGCACTGCGTCGGGGCTGTCTGGTTAAAACTACTCGTCTCCGCCAGTCCTTTTGCATCTTCTCCTCAATCCTCCTCCTCTCTTCTTTTTCTATCCCACCTCTCCTCCCCTCTCCTCCTCTCCTTTTTCTTTTTTTCTTCCTCTCGTCCATTCGTTCCCTCATCTAGTCTATCTCGTCCTGACCCTGTCACAGTTTGGTCGAGAAAAGCTCCCTCAATCCTCTAATTTATTGGAGCCCCCGAGGAGAATTGACTGACTACCGCCATCCCTCCCCCTCTCTCTCCCTCTACTCCTCAAACCCCCAGTAGCCGGTCCTATAAAGGAATATAGAGAGAGCTAGCAGCAGGAGAGCAAAACTCACAAAAATAGTGTCTTTTGCAGATTTAAAAAGTGATAGAAACGCCTTGACTGGTATTTTCTTTTATCCACTTGGTTGATTTTTCTACGACCGTTTGGGATTCTTTCCTCTCACTGTCTCTTCGCGCCTAAATCTCGCCCTGCCGCTTCAAGAATTCCTCGCCGTGTCGACGCCTGGAATTCGATCCACCCCATACTCAACCCACCTTGCTCCCTTCCCTTGGGATCAATCGACCGACCTGACAACCCTTCCCGAGACTAGCTATCTCAGGAACACTTTGATCGGTGTCTCTCCTGGTCTTGCTTCGGCTGATTTCTGGATCCAGGCACAAGCCCACCATCTCGAGGTTTTGTGTTGCAAGACTTCGTTGAAGAAACTCCTCTCGAAGTTCTTGATTGGCTCTCGGATTTTTCGAACCGCTCACGTCAATTGAGTTCAAACTTTGGAGCTGAACATTCACCCGTTCAAGCCTTCAGCAGCCACCTTCCCAGGAACGACCCTCTGTGTCTTTATCGAAGGACCCAAGTCTTTACCTGCACTCTCTTTTCGTCTTCTTTTTTTCGTGTCTTTTTTCTCTCCAATCCTTCGTTCTCGAAGGTTGCAGGAAAGGTGACCAGTCACACCAAAACTGTGCCTTTGGTCCCAATAGTAAGGTATGTCGTGTGGGTACGATACCGAGATTGCGTTCTGGGATCTAATCTGTTACACCGTACAGCTGCATGCCGAGCTCGCCTCTTGCATTCTCTAGCCTACTCTCCTGTCGCGGTCGATTTCAATCTCTAGCATTGCATTGTGGGAGACGTTAACTCGTTGGTCCCACCAATCTGAGCCAATTGTCTCATTCAAGCTGAATCGTCCCTTCTTGGCCTCTATTGGTAAGACTACCTCCCGCCTAACCACCCTTTGGCCCTCTCTACCCCTTGGCTCGGCGGCGACACCAAACTCTTCATGCCAGCCAACACGTCTACCGTCCAAGGGAGCGTCACGCCAGGGTACTGGCGTCTATTCTCTCAGCTTTCCCCGCAGACATTGAATGGCTCGTGTCTTGCCCTGGCGCCACCCAGATACCGATGTCGATTTCTGCAGCACCAAACACGGGTTCATGCTAATATGTTGAATTCTTTAGAGCCCTTGAAGAGGTCTTGAGCTTTAAACAGGCCCTTGTCCGACCCCTTGTTCCTGCCTCGACGATTTATCGACTCCTTCGTCCTCCTACATGCTCCTGGCTTCCGTCTCCAGCCACTGTCACTCTTTTTCAATTAATTTCACCCCACGCTCTTTAATATTCTAATATCTTAATTCCTCAGGGCTTGTGGTTCACTCTTTAGTCCACCCTGAGCACACTCTTTGTCTCTTTTATTGAAATCGTCTCCGACCTACAAGATTCCTGGAGAAACTTTTATTAGTCCTTCCTTGACTCTCGACAATCACACACGTGCTCCATCTTCTTATATCACAGGGGCGTCGTTCTTCTATTCAGTTCTCCTCATCTGGCATCTTTGGCTGAGGAGAGTCTGAATCAATCTTCACTCGCATCGCAACCATGGCTTACTACCACAACAACGATGACACCTTCTTCATTGAATCCGACGAACCCATGCAGTCGACACTCGACGCACGCAGCGCTGCCAAGATGTTCGCCCGCCGAAAGCAAGATATCATTGCTAGTGAGCTCTCCCGCCTTGCCGGTGAAGAGTACCTAGAAGACATCATGCAACACATGAAGCACATGGAGGACGAGACATTACCCGATGCCAGTCTTATCGACATGCAACGTGAGATTCAGTGGTTTATGAGACCCTATCTCGTCGACTTCCTCGTCGAAGCCCACGCTGCCTTTGCTCTCCTGCCCGAGACCCTCTTCCTCACCATCAATCTGCTAGACCGATACTGCTCTCGAAGAGTAGTATACAAGCAACACTACCAGCTTGTCGGCTGCGCTGCTCTCCTCATTGCTGCCAAGTATGGTGATAAGAAGGATCGTGTTCCTCAAATCCACGAGCTCAACAACATGTGCTGCGGACTCTACGATGCTGGGATGTTCACCCAGATGGAGATGCATGTCCTCAACACCCTTGAATGGACCATCGGCCACCCCACTGTCGACTTCTTCTCTCAACTGATGGTTGCTGAGGAGCAAGACGATGCTGAGGTAGAACACATGGCATCTTACCTCTGTGAGATCGCACTGTACCATCGCGACTTCGTCTCCACCAAGCCATCCATGATGGCTCGTGCCTCATTAGCTCTTGCTCGAGCTATCCTTGGTCGCTCTGAGGTCAATGATGGCGAATGGGATCACACGGAAAACCTTACCTTGCTGACACTCTCGCAACATCTGCATCAGCCGTCTCCCACCTTGGCCCGCAAGTTCTCTGCGGCGAGCTTGTCCAGAGTTGCCCAGAAATTGACAGACTTCATGGCTGAGCAAGCTGCTATGAGCCGTCGCGCAGCCAACCCTCCCACTCCTACCGACACTACCTCCAAGCCTACCGACATATACAGCACACCGCAAAAGGGCCACGGCGCTACCATGGGCTTCGAAGGCTACCTAACTCCTCCCATCACACCGGACGGAGCTTGCTTTGGAAACAATGCACAGAAGGATGCCTACTCACAGCAACAGCCGCCTCGTTGCCCAGTTACACCTACGCCACATCAGAGCCATACTGCCGTATTTGCTCCACAGGTCCATCAGACAACAACCTTCGTTGGTCGCCAGAGTATGTACCCTTGAATCTGGCTCATTGCGCGCGACGATCGCTCTTCCGAGCTTCAATCACCCCGCACATAATACTCTTGATTGAAGCTGTCTTCCCGACCGACTTGATAATCTCCTGCAGTGAGATGTCTTCACAGAATGATCTATCGGTTTCTCTCTCTCTCCTTTTTTTTTTTCCATAATCTCTGTCATGGCATTTAGCGACTGCTTTTATACTTCATCTTTTGTTTATTGTTATACATTTTTCTCTTGTCTTTTGTTACAGTCGAAAATTACATCAAGCTTTCGGCACCAAAAAAATATACACTTGATCATACCCCATGTCGCATCGTTTTGCATTTTGGCGGTAAAATAGTTCTGGGCATTTCGAGACTTCTACGGGTTTGAAGCATCACCGCCCCTGGGAGCGGGCAAATACAGAGGGAATTGAGCGTACACCCCGAGGCATCATTTCCCATCGGGACGCAAGGAGGGGAATAAGACAGGGACCACCAACAAGAATGGAAATTGGCATATGGAATTACAGGATACCCTTGAGTTGGGCAAGCAGCTCCATCCCTTTTGAAAAGAAAGGAGGATAGCCGCAAAAGGAACAGATGATGGTTGGTGTTAGTCTGATCCCATTCCGGGCTTAGGTGACGGGGTTCTCTCCTCACCTTGAGGAACATGAGAAAAGGGATCTCTTTGTATAACTTCCCTCGAGAGCTGATTATGAGGTAGTACTCGGGACATCATTGAGGTGCTTGACCCTTGTGAAAGGGGGACGGCAATCCCTTTGGTGTAGCTCCCGATGTTAGTCTCCAGCTACTCGAGGCCTGTGTATGGGTACTTTGTATAACAGACAAGCACAAAATCAAAAAAGTCTAAACCAAACCCTAACCTGTGTCACTTAGAACGCCATGCAATGTGAATGTGACAGAACATGATGCATGTAATTTCTCACGTCGAAATGAACTGGATGCGAGACAGCGGAGCCACGGAGAATCCGTATGCTAGGGAAGATTAAGTCAAATTGGGCATCAAAAGGAGGACAGCAATTTCGGTGCAGGTAGCCACTGCAGCGTGGACATGGTGCCATGGTGAAAACGACATGGAATCTGCCAAATTCGATAGCTGCCATTGCCTTGGTTGTCGAGATATGCTCTGAAATTTGATATAATGTTACAAGGGGAGGCAAAATCCCACTAAAGCGAATATGCCTCTGTGTCCTAGGGGCGAGCCGTGGAATTTGACTTTGGCCCCTTTGTCCCTTGAATTGAGTACGCTAACACACTGTGGAGGTATGTGGTTTGTCGTCTTTGCAGACCAAGTGTCCACTTTTTTTTACATTACCATTTTAGGAAAGGAAGGGCTGGTGGGTCCAAAAAGGGGATCTGTGCTAATTGTATGACTAAGCATACTTCGGGTATTTGTGAAGGGATGTGGTATGAAGGTGGTCTCGGTGCTTTTATAATAAGGATAGGTCGGTCCGTTTTCTGTGAATGATGCTCAGCTTGTTTGTTTCTGGCGCGATTCAACCAATTGAGTATGTTCAGCTGTCATTGATGAAGGTGTCCACCCACTACTACGTTGCTGAAAGTGGGCTGCGATAATGATAGCGTTGAATATCAAATTTAAATTAAGCTGAAGGCGTTGTGAAGTCAACTCAATAGAGACTACCACAGTGCCAGACAGCGTTAGCATAATCACAATGACAACCGAGTACGACTAAGAGACTTAATTTAGCTTCTATAGTGGACAATGCCCATACGACTGCTTTACCATTTGGGTCCCGGGTAGGTGGATGTGAGCGAATGACATGCAGCGAACTAGTCTGAAGTAGCCTGCATCAATTACTGGCTACGGACCATTGATTGAAGATTCAACATGACTTATGGAATTATCAGCATTAAATGAAGTCACTAGCGCGAAGAAACAAAAGTGAAAAGATCTCAAGTGCAATTTGACGTGAATCTATTTTAAAGCCTTAAGTCCATTTTAATATTCATCCAGCAAAACAATGCCATCGGTAAAGTAGACATTTCATCCATGAACATGAAGTCCCCCCCACCGGGCAACTTCACAAATACGCACTAATAATTTAGATGCGCTTGCCCTCGCGAAGAGAGTCAGAGAACTCCTCCAACGGACTGCGGATGAGCTTGGTCTCCTTCCACAAGTTGGGGGTAAGGAATCCGTAGGTGTTGGAGACGGCAACGAAGGTAGCCTTGAGGGTGTTCTCGAGGGTCTTGGTGGAACCAGCGGAAGAGGTGTAGGCGTCTTCAACACCGGCGAGCTGGAGGAAGCGCTTGACGGCGGGGGAGGCAACAAGACCAGTACCACGGGGAGCGGGGATAAGCTATGATATATGTTAGCGTTTTGACTCTCTTGATGCATTCAGCATTCCAAAATTGTTGTACGTACGCGGACGGTGACGGAACCGCACTTGCCGCTCTCCTTGCAAGGCAGGGAGTGAGGCTGACCGAGGTTGGTACCCCAGTAACCTCTACGGACAGGGATGACACTGAGCTTGGCGATGATGATGGCAGCACGGATAGCAGTAGCGACTTCCTTGGAGGTCTTGATACCGAGACCGACGTGGCCCTCGGAGTCACCAATGATGACAATGGCCTTGAAACGGGTGCGCTGACCGGCACGGGTCTGCTTCTGGACAGGCTTGATCTTCATGACCTCATCCTTGAGCTTGGGAAGGAAGTTGTCGACAATCTGGTACTCCTTGATGGGGAGAGAGTGCAGGTAAATCTCCTCCATGCTGTTGATCTTGCCAGCCTTAACCAGACGGCCGAGCTTGGTGACGGGTTGCCATTCCTTCTCGTCAGACTTGCCACCGCGACGACCACGGCCGCGACCGCGACCACGTCCACGGGCTCCGAAACCACCGCCTCGTCCGCGATCAGCCATTGTTGTCGATGTTGTGTTGTTGGGGGGGTGTAGGTTGGGTGTTGAGGTTGTCGAGGTTGGAGGAGAGGGAAGATCTCGAGAGTGTGCGTATGGGTATACTTTTTTGGTGGTTGGCGGGGCCTCGCGCGCCAGAGTGGTGGTCCCACAGGTTAATATTTTTTCTCGCAGTTTGGCTGCAATTGGTGTGCTGGGGTTAGACGAGCCCTAACGGTGGTAGTACATAGTGCGTGCCTGAACTTCCAGGCATACTTTAAAAAAGAACTGGGGGCCGGTTCACCGAGGTGAAGATCCTCGGTGAGCGGTGTGGGTCTCTATGCTGGACATCTATGGCTTGCATCAAACCTGGCTGGACATTATTTTATCCTGCCAAACTTTAGGATTGATAAGACGACAGGATAAATTTGCGTCTATATGTATCATGGTAAATATTATCCCATGAAGCAGTCCAGAACTGAATGGAGTGACTAAATCATACATCGACAACTTTGAAACATATATATAACTATTACCAGGGTATCCCGCGAATCCCACGATCAACCAATGTGCTGCTCCTGACCGCCTATTCCGTCTTTAGAATAAGATTGTCTCGGGGCGAGATTCTCTGAGCCCATTCCCTGGTTACATGGTCAGTGACTGTCGGGCGCAACTCTCAGAATAGATTACACTTACGTCCAGCTTCCGTCGTACACTTTACGCTTGTCCGGTGAACCGTAATTCGCAACGTCCAAGGCAGTCTCGATTACACAAGCAGTTACGCCAGACCCACAACTAGAAATAATGGACTTTGTCGGGTCGACGCCCTTGCTCTCGAAGATGCTCTTCAGCTTCTCTGGTGAAGGGTACGCCTTTGTGGTGGGATCCAGCAATTCACCAAAGGGAATGCTGATTGACCCTGGCAGGTGTCCAGATGAAAGGCCCTCTCGAGGTTCTGGATCCTTGCCAGTGAACCGGCCGTTAGGTCTTGCGTCCAGTACTTGCACGCCCTCGGCGCCCTCCTTGTTGTGGTCTTGTGCGACTTCTTTGACATGATCATAGTCGGCAACCTTGGTAGCATCGAGTTGAGGAATAGGGTACTGGCAGCACTCGACGTTGTAAAGTTCACCAGACTCCGTGGGGTATCCCTCGTCAACCCATAATCGAAAGTTATTCAAGATGTGCACATTAGGATGACCAAATATCTTGAATGTCCAACCCACACGGGGAGCGCTGAAGATGCCCAGTTCCTTCGTGTCGTAAACAACAACAACGTCCTCCTTCCGAATACCCAATTCACTCATAGCGGCTGCAAAGTTCTTGGCTTGAGGTAACATGTGAGGATAAGGGCTGCGCTTGTCAATGACCTTGTCCAGGTCAAAGAACCGAGCCTTTGGTATACGCTGCTCGCGATACACCTGAATACCGCTCCTCTCATCGTTGGGCATGAACCATGAGGCACACACGGGAATCACCCTAGGATCTGTGCTGATGGATGATGGCGGGTTCTTCTTGAGAGCTTCATTGAGTTCCTTTGGCGTGACCAGGTAAGACGAGAAGTTTTGACGGCTCGCCATGATGAAGCTGATTCCTTTCACACCTGTTGCCCTGCCTAGTAATCCTGCTCTAGTTGCGCGCCCGACTACGGCAAAGGCCATGGCTAACCGTAGGGATCGTCGCTGAGAGTTTCCGGTTGGCCGTTGCAGCACCAATGTCCCTCAATTGTGGTGTGGATAACTGACAAAGGCTTTAATGCTCAAAATAGCTGCGACTGTGAAGTATTGAATGAGCAAGACTTGATAACAACTCAGCATGGAATGTACTTATTACCGACAAGTTAGTGACAAGAGTCAGAGCCAAGAGGTTGATGTCAGTGTGCGGGGGTGGCAGAGCTGTCTACGGCGCGGTGGTTGGAGCTGTCCCGTCATTTCCCTCCTAGAATTATTTGGGGAGTTTCTGATAAGACTGGCGGGCGGATGGAGACCTCGCGGCCTCAGGAACAGCTAAGCTTTGGGGAGCTTGGGCCCGCTAGACTGTGCTGTAGGTGGGACCTGTAGCACTCGGGGGCGCAAGCTACAGGCGTTGCGACAGTGTGGGCTTCAGCTAGCTTTGTGCTAATAATATTCGCGACGCGTTCATCAACGACACCATATCATAACCTCGAGCTATCCCAGTCGCCGGGAACGGGTACCGCCAAAACGAGCCTCTCGGTTGGATGTTGTGACTCTGAAAATATGAAAGTTACAATAAAGGAGTGGAATACTGTCGCTACCTGGCGTTGGGATATCCCCGAAGATGACGTTTGCGGTATCTGCCAAGTTCACTTCGACGGCACCTGTCCAACATGTAAATACCCAGGAGACGACTGCAGTTTATGTATGTCATATAATATGAATTTATACACTTTGCAAGCTAATTTGGTAACTCAGTATCGGGAAAATGCGGTCACAACTTTCACATGGTATTGAGCAGCAACATGTTACAAGAATACCTCGTACTGACAAGTCTCTAGCACTGCATCATGGAATGGATAAAGCAAGATTCGGCCAGAGGACAGTGCCCTATGTGTAGACAACGTAAGTTGCAGCCCTACTCTTATCATAACGCCTTCACTAACCAGACAGCCTTTGAATGGATTGACCAAGGCAACGAACAGCTGCCACAAGCAGACTGATATGCTGTCGTAAGGGATGATCTTATCAGTATTTGCTATCAACCGCTATGAAACTTTAAAAAAAGGTATCCCGTTCACTCAGCAAGCTACCGCCACGACCAATCGCTTGGCTAGCTGGAATAACCCGTGCAAGTGGGCAGCCATTATCAACTCCGAACCATTCCGGAACGGCCACTTCTACCCTTACCGAAGTTCAGGTTTATAAACTTTCATTGCCTGAATCACAAAATCAAGCGTATGGAATAGTGAGCGGCTGACGAAACTGAACTACTTGCTTGCTAGAGGGTTTTGCCCTAGAGCAACAGAAAGTCATGTGCAGAGCCTCGAAACCAACGAGGCTCCCATTGCTGCAGGATATCCCACATTAACTGCGGTGCTTAATACGACACTGTGGGGAATGCGTTCACTTCATTTGATCTTGGATTTTTTATCTGAAATAGTGAGAACTCTATGGTAGTCTTGGCGGTGTAAGCTAGTAGCCCATGCAGTTGGCTGCGTTGAAGCACTTAGACTATTCGTAGGAGGGTATATAACATAGCCTAGAGCAACTAAAATCAAATTTTAATCATAGTCTTCAAAATTTCCAATGAAACCAATTGCTGAAGATGCCTTTGTAGATCATTCGGTGTCCTGCAGCCTGATTGATATGTGGAGAGTTGCTAGCCCTTTCATGCTAAACCAGAACCTTTCTGGGTCAGGATGTTACCTCAATCTCACAGTCTCACATCACCTCAAAAATGCAGCTGAGGAGCGCGCTGAATCTTTTATTGACGCTGCCGCTGGTACTCGCGAGTCAGACAAGTTGGGGCATCAAATCTCTCAACGAAAGCGTGAATGGCCGTCTTCGCATAAACGAGCCCTTTGCGCGACCTTGCTTCTCCAGATACAATGGGCAACCAGTCGAACGCGACGAGGAAGCTTGCGCAGAACGCAAGGACAACTACAGGTTGCCAAGCTATCGGAGCCAATTTCCCAGTGGCTACATGTATGATCAGTCAACCATATGTGCATCTGATGCCACCTCTCAAAGCAAGTGCCTGCTAGATGTTGACAACGTGAATGACACCAGCGCATATGATGGGGTCGACTGCAGACAGGGCAACTTACCGGCCTACTATCTCGACGTTCAGAGTACAGATGACATTATCCAATCTTTTAAACACGCACACACTCACGGTGTTGAATTAGCAGTCAAGAACAGTGGTCATTCTTTCGTAGAAGACAGCACTGGTAAAGAGAAGGTAGCTCTGTGGACAGCAAATTTGAAGAAACTCATTCATCACCATGCTTTCGTACCTCAAGGATGTTCTTCGACACAAGTGTCTCACGCCATTACCACAGGCGCTGGTGTTACATGCGGTGAGGCCTTTGAATTTGCGGAGAAGGAGAACGCTACGATACTCTGCGCGTACTCGTCCACTGTCGGACTATCAGGAGGCTGGGTACAGGCTGGTGGCCACTCGGTTCTGAGCAATGTACTTGGACTTGGAGTTGATCGCGTTCTGCAGTATACCATTGTTACACCCGATGGACAAGTCCGAGTCGCCAACAAATGCAAAAATACAGACTTGTTCTGGGCTCTTCGTGGCGGCGGAGGCGGTACTTTTGGTGTCGTTGTCGATTCAACACATTTGGTTGAGGATAAAATGACTCTGAGCGTTGCATCGATTGGTTTTCCATCCAAGGACAAAGATATTGTCTATGGCTTCATGGAACTGTTGTTTGATACTGCGGTTGATCTTGCGGAAGATGGCTGGGGCGGGCATATCTATGGCAATTCCATAGTCTATGTGACCCCTAAACTCACATCGGTTGAAACGGCCCGAGAATCCATGAAAAGGATAGAAGCATATGCCATCAGCCATGGAGGTTCTACCAATATCTCTACGGTCCCTTCTTGGTACAGCTTTTTCAACCAATATGTTCTCAGTGGTTCGTATAAAGTGGGAGACCAGTCATTCACTAACACACGACTGGTTCCCGTCAAAGTGCACACCGACGAAAAGCTACGACGAAACTTCAAATCATACATGCGAGACTTTATTAATGAGATCGGGCCACCTTATGTGCCGGTTGACTCTCCGTATCTGTACAAAGCTGTGAAGGGAGAGACTTCAGTTCATCCAGCATGGTACTCCTCTCTTTGGGAATGGGGATTTCCTTCAAGGTGGGAGTGGAATTCTACCCTGCCGCAACGTATCAACGTTGCAAAGACGATGAATGACAGAAACAAGCGAATGGTGGAAGCAAGTCCAGGTGGAGGGATCTACAAGAATGAAGCAAGTCCATTTACGAGCAACTGGCAGCCAACATTTTGGGGTGATAATTACGAGAAACTGCTCAGGGTAAAGAACAAATATGATCCACGTCATAAGCTGAAGTGCTTCAAGTGTGTTGGATGGACTGATGCGGACACTGCTCTGTCATGCTACAAGGCATTCGAGGGACTCGGACAATAAGCAGGCACAGCAGCGACAGGGTGTCCTCTGTATTTACATCATTGGAAATATGCAAATTGTTCAGAATAATTGAAATCAATTTTATTGCAAAGCACCCTTCATCAAAACAATTTGAGATCAAAGTCGACTAGAGCGGCATGTGTTGGTGGTCCATGTGGGCCACTGCAGTGCCGCTCGTCTGCACGCCTCCGTGCCCGCCAAACGGATCATGCGGGGTTGATAACGCTTCAACTACAAACAAAAAAGATAACGTCGCCATCTGCTCTATCAATATCACCCATCTCAAGAATAATCAGACTTGAAAGGCGGCCAGAGAGAGAGAGACAAATATGGAAGTCAGACCAGCAACCAAGGCCGGGTCGTGGTACACGGATGATCCCGAAGAGCTGCGTGAAGAACTCCAAGAGTATCTCGACCAAGTGCCAGACATCATCGATGACAAGGCTCTCCCTATCCCAGGAGCCAGAGTAGTTATTTCCCCGTAAGTTTTAATTTACTCAATCAAAATCTCATAAAATGGAGGGTTCATCCCTTTGGCATCTCTTGTTAACTAGTTGCAATCACTTTAGGCACGCAGGATACACGTATTCAGGTCCATGTGCTGCTTGGGCGTACAAGTCGCTCAATCTCAGCGGTATTAAGAGAGTATTTCTCATAGGGCCAACTCACACTTATGGCTTTGATGCCTGCCACCTATCCGTGTTTAGCAAGTATAAGACGCCGTTTGGTGACTTTGACGTCGACCGCAAGACTATCGACGCTTTGAAAGCATTTGGTGATGCCGAGGGTATAAAGACTGAGAGTGCCACTCGCGGTAGTGTCAGTGGTGGACGCCAGCGAGGCGAATTGTTTGAACATAGCCTCGAGATGCAGCTTCCATACCTCTACATGCGATGCGAAGAGACGTTTGGCAGTCCTTCAGAATTTCCTACAATCGTACCAGTCCTGATAGGAATGCCAGCAACGGCACATGGGTGTGCGTCGAGTCGTGATCAACTCGAAGCCAGACAGCGAGATGAGAAGGATCACAGAGAGAAAGAAAAGTCATATGCTCAGCTGTTTGAGCCATACCTCAGGGACCCAAGTAACGCCTTTATCATCAGCTCAGATTTTTGCCATTGGTCAGATTCCAACTTTGACTATTCGCCGTACTCCAAGAACAACGACATCAATGATTGGGTAGCGCTAAGATCCTGGGACAAATCCCCTGGAGATCCGCCGATTCATAAGACGATTGAAACATTCGATCGACATGCCATGGATGCAGTAGAGAAAGCTAGTCATGCTGCGTTTTGTGAAAGTGTCAGGCTGACGGGCAACACCATCTGCGGCAAGCACCCGATAGGTGTCATGCTCGCGGCTCTGGAAGAATTGACAAAGGATGGTGAGGGCTTATTCCAGCCTCAGGTCAAGATTCTGCACTATGACCGAAGCTCGCTGGTTACCAAGGCTGACGGGCACAGCGTAAGCTATGTTGCGGCATATGCCACTGTCTAGGCTCCTACTGCTGATGGTACTGGGCAAACGGTGTTTGTGGGAAGCTCTAAGGACTTGGTTCAGTTTTTGAGTGGAAACAAGGCTGTCTTGTTGCGCTTGTTTTTAGGCAGATAGACCGCTCTTCCAATAGAATAATTACCATGTATGGAGCCATTCATGTCGCTCTCCCACGACACGTCCGTCCTGGTCCCAGTCGAAGGACCATCATGAGATACAATAGTAGAGGCCAGTAAGTCTGCCTGAGTGGCGTTGCATATGGACGGCGCTGACTGAGTGCACAAGGTGGGGGCGAGCCTGCTTTTGCTTTGGCGTGTGCTCAGCCGCAATTATTGGCTGTAGCCACCACCAAAAGTGCATGTCGAATACGGCTTGCTCTGCGTTCGGAGGAATCTGGACAGGGCACGTTTTAGTGGCAAGCGATAAAGATGCTTACGCAAGAGGAATTGAAGGTGACCGATGCGGGATACCTCCTTGTGTAGAACAGTAATTGATTATGCGGCCTGATGCTGAGGATGAGTGGTTACGAAGATGCTGCACACGCAGAGTTTCACAAGGGAACTGGCCCGCATCAAATCTCCAGGTGTTGCAGACACCAATCTCGAGATGAAACAGCCCGCAAACTTGTGCTGTAACGTATTTTCTGTTGCTAAATTACCACTACACTAATCATAGAGCGTAGGATTTGGGGTTGAGGGACCCTTGTTAGCGAACGGACCAGGCCAAAGGGGCTAAAATAGAACTGGGCTAACAGCGGATTGGTGGGTTGGCTATGGGTTCTGTATGCATGACTTTGATGCATCCCCCAGTGTGACTTTTTAGCGGATTACTTTGTAGCCTGTTCTGTATTGGGAGCGAAACAGGTGATGTTTCCAAGAATGATTTGGGTCGTTCATAAATGTAGCGAAGGAGGTAAATACTGACGGGTATCGGGAATTGACGTAATTAATGCCGTACGGGACGGGGCAAGACACAGTAAGGAGGAATGCAAATGACGAGTTTCCAGCGCTGGTGCCCTCACCTTTCTGATGGAACGGCCACTGACAGGATCCAAAGCCACTAAACCAATGCACTACACTCACTAAGAACCACTGAAATCCAACCAAATAGTATTTATGTATAGGCGCTCTCTGTCGATCCTTAGCACAAGGGGCTTCTTCGGTAACTCCATGGCTATAGGTACCTGTAGTGCCCAGCAAGTTTACTGGGGAACCAGAAGTACCAAGCGCTCTTCCAAGGTTTTGAGTTGGCCCCTTTTGATTGCTGGCCCCACCGTCGCAGCCCACTTCTCCTGCACCCTCAGCGACCCGACTGGGCCACTCATCTCACTGGTGTTTCTTCCTTCTCGTTCCCATCTTTGGCGTATTTTCTCTTTCTATCCTTTCGATCCGCCTGTTCATTTCCCTCTATTAATCTTCTTTATTCGTGCATCGCCAGTTTGCCAAATTTCTCTCCTTCGACCCAGTTGATCTAGATCGAAGTCCAGCGACGCGCAAATTTACCAAAATGAGTGTGAGTACTGCTCCAAAACAGTCACGCCTCTGTGGCCTCTCCATCCTACCTTTTCTTTCGTGCCAAGACGACATGGGTTTGCTGACAATTCAATGTAGTACGGGTTAGTATTTAGACGACCATGACGACGGCGATTCGCTATATAGAGGAGGGCCCGACTAACGAATTGTAATGCAGATACGGTGGAAACCAGAACCCGTACGCCCAGCAGGACTCTGCTCCTGGCGGCTACGGTCAACAGGGCGGATACGGTCAACAACAAGGTGGCTATGGCGGCCAGCAAGGTGGCTACGGCCAACAACAGGGCGCATATGGTAGACAGCCAGGCGGCGGTTATGGCGCCCAACAGCAAAGCGGTTACGGGCAACCCTACGGTGGCAACAACAACCGCTTCAACCAAGGTTCCGCCGACGGCGGATATGCTGGTAAGTGACTGACTCAATGTCGAATGATCAAGCAAAAGTTGTCTGACTCTGTACAGCTTCTGGCTCTGGTTCCAATGTTGAGATGCAGCCTCTAGCACAAAACGCCGGCTCCATGGGCAGCGACCCCAATGCCATCCTGAACGAGTGCCGAGACATTGACCGCGGGGTTGATACCATTGAACGCAACTTGGAGCAGCTGCGCATGCTTCAGCAAAGAACTCTCGATGATGCTGATAGCTCATCTTCCAGCAGTGCCAACCAGCAACTCGACTCCCTTTCCGCCGATACCATGTCTATGTACCGCTCACTGACCGAGCGTGTTCGCACTATCAAGTCCAACCCCGACTCTCGCACTCCCAAGAACAACCCTCAGGTTGGCCGCGTTGACCGTAGATTGAAGGCTGCCATCCAGCAGTACCAGCAGGTCGAGTCTCAGTTCCGTAAGCGTACCCAGGATCAGATGGCTCGTCAATACCGCATTGTTCGTCCCGATGCCAGCGAGCAGGAGGTCCGCCAAGCTGTCGAGGATACCAGCAACACTCAAGTCTTCCAGCAGGCTTTGATGCAGAGTGACCGCCAAGGACGTGCCCGCGCTGCATTGAGTGCCGTTCAGGATCGCCACAAGGCTTTGGTCAAGATTGAGGAGCAAATGGTTGAGCTGTCCCAGCTCTTCCAAGACATGGATACGTTGGTTGTCCAGCAAGAAGCCGCTGTCATGCAGATTGAACAGAAAGGCGAGGAAGTCGTCGACAACTTGGACAAGGGTAACGAGGAGATGGGTACCGCCGTCAAATCTGCTCGTGCTGCACGCAAGAAGAAGTGGATTTGCTTGGGTATCTGTGGTGAGTATTCGCATAATCGGTTGATTGCTAGTCGTATTCCAGCTGCTAACTGCGTCCAGTTCTCATCATTCTTATCATTGTCATCATCGTTGTCATTTACTTCCTGGTTATTCGACCTCCTCAACAGAAAAATAACAACAACAAGCGAGCCATCGAGGATATTGTCAAGCGTGTCCCACAGATGCTGCCATACATCAACTCGCACCCTCGCGCTATCGAGTCTGGCAACACTCTGGATCCTGAGATCGCCCGGGAAGCTGCCCGCATCATGAAGGGCCGCATCCACATGCCTCAAATTCAACGACCCCAACAATAAATATGCAGTCCCAAAAGACTTCGAGGCGCAAGCACAATACATACATAAGCAACTGTTTACCGGGCCGAAGCTTAGCTGTGCGTCAAAATCCTGTATAAACGACACCTTGTTATAGGTTGACATACAAACAACAACAATCCTTTGCGTCTCCTTTTGTTAGAACAATACCGCCAGCAACAAGCCTTTTTAATTACCGTGCTGGATTTATCTCTTTTATACTCTCTCTTATCCTCAAATTTGGTACGGTCTCTGTTTATAACTTAAAAGCTGGAGGTCACTCTTTTTCTGGGGGTTTTTCACCCCACGCCATGAGTTAGATTGCAACAACGGAATGGGGAGGATGAGACTTTTTGTACACGTCTTTCTGCCGCCTTATTTTGTTCGAAGAGAAGACCTTGACGGTTTTCCCTCACTCTCTGTTTTCAGCTTTTTGTTAGTGTTGTATCTTTTCATTTTCATTTTCTGTTAGTGTTGATTTGGATAAAGGGTATTGTCTTTCTATCTCCCGACGAGGGGATGGCAAGATGAAGGAAGGCAAAGAAAAGAGTGTATTTTGCAGCCTTTTCTGAACCTGTGGCAGGCGTTGAGTTTTAAGACTATTTTTGTAATCACAGTTTAGCAACTAATACTACTTTGTTTGCACTTTACCGTCTGTCGTTGTCATGGTTTGTCATATTAAGTTTCATTATATATAGTGATTATTACATCCAAAAAGAACGCCATGCTAGATATCCAAGTAAAGGATGATGCTGATCACCCCGTATGTTCGAGCTCATATTGTTCTGAGTGGTGCATTTGTTCGGGTTGTTGTGCGTCCTCGTCTTGATCCTGGCGCTGTTGTTCCTGCTCGTGCACTTCATGCTCCCGTTGCTGGAGTTGAATCTCTGCCCTCCTCCTTTCACTGGCTTCGACAACGCCCCTCATTACACCTACTCGCCGCTTAAACTCTTCTGCTAGTCCCTCGACATCTTCTACAGTCCCACTGCCCGATGAGCGCATCTCTGTCTCCGGCACGGGCTGTTCCCTCGTGACACCGTCGACTCGCAGCATCATTGCCGACGTTCCATTGCCGCCTTGCCCTGTGGTATCGTCTCCCTGCTGCAGCGACAGATCTGCTCTTGTGACGGCAAAGTCGGGACTCGTGCTTGATGCCCACGTCACAGACCAAGGCTTGCCATCGATGGATTCGTCTACCTGAGTGAGGTCGACGATGATGGCGCGAGATGAAGGATCGTGGATGGGGGAGGCGTCATCGTCGCTGAAGAGGTAACGTACCCGAGGGTGGATGGTAGCGTTGGTCGTGATATCGGTGAGGAGGGTGAATATTGGTTGAAATTGTGACGTTGCTGAGGATGGTTGGGGCTCAGGGTCGCCAGTGGGCTGGACGCTTGGACTGGGTGGAATATTGTCCTCTCTTGGGCTGGCCATGGCTTGCGAAGAAAGGCGATTTAGTGAAGAGAGGGGAAAAACTGTCACTGTGTCATGGATTATGTGTGAAGACAGTGGTGTTGCGCCGGAGCGAAACAAAACAAATGTGATGAGAGTTTGGGGTTGGATGATGAGATCAGCGACGAACGGTGTCATTACGTATGGTGCAACACGCTGAATTACAGTGGGGTGGTCTATGTTTAAGGCGGCGTCGGCCCGCCGTCGCCGTCACCTTAGCTCCGTTGGGAAGACCCATCTCAGGCGAGGCTCAGGTAATTGTCGGCCGTTGTGGTGCTACAGGACAACAGCCATGGCGTGAAGGGGTTAGACGAGTGAGTTTAAATGTCAATTTATCCGTGAGGCTACTTATGCTTCTATCGTCCAAGGCGTTGGACAGAGTAAAATAATAGGAGATAGGTAAAAAAAAAAAGCAAGTAAAAAAGTGTCCTGAATATCCTACGCCAATCTGTTGCCCAAAGTTCACAAAGCCAGCGCTCATGTCTGTAATTCCGTTACACAACCATGCTAAAAGTGTGATAAATAATCAAGTACCAAAGAATCCAAAACTGCCCGTTAATGCTCATGCATCACCTGAACCCGGCTTTTGTCCATAGACAAAACAGCAATTCACGTAGCGATGGATGCTATCGTCGGCGAGACTTCTCCTCGCATACGTTGCGAGGTTTTTCCTATCCTTGGCAGCGATGTCCAAAGCCGCAAGAGGCTTCGCAGCTAAAGCACCTATGAGAGCCATTGTGTTGGTTTTCATGAGTATCCCGACATCTCGTAGCTTGCCATCGAATGACCACGGTGAAATGGGAGCTTTCTTGACGACGCATTGGATGTTGACAAACCCTTGTCTCTCCAATGATTCTTTTATTGATTGTGAATTCATGGGATGACAGCCAAGCTTGCGCATGCCCTCGGTGGCTGCGTCAAATAATAATCGTACTGGATCATCATGGCTCATTGTGCCGTCATCGCATTGTATTGTTGGAATAACTTCTTGTACTTCAACCCATCCCCCATGCTGGATGTGACTATGTGTTGTTAAAAGCGAGTACGACAGACGAGATACCCACAAGTCTCTGAAAATCACTTACGGATATGCTGTTGATAATACGCCGTCGAAATCTTGCAATGCTCCAGCGACTCCCCGGTAATGAACCAAGTCAAAATTCGAACCATGTGCCCATTCTCCTTCCTCGCAATCTTCGACAAACATTCGTACATTTACTGGAACCCACTGAGGTTGAATGGCAGATAAGTCGGTGCCAATGACACTCGCACTAGGATATTTATCTGCGACTGTGAAGTTGGTTAGCTAGATGCAGTGGGAAGCAGTAGCAGCGCCGTACCATCAATCGCCCATATGCCTGTAGAAAACGTCAGTATTTAGTCTCCAATCGGAAAGTAGTTTCCTGTACCTGTGCCAGTTCCTATATCAATAATCTTCTGAGGATGTTGCCCAATGCTGGAATAAAATAATTTCCCGTCCTGGCTGAATCAGCGCGTTGTTCGATCAGACTGACGTTCGCTTTTTCAGTGACATACCGCCAGTTCCAACATTGTCGCATGATGAATTTCTTCGCGATGTTGTTCAATTTCATCATTAGGTAAAGGATATCGTCCTTTCTTATATCCGTGATAGCGGCGACCGTGAGCGATTTCGTGGTCGTAGACAGTAGACACTACTGACACAGACGAGCATGAGATGCAATCCCACGACTCATCGGCATCTATGCTATGGCGTCGATCCAAAAGTTCAAACTCATCTGTTCCTTGTGCCGACTCAACAGTATTATCAGTAGAAGTCCCATCGCGTGAGGTGGCTCCAAACAAAGCCAAGGTCGCCGTCCAATCTCCCTCGTCGGTCATATTGATTTCGTCAATCAACGGGGATGCATGGATACAACAAATCGAAAAAAAGCAGAGGCGGATACAAGGACGGTTCCCGATCGGTTCATAGTTTGAACAGATTTTTATTTTTGTCTCGCCTGTCAGCGTCAAAGTTAAAAACAGCCCATTTTCTGGTTGGGCAGCGGGCGGAGGATGCACAAGAAAGTTTGTCACACCAGAGATGACAGAGAGAAGGGCCAAGTACCCCGACCCCATCCAAGCACTGTATTATCTTCGAATGGGTACGTACCCTCTTCGTTTAGTGGCCGGCAAGCAACCGGGGACCGTTGAACTTGCAGGGATTATACTGCTATTGTCGCGTGGAGACCGCCTTAGTCTTGTGGCCCAATTCGACTAAGCATGGCGCAGACGACTGTGCATTGGTATCTTTTGAGCCTCGGCCAAGCCGTTGGATATTGCTGTGTTTGGCCTCGGGTTTTGAGATGGGCTCAGCTTGTTGATTACAAGATGATCGAGGACACGAATCTCCCTTTGTTCCATTTGCTTGAGGTGTATTTCGACGTTATTACACAGTGGGCCGTTACGGCTGACTAGCTTTCAAAAAGGCGATTGCCGCAAATCGTCCGCTTTAACATTGATAGCATATCTTGGCGCTATGTCTGCAGCGTTGTGGCGCCCAGTGCTTGCGTCGCTGGGCGAAGGCAGCCAGTCATCAGCGGGGTGTTTCAACGCCCTTCTTCATGCTGGATCTAGTGCCATACCAAGTGAAGTTAGTTAACCCAATGTGGAAATCTATCATGGCCACCTTCAGAGACAGAGTTGCTCAAGGCTGCCCAAAAGGAAGGCCAATAACCTTCTGGTCTGGAGATGTGCATCGATTGTCACGGATTGGTAATAAGAGGGTGGCCTGTATCAAAAGGTGACGACATTACAGCATGAGTGTGATGACCTAAAGCGTGCACCACCTATTGGGGGACAACTGGGGTTGACAAAGATCCTGGGCAAGGTAGTTAGGAAAGGGAGAGCGTGCTGGTTGCATAGCCGTGCTCGGATTAACTCTGAATCTGAATTTCAGCGAGACGATAAACGACTTCTTCGACGTTCAATGAAGAATGTTTCAATAGGATCTATTTTGCCCCAGATTGAGCTGTAATTTTGTTGATTATTAGCCACGGTTGTCATGTTAAATCATGTGCATCATCACCGTCAGACCTATCACTTTCGTGTGGGCTTCTGATCCCTGCAGAGTTGTACTCGAGTGGGCTGTTTGTCATGGACGTTTCTGCCCTTTCTGTCCATTCTGCCCTTTTTTCAAATCTTCTCAAGGCACTCTGCCTGGAGTCCATCTGTATTCTGTAATCGCCAATAAGAAAAACGCAATAAAGTATCGCTAGCGTAGTTCGAGAAACGTGGCTAGATCTCACGCATGGTCACGAAGATAAACTAGGACTATTAGTATTGGCGTAAATTCAATAGACAGAGTGAAGGGAAACGCAGAGCGAATTTCTGAGCAAATCCCCGGAATGAAGAGACGCGAAAGAGTGTTATTCTTCGAAGGTCTTGAAGCTTCCACAATCTAGCCGAGCTGTGAGTGGCCAGGCTGGCTAGCGTCAACACCTACAGCTCTCAACGGATGACAAAGCCAATCCGGTGGCGAAATCTGGAGTATCTGAACCCACCTGCAACACCACCACCAAGGTACAATTATTATAGCATTTTGTTATCCGACTGCCACGAATTGACGGCTGGCAACCACGAGAAGGACATCGCAAAAGGACTAAAAGAGGAGATAAAGCTCTGTATAGCAACGTGGATTAAAGCACGCCATAATGGCGACAGAAACGACAACGCCGGTACAAAGCCCCGCGGAAGCTATCCTCAACCACTCCTCGCAAGCTCGACACTTTCGATTTTCGCCCTTCCTTCGCGAGACGTACCAAGTCGGCCTACCAGCGGACCGCCCCATATGCAAGGCGTACCAGACGGGTAGCTGCCCCAACGGCACGCGATGCACCGAACGACATGTCACAGACGGCAAATCGTCCTCGACACACACAACTGGAGGACTGAACTCGCTCGTGTGCAAGCATTGGCTACGTGGGCTATGTAAGAAGGGCGTGCCATGTGAGTTTTTGCACGAATACAACCTCCGTAAGATGCCGGAATGCAATTTCTTCATGCGCAACGGATATTGCTCCAATGGTGAGGAGTGCTTGTATCTTCATGTTGATCCCATGTCGCGATTGCCACCGTGCCCGCACTACGACATGGGATTCTGCCCACTGGGACCAATTTGCTCAAAAAAGCACGTAAAGAGAAGCCTATGCCCCTATTACCTGGCGGGTTTCTGCCCTGAAGGTCCCGAATGCAAGCGCGGGTCACATCCCAAATGGTCCAAGGATCTTGATCCGCCGACTGCCAAGAGCGAGGAGAAGAAGGAAGACATCAAGATGGAGATGATGCAGTCAAGAGATGACGATGGAGACTCATATGGCCAGAATGACGAAGGCCGATTCAACCGTCATGGCAGAGGTGGTGGAGGTGGTGGCGGGAAATGGCGAGGATCGGGTGGCAGCAGAGGTCGCTTCCGAGGCAGAGGAGGATACTGAGACGGCCGAGGAACACATGGGCAGGGAAGTGTGGTGGTTGGGGTTTGATTTGTATAAGCTGATGATATCCAGTCTATTGTATACTAAGCGTTGGAAGTTTGTTTATTCTAGGTTTTTACGTAGGTCTTGTGTCTCTAATTCTCACAGCAGATGGTGGCACACATAATAAAGAGAAGATGAATTATACTATTTTCAATAATATCCATTTACATCACACACTGAGTCGTGGCTTCGTCGTCTGCCATTTGATAGCTGGTAGATTCTACATTGTATACAGGCCCCGTGGTAAACGCGAGACAAAGTTGTTTGGTTGGCGCTCGCAATTCTTTACGGCTTTTCAGGTACGGCCGGTATCCAAAGACCACTTTCCCTTTCGGAGTTCCATACATTGCTCTCTGCTGGGACAGCAATGAATTCATTTGAACCTTCTCCATCGTCACTGGCGGCGCGCGAAGAGCCTTCGTACGAGCTTGTCCTCCATGTCGATAGCTCATCGACTTTACGAATGCCCATGATCCATGAGACGAGGCTGCGAGGGGCCCATCGGCCGACAAAGCCGTACACGCTAGCGCCGAGGCCAACACGGACAGTGTCGGCTGTGATGGAGCCATCAAGGACATCAAAGACAGCGTTGTGCAGGCGTCGCAATGAACTTCCCTTGAAACCACGGATGCGTGCGCCAGAGATGGCAGAGCTTGTTTGAGCAACAAAGTTACGGCCATACACATGTCTGGCACCATCAGGCCAGGTGAGGGTCTCTTGAGGGTTTCCTGCGGTCAGGCTTTGGCGAGTGGGCACGAAACCAGAGAAGTCGAATGTGCCCAGCTGTACATGCGTTACTGCAATATCCAGAGGGCGGAGTTCAGCGGTCAAGACTTCGGTGAATGCTGACAGGGCGGAGCATACGGTGGCTTCTGGGGCGTGGAAAGGCGGATTGATAGAGGAAATGATAGACGGTGTAAACACGAGCACCTTCGGAGGCACCCATTTTTCACCGATAGGCTGTAGTCGCGAAGTGAGGAGAGGGAGGAAAGCCTGAATTGTCAAGATCGGCTGAAGCAGATGTGTATTGAAGAGGTCTGCGAAGCTCGACGGGGGAATGGTTGCGATTGGAGAGGTCTGGTAGTGCAGACTGGGAATGAGTATTATCGATCGGAGAGTCAGCTGGTTGGGCTTGATATGGGGACCTGGGGCATGTGGTGACCGCAGATATGTTGCGAATCGTTCGATGGCGGTTCCTGCAAGGGGAGGCTACATATGAAGTTAGCAAGAAGTCCAAAGACGCAGATAATGTTTCACTGCACTCACGTCGGTAGTGTCGATACTCAGGGGCCTGATATCTGACCTCGCAAAAGCATTCACCATGTCTTCATCCTCGGCGGCATTGCAAACGATATAAACAATAAAGCCTCGACGCTCCATGTCTAGAGACAGTGATTTTGTCAGGGGCAAGTTTGGCGATCCAGCGATGACAATAACTTCAGTTCTTCCTCCATTTCTTGCCCTCTTAGCGCGACGAACTTTTCGAAAAGACTTGGTCTTCTGATATCCCTTGAAAACGACGGTGCCGCAGACAACGACAATGACACCAGTCAAAACCTTATGCCTTGATACCCAATCTTGGGCGCTCTGCCATGTTGAAACTTGGGCTACTACAACAGGTGCCTTTGTCGGGAGACTTGGCCTAACAGAATCTGGTATCCATTTTGAGGATGCTAGCGTTTCGCGGACAACATCAGCTACGCGGTCGACGTTCTGATCGATGAAGTCGGCGACATCAGTCGTATATCGTCGCAGTTGAACGGGGATGTTGCCGAGCTAGAAAATCAACGGTTAGTGGAATCTACTTGGCATGTGATAAATCGAATATCCTCACAGTGTCTAAGAACTGTTGGTCGTCTGCCGACATGATGGATTTGAAGTCTAGATCATGAAGGAGGATGAGGTTTGTTTTTTTCTTGGAGATGACGCTATTGGAGCCCAGCTGTTCACGAGCTTGGATAAGAGTAAACAGGGATTGCGGGGGTTATTGGCGCCGAAGCTCCGTGATTGGCTAGCCGCTGCAGGGCTTGTGAATGAGCCTTTCATTTCCTTGTTTGACTTGCGCCAAAGGGACATGCAAGAGAAAAAAATAAAATAAAAAGATAGGTAAAGTGACCTGACAAAGTCTATGTGATTACATTTACATTGTGACATGATGTCTGCTTTTTTGACTTTGCCCTGGGCTCGGCGTCACTCTTTTGCAGAGGCTTCTTCACACCAAGCTGTGTTTAAGCCGGGTCCAGTAATTGAATACTGTACAAAGGCAGCCACATCTGTATCAAGAAATTGTTTTCAGATCCATACCTTTCATTAGTTTGGTGTCTCTCCTTGCGCATCATATCCGATGGCGATTTTTAGTTTTGCAGTCGCACTAAGCATTAGATATGTGTTTGCAAGCAACGGCGGATTATACGTGCTCCGTATTTGGTTAGTAATTAAAGTAGATCCCATGCTGTAGGTACCGGTACACCAATACCCCAGTGTTGGATTAATTGCCATTGAAGTAGTCAACCATTCTACGATACAGTTTTGAAATGCTGCCGCGTTTCCGCGATTCAAGCTCAGAGGCTGAAAATCCACCCGAAGATGGTTTGGTGCATCCACCTGCCGTTAACGACAGGTACACGCTCTGTAAAATTACAGCCATTTGATTAAAGGACGGCTTGCTAAGCGTCCATGCCGGACTCCGACCATCACTGGAACGGAAGCTCGCAAGGTAAGCCGAAGTCGAGATGGAGCCTCTAGACCGACCCTCGGATGGCCAGTAAGCCAATGGGTCGTCGGCGCTGCCCGTAAAATTCGGAACATGCCCCGTAACGAGCCTTATTATCCCCTGAAGCAGTCCACTTAGCGGACCCGGTGTGCGCGGGGAGAGCCTGTGGAACCGTTAATAACCGCTGAGCAGTGCTGGCAATTGGTGTAATGCTCCCCAGTCTGCCCCCCGTGGCCAAGCCACTGAACGGCTTTGGGGAACAATCTCGTGACTTTTGGAGCGGGTTGACTTACATGGGGCGCCACATTGAAATTCGGCTTCTGGGGTAATCATTTTGAACTTCTTCTTTCTTACATCTCATTCAAAGCTATCCGCTCGAGCTATCCACTCGAGCTAGCCTTGCTCCTACACTTTTTCTTCAAACTTCAAAATGTTGTTGGACTATCTTCAACATCGTCGAGACTGGTAAGTGTCCACAGTCAGGGCTGTCCGTGATGGTGTGTTTTTGTTGCTGACTCTTCACCCAGCCGCGCCAAGCAAGATGAGCGTGCCGCGCGCATCAAGTCATTGACGGCTTATCATGGCCCATTCAGTGTCATTGACCGCGAAATCCTTGCCAAGCCCATTGAGGAGCTTGTCAAAGAAGTCCACAATGATCCTAGCAAGGCTACACAACTGCTCAGCACCTACGGCAAGGTTGCTCTCAAAGCTCAAGAGAAGACCAACTGTGTTACCGAAATCATGTTGACATCTTGCGAGAAGTGGGTCAAGGACGGCTCTATCAACTTGAAAGGCCCCCTTGCTGGCATCCCAGTTAGCTTGAAGGATACCGTCGATGTAGAAGGTTATGATAGCACCGTCGGCTACAGTTGCCATGTTGGCAAGGTCAAGACACAAGACGGGTTGACTACTCGCTTGCTCAAGGATGCCGGTGCTGTACCATATGTCAAGACCAACATCCCAATCACTCTATTGAGTTTCGAATCCTCGAACGACGTTTGGGGTCGCTCGACAAACCCATATAACAGCAAATATACCCCTGGTGGTTCCACTGGTGGAGAAGGAGCTCTTTTGGCCATGGGAGGCAGAATTGGTGTTGGTAGTGATGTTGCAGGCAGTGTTCGTTGCCCGGCTCACTTCTCTGGATGCTACTCCCTGAAGTGTTCCACTGGGCGCTGGCTGAAGCTCGGCATGGTTACCAGCATGCCTGGGCAGGATGGTATCCCAGCTGTGTACAGCCCAATGGCGCGCACCTTGAATGACCTTACATATTTCACCCGCGCTTTCATCCAAATGAAGCCTTGGACCTATGACTACTCTGTGCACCCTCTTCCCTGGAGAGAAGACGTCGAGAAGACCTACTCCGAGCAAAAGAAGTTCCGAGTTGGCGTTTTCCGCACCGATGGTGTCGTCGACCCTAGCCCTGCCTGCAAGAGAGCCCTAGAGATGACCGAAAACGCTCTTCGCAGCGCCGGACACGAAATTGTCGAGATTGATCCTCCCGCGCCTTATGAAGCCCTTCAAATCGCTTCCCAACTCTTGGATGCTGACGGTCTGGAATCTGCCATGTCTTTCTTCCGAAGTGGCGAGCGCAACGATCGCGGATCTGCTCAAATGCGCTTCTATGCCAAGCTTCCTCGTGCTGTCAAATATGTCTACTACCTTTGGGTCAAGTATGTCCGCCGAGACCCCATGTGGGCTGGAATCCTGAGAGATTGGTACCCCAAGAGCACCTACCAATACTGGCAACTCATTGCAAAGCGTGAAGCTTACAAGCGTCGCTTCTTCGAATTCTGGGACGATAACAAGCTGGATTTCATTATTGCCCCTCCTAATGCCACCCCTGCTGTTCCCCACGATGGCATGCACGATGCTTGCAGTAGCTGTGGATACACGTTCCTCTTCAACCTTGTAAGTAATTCACAGCGTAACATGTAGCCTTTCATGATCTGACAAACTTTCACAGCTTGACTACTCTGCTGGTGTCCTTCCCGTAACACATGTCGACAGAAACAAGGACCAGCTACCCCGTGACTTTAGCATCCGAAAGCTGAACGGTATCGCTCAAGGTGCTTACAAGCACTACGACGCCACTGCCATGCACGGCCTCCCCGTCGGCGTTCAAGTCATTGGACGTCGTTTGGAAGAAGAGAAGGTGCTTACCTTGATGAAGAGGGTTGAGGATGCTCTTGGAGACGACAAATTCAAACTGTTGGAGCTTGATTAAGACAATAGATAGGAGAAAAATAATATCTGTAGTAATTAAATTTGTAATCTCAACGGTTTGTGAAGACAATAACAGGTCCAAATATGTATGCAGGCGAAGACGGAGACTCGAGGATCAGCATATGCTGCCTGGAAGGAAGTTAGCAGCCAGGATGTACGTAGATACATACTATTTGGTGAAGGCATCATGTAAAATGCCTCCGATCTCGGACCCACCCATGTGGCCGTGTAGCCCATATAAGAGCCGACTTTTGTTTCTGTTTTGTGAAGAAGGAAGAACATTCTTCTTTCATACACAAAAGGATTTCTCTAGAGAAATAAAATCAATTCTACCTATCTGAAAACTTGATCGCTGCTGAATACATGCACAATGGCTGAAGGAAAGGATCACTGGGACGCCCAAGTAGGCTGACTCTTAATACTCGCATGCTGCTGTGTAACATCGCTAATCCGCATCATAGAATTACCAGCATTCTGCTTCTTTCGTGCCTAAGCTCGCGGGAAAGGTAACGCAATGGCTCGATCTTCAAAAAGACGATGTTATTCTTGATATAGGATGCGGCGGTATGCACACTTCTCAGTAAATGACGTCACTATCATCAACTGAGTATATTACAGATGGCATTTTAAATGCTGAATTCGCCAAAGTGCTTGCCCAGGGCAAAGGATCGGTCCATGGGATTGATAGTTCGCCGGCAATGATTGACGCAGCGAAGAAGCTATGCCAGGACTCGCCCCAGGCTACCTTTGAAGGTAAGTTCGTTGGCCAACTTGAGCCCGATTTCAAGCTGATGAAGCGCAGTCCTAGACGGCACCAAGATCCATACAAATGCAGAGCTGCAGAAGGGTACCTTCACAAAAGCATTCTCAAACGCGGCCATGCATTGGATTCTGCGAGAGGAGTCCTCACGACAGCCGTTCTTCAACGCTGTTCATGCAGCTCTTGTGCCTGGAGGAGTGTTCGCTTTTGAGATGGGTGGCCTGGGAAATGTTTCAGAAATGAGAACTGCACTTCTTATGGCTGCAAGTCGCCGAGTGGGTTTAGAAGCGGCTTTAGCCGCTGACCCGTGGTTCTTTGGCGACGAGAACTGGGCTAAAGAAGGACTCGAGAAGGCCGGATTTCGGGTTGATAAGGTCGAAAGAGAGTGGAGACCGACAACAGCAGATAAAGGAGGTGTGGAAGGCTGGTTGAGACTGTTTGGGAGTCACTTTATTGATGCTGTTCCAGAAGACTTACGCGAAGAAACGGTCAAAGAAGCAGCTGAAGTGCTCCGCGAAGTTAGCAGAAAGCCTGATGGAGGAGAAATGATTTCCTACGTTCGTCTTCGAGCAATGGCCACTAAGGTTTAGACTACATATTTCGCATTCACTTTGACATCACCTACAGTAATTAATGTACTTATTTGTGTTGACCAAAGGTGTGGGTGGTTGTGTAAGTGAATCGCTGTGGCGGGTGGGCGATGATTAGTCATTCTCCAATGTCTTCCAGGACGCGTTAGAGGCGTAGGCTTCAACTCTCCGTCATTCACCAACACGGCCATGACGGCTTGCCTGAGCTGGCTTAGGGCAAACTCCCAGAAAGCTATACTGGCCATGTCATTTTGAACTCAACCTCATAACTTTACTGTCATTCAACAGTAGCGCCAAAATGCCTGAGCATGATCCTCTGGTACAGTCTTACGTGCATCTGGCAAACGTGAGCCGGGCAGATGAAGCGCTGCGATCGTTGAAGAAGATCGCCTCAGTTGTGAAGCCTATTATGAGAAATCATAAGTGGAAAGTCAGAGAGTTGGCAGAATTTTATCCGTCCAACCACAGCTTGCTCGGTACGAGACTTGGTCCAATGTAGTCGACCGCGTTGCTAACCGCCAGGCTTTAGGGCTGAATGTCAACCGTGGGCGGCAGATTTGTTTGCGACTGAGGCATGCCGAAGACAGGAACCAGTTTCTACCTTTGGATCACGTTATAGATACGATGCTCCATGAGTTGTGTCACAACGTTCATGGCCCCCATAACAGTCATTTCCACGCGTTGTGGGAACAGCTTCGTGATGAATATACGGACTTGATGCTAAAGGGATATACCGGCGAGGCATTCTTATCCGAGGGGCGTCAACTTGGAGGGAGCAATTATCCTTTGCGAGAAGTACGCCGTGGCGCCATTTTGCCTGGCGATAAACGCCAAACGGTTCTTGAGCAAGCACTGGTCGGCCACCGGCTCGGTGGCAAAGCCATCAGAACCAGAAATGAACTACGTCGGGCTGCGGCGGATGCGGCTGAGCGAAGGCAGAGGGAGCTACAGGGTTGCGCTACCGATAAATTGAGCAATGATCAGATTCGAGACCTTTCCGATGCGGCGAGGAAGAATGGGTTTCGCACAAAAGCAGAAGAGGACGAAGCTAACGATGTGGCGATTGCTCAAGCATTGACGGAACTGATGGAGGGCGAAGCCGTTCCTATCGTTCGAGTCGATTCGCCGCGTGCGAGCGCACAGGGCCTCGCTGATGTCGAGAGCTTTGGCAGTGTTGTTAATCGGCCAAAAGACTCTGCAACGGGCAGCACCCGAATATCACCATGGGTTTGCAAAATTTGTACACTTTATAACAAGGCAAGCTTCCTCTGCTGTGATGCCTGCGGAACAGAAAGATCGACGGTCGAGACGCATGAGGAGGAGCTGGAAGCAAGTATGAATGTACAACGATGCGAGGTCATCGATCTCACTTAGCGGGAAGCGAGAATAATAGTGCGGGGAAAGGAATTGAGAAAGTACCAATTTTAAGCATCTGGTGAGGCAAAACTAGCAAACTGTACAATATTTGACCTGCAGAAGTCATTGTATAAAGAAAGATTCCCTTGATTCTTCCAGGACTTGAATCTAATGGGACGGGAACCTAGTTTTTTCCAAGGCGGGCGGGCTTCCGCGTTGAGGTTCGGAGAGGAGAGGAATGGAAGGCTGTGAGGGCTGAGGGGCCATTGATCGGCGGCCCACTGCCCGTGACAGGCGACGGGTGACGGTCTAGAAGCCAATGGATCGATGGACCAAAGCAGCTCGTTCCCTGATTTTAATAACTCCCTCGCATGTCCACGGTGAGAAGTGGTGGGGGTGTGCTATTATTCCCGTAGCTGTCAGCCAAAGATCAAACCGGGTTTCGAACCGCAATTGGTTGCACGAGAGCTCGGTAGATGAGATTTTGTTTTTCTCGTATTTTTATTTTTTTCATAGGTAACTGGGGTTTCTCAGATGACGCTTAAGCGACTTGCGACGATTCAAGAACGTATTCACATACAAATAATCATGATCGTGCCTGTGCTAGATATCATCAACGTGTTTATTAAGTTCAAGACAAAGCCGCGCCAATCCGAAACCGCAACAGGGCTCCCCATGCACTGTTTGTTTGTTTGTATGGTTGCAGCAACCGTGCGAGTGCAGATGGATGAAAGAACGGTCCAGATTTCTGCAAATCGCGCTCCCAGTGACCACCAAAGTATGGTGCAAGCGAAAAAATGGGCCACAGAACACGGCCAGGCTTGCTACGCTAACCAGGGCACCAAAGGGGTGTCCAGGGGTTGCATCTTCCGAAGGGGGCTGTTTGGCAGTAGAGCATCAATAGCAATACAGCGTGCTTAAAGCGCTGTATTTAGCCAGAGGCTAGCTAATTATAGGCACCTGCCCGCCACGACTCACTGGCAAGCGGGCAATGGTAAGGGCGGAAAAGCCTCCAATATGGGGCCCCAGTTGATAGGCCGGCCAGTCGAGAGTCTGGATCGAACGCTGCCAAGGCCCGCGTGGGCTCTGGGAATGATTTACCGGTTGGTTCAAAGGTCAGACACAACAAGAGGTACAAGAGTGCTAATATCAACGAGAGCTGGGCGGCGAAAGGCCAAAAGGTTTGAGTGCGTTTGCAGCAAAGTGTTCCCATGAAATTAATGAGACAAAGACGCGAGGCACAAAAGGAGGAGATGCACCAGGACATAAAACTCACTGCTAGCTGGCCTGCATAGACCCCTGTAGACTTTTATCTTGCTTGTCTCAGAATATCCATCTGCAACTGTAAAAGTCGTGGTACGTTTTCCTACTGGGCGCCCACCATGAAGGCCTGGAGCGGCGACCGACCAAGCCAGGTTGGGGGAACAGCCTCTAGCGGAGTGGAGACTGTTGGGGTGTCTCGCAGTGCAGTTCCTTGATTTCCGTCGACTTCAACAGCACCAAGCATGGGTCTCGTATGTTCCTTAGGGGCTGTCTCCATCCCGCAGCTGCCCAGCACTAGCAGGGAAAATTTAGAGAATTGTGTTTTTTTTTATTTCTTTTGCCTGTCTTGGACCCCAGTGCGGAACCGGCGCAATTGGCTCAGCTGGTTTTGATCGACAGTCCATGTGCGTTCGTTCTGCTAAGTCTAGATCTCCGTGTAGAAGTCTTCTTTCCCATCAACCCTTTTTTTTTCCTGTGCGATTTGTTTTGTTGCCCGTTTTGAGTCTTTCTATTTGTCCCAATAGCAAAAACTTCCCTATTTCTTTTTATTCGTCATCTTTTTCGTCCTTGTTCAAGCATTTGCCAGCCCGTCTCCAAAGTGACGTCAATTCCCTTTGACCACCAATACTACCACTACCGCTACAGCCAAAGTTAAACGCCGCGACCGTTAAACCGTTTCGACAAACTTGCACTCCCACTTCATACATTCGGCGTATCGTTATTATTCTGTTCCTCGTTCTTCGATTTTGCCACGCAGTTGATCTGTGGCCCGAAATGTGCCACTGGAGGTAAAGAGGTTTCTTGGTAGAGCCTCTTCTCACTGCGTAACGAAACAATAACACCAAGCAGCTACTGCTGCTTCCAACATCCCAGAGACACAACCCGTCCAGGTTTGACGAGTTACGAAGAGAGAACCAACCTATTTGGTTTCGTTTTAAATATCTCTCTGTCCCTCTTATGGGGGCACACCTACTTCCATGATTTCTCCCTCTGCGATATGAGCTCTTCCGAACAATCTGATCGCGACACTCAAGCCGGAGCTCACATGCCAGCCCTTACCTCTCAAGAGGTCGTGCGGGGAACCACGACCCTAGACTGCAACGGCCTTTCGTTAACGACAGATACGACACTTCCTCTAACGACGACTTCATCCAATGGGCAGTCCGGAAGCCCACGTTCGATGGGCGGTGGCCGTTTCCTTCGTGACCCTCTTGGTCTACAAGTTGGAGATGGACGATCTCAATCTCAAAGCCCTTTTCGATTAGCCATGCCAACAGTATCCCCAGGTCAGCTCGCCTTCTCTGCGATGCAATACCTCCCGGTCCCCATAATTGTTCTGAACAGTCTCAAGACAGTTGTCATGGCAAACGAAGCTATGGGCCGCATGATGGGCATCCTACCCGAAGCTCTTGATGATGAAGACCCCTCCCTCACTACAGATTGTCTGCGCGGTCAGACCCTTTCACAAGTCGGCATTGACATGCTACAGGACGGCCGACCTATTTGGATTACTTGGGAAACGTTTCTTGACACGCTAGTCGAAGAACTAGGAACTCGACCTCCAGCTACGCATCAAAGGCGTCATTCGAATTCGGGCGGCGGCGACGATACACCGACTTTGGGTACTGCTCCTAGTGGCCACACGCGAAATCCGTCTACCGGCCGACCGACGCAGGATGCGGTAGTAGAAGTTATCATCTCGAGAAAGGGCTTGCAGAAGACAACCTTCTCCAGCCGCCACAAGTCTAAGGAATCCGAATATCAAGCATTCGCCAAAATGATTGTCACTGTTTGGGAGGTGGAGGATCACCAAACGTACTTCACTCTCACATTTACCAATACGCAATCGACTCAATCTACCCCAGTCTACACCAAGAAGGCCATTGCAAAGCCCAGCATCCTCGAGGCCGCCGATCGAAGAACAATACCAAACTCCACGCCTTCATCCGTCGCTTCCAGTCGGGACTCCAACTCTCCCTTATTTGCATCACCAAATGTCGTTACAATGTCAGCCAGTCCATTCCCCCCTATGGGCCCCCCTTCAATAGCTGCGCACTCTCATTCAAGTGCACCGTCATTGCTGCAAAAGATCATTCGAATGAAAGATGCGCTCCTGGACAATACACAAATGCCTATTGTAGCCATGTGGAAAGACGGTAGTGTCACTTTCCCAAACAAGGCAGCCCGCCAGCTATTACCACACGACGCCGACTTAGAGTCGTCTAGCGATGGATTCGAGATTTTGAAACACTGGGAGATGTGGACCGAAGATTTCAGCCGCCGTTTGGAGGAACATGAGTACCCTCTTACCATTTTACTGAGAACCGGTGTGCCATTTTCTAGCATACGAGTTGGAATTCACGATCCATCTGGTAACCGAGTAGTATACGATGTGCTTGGGGAAGCTATTTGCGATGATAAGACCGGCGAGTTCCTAGCTGGAGTGGTTACATTCCAGGATGTTACCGATATGACTGCAGAAATTGTTCAAATACGAGAACGTGACGAAGAACGATTCAAAATCATCTGCGATACGATGCCACAGCTCGTTTGGACAGCGACTCCGGAGGGAATGCACGACTTCTTCAACACTAGATGGTACAAGTATACCGGCCTCACGCCAGAAGACTGTGTAGGTCACAAATGGCACAGTTCGTTCCACCCCGATGACATGCCGGAAGCCCTCGCCCGCTGGAACAAGTCCCTCGAAACCGGCGAGCCGTACGTCATGGAGTATCGATGCCGCAATAAAGACGGAGAATGGAGATGGTTCCTTGGCCGAGCTCTTGCTGTTCGCAATAAGGATACCGGTGAAATTGACAAGTGGTTCGGCACTTGTACGGATGTCCATGAAAGTATTGAAACTAAGCTCGCTGCAAAACGAACACGTCAACAACTTCTCAGTGTCATTGCCCACTCACACGTCACAATTTTTACAGTCGACCCGAGGCGCTGCGTGACGATGCTGGAAGGTGCATTGATATGGAATAATCAGTCAGAGGACACGCACGACAGGTGGTACATCGGACAAGATATGTACACTGTCTTTAACCGCCTTACCGAAGATATGGCTGAAGGTGAACGACCTGACTGGCTGCAACCAATTGAGGATGTGCTGGAAGGTCGACTTGTCGAGGATGTTAAAGAGCATGGTCTTGGTAAGTCCAATCGGATTGGGTGAAGTGACGTTTGCGCATGCTGACAGATAAATAGATGATCGATGGTACCGAACCAGATTCTTGCCAATCTATGGCAAGAAGACGCAGGATGCCAAGGTGACCAACGAGACATGCATCGAAGGCGTCATAGGAGTTGTTATGGACGTTACTGAGCTGAAAGAACGCGAAGAAGACTTGCGTGAACAGTCCAAGGAGAAACGAAAGGCCATTGCAAATGAAGCCGCTGCGAAAGAGGCGAATAGGCTCAAGAGTCAGTTCCTTGCTAACATGTCACACGAAATCCGCACCCCAATCACTGGTGTTCTTGGTATGGCAGAGCTGTTAGGTGACATGGAGCTGGATGAGGAGCAATGTGAATACGTCGACAATATTCAAAGTTCTGCGACCTCTTTACTAACAGTCATCAATGATATTCTCGATTTTTCCAAAGTCGAGTCCGGCCGCTTGGATATCGAAGAGGTCCAGTTTTCACTTTCTCTCATCGTCAAAGAAGTCGGCAAGATGTTACAATTTGCAGTTGAGCGAAAAGCGCTGACTTTCCACTCAGACATTGACTTGGATATTGAGAACGAAATGACGGTAATAGGAGATCCAGGACGAGTACGGCAAATTATTACCAATCTGCTCACCAACAGTATCAAGTTTACAAATCAAGGCCATGTTCGTTTTTCAGTTACGAAAGAGAAGGAAACCGCGGAGTCAATTGAAGTCAAATTCGTTATTGAGGACACAGGTATCGGAATCCAGGACGATGTTCGCAAAAAGCTTTTCCAGCCCTTCAGCCAAGGCGACGCCTCAACAGCCAGAAGATTCGGTGGCACAGGTCTAGGCCTTACTATTTGCAAGAACCTTCTTGATTTGATGCGAGGGCGAATCACCTTGGAATCTACTGTGGGAAGTGGAACAACGGCAACATTTTGGATTCCGTTTCACAAACCACAAGGCGCGCGTGACCGCAGTGTTGTTCGAAGCGGAGCAATTCCAGACAGACTACAATCCGAAATGAGCCTCTCATGCAACAGCTCCGAGTATGACCAAGTCACGGGCACGTCTCCTAATTCTGAGAGCACCGGTTTATCTTCTATGCGTCGCCGGCATTCTGTTCGTGCCCCGAATGCTACACAGGACTTACCTCGAGCAGAACGTGCTCGCATCCATGTGCTAGTAGTGGAAGACAAGTAAGTCGCTATTCAATTTTTTCAACAATTTTCCTCCGCAGAATTTGTTAATAATGTTCTAAAGCCCCGTCAACCAAAAAATTGCCATCAAGACAATTAGCAAGCTAGGCTTCCAGGTTACTGCAGCTTGGAATGGAAAAGAAGCTCTCGATTACCTAATGGCCACTTCACAAGGTCGTAACGCTAAGCCGGACATCATTCTGATGGATGTCCAGATGCCCATTATCGACGGATACAAGTGCACACATTTACTTCGACATCACGTACCTTACAAGTCCCTGGTGCAAGATGTACCCATCGTGGCCATGACAGCTTCTGCCATTCAAGGTGATCGCGAGAAATGCAAAAAAGCTGGAATGGATGACTATCTAGCCAAGCCAGTTACAATGTCCATCCTCGAAGCCATGCTCATACGATGGGGCATATCGAAGAGACGAATTAGACCCAACTGTAGCAGTGGTGGTACCGCTTCCGATTGTTCAGAGATGAGCGAGCACTGTGACACAGCAAGTATTCCGCAGATAGGCATCGAAGACAGCGCGGTACAACGAGCTGAAGAAACCGCTGTAGGGCCATCTACACCCCGACCATTGACGACAAATGGAGAGCCGGAAGCCTCCCCATTCGGCTCTCCGACGACAGTGGAGATGGAACCCCAAGTTCGCAGGCCAGAAGGCGAAAAAGAATGGTCCAACATGCTCCAAGAGACAAAGCTCATTGATGCAGCTGGAGGGCCTCCTTCAGCCCGCCGAGCTAATTCGTACCACGAGCAAGGACAGGGCGAGGCTCTTACTGAAGAGAACATGAGCAGGCTTGAGATTGAAAATGAACAAAACAAGCAACAACAACAGCAGCAATAATCTCGATCTTAACATGCGCATAAGGTTGTCTAATATCACAATACCCCTGTGACGACAGTTGCGCAACGATTTTCATGCAATTCACGCGAGTTTGAAGTATAAACAGACGACATAATGCGAGCGGGCGAGCTTTTTAAATACATATTTTTTCTTACAATTTTGTTTTTGGTGGCAGAACGGAATGGATATAGTTGCCATGTTCGCCACTTAATTTCTATTTTGACGTTAATTCTTGACATTACCGGTTCAATGTCATCGGCGTTTGGAGCTAAGGGAATGGAATGGCTTTGGGGGGGTTATATTTGCAGAGAGCCCCAAATAGAACAGGGAAGGTGTCGCAGGAAACACGCTGAGCAAGGGTTTTTATTCATTTTATTTAAAAAATAATTAAGGGGTTTGGTTCATGCATATACAGGTATTGTGTTACATGGATCCTTGCGACAGGGAAAATCTCAAGAGGGAAACTGATTTTTATAATCATGATATTTATGCACCAATTTGTCTCGGATGGAAGCCGTTTGGAGCACAATCAGCATATATTTATTTGGTGTTGATACTATGGCTACGACTTGATGTTTACTAGTCAAACTGGAATACAAATCACCATAACATGAATCAGACGTGGATGATCCTTTTAAACGATATAGCGAGTGGTAAAACTCTTATTTCCACAATATTACATTGAAATATGTCTGTCATTATGACCGATGATTTTACGAAGCCTAAAAAGTAAAACAAGACATTTAATCCAATACCAAGATGCTACAGCAACTCCAAAATGATTCCCCAAAAAAATATGCATGAATGGATTTAGAAGTGTTCCTTCCAGAAACGGAACTGGACCTCGCGAGTGTTAGCAGCCTTGGCAGCAGATTTGATATCGCGAGCTGTGCAGAAGATGTCAGTGTTTTGTTCCTTAAAATACAGGGATCAATAAACTTACCAGCCGCGGAAGGGCCGCAGAAGTAGATACCAACAGTAGTGCGCATGCTTCCCTCAAGACCACTGAGATATGTGCGGTTAAGAATACCATCGCGCATGGCATTGAACATGCGGGGAAAATCGGGACGTCCAAATTGAGTTCGAGACTTGAGCTCAGTGAGAGGATCAGCGTTGGCACCTACAGTGTTGAGAACAATGTTTTGCGTGGTGTCCATGTCTAGCTTCTGTGTAAGGTAGGTGTGGATTTTCAAGAACTCAACACCGTTACCGCCGGGAACGCGGGCAGCCTCAGTAGATTGCTGTTCAAGAGAAGACAACAGAGTCTGGAACCACTCGAAGGAACCAGTATCTTTGCACACCCAGATGAATTCAACACGACGAAGTCGAGTAGGTGGATTGGGAGAGTTGCGAAGATGCCAAATGTTCTTCAGAATGGATGCCCAAGGAGTGACGCCGATACCGGTACCAATGAGAATGGCGATTTCGTTCTCAAAGACATCTTCAGCCGGGGCTCCATAAGGACCGTCGATACGGAGGCTAGGCATCTGTTGACCATTTTGAAGAGCAACTTCATACATGCCCATTGGATCAACACCATCGTAAACCTTTGACTGAGCACCACCAGCACCGAGAGCATCACCAAGAGCGTGGGTGAAGTCACCGACCTGACGAACATGAACCGAGACGTAAGGATCGAAGGGGCAAGAGGTGATGGTAAAAGGGTGCCACTGATACTTGGAGATGGATGGGATTTGGATGAAGAGCCACTGACCAGCCTTGTATCTGAAAGAAGGCTTGTTGAACTGGATCTCGACGACATCGTACGGATGACGAATGACACGGGTGATCTTAGTTTCACGGCGAGCACGAACTTCGCGGTATATACGCTCGATCATGTAGATACCACCGGTCCATAGCTCCCAACGCCAACCGAGGTAACCAATGCAGTGAGTCCAGTACTGGTCTCCAGCGAAGGGCGAGAAGGCGTCAGGAGAATCGCGCACGAAGCATCCAGTTGTGTGAGTGTAGAGGGCCAACATGAAAGGAATGAAGAGGTGGTGCGTGTACCAGAAGGTCTCAAAAGACTGCTGTCGGATGCGGGCGTGGGCTGTGGTGTACATGAAGAACATGCAAAGCAGCATAATGTGTCCGGTGATACCGCCAGCCTGTGCGTAATGAATCTGAAGGGCGCTTACAGGGCGAATCTGAGTCTTTTCGACATTGTAGAAATTGACATAATGAGCACCTGCGTGGAATGCACTAAACATGAGCATAGAGTAGGCGAGTTGTCGGTGAATCCAGATATTTTCGTCGAGGGGTAAAAACCGAATCTTGGGTCGAATCCATCGTATGACGGTACGGCAAACAGGTAACAGAATCAGCATGCCATCGACACTGAGGACTAGACCAGCACCTCTGGAGATCCATACTGAGAACTTCAGAGTGTTGAGACCAGCGAGCCGCTCATCAGCAGCTTGCTTATACCTAATATGCAAGTTAGTAAAGGCCAGGGAAAGGAAGAGGTAAGTGGGCAGCTTGGTACACACCATCCATAAGCGAAAATTCCCCAGTGGAAAGTCCAGAACAAGAAGTGAAACCCGAGCTTCTGTGCCGTGAATTGCTTGCGGACAAGCTCGACGTATGCCGCCGCGCCCATGATGGAAGTATGAAGAGAGAGTTCGTGATGCTCCAAATAAGTCAAAAGCTAGAAGGTGTCGTTTAGTGGTTCGTCAAATAGAAATCAGTCTGTTCGGCCACTTGTATTAAAGAATGAAAATGAATGCTTGAGCCCGCCCAAGAAGTGGAATCGAATGCAAGCTGACCAGCAACAGAAACGAATGCCAAAGAAGAGAACAAGAAAGGGTCGCCAAGAGCTCCACCACAAAGCCAAAAAAATGAAGGAGAGAATGGATGAAGAAAGTCAGATAGATCTTGGTAGGGACGGGGGATTATGATAAAGGTCAAGAATTGAGAGGACAGGGGGGAAGAAAGTCGATCCGAATCAGATGTGCTGCGGGATGGCAGAGATCCGAAAACCGTAGCGCCGAACGACTGATTGTATCAGGTGCTATACGGATGGAAGCCTGTCCGTCGGGGAAGTGATGAAACTGCAATTCCTCTTCCTTGGACGAAAAGAACAGACCAGCGTCGAGATATCACCTTGCCACGATTGGTCGAATGTAAGATGTGGAGGACCTATAGCGTGTTTGGAGGCATACCTTAGGATCAGGTCCGAGGCAACGTTTATTCGAGGTAGGCAGGCTTTCAGTGAGAAAAAGCTTGGTGCACCAGTGTTTTGATGCGTTAAGGCTGAGAGGGAGGATTAGGGCAGCAGCTTGGTAGCGAGTTATTTGCGACAGTAGCTGTGTGAGATTTGCTTCACGGAGGTCTTGTCGTTCGCGTTTTGGGTGATGCGCTCTGAAGGGGGCGTAAACGCTTGGGCGGGTTTCGGATTATTGCGAAAATGAAGCAGATGTGCAGTCTAGTAGTCGTGAGCGCATAAACGAACCCCGATGCGGATATGGGTGAGCAGCTATGCACGCGAGCTGGGCAAAACAAGACGACAAAGTACAAATTCGAATATGCGATGCAAGGAAGAAGTTGCGACAGGTCTACCCAGGGAAAATAGTTGACGACGGTCTCCGTCTCTCCTTCCTCAACTGCCACCCTCCTCTGACATTCGTGCTCTCCCGCACTTCAATAATAGCCAAGAACAGCGGCGGGAAGGTGTGCAGCACAGAGCTTCGGTGGCCTGTGACTGGCTGCATAATTTTGGTACAGAGCGGGCCCGGCGCTTAGAGACAGAGGTTCTGGCCAACCACAGCGCTGCAAATCACCACTTTAATGGGTTGCAATGGCACTAGTGTCTGAAGGGGCCCCAGCCAGAGATTTCAGGCTGTTAGTGTCACAAGCCGTTCCAGAATTGGCTGTAACTGGGGGGTATGGGGGTTCCTCTTGAAACACCAAAGACGTCGTGGATTGTTCCTGCTTTGCTTCCATCGTTCCTTCCGTGACCTGCACCGACCCTGCCCACTGCCCGACATAAAGACGGTAAAATGACGGTATGATCGGATGGATATGTAACACGGAAAAATTATCATCTGGTCGGACGGCGAACATGAGCAAATTGGATCAAGCATTTCCTGGAACCATGCCTGTAACTTGTGCCGACTCTTTTATGCTTGCCCACCTTCTTGACATGCCAATCGAAATGTCTTGGCCATGATTGGCAATGCCCAACAGTTCGATGGAGGTGGAGAGGCTTTCGAAGCGCCGGAGGCTTGAAGCCGCCACCCAAAAACCATTATCATAGACTTGGCACCCCTCGAAGATGTAAGAGAATTGTGCAAAGCTGCGTGCCCCTTGGCTTTATGTCTGCTCTTCAATGCAAAAGCGAACGAACCACTACTAAAACAAAACATCATGCGGGAGACATGAGAGATGAACTGTATTCAGCTAATGCAAATCATGCGACGTTTGGTTCCAAATACCTGTGAGTAGCTGCTTGTCATTTCGCTCTACTGTTTATGATCGTATCCATTGAGAACGGCAATGATTGTTTCCGAATTAATAATATGCTTGCTCTTTGATGACAGCTGGTGAGCGCGCCTCACTACGTTGAACAGTTTCCGTCGTTTCAAGGCACCATGATTCGACACCAACATGACGGCCCGGCAAACAGTCTTTGACACTCCCGAGTTGCTTGAAACTACTTTGCTCAATACTGACAGCCAAACACTGCTTGGCACCTCGATCAGGGTCTGCCGGCTCTGGAACATCGCGATTGACAAGTCTGTTAGATTCCAACGCAAGCTCTTGTTCGTGCCCATTGACTGTAAACTAGAGCCAAGAACCATTTCCCAGAGAAGACAAAACCCACTGCTTAGAGTATGATTTCCAGCATGGTTTGAACATGGCAGGTCCAGTAGTGAGGTCGAATCCGGAGGTGTTGATGTGATATCTGCCCTCTCAAATAGTGTGATGGGAGCATTTTCCCATTTTGAGTGCACCACGATATACTCATCCAGCTGCAAAAAGAAACGGGAAAATCCATTTCTGTACGCAGGGGCTTCCTGGAGACGAATGCTCATATGCCAACTTCCATTGCACTCGATCGTGATCTGCCGTTGACAAGGGCATCTTCACCATGTTATGAGCGACCATGGTAAGAGCGAAGAGACTCATCTGTGACAACGGAGTACGCATGGGTTGCCTTTACGATATTGTTCTAGGACATGCTATGGGCCTTGATGTGAGGGAATTTTGGTCCTTTGGGTAGATGGCGATGAGACTTGGGACGACTTCACATCTTAGGTCGGCTCGTTCTTAGTACAGCTGGCGAGTGAGCCACGCGAGTCGCTGCGACGGATTTGGCAACGGCGCCAAAAAATTGATGTTTGCAATTGACAACTAGCCAAGGTACACATAGCAAGGTATCAGACATCACACAATGGGAGCTCTTTTGGGAGCGATGCGGGAGTAAGCTACTGTTGGGTGTACCAGCTCATGATGGCCGTGGCCAATGTGCAAGAATCCCAGGGCAAGAATCAGATAAATCAGGAACAGCTGCCAAAAATCAAAGTAAAATCAAGTTAGTAATTAGAACAAAAATGATCAAATCAAGCTTTTTGTCAAATGATCAGCATCAATTACGCGGAATGTGCCTGTGTAGCGGCCCAGGGTTCCGGTTTCGGGACACCAACCCTCCCATTTTTGGACGTGTCGTGCACCCCAAGTACCTGCCAAAGTCTTCATGTATATGCATCTTAACCATCATACCAGACGTAGTTTTTAGAAATAGTATAATTTGTACTACCTAGTTGTCAATAGAGGGCGAGCCTAACCGCCTTACATCAGTTCGAATAATAAACCAAGTATTTGTGTTGCGAAGCCGATCATTTCCATCTTCCTTGCCTGAAGATTGATAATTTCGAGTTTTATAGGAAGGGCTGCTGGTAAAACCCTAAAAGGCGCTAAAGGTATCATTGGCTATAAGATGCAAGTCTCTACTGTTGAGCTATTCTTATAAACTAAATGAAATTCATATTTTATACTCCATTGTGTAGCCCAAAACTGGTGTATGCATGGCCATACATTCAGTGTAATTGAGACTTTATATAATACTAGTTATTATATTATACTAATTTATACTCCACTATCAATAATGTTGATAACTGCATACGCTTTGCTCAACAAGAAGGAGCTCGAATTGCCGCCTTTGTTGTTACAGTCCTTCCAACGCTTCGCTCCCTGCCACTGCCAAATATTTCTTCGTGGGAGAGTTTGCATGGTTGAGAGGATAATTATGCTTCTGATTTATGATATTAGAAGTCCTCAGATGTCGTTGGCCTCATTGTTTGTATGGCTGCGGTGTATGTGCTGCTGTTGGTGTAGAGTGAGAAGCCACTGGACGAGGCGCAACCCCAGCACTGGAGCCTTTGCCAGGCTTGTCTTTGAAGAGAAGCCCAAGTGCAAGACACATATTTGGGGAGAAGAAAAGATGACTTAATAAAATCAAAAAGATATATAAGGTAAATGGGACTAGGTTGCTGGTTGATCCGTGCCAGGAAAAGGTGCGAACTCGGGGATATATATACACCCGGAGCTTTGCACAGTTAGCAAGTGGCACTGAATTCCCCGTGCCGGGCGGGCTCTAATTCTGCTTCATTTACGGCTACAGGGGCAACTCTTCGTATGTTTTTAGCTAATCAGCAGAGGTTTTGGCACAGAAATTTTTTTTTTTTTTTTTTTTTTTGGAACGCTGCACTTTTGATCAGGTTCGGATTGATTCGCAATCTCTACCAATCCTTCTCTTTGTGCGCGATGATGCGGCTCAACTAGCGTCTTGGCAGACGTTTTATCTCAAAATGGCAATTGTTTTGTCCTTCCGTAAGCTCCCAATGTCCCGCTCTGCCGTCTTTGCCGTATACCATGCATGTTTTCTGGGACGTACCCACAAGCTCATGACCCGGAGGTCATCCATGGTGGTGGCTAAATGGTAGTAAGCATGCCTTTCCAGTAAATCTAAAGCTCCGATTCCTGATCTTGCCAAGTCTTGTTCCCCTGCATTATCGTGGCGCGACTTGTCCGAAATGGCCGATACCTATCCAAGGCGCCACTGCTGGGAGTGCAAGCGCCGGACTCTAGTATGCGACTTCACAAGACCCCAATGTAACCGCTGCCGTGAATCTGGGGTGCCCTGTCCGGGATACGGCGAGACAAAACCCGCCGTGGTGAAATGGCTTAAGCCGGGACAAGTCAAATCGCGCACGCGGAGAAGTGCGAATCGAGCGAATGGCAAGGGCAAGGAAACAAAAATAGACAAATCTACCACTACGGACGATAGTTGTGATATCGTCACCAAAAATGGGACCTCTGGTTCAGACAATGTGGTTGTTCCGCCACTTTCAAATGAGCTCAAGTCGCCTTTCCACGCCATGATTGAGGCAGTTCAGTACTGTAAGTGAAGTTGTCCACCAATTTTTTTTGGCCGTAAAAATGGCTGATAATAAACAAAAGACAATGTTTGCATATATCCTGGTCTCTTGCATGCCCGTCAGATTGGTTCCGCCAGCTTCGTCTACAGTATTACACCAGAGCTGTTTCATAAGGGCGTAGCTCGTCCTGACTATCTGCGTCTTGGCATTGTATGCACCGCTATAAGCCATCGGATAAATCGATCGAGAATGTTTTTGCAAAAGAGTGAGCAGCAGTCGCTCGAACAAATATACCTGCACTACCGCGGTGCAATCATCAGATCTTTGAGCATCAGTGTAGGGCAGCAGCATCCACAAGACCTGAGCCTCGCTGGAATCATGACACTTCTCTTAGCTGATGTAAGTAGCTTCAAGTGTCATTTTATGTTGCTTGTTGCTCCATATTCACATGGTCAAGTCAAACTTCGTAAAGACTAATCATTGTCAGGCTCAACATGGCATCTGGAGCTATCGCCGATGGCATCTTGATGGCTTGCGAAGGTTGATACTGCAACGGAAAGGCGTCCAAAAACTCGGCGATTCAGATGGGATTAAAACTTTATTGTTATCCTATGCATTGTAAGTCTTGGTCAACAATCTCTCGGTGGGATTTGTGGTGCAATGTGGAAAACTGATTTGCTCTCGTTGAAGTATTGTAGTCATTGGAGACAGTACAGTGCCAGCTTCGGATATTTACATGGATGCAGAAGTCTCAGACGAGGTGAAATACATCGTAAACAATTACGGAGACAGAGACTTTGCATTTAGTGTGTTCCCAACTGTTCTGTTCATCGAGGTCATCAAGATCAACCAGCTTCGTTTTGACAGCCACCAGTCTCTCGCAAAGTCTGAATCACTCGGCTTGTCTTTTGAAGCATACGCAATATTGAAACGAGTCTTGTGCTTCTCGCCAGTTTCTTGGGCAAGTTCAAAGCCACCGAGGCTAACATATGACTGGCTCCTCCTGAGCAACATTTACCAAGCCGCCGTCATAATGTATTGCGCTCACTCGCTACGCGAGCCGCTCTCTCTTTTGCCCGAATCTCTCTCATCTCTCGTTTCAACTCACTGCACAGCATATCACGACCTCTTGCATGAGTTATTGAGGGAAGCAGTGCAAGTTCCAAGATTCAAGGCATTTCTATTTTGGCCGCTTGTGGTTTTTGGCGCAATGACTCGGGATACTGCAACACGTTCACTTGCCGAAAACTCCCTGGATGAGATGAGCAGCTTTATGGGTACATCAGTTCCCCTGGTTGCGAAAAAGGCGCTGAACAGACATTGGGCTTCTGCCGCACAGCGATGGGACGACTGCTTCAACCAACCATATGGATTCGTGACGAGCTTAACATTAGACAAGAAAAGTCTAGATTGATAGAAATCAGTGAAATAGCAAAACTAGCACTAGGGGTTTACTTGGTCTTACACAATGGTCTATCAAGCGTTCCTCCCGTGGCTTCGGTCTATCCATCGTTTCCAACACAGCACCAACCCCAAAACACATTCTCAGGATCATACTTCGCCTTAATCTTTGCAAAGTCTTTATAGTTCCCAGCTCCCCACCAATCATGTCTCCAGTCAGGGTTGTAGGGGTCTGCTTTGTTACAGCATATACCCATATCTAGTCCGAATTCTTCCATAGCCTTGAGCTTTTAAACATAAGATCCTTCTTAGCCCGAATAATCATCTCTATTCCCACGTTATCTGGCCAATAGTCAATTTGCTGTATGAGAACATATATCTTTTGCTATACTGGGTTAACCAAGCTATGCGGCTATAGGTTTAGAACTCAGCTGCCGGCAATGAGGTTAAACAAAGTAGCCCCCCCAAGTCGTGGTCTCGAGTCATTGAACTGAAATAAGTATCTTGAGGAGGCCGTGCATATTCGTTCTCTGAGATTACAGAGGAGACTTTTTATTAAAAAATCTAGATAATATCAAGCTTTCTTAATGGCAGCAGAGGGGTTGTTGTTCATCAACTTGACTAATGGATGCGTGTAGACCAGAGATTCACCCGCCTGTATGACAATTACCGTACCAGTCTTGGCGCGGTTAATTACCAGGAATGGATATTGATCGACCCCAATAACTCCCGGAGAGTTAAGCTGACACGAGTATTGCCAGATCGGCGCCGCCCAGGATCCAAATTATTGTCATCGGCCGTAGCTTACATAAATTCGCAGTCTGTATCATCCAAGACTGTACAATAAGAACAATTAAGCGAAAGAAACTGCACGGTATTGGGTTATCTTGGTTGACACGCGAACATAGCAGTCCCTGAGGACTCTGCAAGGACATCACAGTCAATTTTATCCATTCGGACGTATATTTCTGTCTTTTCTAAATATAAATTGTAATCATTAAGAGAATATTTTATTCTAACTAGCTTCATCAATATTATCCGTCACTGCATGTTACACTTTCCATCAAGCCAGCCAACTGCGCCGTAGAGTCCTGTAGCTCTCGTTCAGTAGGAAGATTGACCACCATGAGGTACAAAACATCCTGTTCGATCAAATGCTTGAAAACAGTCATGGCTGGTCCATCAATTGGCTCTCGATTCTCAGTCGGCTTCTTTCCTTGAACAAGGTTCACGGCCATGCGGCGACCCTGTCCGACCAGTGTATCAACCCCAGGGACGGCAATAACACCACCAGTTACCAATGATATTAGTGACCCGCTATTCGCAGGGTGATTGGGATCGTTGAATCGCGACTTGAGAGGTTTTTGCTCGGTGGTAGGCTTCACCAACTTGGAATCCGGATGTTTTGCTTCCTGTGCATTGTTAGCTGAGTTGCTGCTGCGGCGAATTCGGACAGGTTCAGAGAGTAACTTACATAAAACACATTGGATCTCTTGTCCTGGTAATCTTCAACCCATTCATTGACAGAGCGAATCCTATCGACAAGCTGATGGGATCCTTCCTGCCCACCAGCAGTTGCGGTGGCTGTTTGAGGGTAGACGAGCGCAGCAGAGTCTGGCAGTTCAAGGCTGCTGTGTGCTTTGCCGCTTGAGAGCTGGCTCCAATTCTTCCAGGTCTTGCTCATTTTCGATTCCTTTGGACTATCAGACGCTCTGTCCATTGCAGATTCCACGCTCCGAGAAGTAATTTCTGTAGGGTTGCTCGTCTGGGCCAAGTCGTCGCTTTCCATCCGCTGTTTGGAAAAGAGTTGACCCAACAGTCCCATGCCCTGACCGCGGTAGTCATCTTTAAACGTCATTAGCATAGCGCAAAGCCCTCGTGGCATAAAGAGCTCGCGGTTTGCCAGGTCCAGAAAGCTATTCTTGCGATGCCGCATCTGGAACTCTTTGGCCGTTCCTGCAACCACGGCCGTCACTGCGCCAATAATGCTAGCTACGGGGAAAGGTAGAGCGCCAACTACCTGTGCTGCAACAAAAACGGCTTCCAGCCATCCATCACACTAACTTGTTGGTTAGCACTTTGCCAAACAAAAAGACGAATGTAAACAAATGACACGAACCCGATTGACTGTGTTCAGGTGCTGAATGAACTGAAGGAAAGTTTCTTCCGAGATGCCGCAATCATTCAAGCAAGGAGCATAGGCAGGGGCAAACCCTCGGTTCCTTTGTTTAGCCCGACGCTGCGGGATAATTACCGGGCAGGGTAGAAGGTGCTGATTTGACATGAGCTGAGGTGGTGGTCCAGCCATGCTCACTAGCTGCCGAGTCATGGCTTCTCGCTCTTTAACTTTTTCTTCTTCGGTTGTCGCATCTTCATATGCAATGGCGGCATACTGGGCATTGTGGGAATGTAATCGTGGCTCGACATCGACTTGTTCGGGGCAAATTTCGCCAGCTGAGGCAGCGTTGTTCTCATAGCCATGTTCGTGGTTGCTGTCAGGATTGCTGTGGCAAGCAGAACTTTTCGAGTAAATGTCATCAGAATATAGTGCAGATACATTACTATCAGTTGCAGTTTTAGGATCCTGGGTAGCGTTTGATCGGTCATTCAGGGCGTGTACTGCTTCTGAAGCCAAGCCCAGGCCGTAGCGCATCCCTTTGACAAGCAACAAAGGCATAGTGGTCTAGTTGATGAGAACAAGATGCATACAGTACAGTACAGTATCAGATTAACAATAGAAATTCAAGAAGAAGATGAAAGACACAATTTACGAGCAATATTTAAGTGCACCGACGCATTCAACATGCTGTGTCCCCGATTATTTGTATCCAGCAATTCATTACCCAATTAGGATAAAAACACTGCCAAGACTTTTGTGTCAGAGACATCGACAACTCAGTGGGTCACCATAGTCTGCGACGTATTAGTTGAAGCAAGCGGATAAAAGTACTGTACCTTGAAAGGACTGTAGTGCTGTTGATTAATTGTAGTTGCATGAATACTGGGCTTCTTTTTTTTTTGGTTCTTTTTTTTGGGGAGGGGGGGTTGGTTTTGCCTGCACCAGAGAATACGTCATTTGAGCCACAACCAGTCAGTAACATATTAGTTAGTGCAGCAGTTGAAGAGAGACGTACCCTCTACGCCGCATAGATTTGCAAAGGGAATGGTTTACGGTTAGGTATGAGGTAGTTGGGGTTAGAATAGCAACGAATTTAATCTTTACAGATTTTAAGTTACCAAGATAGTCTTGGCTGTTTCTTCCCTCTGTGTAACTAGCTTGATCCGTAAGGGTCTGGGGTAGCTCTCGCCCACGACCCCTGCAAGCGTCATTGGAGTTTGCCAGAGCCCATCCAAGCTTCTCCTGTCTCCTTCTTCCCTATCGTCGGACACTCGTAGTAGTCGCTCAGCTGCTTGCTAATATACTCAGTAGAGACAGTTACAGGTATGACAAGGGGATTGGCAGGTCAAGACTTGTTCTTCAACTCCCACTCTAAAAATATCCTTGATCTGCTAAAGATGGGCAAATTGACATAAAACTTGAGCCTAGTAAGAATTAGAGTACTAATATTTAAAATAATTTACGTTAGCCTAAATATACAGTGACATATACTTCCATTTTATATAGTAAATAAGGCAGTTTTCTATTAGCCAGCCGTTATGTGAGAAAAGACAGTAAGGTAACGGAGCGAAATAATTGCTAGCGTCATGAAATTGCTGACGACATGATTATAGGGTTGGGTGCCTGAAGATAGCGAGGGGAGCTACTTACTGTGGTCACCCGCGCGGTCACTGGCCAAAGCAGTCACAGTACCGTGCATGATCGTCTCGGCGGACAAATCAGAAAACAGAAGCGCGGACAGCAAATACAGGAATTGCAGGTTGTAGTGGACCGCCTGCGCGTACACTCCCTGCTTTTGTTGATTCGCAGCCCGACATGCCAAGACATGACGTAGAGAGCTCGCCCCCATAACTTTTTCACCAGGTAACGAGGTGGCCAAACAACGACAGGTGAAGCATAGCTACTTTCTTTTAACACCTTTGTTTGCTGTTCATACAAGAAAGCTCATCAATTGAAACAAGTGAGCCTAAAGAAAAACAGAACAGCCAAGCATTAGCCTCCATCGCTCGCGGAGCTCAAAGCATGGTTGCACGATGTCTGGTACGCAAGATGTCAACGAAGTCCGCCGGTATCAGGCTCCATATAGCGGCCACCGACCAATCCCGACTATTTCCAGGTATCGCGAGGAGAGAGCAGCCAGACAGGAACGAGCGCTGAAGGACGAAGATGGCTTGGATGATGAGTATCGCACTGACCTCCGGCAACCGGGCTCGAAGATTGCTGTTGACGATGCTCCCGACACATCGGGTATTCATGGTGGCGATGGACAAGATGGACAAGATGTTAAAGATGGACAAGATGGACAAGATGGAGACCACAATGATCAGCCAATGCAAGATACCTCGCAGGTAGAGCCGGCTTCCACCGATGCTCGCCAGCGTCGCAAAGAGATGAAAGACAGGAAGAGGGAACGCGCCGAGCGAGAGGTCACAGATCCCGTCACACATTTACCCGTCATGATCCATGACTTCACCGACGAGGCTTTGGAAGAGGTTAACTTCAATGATCCTGAGCATGGAGGGCTATCAAGCAAGGCAACTGGACCAGATGCAGAGCGAAAGTCAACAACAGAGCTTCGCAAGGAGCACCATGAGAGCAATAGTCGCCACGAGTCTCTCTATGACACATTTCCTCAGTCAGAATTTGAGCTGCTGCGCCAACACTTAAAGGATGCCAGTAGCAGAAGTGCTAAACTGACTCTCATATGTGGTGGTATAGTAGTATTTACTACTCTGATTATAGTCAGAGTGAAAGATGAATCGGCATCATGGCTTCTTATCTTGGTCTCACTGAGCTCCTTTGCACTTTTAGCGTGGGGAGTTCAAGACAAATCTAGCCAAGAGATTAACGAACTTTTGCAGGATCAGGTTTGGGACGAACACCGCCGCAAAATGAAGGCTGAAGCCAAGCAAAGCCCGAACGAGAGCACTATTTGGCTTAATTCTCTTGCGCGGGCCGTGTGGCCTCTGATCAACCCCGACCTCTTCGCTAGCCTTACTGATACCCTCGAAGATGTCATGCAAGCTTCTCTTCCCAGGCTAGTCAGGATGGTCAGTGTTGATGATATTGGCCAGGGTAGCGAGTCTATTCGCATCCTGGGCATTCGATGGCTTCCTACCGGCGCGGCAGCTAAAGCTGTTACCGAGGATGGTGAAATGATCCCTGATCAGGGCTCAAGCAACAACAGCGGTTCAGGTACTCCTAAGTCAGATGAATCAGGTACCAAATCGGATGCGCCGCGAGTGATGGATGCCGAGGAAGGGGATTTTGTCAACCTGGAGATTGCATTTGCTTACCGAACTCAAGCCAACAAGAGGTTTAAGAAGAGCAAGTCCAACGACATGCATCTTTACCTGGCCTTTTATCTACCCGGAAATATCAAAATGCCAGTCTGGGTAAATCTGCAGGGTATCATTGGCACTGTTCGAATGCGTCTCCAGCTGACTCCAGATCCGCCATTCTTCGCACTCTGCACAGTAACGTTCCTGGGCCAGCCAAAGGTAAACCTCAGCTGCGTTCCTCTAAGTCAAAGCGGCCTCAACATCATGGACGTCCCCCTCATCAGTAATTTTGTGCAGAGCGCTGTGGATGCTGCCGTCGCCGAGTATGTTGCGCCCAAGAGCCTGACGCTCAATCTCAAGGACATGCTAGCTGGAGAAGATTTTAAGAAGAATACCATTGCAAAGGGCGTCTTAATGATAAACATCAAGAGAGGATATGATTTCAGAATGGGCGATGCGGGCATACCATTCTTCAAGGAAGGTGGTTCCGACCCGTATGTATCGGTTGGATGGGCCAAGTTTGGCAAAGTCCTCTGGAGCACACGTATTATGAAATCTGAGATGGAACCTTGCTGGGACGAAACATACTTCATGCTCGTTACACCTGAAGAAATCAATATCGAAGAGCGACTGCGAGTGCAGCTGTGGGACTCTGATCGCTTCACTGCAGACGATGATCTGGGACGCATCGAAGTCTCTCTGAAGGATTTGATGTCAAGCGATGACTCTAACGGCAAGCTGTCATACAGAACGGATGGCTTCCGCGCCCTTAAATCCGGTGATAACATGCCAGGAAAGCTCGAATGGAGCGTTGGATATTTCTCCAAAACAAGGATTTTGCCCTCCCAATTTGACCAACAGACACATGATCCAGAGATCCGCTCAATGAAGCAGCTGAGGTCCAAAGTAGATGCCAACTGTGAGAGGAAGCTGCGAGAGGCTCTGATCAAAGAGCACAAGAAGAAGCGCGACGAAGATGAATTGGAGCAGCAGAAGGCGCAAGAGCTTAGAGAAGAACAGGATGCGATGATCATATCCGCTCCGCCACCAGAAGACTATCCCAGCGGTCTGTTTAGTTTACAAATTCACAACATTACCGGGCTGGAATTACAATACCTGAACAAACATCAAAAGCAAAAAGACGGACGGATCAGCGACGATGAGGACGAAGCCGGTGATGGACTTCCTAGCTCATACTGCACCATCATCGTCAATCACCGCAAAACATTCAAGACGCGAACCAAGCCACAAAATGGGAAACCATTCTTCAATGCTGGATGCGAACGTTTCATCCGCGACTGGAGAGACTGCGAGGTCTATGTTTCCGTGCGCGACTCACGACTACACGAAGACGATCCTCTCATTGGCATTGTGCACTTGCCATTGAACGAGATCTTCAAAGAGCGCTCACAAGCCATGGGTACGTGGCCACTCACAGGTGGTATCGGGCATGGCAAGATTCGACTTTCCATGGTCTGGCGCAGTGTTCAGATTCAGGCTCCTCCTAATCTGCTTGGATGGCAATATGGCACGATGGACATACACTCTGAAATTTCAAGTGCCGATATTCCCGCTGATCTCCAAGGCGCGAAGCTCAAGTTTAAATCCAACATTACTACTGCCAAAATGTACCCGAGCTCTGCTGGCGATCATGCCACCTGGCACAGTCGCTCCGGTAAGAATTTAAGATTGGCGACGCAGCTTCGATACTGCAGCTGCGTGTCCATCTCATTCCGCGACAAGAAGCGATTTTTAGGAGGGGACAGGGTGTCTGCATTCTGCGTTCTGTGGTTGAAAGACATTCCTGATGAAGAGGAGCTAGATTTGGAACTTCCTATTTGGAAAGGCGATATGAAACGAGCTGTGTCTAATTGCTTGGAAGAATGTGGCGAGAAGGTCGGCACTCTCAAAATCAAAGCAACCTTCTGGGCAGGAATGGTAATGTCTTCTGTTTTAACTCGTTGTAATTCACCACTAATAAGCGCTTTTAGGGGAGTGCTCATTCACGCTGGGCAAGCGGGAAGCAGCACGTCCGAGATGTTGTGGAAGTCATCGACGCCGCCCGAGATAATCTCGATGTTGATAAAATGGAAAAGGAAGCCGGCATTGTGGATGCAGACGTCTCTACTGACAGTGATAGTTCTGGTGATAGCGAAGATGACGCGAGCACATTGCCTGATGGCAGCGTCAACGATAAGCAGGGTCCATTGGATCAAATCCAGGATTATCGTACGAAGGCAAAGGGCCTGCACAGACAGCATCGAGGAATTATGCAGTTTAAAGTGAGTCTTTGATGAGTTATGAAACTTGTGTCTGTACCTAATAATTTTCAGATTCCACGAACTGCCAAATGGTTCAAGAATAAACTTGGCAAAGCTGAAGATAGCGTTTCGAATTTGTTTGACCACCATAGTAAGGGACAAGGGATTGAGACTGAAGTGTAAAATGGGCGTTCACTGTATGCTTTAGCACAGCATAGCAATGCGTTTTATTTTGTGGCATGAAGACAGTGTGTATAAGGACAAGTTGTAGTCTTAGTTAAGAGTAAAAATTAGGAGTTTTCGAATCTCAGAGCTGGTTGCATCAAACGATAACACATCTATCTGGGATATAGGATACACTGTATGGAAGCACTGAAGCTGTTCAAAAAGTGAGGGTGCCATATCCAACAGGCCAAATTATCCCAGCAAAGCCGTCACCTCCGACGCATTCTCTGTAATGTTGGGGGTTCTGTTGCTGTCTTTTGCATGTACGGGTACGACAGGTGGCCCTTCAACGCGCGACAAACAACTCTGGTATGTTTCAGCAATGATAGAGGATGCTCCGTCAGTGAACATAGGAGCTGAAACGGTGATCTTGTTTTTAGTATTCTTGAACAGGTTCACCCAGGGCAACTTCGGGGCATCGGGTCGTAGAGGATGTTCGCATTTGGGGCAGTGAGAGTCGACAGTTTTCCAGGCAAGCCACTTCCCGATTCCGTGGACAGCTAGCCCATGCCAAAGTGCTGCCAAGGCCAACATAATGTGCGAAATACTAACGTATTGTCAAAGGGTGTTGATTTATGTCTGAGGGTCGGGGAGCCACTTACAAGCTAATGATCAAAGGGATAGTTGCGTAGGCAGCCAGCATACCCAGAGTTGAGGAGCTGCTGGTCAATTTCCAGGTATAAATCAGTATTAACAGTAATGCGACACAAATGAGGATGTCGAAAGCAAAAACGAGAAGTGGATGCGTAAGTTTGCCTCTCAAGGTATCTACTTCGTGGATGCCTTCTTCCACCAAGCTCTCTTCTGAGGAATCCTGATCTTCACCCGAAGTCTGACGAGCCTTTTCTTCCTTATTCTTTTCATGCCTGTGGAAGAAGAGGCCCGAGACGCTGGAGAAGAGCATGGGGAAGAGGCCAAGGCCGAGTACTGAACGTTTTGAGAGTAAGCCATGTGCAAGGCACATAGGCAGTGCAGGAATAAAGGAAAAGAAGGTCAATAAGCGAAATATACCGCCAGATTGTCCTAGAAATGACCAATACGGCGACATGATACCGAACTTGGCCGGCTACGAGGACTTATCGACACCAGGTTTTGAAGATGTTTTGTATCGATGGTGGTTGGTGCACAGGGATAAGAAAAGGCTGCATTGAGAAAACACTTCCATGGGCGTTATCGATGTGCTAGTGGCTTCCCCAAAGTACGTTCTACAGGTCGTTCTTTCATTGCGTGCGAGAAGCTAAAGAATGGACATGCTCGACTGCATTGTTAGCCAGCAGCACAGTTCAGTACAATCACAGGGCAAGCCCACTCGTATCACAGCAATATTGCCTAGCTAAAAAGCAATGTAAAGCAGTAAAAAGACCCCCGCACAATTCGTCAATTTGCTTCTCCGTGTCGCGATTTTTAAGAAAATAAACACGGATGGAACTACAGTAGCACCAATCTCCCCCGTTGGTGTCACCAAAGTCGCAGCGACAGGGCTTTGTGTCCATGATTAATATTATTACTGGGGAAGGACCCAACGAATTAAACTTCCAGGCACTGCCGGCAGCCACCTGCGGTTCCCCGTCAGCAGCCAGTGGCTCCAATTGTGCTAGAGACCGGCCGGCATGTGTACATGTATGTAGAAGACACAGGGGCTTAGATCTTAGAAATACGGGGAATCTATAGCGCTAAACCATTCTGAATGCTGGCAGTTGTCAGTGGGCTCTTCCAGCCTGCCGCCCTCTGGCATTCCCCAACTGACAGAAAAACTTTTTTTTTGTTTTAACTGGATCGTCAATCACTGTAGCGAATAAGTCTGGCGGTCTTCCGCCACTTGCCATACACCTGCGTCCAGTTTTTTCTCCTCTCTTTTCGTGCTGTCAATCTTTTCATCATCTTTCGTTTTTCATTGCTGCTCTGGTTCATTTGCCATAATTGTTCATTTTCATACAATCCATTTGTGCGTGTGCAGTGCAGAATCGCGTTGTTCCCATATAAAAAAAGTCACCGCTGACATCCGATATCGCCAACCGTCAATTTGATACCCCTTAGCCTTTTCGCAATTATCCCTCAGTTGGTTCTCAAGGAGCCAGTCTCATATCGCCTTTTTCTTCATCACAGATTCGATTAGAACCAAATAGTCACAATGGTCGTCTCATTGCTTCGCTGGTAAGCCCCTTCGCTCGGTGGCGCCCCTTTTTCACCCCATGCGGTAAACTGACGACATCAGGTACAACGGCCGCCTGGCTGCTCGCCCTTTGCTCACTCAGAGCGTGACAACAGCTGTACTCTTCGCCACCGGAGATATCACCGCCCAGCAGCTTGTTGAGAAGCGTGGACTCAAGAATCATGATCTCACCCGCACTGGTAGAATGGCCCTGTACGGAGGCTGTGTATTCGGCCCAGTTGCTACTACTTGGTTTGGATTCCTGGCTCGTAACGTCAATTTTGCCAACAGACGAGTCGAGACCGCTGCACGTGTCTTCTGCGATCAAACCTTCTTCGCCCCTGTCATGATTGGTGTTTTCCTCAGCAGTATGGCCACCATGGAGGGTGCCAGCGCCAAGGAGCGTCTCGATAAGACCTGGTGGCCAGCTCTCAAAACCAACTGGATGGTTTGGCCATTTGTTCAAACGGTGAACTTCACATTCTTGCCCCTGCAGCACCGCGTTCTCTTCGCCAACATTATTTCCATCGGATGGAACAGTTACTTGAGCTGGGTCAACAGCCAAAGCGAGTAGGGCTAGCATTGCGTGCTGATGGGGAAGAATACATTTAATAGACGATACGCAATCTCGAAAAGCTGCGCGCAAGATACCAATCTTTTCTGTTTCCTAGACTGTGAGTTTGTATGACAGGACCTCGTTGTTTCATTCACTTAACCTTGTCATTCATTTGCTTCCAGCACTCCATACCTGGGGTTGCCTAGCACATTTTTGTCCTTTCTGAACCATGACGAGAACTAGAAGGCTATATAGACCATTTTAATGCACCTTGAACCACATACATGTCTTTCCTGATTCTGCAGCAAGACCAATCGCTTTGCTTCAGCCACCCTGCTTTTCCCAGGTTTGAATTAGGTTTGGCAAAATTAAAGCCGTGTGCATTGTGTTAAACCAGCTTCTTCAATACTCTTGTTCCAGAAGTATTGACGCAATGCATATTTGTGTTGGGACTGTGGACATACGTGCAAACATCTGTAATGTTTAGCTGTTGTGACGTCTGCCCAGTACGGGTGACGTTTAGAAGTGCCCTTCCAGGGTATAAACGAAATGGGATCTGCGAGGGTACGGTGCACAACATATACTAGGGGGAATGATGCCATTCGCTCGTATTCATGAATCCTCCTTGTTAGCCATTCGTTATTTTCTAAAAAAAGATTGAACGAGGCGGCTCTGTGTTCCGTAATAGTAGATAAATTTCAAGGGACCAGCTTCCGTAATTCCACTAGGGCTGACAAAAGTAACTGTGCATTATGCCGAAGACCGCAGGCCAGTGTCCAAGGCTAGACAGTTTTAAGCCACAGTATGTTAGCCCAAAAGTATAATAAAATATGATAAAAAGACACGATAAAACTGTACAAGTCGAACGGTCAATGAGTACAAAGCTTAAACACCTTTGTAACGTGTAATATAAACAGGAGGTTCTATAATTTGGAGGACAACCCGGCGGTGGAGGATTCCATACTTTTTTGTCACCACTCCTACTGAGCGTATCTGGCCTATAAATAGAATAGGTACAGCCATGTGCACAGCCCCATCGTAGCTATCTCTGAAGCAACAAGCCTCCCTGTGCCTTGGCCCGACGTCACTGAACCCCTCTTTAAAATAAACATCTCCCTATTTACTTTACAACGGCTTGCCCTCGTTTTATTTTGTTTATCTTTTCGAAAGCAGTCCCTTCCCCCCAAATTTTTCTTCTGTCATCCTTGCATACTTCTTTCAAAATGGACGCAATCAAACAAAAACTTCACATTGGTTCCAATGGCACGTCAAATGCGTCGGAGCCTGCTGCCCAAGCGGTGACTGAACTGCGGGACAAATACACAAAGGCTGGCCAGGGCCACGTATTTAACTTCTACGATTCATTGAAGACTGCGCAAAAGGTTGCTTTGTTTCAGCAACTATCAGGTTTCGATCCCACGCGAATCAATGAGATTACTGAGCTCGCCCTCAAACCCATCGAATCTGAAGACTCTTCCAACGAGTTAGCCCCCCTCCCCGAGTCCGCCACCGCTAGTATCCTCGACTCGAGCGCCGAAGATATTCAAAAATGGTATGATTCAGGCCTCGACCTAATCGGAAAGAACCAAGTTGCTGTTGTCCTAATGGCTGGCGGTCAAGGCACCCGACTGGGAAGCTCTGCGCCCAAGGGATGCTACGATATTGACCTTCCTTCCAAGAAGAGCTTGTTCCAGATCCAGGCCGAGCGTATCAGAAAAATCCAGGAGTTGGCCTCAAAGAAGTCTGGCTCAACCGCAGTTGTTCCCTGGTACGTCATGACCAGTGGCCCCACGAGAGCACCCACGGAAAAGTACTTCCAAGAAAACGACTTTTTCGGCCTTGATAAGACAAATGTTCAGATCTTCGAGCAGGGTGTCCTACCCTGTATTTCCAATGAAGGCAAGATCTTGCTTGAAAGCCAACAAAAGGTTGCTGTCGCACCCGATGGTAACGGCGGCATTTACCAGGCTTTAATTTTGCACGGGGTGTTGGATGACATGCGAAAGCGTGGTATCCAGCATATCCACGCCTACTGCGTGGATAACTGCTTGGTCAAGGTTGCCGACCCTGTCTTCATTGGCTTCTCTGCGTCATTGGATGTCGACATTGCCACCAAGGTGGTACGAAAGCGCAACGCTACCGAGTCGGTTGGTCTGATTTTGTCTCGCAATGGCAAGCCGGATGTAGTAGAATATTCTGAAATCGACAAGGCCACCGCTGAAGCTGAGGACCCCAAGCATCCAGGCATCCTCAAGTACCGAGCCGCCAACATTGTCAACCACTACTACTCTTTCCGCTTTTTGGAAACTATTCCTCAGTGGGCTCACAAGCTACCTCACCATGTTGCACGCAAAAAGATTCCCTATGCCGATACAGAGTCTGGCGAGACGGTTAAGCCCGAGAAACCCAACGGCATCAAGCTGGAGCAGTTCGTTTTTGACGTATTCCCGATGCTTCCTCTAGAGAAATTCGCCTGCATGGAAGTCCGCCGTGAAGACGAATTTTCACCTCTCAAGAACGCCAAGGGCACGGGGCAGGACGACCCCGATACCAGTAAGGCTGCCATCATGGCCCAAGGTCTTAAATGGGCTCAGTCAGCCGGCGCTACTGTGGTAGCAGATGGTGGCGTCGAAGTTTCTCCCTTGATCAGCTATGTAAGTTAACATTCAGTTATTGTCTCCCTGATGGCTTTTGGAGGAAAACATAAGAGATTGTGCAGTCTTACTAACACTCATTTCTTATAGGGCGGCGAGGGCTTGGAAAACTTGTCAGGCAAGACTATCACAGCACCTGCAGTGTTGGAACGGGAGTAAGTGGAACATCGCCAGACGGAAGAGGCAGAAGAAGTCAAGAGACAACTGAGCGAGCTTGGGCATTTCTTCATTATTGTATTTCATCAAGATGGGATGCTTGTTATTATTGGTACATAGTGGCGTTTGATTCTGATGTGCAAGTCCCGCCTTGAGACTTGCCAGAGAATGTTTTGGTGTCTTTGGTTCGGTAAGGGCATTGGGTAATTATAGCCATTTGGCGAGGGTGCACCTCGTACAAAAGTTAGTTTTTTTGTTCTTTAATCACATGAATAATCACTTGTCAAGTTGGCTAGTTTTTGGATCGTCCTGTTTGGATTAAGTGCATATTTTTCATTTAGCCACTAGTGGGTTAAGCCAGAGAGGTCTTGATGGCCCGATGATGTCGCCCACCGATTTTGCAATGTGGTTGAATTTACTCCGTACAAGAGTTGAACAGACACCACCGCACCTCTGAAGTACAGTCAGTGCCAAGATGCAAAAGCCGCTGACAACCTGTTCTAGCAGTGTCGTTGCCTTAGGCCAACCCCTCCTTTCTTAGTGGCGCCAGTGCTGCCGTCGTTTTACCGCCTCTGACTAAACTCCGGATTAGCCCTGCAACATCCAACCTCCAATCCAGGCTTGTCCTGTCATATACGAACCCTCCCTACGTTGACGCCCTATTTTCTGTCAGCAGTTTCTGGGCCGTTTCCGCGACTAACATTCAAGATGCTACCCACATCGGTGCGTCGTGTTGTCGCTTCTACGGCCGCCCACACTGGGCTGGCTCCTCTCGCCTCTGCAGCGACAAAGTCTGCGCCTTCTGCGCCGGTCCTCTACCGCAGTCACCAGCGTCGATATTCCTCTTCAAAACCCTCTCGGCCTGATAACGGCTCTAGCGATATCTCTGCTGGACAGTCTGTCCCTGCGTCGTCGACATCGGCGCGTGCTGACGGCAAGACGGCCGACAAGCGGAAGCGAAAGAGCAAGGATGCATCCGATCGCGATGCAACCTTCAAGAGACTGCCCAGCGTCCCTAGCACGCACCACATCTCGCAAGAAGGTAAATTGCTTTGCCAAGACGATATTTGGAGCAGTCACTGACAACATTTTCCTCTACTAGCACTCGGCTTGTCCAGCTTCTTCTCACTTCATCGACCCATCTCCATCACTCAAACAATGCCTCGAACTGTGACCGACGAACACTTTGCGTCCATTTTCGCCGCCCGATCCAAGTCAAATAGAATGGCTGACACCATGTCTACTCTAACTGACACCATCGACCAGTTGGAGGGTCCCATGGCCAGTGTTACCATTGGTTCCGGCCATGACGAACAGAATATGCAAAACGGTATGCAGCGAGTCGAGTTCAGGAACCCCGACGGATCAGAATCCAGTCTTTATGTCCAGGTTGATACTATGTCGGGGGATTTCTTGCCTTTCCGCCCTCCGCCAACGCCTCAACCTCAGACAGCCGTTGAGAGTGAGACTGTTGCCGCTGAAGTCGAAGACGCCGAGGAACAACCCATGCACCGTGTATACAAAGCCATGTTCACCATCGAGGAATCTACCGAGCCCAATGGACAGGTTCGCATCGTTGCCCACAGCCCCAGCATTGTCAACGACGAGCAGCCACGCAGCTTCCTCCAGCGCCTTGCCCAACGGCAACTGCGTCTCAATCAACCTCGCGGTCGTGGTGACATGCATGCCATCAGCGTTCGTCGACAAAGAAAGCTGAAGATGAAGAAGCAGAAGTACAAGAAGTTGATGAGGAAGACGAAGAACCTTCGCCGCAAGTTGGATAGAACTTAAGTCATTGCTTGGCTGTGTATATTATAGATATCATTTCATTTGTTATTTGGCATAATGCAGGTTACATCGGTGCTTTCTAGCATACCATTGGTACATCGCTGGCTCGCTAAGGCCATTACACTCGGAGTCCTTTGATCCATAGACTTGCAATTTCAACCATGATTTAATACTTTACATACAAGCCTGACTTTCTTGCTGCGATATTTGTGACATAATATTAGTCGATAGTGGGAAGACAAATATCGCGCGAGCTTTGTCGGCCGTTGGCATGGCCATGCTAATAACAAAAAAAATATAAGTGACTTGATTAAATTTTATATCCTAACTTTCTAAAGCCACTAAACTTGGACGAAGCCTGCGCCAACGAAGTCGGCGTCCCCCCACATGCACATCTGACAAGTTTCCCACACCGCCCGGCAGAAATTTGATGCCCGCCAAAATTTTGGTATCGACAACCAAAAGTCAGAACCATACTAGAAGCTTGTTAAGACTAAATTTTTGTGTAGACCATTCCAGCCGCATTGGTGGATACAATTCTCTGGAAACATGTCTACAAAGCAAGTGTAAGCCAAACCCGTCCAAAGATCAAATATTTATACTTGTAGCTAACTGGGTTTCTTCTAGCGACGCTCGAGTCGGCGCCCTCATCAAGAATGGCATGATTGAGAAAAAGAGAAGCTTCTTTGTCGTTGTTGGTGACCAGCACGCAAAGGACGTCATTGCCAATTTGTATTATCTCATGTCGCAGGCGCAGATAAAGCATAACAAGACAGTGCTCTGGGCATACAAGAAGAAGTTGCTGGACTTTACGAGGTAGGCAAACCGCTGACAGGTTGATCTACGTGGTTCTTTGCTAATAGTTCTGACCAACAGTCACCGCAAGAAGCGCGAAACGAAGATTAAGAAAGAGATTAAAAAGGGTATCCGCGAAGCAAACACCGAAGATGCATTCGAACTGTTCGTCTCACTCAACAACATTCGATACACATATTACAAAGAAACCGACAAGATCTTGGGTAACACGTATGGCATGTGTATCTTGCAAGATTTTGAAGCTGTTACTCCCAACATTCTCGCACGAACCATAGAAACTGTTGAAGGAGGTGGCCTCGTTATTTTGCTCCTCAAGGGAATGAGCAGTCTTCGGCAACTATACAACTTGTCTATGGATGTGCATTCGAGATACAGAACCGAGGCGCACAGTGACGTTGTCGCTCGCTTCAACGAACGGTTCATTCTCTCATTGGGCGGTTGCGAATCTTGTTTGGTTATTGACGACGAACTCAACGTGCTTCCTATATCTGGTGGCAAGGACGTACGAGCGCTACCCACACCCGAGGGCGATGAGTCCCAGACGCCTCAGCAGATTGAGCTGGCCAATCTCAAGGACGAAAACGAGGATAGACAGCCTGTTGGATCTTTGATATCCTTGGCAAAGACTGTTGATCAGGCCAAGGCTCTGCTGACCTTCACTGATGCCATTGCCGAAAAGACACTTCGCAGTACTGTTGCCCTGACGGCTGCCAGAGGTCGTGGCAAGTCTGCTGCTATGGGTGTTGCTGTTGCCGCAGCCGTCGCCTACGGATATAGTAACATTTTTATTACATCACCATCTCCAGAGAACTTGAAAACTTTGTTCGAGTTTGTCTTCAAGGGATTTGATGCTCTCGGATACGCTGATCATGCCGATTACTCCATCATTCAAAGCACCAACCCCGATTTCAACAAGGCAATTGTCCGAGTTAACATTCACCGTCAACACCGCCAAACCATACAGTATATCCGACCTCAAGACGCTCACGTGCTGGGTCAGGCTGAGCTGCTCGTCATCGATGAGGCGGCTGCTATACCCTTGCCGCTTGTTCGCAAGCTTATGGGTCCTTATTTGGTATTTATGGCTTCTACTATCAACGGCTATGAAGGCACGGGACGGTCGCTATCTTTGAAGCTCATCAAGCAGCTGCGAGAGCAATCTCGCACAGCATCTGCTACTGGTGCAGATACCGAAGTAACTGACAGGTCTACAGGAAAGACCTCCAGAACTGATGATTTCCAGCCAGGCAGGAAGCTTCGCGAAATCACGTTGTCTGAGCCTATTCGTTACGGCCAAGGAGACGCCGTCGAAAAGTGGCTGAACAAGCTTCTGTGCCTCGACGCAACTTTGCCAAAGTCGCGTGCAAACCTCCACGGCTGCCCTGACCCTAACCAGTGCGAGCTGTGGTCTGTCAACCGCGATACTCTCTTCTCATTTCACCACGTTTCAGAAGCATTTTTGCAGCAAATGGTCGCCTTGTACGTTGCTAGTCACTACAAGAACTCACCTGATGACTTGCAATTGATGAGTGATGCTCCTGCTCACGAACTATTCGTTTTGACTGCTCCAAAGTCGGACCAAAGCACCAGATTACCAGAGCCACTTTGTGTCATCCAAGTAGCGCTCGAGGGTAAAATCAGCAGACAGAGTGTCTTGGAGAGCTTGAGCCGAGGTCAAAGGGCTCACGGTGATTTGATCCCTTGGTTGGTAAGCCAACAGTTTCAAGATGAAAACTTTGCTGGTCTGTCTGGAGCCCGTATTGTGCGCATTGCAACCAACCCAGAATATGTCTCTATGGGTTATGGATCAAAAGCCCTAGAGTTGTTGGTCAACTACTACGAAGGCCGCTATGCCAGCCTCTCTGAGGACGAGGATCAACCCATGACAGACTCCATCAAGCGCGCTACCGATGCTGAGTTGGCGAACAAGTCGCTGCTCAAGGATCGTGTTGTCGTAAGAGATGCAAGCAAAATGCCTCCTCTGTTTACAAGCATCTCTCAAAAACGGCCAGAAAAGCTCGACTACATCGGTGTCAGCTATGGCCTGACACCATCGCTTCACAAGTTCTGGAAGCGCTCGAATTTTGCTCCTGTATACTTGCGCCAGACAGCCAACGATCTCACTGGCGAACATACCTGTGTAATGCTACGTCCTCTAGAGAACAGCGATGACACGTCATGGCTTGGTGCGTTTTCCAGAGACTTCCACAAGAGATTCATGTCTCTTTTGTCGTACCAATTCCGCGAGTTCCCTGCTGTCACGGCCTTGAGCATCGATGAGTCTGCAAACTCTGGTGCCAAGCTCGACGACCTGGAAGTTACGCCTCTCAAGAAGAACGAGCTGGACGACTTCATGTCGCCCTTTGACCTGAAGCGATTGGAGTCATACGCCAACAACATGCTCGATTACCACGTTATCCTCGACCTCATCCCAGTCATTGCCAACTTGTACTTCTCTGGTAAACTGCGAAACAACATCAAGCTTACTGGCGTACAACAATGTATCCTGCTCTCCATCGGTCTCCAGCGCAAAGACATTGATATCGTAGCCCAAGAACTCTCACTACCCTCTTCGCAGCTGTTGGCTATGATCATCAAGATACTTCGCAAGGTAACCACGCATTTTGGTTCTCTTGTTTCTGCAGCCGTCGATGCCGATATGCCCCAAGCACAGCGTCTTGGCGTAAGCAGAGCTGACGCCAGCGGCGCTCACGATGACGAAATCATTGACGAACGCTTTGCACCTCTGAAGGTTTCTCTGAACGATGAATTGGATGAAGGTGGTGACGAGGCTATGGAGGAGTTGCGCCTGAAGCAAAGAGAACTGATTGACTCTTTGCCTCTGGACCAGTAAGTTCTGCCTTCAGCCGACATTAAACAAATAGTGCTAACTTTGCAACCTAGATACGAAATTGATGGTGATGCCCCTGCGTGGGCCGACGCAGAGAAGCAGGTTGTCAACGCCGCAAAGGATGGCAAGTCCAATGTAGTGGTTAGCGTCAAGTCGGGCAAGCAAAAACGCAAGGCTGGCCCTACGGCCGCAGAAATCTATGATGAGGCCCTCGGAGAGAAATCAAGAAAGAAGCCTAAGAAGGGAAAGAAATCAGCATGATGTACAAAAAGTAAGTAGCATGTGGCGTTATATATAGGAAGTCTTTTGCACAATATTTATAGAGTGTTTGCTTTTCAATCACTGCTCTTCAGTTGCCGCCGTGAAACGATATGATTCTCCCTCCAAGTTCACGAAAGTTGATCAGGATAAACCGCAAAAGCTTTCTGAGTAGTGTATGAAGAATGAAATTGTTTAATGCTGTGTAGCTAGATCCTCGTTTTTTTCTTTATCCCGTCCTATTACCAGTACAAAGCAGATCTTGAGCACAACGCCTAAAAGCAAACATGTGATGTCTATGTATTTGCCAGGGTCCAATGTTATTAATTATTGGCTGCTTCCCGCCAATTTTTCCTCTGCGGAAACAAGCTCCGAGAACTCTGTCATTTGGGACTGAAGAGCCTTGCCCTCCAAAAAGGCGCAGGGCTTGCGAGGTTCGCCACCGTAGCCACGGTACTTGTTCAATGCGGCCTTGACAGAGATGAAGCCACCTTTGATAGCAGCCCAGTCTCCTCGAGCGACAACGGCTTGGACTTCCGTGGCCGCATCAGCTTTACCTGCCTCCCAAAGCTTAATTACTTCGAGGCATGTCCTGGGAGCGACATTTGCTAAGCCGCCGATGATGCCATGGCCGCCCACGGACAAAGTCTGGATTGTGAAATCCACACTTCCTCCAAAGACAGCGAACGAGGTTCCCTTAGTGCCAGCAACAATGCGTGCAAGCTTGCCTGTGTTTCCACATGTGAGCTTCACGCCGACGATGTTGTCGTGTTTAGATAGCTCGAGGATGACATCGGAACTAAGGTCCAGTCCGCCACAAGGAGCAGGGAAGTTGTAAATCACCAGAGGGATTGGACTAGCGTCCGCAACAGCCCGGAAATGGCTAGTAATCTGACCCATGTTGAGCAGGCCTCCGTAGTACGAAGGTGGGAGAATAAGAGCATGAGTACCTCCGACTTGCGCTGCATCTACGCAGAGTTGAATTGTCTCACGAGTGGATTGAGCGCCGCATCCGACAATGAGTGGCAACCTGGGCCGAGACGTCGAGTCAATGGTCTCTCGGGTGGCCTTTGTGATTTGCTTGCGCTCGTCTCTATCAAGATGAACCGCCTCGCCGTTGGAGCCGTGGGTCACGAGCCCAGCAACACCAGCATCTACAAGCCAAGCGGCGTGCTTCTTCGTTGTGTCAACGTCTACTGAGTCGTCTGACTTGAAGAAGGCAACAGTAGGGACATATAAACCAGCATGGAGTGGCGCTCCCTTGGTCGTGACAGAAGAGCCGTTAACGGCGACGCCATTTGTCGTAGACATGGTTTCTGCTGTCCCGTGTATTGTGAACCTGGCCCGCGGTAAAGACGGGTCAACAGTTGAGAGGGCTGGCTGAGAAACAGGTAGGGGGGACTGTCTGATCCGCACTAGTGAGTATTTTGTGTCTTGTGGCCAACGCTGATAACTGTTGGCAAACTGATTACGCCAGACGAGGGGAAGATTGAGGAAAGATGTAAGAGAACGGATCAATCAACTGCGAGGGGTTTAAAAGAACAGGAAAACAGCCTGGGGGAGGACTGGGACGAGTTTTTGGTATTGCGGGCCTGGCCGCCCACGCCAAGCGATCGTCTGTGGACATATTGAGATCTTGCAGCGGGGTTGTTGAGGATAATACAGGCAGGCTAGCGTTGTCTTGGTGTTCTCGTTGCCCCCACGGTACGCTATGAAGTCGCCCCAAGCAGCGGGTGGTAGCACAGCAGTGGACAAGTGTGGGTGGTCAACCACAGTGGTTGGCTTGAAGTGCATCAGAACACCCCCACGAAAGATTCAATACTTTATGTAGGTATGGATCCTGCTTACAGTAGTTGCCTCCCACCCAAATAATAGTATGCATCACGCCTTTGGAAGACCAGCCCATTGGTCTCGGTTGCTGACTGCATGACACCACTTTATTCATTTTGTGCGTTCAGACTTTGATTGACAGGTTGGAGCTACCGATTACACAAGTCTTGGAAATTGTGGCCATATTGCAACAGGCGCTCTGTCCTGTTTCCCGTTCAATCAAGAAGCAGTGGCCCATTCGAGCAACATGAGGAAAGAGCAATGCACGACTCGGGAGCAGGTGGCGGCGGGGTGGTGCCGTTCTTGCACTTGCCAATCAAGCGCACCTTAACATTGACTGCCCCGGGCCGACTGCCTTTCACGTAACCGATTGCCTGCTTTGCGTGTGGTGTGACTTAATTAAGCCTGGCTTGTATAGCATGACCCTACGTGAATGTTACTTATTTCCTTATCTCCTATGCGTCCTCGTCCTGGTTAAGAATTGCAGCCACTGCACCTTTGGACTTGGCGCGCTGTCTGTTCGCGTTGCAGGGCACTGTGATCAAGCCGATGCCGCAAACAGAGCTGATTGAAATTCAGCTCTGGTGATCTTTGCAAAGTGAGTACACACCCCGTCTCCGCGGAGAAGTCACTCCGCGCAGCAGGGAATAACGCGCGCGAGCTATATCCATCATGGTCTTCATATCGATTAACACATACACAGTAAAAGACTCATGCCTGTCACAAAAATTATAGATTGGTGTTAGATGCGACACTTTAAGGGATGAACTGAAGCTTCTACTCTGACGACAATATACAGCTATTGAGTATTTGAACAGACTTAGCGGCGGTGGCCATATAGGACAAGTCATGGTACTCGCCAGTCACAGCCCTTAACCAGACTCCGTGTTAGTGTGTTCAAGGGAGAATTTGATGGGCTTGGCATGTCTTTCGCTGATTTAGAAGTGGCCAAATAGCATTTGCAAGCGGAAACAAGCCAGCGAACGCCAGAGAACCGTAAAGTATAGTGAAATGTTTCGAGTAACGGAGAATTTCGTCTTGTTCGTTTCGCAACCAGGAATAATCGAAGCTGGTGCATGGCACGATAGCGCATTAATTAGTCTGGCTGCTGCGTTGTGGACGCTGTGTGGCACATACAGTACAAAAGCGTCGAGGCCGTGCCCCTGACAATCGAATCTCAGTGGATCAGCCAGTTTCCAGGGGCTCCACTGTGACACTCCCAGACCAAAAAAAAAGCTCAGACTCCAACTAATTTTGAAAACACCTCGTCTCGGAGACGGCGGAACACGAGAACTTTTTTTTACTTTTCATCTTCCCATTCCTCTCATATCTTGTCACATTCTTTCCTTCTCTCTCCTTGTCGTGACTTTCTTGCCTTGGAAATCTTTCCAGTTCGATCCCGTTTGCCGATTGTCGTCAAAGCAGCAACTCCGGCTCTGTTGTCTCTGGTTTATCGTTTCTCAACTCGACTCTCTGTTTCCATTGACGCGTCAAAAATGCGCCTCTCAGCTCTCAGCGCAATTGCGCTCTCCTCGACTTTCGCGATCGCTTTTCCCGCCGATGGCGCTCCCGAACCAACCGCTGCACCTGAATTGGTTCCCCGAGCCGATGCTACTGCGCCTTGGGTTTCCGTTGATGACAAGGGACGACCCAACAAGACCTACACACCATCCGTGACCACAATCAGCGGTACAACGTCACTGGTAGACCCCGCCAGACATGACCTGACTGCATCTATCTTCACATGGACAACCTACGGAAAATTGCACACCAGCACCGGATCCGTTCCCAATCCCACCGCCACTGGAAGTCACGCTCAAGGCTCGTTTTCGCTATGTTCCAACTCGGACAAGGACGGCCAGCACGTTCCATTCTGTCACCCTTATCCCAATTCTACTCTACTCACTAAGAATACCTACTACAGTATGTCATCCTACCCTCGACTACCTCTGTTCATCTCTTTCATTTCTAACACGAATTCATCTAGTCACCTGGGATCCCATTTATTTCAACAAGACTGGAACGGCCAAGAAGAACGAAACCGCCTTAGATGTCACCGTGCGTCTCGATTACTTGAACAAAAACCACACAAAATGGGAAGAATTGAAGACATTTGACAAAGTCCCGGCTGCATGGGGCTTCTACCCTCTGACTATCACGGATGCGCTGCACAAAACTAAGAGAACCAATGTCACCATCACGCTCATGACCAGCCCCTTCGGCCACAAGGACACCAAGGATGTCCCTTACCGCCTTCCAATCGTCATTGAGAACCCCGACTGGCCCGAAGAGTCTGAGCGCGAATTGCCCAAGGGTAAGAACCTCGTTATCGCTCTTCCCGTGCTGTTCGGTGGTCTCTTCGTGCTTGTCTTTGGTGTCTGCTTGTGGAACCGCAAGACTCGTCGCATTCAACTCGGCAACATCATGAGTCGCTCTCGCCGAGGATACTCTGGCCGACGCGAACGCAGACAACAGTTCGACAACAGCCTGAACACTGGTGGAATCCAGCTCGACAACGGCCCCTTGTCTCCTCCCGCCGACGGCTACCGCGATGTTCCTCCCACCAGACCCCGACGTGACAGTGATGGCCTAGGCAGCCTCGCTGGAAGCCCTGTGGATGGCTCATTTGAGCAGCAGGGAACCACTGGAGGTAGAAACGCCTTCCGTGATGAGATGGCAAGACAGCATGCCGAGCGCCACGACCGCTTGTAATTGATGCCATGTATATAAATGTCTGTTTTAATTTGGGAGAGTGCCTTTTCACGATTTGGTCTAGAGAGGATTGATATACCATTCGAATGTACGACGAAACTACAATATTGTTTTAACGAGGAGTTTAAATAGACGAATAATTCTTGGGAGCATGAATACACAACTCCCGATTTGCCAATAAGATGCAGATGCATTGTACTATTTGTAATCATGGTCGACTCATGGTCGAATCATCAAAGAACCAATTGTAACGCCAACACTGCTAACTAAAATACAGAAGCCCTTCCTACAAATTTCATGTCCTCATTCAAATGGGCAATTGTGATTTCATCTCATCATACCGACGCCAAACACAGCTGAAGCAACCAAATCTAGCAAGACACGCTAGCCTCACGCAGCAGTTGACTCAACCAGCTTAATCCTCTTATTCGGACTTTCGTCCATCCCACGGTCAGCCTCTTGAAGAGCCTCTGCCTCATCAGGGCTAACCTCGTCGAATAGTCGTTTCGCCTCTTCACCATACGCGCTGCAGAGGTCTACCTGTTTCTGGTCTGGAACTTGTAACAAAGCCATGTGGTCTGCGGGAATGGCGACGGCATAATTACACGCCAAGTCGCAAGGCTGGTACGACGTGGTATCCCAGTCTCTGTCTGCATAATTCTTCGCTTCCGCGAGGGTGTAACCGGTGCTGAAACCTTCGTGGTACGCATCAGGCAAGACGACAATGGTCTCACCGGGCCGTTGGTCCACAATCCGGTACTCGACGCCGAGCTTGTCTAGCTGATTGGGAAATAGGAACTCTGCGCGGTGGCGCATAAACTGCGAGCACTTGCCGCTGCGGCCGAGCTTTTCTTCGACTTTATCAAACTCGGTGCACGGCGTGACAAGCCAGATCTTGCGCCCTTGGTAGAGATGGTTGAGGGAGAGGAGACGCCAGTCCTCGGCATGAATTTGGAACATGGCGCCGAAATGGGCTGCGGATTCGTAGACGTATGGCGTATGAATGCCAGGTACTCTGGTGTGTGTGCGGTCCAGCTTGTCGCCAGCCAACGGATGGATTGGGCTCTGTAGAGGCACGCCTGCTTTGCGACGCTGCTCCTCCGTCCAAGCTGGGACATCTGGTCTGTATCGTACATGTCGGATTTGACGATCGCTGTTCTTGGTAAATAGCGTCCTGAGATCTTTGATGGCCTGGTCCACAGATCCCCCAAAGGACGTATGCGCAGTCTCTCGCTCAAAGTCTGACTCGATGCGGTTGGTCATTACTTGCCAGCCTGACCTGTCCCATTTCTGTTTCGCCCTATAGGCGTTAGAGTGCAGCTTCTGTGCAGGCTTCTTCTGGATCGGTTCCTGGAGCTCGTCGGGCAACACCATCTTGAAGCAACCGTCTGCTTCTGCCCCACGGCTGCGCGCAAAGTCCAGAATGGCAGGGAATTGATGCCATTGTTCCTTTGTCGGTTTGATTACCAACACTGAACGTTTGCCTGCCTTTTCATATTCAAATTTAAATTCGCTTTCGTCGTCGCAGTCAGTGAGATCGGAGTCCGAATCCTCTCCGCTCCCACCAAATGCTAACAGGCTGCTTGGTGGCGCTGATGTGACTTGGGACGATGATAGTATATCTGGGAGCTCAAGAGTGCCGCTCGGCGGTGAGTTTTCTGCTTCCACCTGCGCTTGTTGTGTATTGTTTGATTCGATATCTTGTGGTCGGTTCTCGGGAGAGGCGATGGTCTGTTTGTTCATCTCGCCGCCAAGCGGTGAGACTGCTGTAGCATCCGTGCAAGTGGCAGTATGATTGTGCGACGCTGCTGAAGTCGCATCTTGTGTCTTTTTCATATCGGCCGACACCACCTCTTTCGGGGATTTGGGGATCGGTTCACTTGTGATGTGCTGAGGATCTGCAACAGATGCAGAGCCAACTTCGGTGTCAGTCATGACCAAACGCCGCTCAGTCAAGTCACCAACGGAAAGGCCGTTGTTTCTGGCCGTGTTCAGTCAAATCGAGAAATATGCGCCCGCAACAATGTGTCGCAAAGAGCTTTGAGTGGGAGAATTTGGCGCGATTCGAATTTTGCGCAAGAATTGAGTTTCTGGTTGACAGAAATTTAGCCTCTGACCCAAGTCTGTCTACGCAAGCGCCCGAAGTGGCCAACTCGGCAGAAGTGCGAGTCAAGAACAGTGCAAACGTGAGATTCGCAGGACAAACGACGGCGCCGATCAAATTGACAGCATAGTACGGGATCACGTCCAATTTATGGTGCAGCCGGGGGAAGGGATGCAATAACTTCCAGTGTCAAATAGCGCACAATGGTGGCTAAACTGTTTGAGTAGAAAGTCTAAAGAAACATCCAGTCGCTGCGTTTAACACAGCCTGGCATGAAGTCATTGTGATTTCGAGTTGCCGAACAAGAGTCAGGCGGGGGTAGAGTGGGTGGGGTGACATCAATTCGGTCAGCCTTTTGTGCTGTTCCAGGTGCTGTCCTGGTCGCTGCTTTTTCCACAGCACAGAACCACTGGCGCTGACATGTATTACTAGGCCTGTCCAAGCCCAGAGATCTTCAGGTGCTGGTGGGCACCGCTGCAGCTCTCGTCCCCAAATGAGCACCTAAACCAAAAACCTATTTTTGGCTCTCTCACAAACTGATCTCCGCTGCCTCGCTCATCTTACACAGTTCATCCACATAAGCTCCTTCTTCAATTTCATGCCCATAGCACAGACCCCATCACGAATAAACATGTTCATCATAATCATTGTATTTTTGTCTTAATAATAGAACAATGCCAATTGGTTTCAGTACGCCTCAGTATGCAGTCCTCTGTAATCGCCGTCAACCTCTGCTGGAGCCCAGCTCCTCGACGACACCACAACCCTTCAACCATTCCCAGTGTCTTTCTCGTTCAGCTAACCGAATTAGAGTGCTAATACTGCCCATGCCACAAGAACATACTTCAGACTGCGAACTGATCCAATCGCCAAATGGGACATTGCCAGGCTTCTCCAAGAATTGCGTCGAACACCGATCCAGCTCCCTATGCAGAAATAATAAATAATAAAAAGGGAAAGGTAAAAATAAAACCCAAAGGTTCAGCCAAAACTGTGTGCCGGCCCATGCCTCATTCATCTCTTAATAAACGCCGTAGTGTTAAGTCCTTTTCTATTGCACGAATCTCATCACGCATTGCCTCCCTTTACTTTCTCCTTCAAAGTTGCAACCCACTGTGCCAACCAAGAAGGGAAAATGATGATTACATAAAAGCACGTAATTGGGGTATAACAAAATAAAAAGACCGTCCCAAACAAACTATGCTGGTGTAACAATGATTCTTGTTCCGTTCAACTCCGAGGGCGTGGTAACGAAAGTCCCTTGAACTTTTCTTTTAGTTGTCGTAGCTCGTTTTTTGCGAGTCAGGATTAGTAGCCATAGGCTTGCATCTTGTAGTCATCGGCTCTGCCATCATGACCGTATCCGTTTGTCATTCCATTGCTTCCATTTTTCGAATAAGGGTCCATAGATTCACGCGGAGAGCTCACAGGGCTGTAAGCCGATGATTCGGCGCTGGCCCGCACGCCGTGCAGCCCTTGGAAGGCAGGTGGTGGTGGCAATGACTCTTGGTTTGATGTTTGAGCCGTGCTACGAGGTGAGAAGTATCCGCTCGAGTCCACCGGTGTCATTGAACCATCGTCTTCATCGTCCAATTCCTCATTCGGTGTGTGACGAATCTTGGCTACTCGCAAAAGCTCAACAATCGCGGCAGTAAGATGCGAAGCAGCAGCATCCACCAGGGACACTGGAGACAGCCCAGAGGATGCAGCAAAATTCTTTGTGACTGTTATCAAATTGTTGGCCGTGGATGATACCTTGGCCTTCAACTTGGTTTGTTGAGCCACATGTTCGTCATCATTTGGCGTAGACTCGTCCACGTCTCTCGTAATTCGTCGGACACCAACCACTACCAGTTTCATAGCGTCAATAACCTGCTCAGGCGTGTCCTTGCGTGCTCTTTGCAAGAGCTCGTCGATGGCCATTTGATATTTGGTGACGTGCACGTCTTTAACGAGACCATTGTCTTGAAGAAATCCCTTGTCTTGAAGGCTGGAAACATCTTGGTCAACCGCCAGGCCAAGAGAGGAAGCTCTCATGCTTCTCAGCTGCGTCTTCGTGCGGGCGTATCGATTTCTCCATTCACGAACCTCTTGCTCGAGTTGGTCGACGGTTTTCTCAAGCTCTACTTGCTTCTCATACGTCGACGCACTCTGTTGTGAGAGCATTCGCATCTCACTCAGGAATGTCTGCGCTTCTTGACGAACCTCATCTGTAACTTGTTGTTGCTGTTGAAGAGAATGACGGAGGTCATCGTTCTCTCGTTGCAGCGATGCATCCGCTCCGCCACCGCTGAGCTGCTCTCGGAGAGAATCAATCTCTCGATCATGGTCATCACGGAGTCGGCTAAGCTCTTGTTTCATAGAATCGTTCAAGCTTTGGGCGTCAGTAAGCTTGCTCTCCAGACTCATGCGAAGATCAGTCCACTCCTGCTTTTCGACACTGGTGGCACTAGCTTGAGATCTTGCTCCATCCATTTCGTCGTCCTTTTGTTTCAGTGCAACCTCCATGTTCTCAAGCTTCTCGTTTAGCTCGCGGATTTGGGCTTGATAGTCGTTGATTAGCTTTTTATCGGACTGTCAAATTGGTTAGTATTAAACTTCATGTCGGTCAGTATGTTCCATTGAGGGTGAACAAACCTCGGATCCTTCAGCACCGTCATCTTCCTCCAGCATTGTACTCTTATTCGGTACAATGGTATTATTTTGATTCAGTTGCTTGGGCATGGGTCGGTTGTAATCTCCGTTCGGCAGACTGGGCGATGGTGGAATTCCATAAACGTCAGGGGGCGGCGGACCACGAAGCGATCCAGCATCTGATGGGCGTCGCATGCGGCTTTGTCCACGAGGCGGAAACTGTCCTCCATTAACAGGAGTACCGGTTCGGCTCATGGGACCGCCACTGCGCATAGAACCCGAGCTGCCAATGCGCGGAATGTCGCCACCCTGGAATCGAGGGAAACGTCTCTCCAGCTCATGAAAGACATCGGAAGCGAGATCTCTAAATCGAGGGGGGCCCAGAGAAGATAAGCGTTGTCGCGCTTGGTTGCGTTTCGGGTGGAAGGCCTTTTCAGGAAGAAGGAAGTTGGGGGGTTTGGGGGCGTTAGGAGGAGCACGAGCAAGGGCTTGTCTTCGCCGTAATTCGTCGAAGACATCTGTACTGAGTTCGAAAAACTGAACCGCTGACAATCGCAGCAATTTATCGCGAGCCTTGTTGACTTGCTGTTGCTTAGACTGCGAATCACGCGAGTTCAAAAACGACTTGAGAGCGAGATAGTGTTCGCCGAGAATACCTTCGTCGAGTTCGGGGCGACTGTCGGTGCGTCCGTTTTCGCTTCTAGGATACATGCCAGTTCCATTGCTCGATCGACCGATAGAAGGGGGCGGCGATGGGCCACCTCCATTGCTCCTGGGCCCCGAGGGGAAGCCATTCATGCTCATGGCCGGGTTGGAGCCGCCCGAGTTGGGGGGGGAAGCGAGGTTTCCGCGAGCGTTGGGATAAGAGCTGTCGTCGGGGGACTGGTATTTGTTATACGACCATTCGCTTCCGCCTACAGAAACTGGAGAAAGCGGCGCATTGCGACCAACGGCATTCATGATAATATGTCCAGTAAAAGAGGGGAGGAGGAAAAAAGGCGGAAAAAGAAAGGTGAAGTTGTCGCGGGAGGGAAGATTTCAGTGACCCAGGCGAGGCCTGTCTTAGCGGTTCAAGGAGTAATTAGCGGCTTAGGCCAGGAAAATGTGCTACAAAGCGGATCTCCACAGTGCACTGCCCCTGGGCGCCTGTACCTGTTGAGCGCCTGGATAATCTAAGACCAGGCAAGTGCTGGCTCTGCAAAATGATTGCAGCCCAGTAAAAAGCGGGAAAGGCCAAAAGAGGAAAGGGGACAGAAGAGGAAAGAAAGAAAAAAGAGTAAAAAGCCAGTGAGACTGTGTAAAAAGATAGGGAGAATGGCCAAGTTGTGTTGAAACGGCCAAGAAACAAGAACTGGTTTGGTCGTCGAAGTTTATCCAACGGCAAGCTTTGTTTCGTAACGGGCGTCAATTGCCTTCAGTGTCGCAAGGAAATAGCCGAGTAGACAATCTACAAAGAAGTAGGAAAAATGAATAGACAATTGACAGTTAACAAAAAGTACCGATGCAACAGGGCGTAGATGAAGATGTTGAAGAGACGGAGTATCCTGCTGACAGGCTGTTGGGTGTCTGCTAGGCCTTGGCTTCCCTTCTCAATGCTGGTAGAGTGTCTTGTTGCTTCCAGCAAAAAAGCGGCCATCAACTCTTGTGTTTTTTCGCCCTTGTATCTTTTCGTGTCCTTTCTTACAGTGTTCTTGTGTTTGGAAAGAGGTGTTGAGTTTTTGTCATCCCATTAAAGATTTACCCTGACATAGGCATCACAGATGGGCACTGACAGCGCTGGGAAGGTGCCACTGCAACTGCCCGCGGGTACCTTCCCATTCTTTCCCCTCCCGCGTATAGCACAGTGCTGCCCTAAGACTGTACCTAAAATACGCTGGACCACATGCACCGCACTGTACAATGGGCGGAGACGCAGGAACGACCGTGTGAAACGGCGTGTAAGAAACCCAAGGACCCCAGCCTATTGGACAAAGCATTGATCCACCAAGTCTAAAGGGGGTAGGGAGCCTAGAACTTGAGGAGGGTCGGGAAATGAACCAAGGTGGTCAGTTCCCCTGCACGGCTACGAGGACAAAGGGCCGCGTTGAATTTCGTTGTCTCTTTGGTACTGAAGTCGTGCTCATACCAGTCTATATATTACCATGTACATCTACATGTATGTGGCAATGCAGCCATGGAATCCTGCCTCTATTTTGGGCCCATGTCCTGGTTCACATTCATGCGCCTTATCGCTGTAAACGTGTGCATATCGTGGTGGCTACCTATTGACTAATCGTTCCTACCCTATTCCAAGTGCTGTACAGTGCGATGAGTAAGGGACAACAGACACCACATCGCTGTCTACATGGAGTTCAAAGGAGGGAAGAGAGGTAAGGGTGGGTATGTCAAGATCAAGATGGCCCTCGTCCTCAGCTTGTCAAGTATCCCGTTCTGCAATCTGCCGAAGAAGCGCTAAGATTGATGTGGCTTACCTGCATAACGACAAAGCGGTTCACATTAAAGAAAAGAAGCCACAGGAAACTGAGCGTTTGAAGCGGTCATATACAGCAGGAATGCCACCACACAAAGTGCTGTGGGGTGCTCGGCGCAGGATCAAAGTTACACGCATGTAATTTCAGCAAGTATAATGGCACGTTATCATGCCCATTACCCCTGGACACTTCACTTTTCCCCTGAGAAGCCCGCCCTCGAACGGGTCCTGATTCGCCACTGTGGCACTACGCTAACAACCTTTAGTAGCGCCGAGAGATGCGCTAGTCAACAATCAGACCCGCCCTGAAGACGTCTTGTGGTTGCTGAACGGGTGGTCTGATGGCAGCGACTGGCTAAACCAATCACAACGTCTCCCTTGTTATTGGCGCCATCTGGGAGATGGTTTGTGCCGCAACCTGCTTCTTTTGAGGTATTCGGGACAGATTTGAATGATTCTACTGAAGCATAACATATTCAGGGTATAGTTTAGGCGATGTCTAACTTTATTAGACGATTGCCCGCCTTTCTTTTGGTTGAGTAGCGCTCCCCCTACAAGTAGATATCGACTTCTCTTCGACGTTAGATAGGCATCAACTTGGCAAATACTGAGCCACAACCTCAAAATTAATTGTTGCTTAGACCACTAGCGGGAAATGCAACGCTGCCTCAATGGCAACATAGTTTATAGTGGTGGTGAGCTAACCAGTACTAGAATAGTGACAGACGTAACGATTCGTCTATCTTACATCGAGTAAAGTATCGTAACACTCGCCTGAAGGTTGGAAAAGGAAACAATATAACTTTGACGCATTACATCCGTCTAAATTAGTCGTTCAAAAGACCTACTGGGTCCATCGACACAGAAATCTGCTAGTCCGTAACCCAATGCATATACGAGGTCTCCGCAAATATCGTCCCGAGATCTTTCTCCAGACTGTGGGATTGCCACAAAAGCTTGGCATATACTTCCCTTCGGGAAGTATCTTGCCTCTTGTGTGTATCTGTATGCAAATCACGCAAATAATAACACGCTCACCACAGTAGAATACGGTGGCCACTGCGTCACTGCAAATTGATTTACTTTTGAAGGTATACCGCACTTCATACATGACATATAATGCAATAGAGTTCAGTTGCCTGTGTCGCTAAACAACGCTATTTAATTAGTTACAGCATAATAAACCGAGTACCAAGATCTCCAAAACGCCGGCATTAATCATCACAGATTGAAGTTCGTCAAAGACATTGAGATCGTCCATGTCGCTTAGAACCATGCTAGCGTCCATGTCGCTGGCAGATTTGGCCATCTTTCCTGCCAGGCTCCTAAAATATCAGGGACCCTTTCGTCAAAGCTGGCTCTGCTGGCAGAACTACCGGAGTCAAAAGCTGCCGCGCCAACTGCCTCACGTTCTTCTTTAGCTGCGGTATTTAGGGAATTGGCTAGATCTAGAATGCCTTGTCCGCCAATGTGCGCCTCCTCGTGATTATCTTTGATATCAACATTGATAACATGGACAGGGCGATTCATTGGCGAACCACGGCCCATAAGGTCGTCAATAACGGCATCCCAACAGCGCTCTTCACAGGTAAAGACTACGTCGACAACCCCGCCTTCCGTTCCCTCGCTGCCACGGTCAGTGGCGTGTTGCAGACGAGGAACGCCAATTGGCCAGTCCTGCCAGCGCTCGGGACCCCATTTGACTCCCCTGTTCCTTGAAAGCATATCCAGGAGGCCATTATTCTTGTAGAGCCTGGCGTCTTTTGCTTCAAGCTCCTTGTACATACTGTCGTATGAAGTCTTGTTAAATTGATATACATTAGGCTGTGTAATCGTCGGACCGGGAAGTCGAACCAGTGAGCCAGTGCCGAAAGAGATGACTGGGTAATTCGCCTCGGAAAGTCGAAGGTGCGCCTCCATGGAGCTGTTGTGTCATTAGCTACGAAGTAGCACTATATGGGGAGCTCTTGGCATTCTCTTACCGATTCTGATTACTTGCACAGACTGTACAAAACTTCAATTTGAATGAAGCTGCCTCATCTGGAGCGCCATTGCTGGAGGGTTGTGCCATGGCACCGTTGGCTACCTCCATCTTGACTGCCGAAGCGTGCAGGGAAAGGTTCGCGGGTCAGGGGTGGTAGGCTAGTACTGACGCAGCACATCACATTCTACCAATTGATTGCCTTTATTTGTTGAGTTAGCTTGTATTCAAGGCGCATTTGATACAGGAAGAAGACGTGATGAGGTTCAGAGTCAGATGTTGTAAATGCGTATAATTGTCTTTCCACATGCGAGGTTCAGACAGCTCCAATAATAGAAATCATCATAAATGAGGGGGCGGTGAGAAGGGCAAAGGATGTATTTACCTTGTGTGAGCTTCAAGTTTATTGTAAGTGTTCACGTCATTGGGCTGGACTTGGGGCCAAGTACGTACGTGCAAGATTGATGCTGAAGGAGAAGTTCCGTCAGAAATCTTGTAGCTTTGGTGTTGTGGTGAAGCGGCTAATCTTCGGCCTTGGCCTAGGGCATGTACACATTGAGCAACACTGGCCGTTCGGTAAAACATGCAACTTTTCGAAATCCCGCAGTTTTTCAAACGGCAAATTTAATCTCTATCAGTGTTTTGATATCACTATGTATGCAACATTATGGTATTCCTTCATTTGCCAATTTGACGCCAGGTGTACCACACGCCGCTGTATCACATTAAGCGCCCAAAGTCTGAAACAACGAAAAGCATGGGCGGTCCAATGAGAAAGGTTGTCCTCTGTTCTGAGTTACTGGCTTTAGCCGCTAAAAATAGACCGCCTGATTGCCAGTGACGTACTACAGACCAATCGGCGATTTGTGTCGAAATTGTGAGAAAGAAATGGCCCATCATAAATTACCTAACGGAGATTGGACTTAATTAATTAAATGAAGATAACCTGACGGATGAACTTTCAGCCGTCACAGCCAAATAACAGACCATGGCTAAATTACTCATTGATGCCAGCGGTATCCAAGTCAAGTCTATGGAACTGAGACTCTGTACCAACCCAGAGGAAAGGAACTTGCACAGGAGGGATTGCACAGGTGCGGATGAAAAAGCCTGCACTGGAGCCTGTCGATCCACAGGCTTGCTCCCCTAATCCTGGTGTCTCGTGGCAACAAGACCCTGGCAGACACTGTTTTAGATAACATGGTCTAAGCAGGCGCCATTACAACACCCAAGAACTTAGCAGAGACCAAGTTAATGCATCGGTAGTCGGCTGAAAAGGAAAGAAAAAGGACTATAAAATGTATGTTCTTTGCTTAGTTTTCTCGTTTGCTCGAGGTTTTGTTTTGCTTTTGCCCCATCGGCCCATGAGATGATATTGAAAGGCTAGAGACGCAACAAACCCTGGCGGATGGCAGCCTCGAAACCTGAAACAAGACCACAGGTAAACGCTTGCGTGTTTCTCGCTGCAAGGAGACGCTGGGGGAGCACATCGTCTGTCCGCCTGCCTTGTAGCTGGCCACTCAGGGCAAAGCCTGACGTGAGGCGCTTGTAGGTGCTTCTATTTTAGTGCAACGGCAGCAGCCAGCCAGCCAAACACAGACGCTGCTGCACTACTAAAGAGCCCAAGCCCCAGGGCCTACAGCGGGCTAAGTTTGTAAGGCAAAGGCCTAAGCTCAACCAGAACCCCCATCGAACGACCCTTCCATCCCTCCTTCCTCCACCTCCTCTTTTTAGCTTGACTCTTTTAGACCAGGGCCCTCTCTTCCTCATTTTCCCTCTTCTCGTTTTCTTTAATTACCTCGCCTCGTGTGACAATCGACCGTGCCTTGTCTATACCTTTTTTCTTGACAACCATTTATACGAGTTATATACATGCGTTGTCCTGGACCTGTTTGCGCAGCCTCGCCATCTGTCTGAGGTCTGTTTTTTGTCGACTTGGCATTTGGCCCCTCATTATAGTCTCGTTGCGACTGGCATTCCCCCACACACGAGACCAGTGTTTGGCCAACATCGTCTCACAGCCCATCGTACTCGTCTCGATTGCTGTCGCGCTCATCGTATTCCGATATCCTGGGCTTTATATAAGTTTTCAATTCCCAGATTCTCGGGTCGCTCGACGCTGGCCGCCGCGCAGCTGTGGCTCGCCCCTCTTGCCGCGCAAAGCCGTTGAAGCGCGGCGCTCTGGCCAAAGGCGCTCGCATGCCCTTCGTCGTTTCCTGAAAGGCTATGACTGCTACCATGACAATGACGAACAACGACCCTAACTATAAATCACGTTCAATCGATCTTGCAACAAAGTCGCCCCAATCCAACCTCTCGTCGCTTCCCGCGCTCCTCACCCAACAAAACCACGGCATGTCGCAGGTGTCGAAGAAGAGAGCATCACAATGCTCAGCGGGCTCAGCCCCCTCAGATACTAAACACCAGCCAGCTCCCTTTCCACAACACCCGTCCACCTTACCTTATACGTCCGTTCGAGATTTCGCATATCCTGCCTCTCACCTATTCCACTACGGCTCTTTGCCAGAGCCTTCTGAGCCACCTTCCGAGGCATCAACACCCACAAGCGAAAATGACGAATTTGTTGATGCGCGAATGCCTTGGGAATCTTGGTCATCTGATGGTAGAATCCGTGGGCACGATATACCGCCCATGCAGTTCGGCGACGGCCCTCCATATCACGAAGATGAAGATCTACAGAGCCCAGTGGTTGCAACCCGCCGCGGCAAGTGGACAACATCATCTGGAGACGACGATGACAGGTCACGAACAGCTAGCATTATGAACCCAGAAAACTACGATAGCGAGAGAGGATATTATGTCGAAACCAGTGGCGATGGTAGCGAAAGATACTATGTTAGCCAAGGCGGGGAAGCTGACGGGCCTGGAGGTGATATTGTCACGTACCCTCCCGAGCAAAGCCGCCATAGCCGCGCATACCAGCAACAGGGTGGTGAAGGAGACAATGACGAAGACCTCGATCGAGATTTTCGACCGAATGAATCCCGCTATTCTCGTGATTATTCATTCACTATAACTTCGCCAGATGAAGAATTCCACGGCAAAGCTGTGGCATTGTACGATTTCGCCAAAGAAAATGAAAACGAGCTTGGGGTGACAGAGGGGCAAATCATTTGGATTTCTTACCGCCATGGTCATGGCTGGTTGGTGGCTGAAGACCCAAAGACGCAAGAGAGCGGCCTCGTCCCTGAAGAATATGTCAGACTTCTCCGCGATATTAAAGGAGGTGAGGATGGCATGAGAGAGCCTAACGACGCTGTCGATGGCACGATCGGCTCAGGCAGCCCGTCTCAGGCTACCCAGCAAGCAGCGCGCTCGTCCTCATCCAACGGGTACCATCCACCTGTAGTATCGACATTTTCTACTTCCAGCAAAGATCTAGACCCTTATCCAACCGATCAACTTGGCCACCAAGGACAGCCACCTCCTCAAGTAGTCCACTATTCGGGACAGCGAGGAAGCAGCCAAGTAACTAGCCCTGTTCATCAACAAACCGATGGTGGAGAAATTCAAAACTCAAGGAGGCCGTCCGAACCCGGAGCATCTCCTGATGCCAAACAATGAGTGGCATTGAATGATTTATGGAACCGTACTCATCTTGTAATAATTGCTTCACGATGTCATGTTTCAAAAATAAAATAAAAATGAATATAGGAAACCATTTATAAACATTACAAACGATTTACGCAGAGAGAGATAATGCAGTTGGGGGAGTTCTAGACCAGATACTTTGATGCTTTCATCAATTCTTATGGAAACAGGCACGGGGAATCAAGCAAATGAAGGACAGGGAGCCGAAATAACGAGCTGCGGAAATGGAACAGGAAACTTTTGGCGATTGATGGGAATATGCCCCAATAGTTGGCTGGCTAGACGTAATGCTGGAGTTGTAGGGGTTATTCAAGTCATGGGCAGCATGCAGATTGAGTTTGCATCAGGTATTAGCGATGGAATTATAAACAACCATTCAACCATTCAACCATTCAACCATTCAACCCCATTGCTCCCATTGCTCCCACTGCAAGGACCTGAAAGTGGAGCGTTATCAAGGGAGCCAACATGCATCTTATTAATCGTTATGTGTCTTTCGTTAAACTGTAGCGGCTTGCTTTCGTGGTTGTCGTCATGGAAGCAGTCACGTGCATGGCGTCATACAGTGGGCGATTGATTATAGCTCATAGCGGGTTCGGATCGTCTGGGTAGCTCGCAACGACATTTTACCAACTTTCATCCATTGATCCGACATCCAAAGGCAATTCTTTTCAAATCAGCTTGTCGCGGGCCGAGATTCATCGAGATGTTTGCTAGATCTGCTTTCCGCGTGGCGCAGCCACTGAGAATGGTTAGTGGCTTGACTTTTGTTGAAGCTGTTGCAAAGAAGAAAGCTAATATTGTTTACTTGTCACAGCAAGCTCGCCGTTATGCTACCGAAGCGGCACCCAAAGCTGCACCAGCTCCTCCTCCTCCCCCTCCTCCCCCCAAGAGTGGCGGCAACCCACTGGTTTACGTCGCTGGAGCTGCTGCCGTCGGCGGCGCTGGATATTACTTTTTGGGCCAAGGCGGTGCCGCCAAGAAGACCGAGCCTGCGAAGCCCGCCTTCACAGGTGGCGATCAGGGTTTCGTTTCCCTGAAGCTTTCTGAGATTGAGAATGTCAACCACAACACTAAGCGATTTCGATTCGAGCTCCCCGAGGCCGATATGGTGTCTGGACTGCACATTGCTAGCGCCATTCTGACCAAGTACAAGGGACCGGAGGACAAGAAGGCTACCCTTCGTCCCTATACTCCCATCAGCGATGAGGGTACGTGTATAATATGCTTTGTGCTATGAGATGAATTGTACTAACATCAAAACTAGGCGAAAGAGGCTACCTCGACTTGCTTATTAAGAAGTACGACGGTGGCCCCATGAGCACTCACCTCCACGATATGGCTCCCGGCCAGCGCCTCGACTTTAAGGGTCCTTTGCCCAAGTATGAATGGTCCGAGAACAAGCACGACCACATTGCCCTTGTTGCGGGCGGTACCGGAATCACGCCCATGTATCAGCTTGCCCGTGCCATCTTCAGCAACCCCAACGATAAGACCAAGGTTACTCTTGTGTTCGGTAACGTCACTGAAGAGGACATCCTGCTGAAGAAGGAGCTGTCTGAGCTTGAGAACACATACCCCCAGCGTTTCCGTGCTTTCTACGTCCTTGACAAGGCCCCCAAGGGCTGGGCTGGTGGCAGCGGCTTTATCACCCCTGACCTCCTCAAGACTGTGCTCCCCGAGCCCAAGAGTGAGAATATCAAGGTCTTTGTTTGCGGTCCTCCCGGCTTGATGAAGGCAATCTCCGGCCCCAAAGTCAGCCCCAAGGACCAGGGTGAGCTTGACGGTGCTCTCAAGAACCTCGGCTACTCCAAGGACCAGGTTTACAAGTTCTAAATTGCCTTAAAATAGAGTGGAAGTTTTTTCCGTGTATGTAATTTGTACGATTACGATGGCAACAGGGAAAGAATAGAAAGAGATACAGTCTATAGATGATATGTCAAGGAAGTAACATTGCACCTAGATATGCGGCTAAAGTGGTATCTGAATGTCGGGCACGCGCGTTATAATGCGGAAGTTAGAGCTTGCTGCGAATTGTACCAGCTGAAGCTTGGTTTTGACCAGCCGTATTCCAGCCGTATTTGATGGTATCCCAATATGTGTCCTCGGACGCAGTAATGAGAGCACAGTGAGGAGCGTCGTCAAAGGCCAGAGACTGTATCGGATATCCTTTTCGTTCCGCCTCTTCCTTGTGAGACTCAACATCTTGGTACGGAACAGTGGTATCCGTCTTGGAATACATGTACAACCTCAATGGGGACGCACCAAACACAGCCCAATGATTTAAATCTCTTCTCAGATCTGTGCCGGAACTGAACACCCCCAGATTCTGAAGGATAGAAATGCTGCCCACGAATGGAAGCATGACGGAGCGTCCTATTGCATTGACAGGCTGAGGAGACGGTAGTGAAAAGGCTGCCGCATCATATTGGCTTCGGAAGCTAGTAAAAGTTGGACTGCAGTCTAGGATTACCATCCGGAACGGCGAAAAAGACACACTTGAGCGAATGACGGAGCGAAGGGCCTTGGCCAACTGAACGGCCATGTTTGCGCCACCATTCGAAAAGAAGTGTAGCAAGATGCCGTCTTCAGGCGTAGTGACATATTTTGAAATGGCAGCAACCGCGGGTTTTAGTCGTTGGCGAAGGAGAAATGCCGGCCTGAGTGCGAGATCCATCATTACTGTACGGATAAGCACTATAGGTGTATGCGGGTAGGTCTGGCGGTATTTGGAAGTGTACTTGGCGATGCGGCGAGGAGAAGCTCCCCCGAGCCATGTACAGATGACGATTATTGAGGGACATTGGGGTTCACTGTCTAATGTGGCTTTGGGCGCGGTAGAGTCGGCGGGATTCAGGTATATGTTGTTTCCTAAATGGCGAAAGCCGTCGATGGGCGACGATGTCATGATGTACAAGATATGGAGTTTGCGCAAAGAGTACAGAATAAATCCAATGCATGAACCATGACTTTAAAGGGCATCATCGACCAAGTGCAACTGCACTGGGCGTACAGTCATCAGCATGCAAGTTCAAGTAGCCGGCTAAACAGGCTCTTGGATGATACCGTAAGTGAGGGGCGCTGACTTGGCTTGTGAGGTCAGCCGAGGGAACAGCTGCAGATGTAAGGCTTCTTTGGAATAACACGTCGTAACCCGTTTTGAAAACATCCAAGCCCCTTCGTCCGCATCTGTCCTTTTTATCCTGAACATGTGGCATGGAGACCTTGCAGTATAGGTGAGGCTCCTGTAGTATCCCGCAATCTGTGCTCACACCTTCGGCAGTCCTTTTTTGTTTTAGCGGATCAGCGGGGGGGCGGGCCGTTGGCTTTTAGTGCCCCGGGGGTGCTGCAGGTCGGGACAATAATTGACTATCATGACAGCCTTAATTGGGCAAAGGACGAGCTGGGGTGATTAGAACAGCAACTACAGTATGTTTGCTGTACGTAAGTTCTGTTACAATTATCTACGGTGTTGCATCTCAGGAGAAGGAAAAAGTGGCGTCGGGGTATGCCAAGGCTGAAGGGCAGGAAACCTGAGACGTCGACAGTTTGATATTTACATGACTGACCTCATGTTTCTGAAGCTGAAGTTTACGCCTGTATTTTATCAGTGCTGGTTTCGGAGAAAAGTCTTTCGGGCTGTATTGTAACAAATACCAAGCAGTCACCAGAGAAGAACGTCAATTGAGAGGAAGTTTTGTTATCAACGCTGTGCCTACATGAGGCGTTTGTATTGAACTCTATATGCTATTTTATGCATCCCAATCCATGAAAGCCCCAGACTCCTGTGAGAAAATAATATTTGGTTGCGAGCCCATCAAATCTAGTTGTTTGCGTTTGCGTTTCCGTTTGCGTTGCCACCGTTGTTGTTGCCACCACCGAGAGGAGCACCCTCCTTGTTACCAAGGTTGTTGGTAGCAGTGTCGAAGGGGCAGTTCTTGGGGCGAACAGCCTTCAGGGCACCGTTGGATCCCTTGCTAACATAGGCATCAATAGAAGGCAAGACCAAGGGGCAGCGGTCGTTGTTGATGGCCAGGATAGACTGAGTAACCTGGTCGGGAGTCAAGGAAGAGCCGTTGACAGCCAGGGCATTCAGCTGGTCAACGACGAACTGGAAGGTACCAGCAGCGACCAGGGTAGAGTCCGCCTTGGAGATGGCAGGGTCAGTCAAGCCAAAGGCCTTGTCGAGGACAGCCTTGTGGTCAAGCTCGTTGACCTCAGCATCAAAGGCCTTCTTGGCGGCAGCAGTAAGCTCCTGGCCGCTAAGACCTCCACCACGGGTGAGGAAGTCGGAGACGGTGTTGGTGTCAGTCACCCAGTTGAAGGCAGCCTGCTCGACGCTCTCGCCGCCAGCATCGGGAGGAGTGTCGGGAAGAGGAACGTTGGCTTGGCTGAGCTCGGTGTTGCCGCCGTTGTTACCACCATTGTTACCACCGTTGTTGCCGTCGTTGTTACCACCAGCATTGCCAGCGTTACCGGCGTTGCCGGCGTTGGCGCCATTGTCAGCACCGTTGTTGCCATTGCCGTTGCCGCCCTGAACGGCATTGTTGGCGTTACCACCATGTTTGTCAACTCCTCCGTGGCCGCCACGAGGGACAGCGAGAACGGCGCTGGAGGTAGCGAGAAGAAGGAAAGAAATAGCCTTGACCTGCATGGCGAATAGTATTAAAGATAAGAAAAATAAAAATAAAAAAATAAAAAGGGAAAAGGAGAGAGAGAGAGAGAGGAGTTGATTGGTGGATTGTTGCTTGTCTGATTCGGAAAAGAAGATCTACACATTCGAGGCGATGATCAAGTGTTTATATACATGGAGTCTTGAGTCCATCGCTAAAGGAATGAGAACAAACTATTCCCAGAGTGAGTATGTGGTTATGGCGACAATCCAGGAGGATTGAGACGCGCCCCTCTGGTAGTTGAGACGATTCTGATGCGCCTCACATCTGTTTGCAGGAGCCACTAGTCTATAGCTGCATAGGGCAGCGTGTGCCGTGGTGCGCACTGCTGAGAAGGTCTAATTGAAGGTCAGCGACGTGTAAGAGAGCCCAGGGGCTGGGAGTCAAAGAATTGTCGCTGACGGGTTTTACAGTAGCGCTAATTAGCTGACTGGCAGTAAGCCCAGTGGCATTTTGGAACAGACTTGAGAAGAGGCCAAGCTCTAAGCAGCGTCTTCCTTACACCGTAACATTGGGACGAATCGTTGCCTTGACCCCAAAATGTAGTGATGTCTATTAATGTCCTTCTCTTTGCAGCACCAAGGGCGTCATTCCAGAGTCGGAGATTTTGCCCATGAACGTCTCATCAAGGGGAACTGGGCCCATTGATTAAGCTTGGCATGTAAGGTTTAAAACATCCATATCCAATGTCGCCCCTCATGGGGTATCATATGGCATTGCTTGATATAGCGTTTTAAGGGTTTGAGTTTTGATGAAGGTGAGCAATTGGGGGTTATATTTTGGTGTCGTTTTTGGTGATGCTTGGAGGCATGGTTGTGGATGAAGCATCGTGAGGTGTCAGCTCAGCAGGCAGTCATAAAATTCCGTGTAGAATTGAATAGTGTCGTGTCTAACTTAAAATTTGACTTGTTACAGCTGTTTATGCCCTTTAATTCTCCATTTGTTCATTTGTTCTCTTATTTGGGCTTTTATCGCTGATGCATGAAAGAGGTCATTTAGTGGTGCAATTGCAGCATAACAGTCCCTCTCGATGCATCCTCTGCTGTGCCGGCGTCGAATCCATCAAACCAAGACGGCGAAGGGAAGAGACATTTCACAAGTGGATGCCTGTTATATTAACCTCGCATGGATCATCATCCTCATCTGGCAGTCTGAGGTACATGTATGCTCCATCGACATGGTACAGCAGATATGCGAAAAACGAGCTGTTCCAAGCCCCCAAAGAAGCTGGCAAAGCTAAATTATTATTGCCAGCAGTGGGAAGAGCCACAGGAGTCAAATGAGGGACCGCTGCGGCTGAAGCGCTAGGCACACGGTAAGATGAACGAGAAGAAGAAAACAGAGGGACGAGGCGTCTGTCCGCTTGGCCATTGAGGCACTGCGCAGTGCAATACAGTGCTCCTCTGGGCTGCCCATTAGGCCCTGTGAGCCACAACGCCCCCCCTGTAAATTCTTAATGAACCCCAGCACAGCCCTTTTTCAGCTGTGCCCCGCCCTCCAGCCAATGGCCGTCGTTCGCCTGTCCAGCCTAACACCACAAAGTCGGTACCTGCGCTGAGTCCTCATCGCACAGCTTTCCCAAAACTCTCTGTGGCTCCATTCTTGGCCTCTCTTCGTCCTGCGCAATTTCAACCTGCAGCTGCATCTTTGCTGGCATACCCTTCGCCTTGTGGGCCCTAAAGCTCTCAAGCTTCACAGGCAACACAGCTTCTCCACCACAAACGACGCCGGCTCCATTAGCTTATTTCGCAAGGGCACCACATTTGGGCTCACACCAACGACTCATTCTGCCTTACAGTGGTTGAACGAAGCCCTTTTCTGCCACCTTTGGGCCAGCAATGGAGCAATCTGACCCGACTGACTGCAGTCTTCATCTCGCCAAAGGGACGCTAGTCCTGTTTTTGGCTGAGGCGTTGTTCCTTTTGTGTCTATTTTTCGCTCTGCTGTCTCTGCCCTTGTCTGAGATGCCCAAGCACAGCCTTGTAGAATTTTTTCCCCGTCCTGTCCCTCGTGTCGTGTGTCGTACGCGCTGGCCCAGCTGAACTCTGTTAAATAAGGGGTCTCCCCATGTACTCACTCTGCTGGGGGAAAGAAAAAAAAAAGACATTCCCTCTCTTTCTTATTTTCAAATCTCTATTCTCTCTTGTCGTTGTAACTCATCCGTTTACTCGAATCTCAATCCGTTGGAAACTTGTTGCAGTTGAGGATTTCGCGAACTCGAAACACTCGCCACTAAACACTTACACCAGTCTCTTTTCGCCAAACATCACCGCAATGGCTTCAGGCACTCGCCGCCCTGGCTCGGAGCACATCCCCCGCTACCCTCCCGGTTGGATCACTATTCGCATTCTTCAGCTTATTGTTTCTCTTTGCTGTATTGGTCTTGGCGCATACAGTGCCTCGCAAAGGGCTCTCGCTGGTCCTCTCCTCACCGTCTGGGCTGTAAGTCATTTCAAACTGACAACGAAACCAAACTCGGGACTTTTTTCTCTAATTTGATTTCTTTTCACAGAGTTTCTGCACATTGATTATTTCCATCTGGCTCATCAGCGCTCACTCTTGTGCTCCTCGTGCCTTCAACTACTGGGCTACCTTGGTTCTCGATATTTATCTGTACATTCTCTGGCTCGGATCCTTTGCCGCCTGCGCCGTTGTTGCCGGTACCATCCTTGCTGCCAATGACAGCGGTTACAGCTATGGTTACGGTTACGACTATGACTATGACTTCACCGACACTTACGACAAGACTGCTGGTGCCATTACTGCTGCTGCTGCTGGCCTCGGAGCATTCAACTGGTAAGTTCACATTGCCTGCCTTTTTTTGTTTTTGCCCGCTACGAGGAAAAAAAAGAAATTGAATGAAAGAAACACTCTAACAACTCATTACAGGCTACTCTTCTTCATCTGCATCATCACCGACGCTGTAGTCATTCACAAGCACCGCAAGCAAGGTTTCCACAGCCGCCCCGTGAAGGCTGGTTCTGCTGCCGCCATAATGGTCCAACAGCCTCAGATCAAGCCCGACTACCACGCCGTTCCTCAGCAAGGAATCCCCCTCCAGCAGCAGGACACTGCCTACAACCCATATCAGCAACCTATGAACACCGCCGCTCCTTCCTACTATGCTTCCCAGCAGCCTCAGCAACACACTTCGTACTACGGTGCTCAGCCCATTGCACCCCAACACACCGGTGCTTCCCTACCTCCTCACCAGCCGTCTCCCGCACCTTACGTTCCCGGTCAACCATAAATGGTCGTCGGATCACGGACGTTGCAGTCACGTCTGTTTGGAGTCTGCTGTAATCAGTGCACGGAGTTTTTGCTTTTGGGTTATAGACATCTTGCCATGGGTATTGTGGTGTAATCACGGCGTTTTGCGAGTTTGAAATCTTTGGCAAGGCGACTTTGCTTATTGAATAGTAATCTAATAAAATTCACTTGACAATTCAAGGGTTTGCATTTAACTGTATTTAGGTTTTGTGATTTACTCATCAAATAAGCACAGAGGCGGCTTTCTCTCTAAGAAAGACTCTTGGTAGCTCTTTCCACGCATCTGTTGACAATACCAGCCCATTTCAGACCATTGTTGTAGTTCTTGGCATCAATGCTCTCCATCAGACCGGGGTACACGGCTATTCTGTGTTAGTATACTCTGCAACTTTTACGGTGTAATCAGGTAGATTGCTTACCTCCTGCATATCCTGTCCACAATCCAGGTGCAAACACGACGTGTTTGAACCAGCTGCGGTTATCCAATCCGCCCTCAAACAAGAAGTGGCGCTCGAATTCCTTGTATTGCTTGTTTGAACGCTTGATGGCCCAGCCGACCTTGATCTTGCCGATAATGTTCCACCAGGGCAGACCCTCGTCAAGTCTGTCCCTTGCCCAAGCGGCTAAGGCGTCCAAGTAGGCAGCCTTGACTTGGAGATCTTTCAGAGATTTGCGAACATCTTTAAGACTGGCATGGAAAGCGTCGGAACTGCCGTTAGCCTCAAGTCCACCAGTGCTAGAACGCCATTCGAACAGAGTTGTCTCGTCAACAGAGCTAGTGTCCAGTTCGTCCGCGGTAGCATGCAGCTTGGCCTCGACCTTGTCAAGGTATGCCTCCAGCGCAACGGCATATTCCTTAGCTCCAAAAGGTATGAGGATAGAGTTTGACAGCTCTCCAACCAAAACGCCAAGCACCTGCGCCATGGCTTCGTGGTAAACGTAGCCTGGGTCACCGTACTTGTTCATCCAATAAAAGCTGTCGTAGTTGCTGTGGTAGTGATACACAGGGCTGTCAGCAGCCGCCTTGAAGCCCATATCGATGCAAGGTACGCCCGCATAATCTTGGAAAGCTGTGAAGTCACTGCCGCTTCCCATGGTGCTAATTCTTCCATCCCACACATCACCAACGGTCTGGCCCTCGACGGTCTGGTTAGGAGATGGGACGAGGTGTGTAGCATCACGCAAAATCTGATTCAGGAGAGGCGCAGCAGAAGCCTGGAAGTGAGATCCCTGAGCACCAACGTCAACGTTGATATAGGCAACGTTGGCATCACTGATCCATGGCAAGTACTCCTCTACCCACTCGGTGCTTCCAATAAGGCCGTACTCTTCGCCGTCCCAGCTGCCAAAGACGATGGTACGAAGAGGCTGCCATCCAGCTTCGACAGCCTTGCCAACACTTCGCACAACTTCATTGAGGACAGCAGATCCACTATTGGGATCGCCAGCACCACCCACAATCCAAGCATCACGATGGTTTCCAACAACGATCACTTCGTTGGGAATAGTGCCGTTGACAATTCCAATCACGTCCCACTGGGGCGTAATTACATACTCTTGTTCGTTGTAGAGGTTGAGCACGACATCGGCAGGAGAGGGACCAATGTTGTACTCGACACCTTTGTGGCTCAGGCCGAGGTTTCTTTGCCAGAACCTGTTGAAATCCTTGGCCTTAGGTCCATGGCCGTTGAGAGCCTTCAAAATAGGCACAGCATCAGCGTATGAGATGGGGATAGAAGGAATAGAAGGGATAGCATCATCATAAGGAGCACGGGGAGAATCAGGCTTCGAGGGGTATCCAGGAGTAGTTCTGTAAGTAAACGTTAGCCAATGCAATATGAAACGAGTATCATGGGGACGAGATAAAACATACGGGTCGCCTGGTCTGCTGCTGAGGAATTGAACGCTGCCACGCTGAACACTGCTTTGCTGACGTGCTGGGCCTTCGGGGTACTGCTTGTAGCCGTTCTCTTCGGTCTTTTCACCATCGTCACCAGGATCACTGTAAATCAATGTGCCAATCATGCCGAGCTCCTGCGCACGCTTGATTTTGAGACCTCTGAAAATGCCACCATACTTGGCAATGGCAATCTTGCCCTTTAAGTCGATACCAGCATTGACGAGGTCTTCGTAGTCTTGGTAGGTGCCGTAGTTGACATAGACAAACCGACCGGTGACGTTGCCACTAGCAGAGTAGCCGTGGAAGGTAGGGATACTGTCTTTGGACGAAGTGCTTGGGTCATCGTCTAACACGTCTTCTTCAAGAGATGCCTCAAATGCAACATCCCACGAAGAGCCCTTCTTGGCCATTTTCAGCAGAGATAGGCTGTGGTCAACGGGGTAATTGATGTACACATCATAAGTGGCGATGCTGGAGGAAACACCGAACGACTCCCATTTCTCACGAGTCCAGTCGGCCTGTGAAAAGTTCTTGCCAGCCAAGTGCGCTCCAGCGGTGTAGTACTTGCTCCATTCGCGGGCCTTGTCGGCAGAGGGCGTTTCCAACAAAGTCTTGCGAAGATCATCATGATTGAAGTGAACACCATTCTTATAGGATGTTGCATAGTGTCCACTTTTCAAATGGTTGTGGTAGGGCCATGAGAAGAGATTATGGAACAGAAAGGTAGCAAAGCCGCAGATGAGAAGGCAGCTGATGGCTATCGTGAAGAAGCGCCGGCAGATGTTGTGCGGGTAGCGTCTGCGCGGCGGTGCAATGTGCACAGTTTGGATAAGGGGCGTAGTTTCGCTAGCCATGGCTAATCAAGTTCTGACCGGAGACAAGAATCTTGATGAAGCGAAGCCTAGATGAGGAGCAATGAAGAAATCAAGTTCCGTGACGGATTGAAGCTTGGGAACCATGATGATGGCCAATTTGATTTTAGTGGCTGGAACCCCCACTCAACCACTGTAACAAGACCTGTCGTTGCTTGGGAATTGTGCTAAGTCAGCGAACTATGACACCATAAAACGGCCCCGCGTTGGAGAAGGAGCTTCGGCGTAGTGGGCGGATGCGGGACCGCACCTTCCCCATTTTCAGGCCGGGTACGGTTTGCGGTGCTGGGTATCATTGCACCTAATAACGAGAATGGGCATAATAAGACATTGGACAAGGTTGAATTTTCCCGGAGCAATTTTTTTTGTGACTCCTCTTTCTTTGTAGACTCTCTCATGTCTTCTTGTGATATTGTTAAGGGAGGCCAAAAAGAGGTTCAGAGGCTTTTAGATGTGGTGCTAAGCTGCGTGGCTCGCCCTTGGCTGTATTGGTTTGTGTTGGTGAGTTGCACAACATTGTGTAAATCAATCGTGCTCCTCGCAATCCCTGCATATTTCAGGTGGCTGGCTGGCATTGACAAAATCGACATCGACATCGACAAGACACGGGTTTGGCATTCTGTCTTGCGTCTATGTTCTCCAAACATTGGAATGTCAGGTTTAAGAGCAGGGAAGTGGAAATAAGCGATCAGCCAGCACAAGCTGGCAATCCTTGCGAGCTGCAAGTCCTACCAGTTAGAACAGCCGTGGGACTCTCAAGCCGCCCTCTGATGATCTGCCTCCCACACCAAAAGGCCGTCGGGGCCGTGCTGTATGCAGGTGTTGCCGTCATCGGACTCTAGCTTCGATTCGGCAGGAGGCCAAATCACGGCCCGAGCTCCTGTGCAAGCTGCTCATGTACCAAATTGTGCGACGCCGTGTATCGCCGGCATTAAGCAAACGGCTGATTATAGAAAAGGGAACGTGGCTGCGGGATACGTCCTGTTAGCGTCTTGATCAACGCGAGACTATTGAGGGTAAATACGCAACATGGCAGCGGAAACACGTTCCCAATGTGCATGGCAGAGACAAGTTTGACAGGTGACCTTGGAAAGGCGCCAAAGTGGAGTGATTCCCAACCGTCGAAATTCACGGCGTTAACTTTGCCTTTCCTTTTATTTCCCCCGGCATCATCTCGACCCAGGATTCTTTTTTTTTTGTCCTTCTCTACCTTCGTTCTGTTTTGTGATAAGGAACGAACTCTCCAACATCTTCGTCTTCGTTTTCTTTATTTCATATTTCTTCTTTCATTTTCCCACTCTCTTGCACTGTCTAACACTGTGCCATCACGTTGCATTTCCCCAGACCGGCTCCGATCCCACCCCTCCGTCCTCGTCTCGCTTTACTGTCCCCCGCCTCACAGGACGCCTCACAGGACGCCTGCACAGCAAATCGCCACCAGCCAATAACTAAATCTTCCCAGTCAAACTACTGTGATTTAATCCACCAATCTACGCCATCCCATCACCAAACACCGTTTCTGAAGCTCCGCCGTCATGGTTAGAGACGAGAATGGTCAGGCTAAATTGCCTAGCAAGCAATTGGCTATTCTGGGTAGGCAACATTATTTCCTCATGTTCAATCGACTATGAGCAAACTAACCTGTATTTAAACAGCGGTTGCCAGATTCGCTGAGCCTCTCGCCTACTCGTCTGTGTTTCCATATCTCCCGGAAATGATCCGTGATTTTGGAGTAGATCAAGATAGCGTTGGTAAATGGGCAGGCATTACTTCAGCCTCTTTCTCTATCTTCCAAAGTATCACTGCAGTCCCTTGGGGCAGAGCCGCAGATCGCTATGGGCGCAAACCAGTCTTGATATTGGGACTACTAAGTACCATGATTTGCTTCATTATATGGGGCATGTCTACCAGCCTTGCCATGGCAATCACCGTCCGAGCCATTCAAGGAGGTGGTAACGGCAACGGTTAGTCGTATTATAGCTGCCGAGCTGCTGCTTCATTTGCTAACTACCTCTTTAGTCGGCATTATTCGAACTATGGTGGCAGAAATGGTTCCAGAAAAGGAGTTGCAGCCTAGAGCATTCTCAATTATGCCCTTGGTATGGTCGCTTGGCTCTGTTGTTGGTCCTGCTTTTGGCGGTTTCTTTGCGCAGCCTGCCACGCAGTATCCCGATATTTTTGGCAAAATCGCATTCTTGAAGAAGTTCCCATATCTCTTACCTAACCTCATCGCCACGATATTCTTTCTGATATCTGCAGCCAGCGCCACATTGTTTCTCAAGGTTGGTAACTAATTCTATTGAGATTTACCATATGCCGGTTCTAACTATGGTCAGGAAACTCTGGCTTCCAAAAAGGAGCGAAAGGATTGGGGCATATTAGTCGGGCAACGACTTACTCGAGCGTTCTCACGGAAACCGCAACCATCTCCCCGACGTCGATCATTTGTCGACGCAGAGGCGACTGCGCCTCTCGTTCCAAGCAAAGCACTTCCCCGAAATGGGTCCTCTCAGAAACCAGCCAGCATGCACGACGTTTTTGACTTCCAAACAGTCGTAAACCTTGTGTCTTATACTTTCTTGGCCTTCCATTCTGTCGCATATGACCAGAATGTGAATGTTTTCTTGGACTACGATGTCAAAAAGCGCACTGACAAGAACTTCAAGCTACCTTTTTACTTCAATGGTGGATTTGGCATGACCTCTGGCGAGATTGGAACTATTTTTACCGTCTATGGAATCGTCTGTGGCTTGGTTCAATTCATACTTTACACTCCCCTCGTTCAGCGGTATGGTGTTTTGAAATGCTTCCGAGTTTGCTGTAAGTTAAACTACTTTGTCTTTTCAAGTTATTAATGCTGACCTCCTTAGCGATAATCCTTCCCTTGGTGTACATCCTGACGCCTTACACCTCGCTGTTCCCAACCCATCGAGGACGCATTACTGCGCTCCTTGCCGTCATGGTTGTGAAAGCCTTTTGCATCATTGTTGCATTCCCATCAACGACTATTCTGTTGACCAACTCATGCACCTCACTTCGAGCACTGAGCACACTGAATGGATTCGCAACCATGTTCAGCGGCTTGGGACGAGCCATGGGACCTGCTTCTACTGGATTAGTTTTCACCTGGGGAGCTAAGCATGGCTACATTGTCTCGGCATACTTTTTCCTGGGCTTAATAGCTGCTATCGGAGCAATTCCGGTATTTATGATTGTGGAGGGCGATGGCCCGACCGCATCGGCCAATGCCAGTGATACTGAGGACGACACAATGCAAGACAGCGGCATCATTATTCCGGATGAATCTGCTGTTGATGATGAAGAGGACGAAAATGCTTCCGCTTCCGTGCCCCTTCTGAGAAACAACCGATCTTCAAACTATCGGACGGTTGGATGAGCCTGGAGAAGCTGATAAAATTGCGGGCGTTTGGTTCTATGCATGGTAGGAGTTTGAATATCATCTATGTTTGCAATTAAGTTTTAGGATACACCTTGCCAATATGAAAATTTGAATGAATGTTATTGCTCTTGGAAGCTGTTGTCTTTTCTGGAAATAAATAAATGGTGTACATGGCCCGGCTACATCCTTTGATTCCGTTCCCACAGATGCCATCGTGCAGTGTTCCGATGCTCACCCTCTACCCAAGACGCCAATGTATGTTCCTCATCTTCGATTCTAAAGTATTCAATGTCGACGCTCAAGCATCTCAACCGCAACAGTTCACCGCCGACCCAATCGTCAATCATGCCAGCAATGTGGCTGAACCCATCTGTGTGGCCGTTGTTATGTCCTGCCGCAGGACCACACTTAACGTACAAATAACAATGTATCATCTCATGCAAAAACGTACAAATCAGCAATCGTCTATCATACCGTGGGTTCCTCAACACGGGTGTTGATAGCACAATCAGCGTCTCCCACCCTCCTCTAGTGCACCTCTTGAGAGCCGTTGTACCAACTATGTCGTCTTGGTACTGCGGGCTGGACGGATCGCTCCAGTCCCACGCCACGCGGCCGGCAAGGTCTGTCGAGAAGAAGATATCGTTGGCGGCGTAAAATAGGTTTTGTAGTGCGGCGTCATCCATGTCAAAAGTTGACGATGTGATAAGGCTCTTGAGTATGCGCGAGTTGAGGCTGTCCCGTTTGTGCTTCTTGATGGATCTCCGCACCAAGTCTGCCGCTTCCTTGTCCGTTATATAGTTGCCTGCATCAGGATCATCTGGTGATATTAAAGAGCTCGCTGGCGCAAATTTAATGGCGTATCCAGATTCCGTCTGCTCTCGTTGTGGTGTTGGCGATGAGCCTGAGTCGTGGTAATGGGACGGAATCTCATGCTGCCCAGAGTCGTCTCTCTCTTCGTACAAGACCAGATATGCCAAATTTGTAACCGGAACTGACCCTCGATAACCCGAATATTGCGTTTGTGCCTGTGAGCTACCGCCCAACACCCAGAAAGCCATGAAATCCTATTCCCTGACAAGCACGCCTCCAATACTGAAAAGAAAAAGAAGAAAGAGAGATGGACGCGAACAGAGACTGGAATAGCAAGAAATTTGGAAAAGAGAGAATAAATAAGAAAGTAGAAAAAGAAAAAGAAAAAGAAAAACAATTGCCGTCGGTGGTGTCAACTGAACTGAATCGAAGTAAGGAGCACACCGACCTTTTGTAGAGTCTAGGTTTTTGTTGGGCATCAAGAAGTGCCTCCGCGCTCGGGCTGGCGTTGCTGTCCCGTTTAGCTTATGTGCACGCTCACTTCGAAGGGGAAACAAGGCAGTCAATCATCGTGAGATGACTGTGGGCCACGACGAAAACTGGTGAGCAGCAAAAGAAAGTCGTGGCGTGATCGGATGTACAAAGGCCTTCTGCTTGCAAGATCTAGTGTGCTGCGTGAGCTAGTATGGCCAGGGTCTCAGGTCGTTGGGGGGGAACATGGTCGACCCCTCACTGAAGTGAACCCTTGCAGAGAGGCTGGCATGGAAGAGGGTGCTGCATGACCTTTAAATACATACATGCAGGTAGGCTGGCTGGCTGGTTAATTGCCCCAAGAAATTCCACAATTAATGACATCTCCTCGGCAATGCTGGCTAGTTAATGCTTTGAGGTATATACTGTCCACTGACTATTGATGCTGACATGTATACCACAGGCAATACTACATTTCGGGCATCTCGTAGCAGCATTTGGAGCTCGGCCAGACGGATATCATGATATGTATCGGGTAAGGCTCAAATCCATTATCTAACTGGCCTGAATAGTTCACACCGCCTGAATCGTATTCAACCAGGCAATTAAGCTCCATTTCCAAGAGGAATACCAAAAATAATGTTTCACGCGTTATATCCCGCTCAACTCAAGCGCTTCGCAATGCATATCGCTAAAAATCATCTCGATACTAGAGGGAGCATGGAATAGCTGTGCTTCTGAGTCATGCCTGTCGCGCGCCGTGTCCAAACCGCTCCATGAGACGAAGTTCATCAGCCTGATGATTAAGTGCCTCACGCATCTGATATGAATAATCCTCCCGCTGCAACTGCTCCTCAGCTGATTCCGCATCTGCCATTTCTTCAAAGTCTTTCACGCCGAATAGCGGTGAGGAGGTGAAGCTCACCATGCCAAGCCTCTCTCCCGTCCAAAATAGCACATTATCATTATTCATCCGGTCTGTTGATGCCGCCGATTTGGTAGACACAATCTTGCGTGCTAGCTCGCCTGGCCCGGACGATGATACAAACAAAGACCGCTCGTTGCCATCAGCGTGACCTATCTTCAGGCGACGGGACTCGGTGAAACCATCCCTTTCAAACCATTTCAGGAAGCCTGCACCATCAGCAAATACCAACTTGGTGCCGTGATTTATCACGGAAAGAATGCTCGACGATGCAGCCGTTTGGCGATTGCGCATGGCATTGTGCATGGCAGCACGGTGACTATGATCTGAAGTCTCTGACAGACCATAGATCTCCAAAGAGCCCTTGGTCTTGTAAGTACCTCCCGCAATCAAAGTGCTGCCTCCAGTTGCAGACTTGACTGCTGTCATCTCCTCCAGGTTGAGTTCCGCTTGGCGACGATTCTCATTATCCGAGGCATTAAAGGGGTGAAGAAGCGAACAAAGGCTATTAACAAATGCCCCAGAGTAGATCGAGCTAACAATAGCAGGGAATTTCCGCCTATCGTAGTGCAAAATATTTGTGAATCGACCTGACACGTATATATCATTCGACACTGTGGAAGAACTGTCAGAAGATGGAAGATGGAGAATGCTGATCGGAGTCGGCTGGGACAGAGAAGCATATGGGGGTAGCGGTTTAGGGTCAAAGATGGATTTGAAGATGTCGTTTCCATCCCATTCGACACGTTCGGGCTTGTCTTTTTGCATTGACGCTCGAGCTCTGAAGTCATGTAGATGGATTCCCAACGATGTTCCAACTGTAAGTGGGGCACCGTCATGAATTGGGGACAGCGTCGATATTGACCATTCAAAGGATTCACGGCTGACAACTTCTAAGCGATTCAGATCTATTTCAATGAGATCTGGGTGTATACCTCATTAGCATCAGAACAACTCACGCAACCTGTGTGGTATAAAACTCACGGCCTTGCACAGCGAAGAAAGCTCGATGGCTCCTATGATCGACGCTCACACATTCTGTTACTCCCGTGTCGATTCTTTTCGACCGCCGAGTATTGTGCCCATGTGGGCCATCAATGAAGAGAACGCCTGGCAAGCTTCTCCCTATGATCCCTCCTCGCTTGCCTCTATTCCCATTCACATCCCAAAGGCAAACAGATCCATCGTCCAATGGCGAGACAGCTAGCAGATTGCCGGCACCGTCGTGGCCGTCGTAAGGGTTATAGAGGGCCATGCCACGAGCTTCGATGATGGCTTCCACCTCGCGGTCCCGAATGCGAGGCATCTGCAGCCAGTTCACCGAGGCCGGTCCGTTTCTCTGAATGTATTCGTCATACCAAGATACTGTTTCGTTCGGATAGGCCGGGTCCCAGTTGGCCATGTCAAATAGTTTCCGTCGCCGCAGCTGTCGCTCGTCCTCTGGTGGGGGCTCGACGGGTTCCTCATCAAACTCAGTGTTGCCATCCTGGACAGAATGTTTTGCGTTCAACTGCTTGACTCGAGCGTCAAGTATTAACCTGTGCTTTCGTCGAGTCTTGAGGGATGTGTACCAAGGTGATTCGTCGAAGCAGTACTGCTTCCAGAGATCATCGTCGAGGCAAAACTTCTGGAGTCGGCGCGAGACGAGCTGCAGTCGTGTGATATCGTATGGTGTGAGGTCTGGTTGCAACAGCCTGTCAGTGATGAAGGGCTCCAAATGTGAATCAAATTGGGTTTACCGACATCCGAGAATCTGCAAAAGGATTTCATCCGGGAGCTCGTCCCATTGTGCGGGGTGGCCGTCTGATGCCATGGCGCATGATGGCGGGCGGCCACAGCTAGAATGCAAAAATGCTACAGGAGAAACAACGACGCAGAAAAGGAATGCAAGATTTACCACAGGTCAACAGAGAGGGGTAGAAAACATCAAACTGCTGCAAGAGGAAGAAGATGAGTCAAACTGAAATTCCTGCACGTTGCATCCCAGGGTGTCAAGGCGGGCTACCCCCAAGGGTCAGGCTGAGAATCAGCCCCGCAAAGAAGTGTCCAGACCCGCTAGATCCAGGTCTCGGTCCAAGTCATTTAGTGCACTGAGATTTCACACTAGAGGAGCTTGGGCCTACAACGTCGCAGCTCTACAGGGAGAGGTCTGGCTGAGTGGCAGGATCAATTGGTCGGGAGAGCCGGGCCGACGCTGGGCTCCCGCTTGTGCTGGATGTCGTGCATTGTTGTGCATGCCAGCTGGCAGACAACTGATGAGCACCTGGTTTCTTGGTGCGAACCGGGTTTACCAGCTGACTCCATTTGCTTGTTTACTGAAATATTTTGCAGTATTTTTCTTTGGTGCAATTTTGACGCGTGCCTGGCGCGGCAGCCAGAGAAGCAGGGTTAGTTGGTGGCTGTGATTTGTTGTGCCTGTGCTTCCCACATTGTGATGTGAAGTCGTTTGCTTTCTATCTCAACCTCCTCAAATTATCGATCAAAAGTCATGCATCTGAAGGAGATTTTAAATGTGCCTGATTTATATTCCGTTGGACTTAGATTTATTTGACCTCCTAGAACCTCAACTGAGCATCTTTTGTAAGTCAGCTCACAATCTCTCGCAGCCTTCACACACTCCTCCAGTTTTTATTCTCTCTTATCTCGACTCTTGCTTAAGAGTGAGTACAGAACAAGTTATTCTACCATTCTTTCAAAGATGCGCACGTCACCAGCTGAAGCAGCGTTCATGCTTGATACCTACTCTTCATCCCTAGCTCCAGATATGGACAGCTCCAGGCTTTGTCCAAAGGAAGCCAGTCGACTCTTGGCTATCGATGCTGAATCGCCATGTCATGGTCGACGCATGAATTACGGGCTGCAGCATTTGCCACCAGTAAGAAATGACCTGGACATAGGAATTGCCGCTTCCCAGTCATTCTTTTCCTCCTCGAGCAGCTACAGTGACCCCGGAGTCATCGAAGCCAGCAATGACAACTCCGTTAACGTTCGGCAGGAAGGCATCCCCAAGAGCGACGTGGAGAGTGATTGGCCGCTCGGTGCCACACCAGCCTGGACTTCATTCTACGATCACGACGCCGTTCCATCAGCTTAGAAGGTTGATAATGCGGTCAAGGTGCCAGTCGGTGAAGGTTGTCAAACGTCACTGACTACTACACGTGAGATTGAAGTTTCTCCCTTTCATCAACTGCTGCCACAGACAATTCCCACCAACGAAAGCGACTGGCAGACTGTGGCAAGCGATCAAATCAATCCAGAGTTTCGACGCCAGTTCGAGCTTGGAAGTAGCTTGGCGGATTGCTCTGACACTGCACCGTCTTTGTTTAATGGGCAGAGCGCACCTAGAAATGGGAGAGGAGCGTGGTCGCACCCAATTGGAGACAATGTCTCCCGCGTGCCAGATCGAGCAGTAGAGTCATCCGACTGGCCTAGAACTGGCAAAATCCAGAAGCGAGTTGAAGGCTTCGCGCGCACGAACATGCGTCGCATTTCCAGCTCGTTGGACGACGTTTCTGCCTGTTGGTTAAGAGCAAGTAGAAGGTTTGAGGTATACCCATTCACTCGAAGCTTCGAAAGTCTCCATTCGGAAGCGCCATTACCTTTACTCCCTTTCCAAACACATACAAACGCCGGTCCAACATCAGCCCTGGCAGAATTTCGGGATGCTACAGAATACAGTTGGCCTGACAAAGTTGAATTACATGGCCCTCGCTTTTCGTTCCCGCTCATAAGCCTTCCAAAAGCAGCCCGGCTCCAGAACATGCGACGGGGTGAAGGAGAAGAAGACCACACTTATTCCGGCAGCTCCTTTGCAACTCGAGTTTGTTCGGGCACCGTAAGCTCGATATCAACCTTCAGTGAAACTCGCACGCCACTGTCGGCGCGATTCGCATCTCAATATGGCCATTCGAGCTATACCAACCATGAGTCTGGTGCAATCCGATTAGTTGCCAACTCTAACCAGAAGGGCATGGGTACGCAGATGTCGATAACGAGTCAAATGGTGGAACTAACAGATAGTATAGGTACCGACGAGGACTTGGGAGCCAGCATGTCGACCCTTCATTTGCTGGGACAGCATGGAGAATATGCACCAAAACGCAGAACTACAGATTCGATGGCGTCCATGTATCGTGATACAACCGACATACATGCGCTGACACCGAAACTGCTCCGTATCCGTGGATTTTCATCCAGCACTAGAGAAAGGAGAAATCAATGGCCTCATCTGGCTGCTCATGGAGTATTCTTCAGCCCATCGGAGGCGCAAATCATTGACACGGCGAGAGGGGACATTATGTACCGTCGTCGCTATTCTCGCGAGGATAGGGGACGACTCGGTACTATTTTTGTTTGCATCTTTGCTTTCACCACCGTCTTTCCCCTTGTTGGGCTTCTCGCCTTGATTGGCGTATTTAACACTACTATTTCTTGGTACACTCGTGGCGGAATGCATTCTTTGACTGAGGGGCAAAGAACCGTCTTGAAGAAGCAGCTGGTGATTGAGGGCATTGGCTATGGAGTTCTGATTATTGTTTTGGCAGTGCACTTTTCGGTTGGATTGTAAATTTGGGGTCCTCAATGGATTAATGGCCATAAATCAGGTATTTGACAGGCAGAACCGTAAAAGCAATTAGCAAATCAAGAAATGATAGCACGTGGCATGCCATTTAGCACCATAATGATCAAATTAAAGTGAAACGACCCCACCACTACGTTGAGTTCACGAGGTGGGGTAGGAGTGCCGTCATTGGAACAGCGATACCTCAAAGTTGTCCATTCACCTTCGAGCATCATCGGTTTGATTTGTACTGTGACAACATAAACCCTCGAGTGTGCTGAGATGACCGTCAAAGTATTTCTGTAGGTAGGATCGCCGCAGAGTTCGAGAGAGCGAACGCTGACCAACTGTTGCAGGACTGGCGCTTCTGGTGGGTAGTGGTTGCGTTTTGTGTCTGGTCATTACTACTAATATCACATAGGCTACGTTGGCGGTGACGCTCTTCACCATGTGTACACGGCCCATCCAGATTATGAGTACACGTTACTTGTTAAGAATGAGCAGCAAGCGGAGCCCATCAAGGCCAAGTACCCGAATGTCAAGTTTGTCTACGGCACGCTTGAGCAGTCTGACCTTGTAAGGGATACATGTCTAGATACACACGTCGTTATTCGTACGTTGATGGACGATTCATGGTTGGAATCTTGCTAACATCATGGAGACACGGCCGACTCTGCGGATAATGTTCCCGGCACTGTTGCCATCGCTAAGGGCTTGGAAGAAGGCCACTCCAAAGAAAATCCAGCATACTGGATCCATACATCCGGTACTGCTATTCTAAATTTCTACGATGCGGACAAGAAGCGATATGGAGAGGCACCAGTGCCTGAGGAAGCATATCACGATATCAAGGATATCAAGCGCCTCGTTAGCCTGCCCGACGACGCTCCCCATCGCAATGTCGACTTGATGGTTCAAGAGGTGCCTTCTGACATTGTCAAGGTGGCCATCATATCACCACCAACCATATATGATGCAGGTGCTGGTACGATTAGGACACTGAGCAGACAAGTCCCTCTACTTGTGCGAGTGACACTCAAGAATGGATATGCTCCCATCATTGGTGCTGGTAAGACGGAATGGGATCATGTAAACGTTTCCGATCTGGGAGACTTGTTTGTCAAGCTTCTAGATGCAAGCCAAGACTCATCAAAGAACGGTAACCCGGAGATCTTTGGACCGAACGCATATTATTTCGCAGAGAATGGAACGCACAAATGGGCAGAAGTTGCTGAATGGGTTGCTGAAGAATGTCACCGACAGGGATACATCTCTGAGCCTGCGACCAAGAAGGTGACTCTTGACGAAGCCACCGCTATCGGCGCCAGCAAAACATATGCATTGAATTCGAAGGGAACAGCGGAGCGGGCGAGGCAATATCTCGGTTGGCAGCCAAAGGGTAGGTCGTTGAAGGATTCGTTGGCAGATTTAGTGAAGGAAGAAGCTGAGAAGCTGAACTTGAAACCGAATAAAGAATAACATGTCAAGTGGGAGGCAAAGCAACATAGATAGAAACGGAAAATAGAGACGAGTCAATGCAGAATAGTTTCTTGAATCATATCAGTGTACCAAGATACGACAGGCGAGAATGTACTTTTCGCCTGAACTCGACGCTAAACCGAAATGGGCCCTTAGCGTGAATCTGTGGGCTAACCCCACCAACCTCTTTTTTTTGTGTGGGTGATTTTGGGCGGTAAAGACACGGCAAAAAAATTTGGTGCGCCGAGCTAGCAGTAGGCAAATGCGAAGGCGCAGGGAAAACAAAAAAAAAATGTCGAGGGGCCCTTGAAAATTCGCGGCACCCGGACCCAGCAACGCAGAAAATTTTGGCGGGCAGCCAGAGAATTTCTTTCACCGAAACCCCACGTTGCTCACTTTTCTCTCTCTTCTCTTTCTGCATCCTCTCTATTCCCTCTTCTCAACCGACTTCGGGTCTTTTCATCACATCCTTTTCCTTTATTCAAAATGGCGGACGAAGTTTACGACGGTGCCATTGGTATCGATTTGGGTACGTTTTGCTATCTCTCGCATCATTTTCTCGTTGGCGCCGTTGCCTGCGAAGTATTGATGCCGTCTCTCTCCGCCATTTGCCTCTCAACAAGAAATTGAGGCTGACCACGATTTTTTTCTTTCTATACAGGTACCACCTACTCTTGCGTTGCTACCTACGAGGGTACCAATGTCGAAATCATTGCCAACGAGCAGGGTTCTTTCACCACCCCTTCTTTCGTTTCCTTCACCGACAAGGAGCGTCTGATTGGTGAGGCTGCCAAGAACAATGCTGCCATGAACCCCAGAAACACCGTCTTCGATGCTAAGTGAGTTACATTTATGAAAGCCTTGGTCACTCTAGACGCATAAACAATTGTGTTGCTAACCACGTCTCACACAGGCGTCTTATCGGTCGCCGCTTCGATGACCCCACCGTCAAGAAGGATATCGAGTCTTGGCCCTTCAAGGTCGTTGACGATGGCACTCAGCCCAAGATTGAGGTTCAGTACCTCGGCGAGACCAAGTCTTTCTCTGCCCAGGAGATCTCCTCCATGGTCCTCCTCAAGGTATGTTGATGTCACTGCCCGCTTATACATATCTGCACACCCATATACTAACAACTTCCAACAGATGAAGGAGATTGCTGAGACCAAGCTCGGCAAGAAGGTCGAGAAGGCCGTCATCACTGTCCCTGCATACTTCAACGACAACCAGCGTCAGGCCACCAAGGACGCTGGTGCCATTTCTGGCCTCAACGTCCTCCGTATTATCAACGAGCCTACTGCCGCTGCCATTGCCTATGGTCTCGGTGCTGGTAAGTCCGAGAAGGAGCGCAACGTTCTCATCTACGATCTCGGTGGTGGTACTTTCGATGTTTCTCTTTTGAACATCCAGGGTGGTGTTTTCACCGTCAAGGCCACCGCTGGTGACACTCACTTGGGTGGTCAGGACTTCGACACCAACCTGCTCGAGCACTGCAAGAAGGAGTTCACCCGCAAGGCCAAGAAGGACCTCAGCGGCGATCCCCGTGCCCTCCGTCGTCTCCGTACTGCTTGCGAGCGTGCCAAGCGTACCCTCTCCAGCGGTGCCCAGGCCACCATTGAGATCGACTCTCTCTTCGATGGCGAGGACTTCACCATGAGCATCACCCGTGCCCGTTTCGAGGAGCTCAACGCCAAGGCTTTCTCTGGCACCCTTGAGCCTGTTGCTCAGGTCCTCAAGGACGCCGCCATTGAGAAGAGCGCCGTCGACGAGATCGTCCTCGTCGGTGGCTCCACCCGTATCCCCCGTATCCAGAAGCTCTTGTCCGAGTTCTTCGACGGTAAGAAGCTCGAGAAGAGCATCAACCCCGACGAAGCTGTAGCTTACGGCGCTGCCGTTCAAGCCGGAATCTTGTCTGGAAAGGCTACTTCTGCCGAGACTTCTGACCTCCTCTTGCTCGATGTCTGCCCCTTGTCCCTCGGTGTCGCCATGGAGGGTAACATTTTCGCTCCCGTCGTTCCCCGTGGACAGACTGTTCCTTGCTTGAAGAAGCGGTAAGTTTCCATCGTACTCTGCTTCATTATTACGATTTACTAACTCACTCACAGTACTTTCACCACTGTTGCCGACAACCAGCAGACCGTTCAGTTCCCCGTCTACCAGGGTGAGCGTGTCAACTGCGAGGACAACACTTCCCTGGGTGAATTCACCCTTGCTCCTATCCCCCCCATGCGCGCCGGTGAGGCCGTCCTTGAGTGTGTCTTCGAGGTCGACGTCAACGGTATCCTCAAGGTCACTGCCACTGAGAAGACCTCTGGTCGCAGCGCCAACATCACCATCTCCAACTCTGTCGGTAAGCTCTCCACCGCTGAGATCGAGAAGATGATCAGCGACGCCGAGAACTTCAAGAGCAACGATGAGGCTTTCAGCAAGCGCTTCGAGGCCAAGCAGCAGCTTGAGTCTTACATTGGCCGTGTTGAGGAGATCGTCTCCGACCAGACCCTCTCCCTCAAGTTGAAGCGTGGCCAGAAGGACAAGATTGAGGCTCAGATGAGCGATGCCATGGCCGCTCTTGAGCTCCAGGACAGCTCTGCTGAGGACCTGAAGAAGCAGGAGCTTGCCCTCAAGCGCCTCGTTACCAAGGCTATGACCTCCCGATAAATGTATCACTCCCCCAATGATTACGACATGGTGGAAGTGTTGCGTGTTTTGAGTAGATATCTACCTGGCTGATTCGGATTGAGTGGACATATATAGCGCTGGCCAGAGCTACGGTGTTATGGAGATTGACAAAAAGAATTCAAGGACAGCTATGATTTTTTGATGAATGATAGCTGCGCCCTTTGTTGTGACATGTTTCTAATTTTCAATTTTGGGACACACCTTCGACTAGAGGGTAGTCGAGGCACATGAAAAGTTCTGCATTTCATATTTCATCGGAGGCTTTGATGATGATGGATGACGACGATGCTGCGCAGAGTTGGATTGCAGCAGTTCACGACTTGCAAGGAACCAATGAACCTTGTGAATTTACGCATAGATTTGGTAGAATGGAAATGAATTCATATGTTTAATTGTAATTGCGCCAAGCGCCAATGATGCAAAACCATCTAATTCCAACGAAAAGCCTAATCATAGATGTCGTGGTCATCGTTGATACAACTAACAACATAACATTTCAGAATACAAGCCAAACGAGCTCGATTGGCTCAATGATCTGAACTAGCCTGATATATCTGATACAATATACTAGGGTGATTGGGAGTACGGAGACAACTTCCTCGGCTCCACACCTTGTTCATTGCAAGAGGTATTCTATCTCCAATGCACTCAGTGGACAAGAGGGCTGGCGGACAGAGATGAGGAGGCAGGAAATCAGCGTCGGCAGCAAGGAGGCTACCGTTTAGCCCGGAGTGCCGACCCGTCCGGCCACGGTGGCTAGCGGACATCTGGAGAATCGAAAGGTGGAGGAGGCTACTTGCCTCCGGCACTCGAAGCTGATCTCAGATGCATCTTTGAGTGGTCATCTTCAGTGCTCCAACCACGTTCTTCTGATGTGCTGTAGACAACTGCGTCTCAACAGGCTTACATTCAACTGTATACACCGGTACAATGAAGGTTATCGTCAAATTGAACTCCTCTTAATTGTCCAAATTATTATTGATTTATTGTAATTTATAGAAAGCAGCCGATTGCAGCTGATGAGCATATCATACGCGCAATTGCCCAGGTTGGCGACTTTTGCGGTGGATGGCCTGGCAGCAGACCCCACCACGAACTTCAACCATTCATCAACACGATGCAGTGCCCATAGCATGTCACCCCGACCCTGTGAGGCTCTCAACCTCATTGACTTGCCTATCGACTTATTGGCATTCATTCTACAGCCTCTAGTAACGCACACGGGTCGATTGTCACTGTGTGCGTGTCGTGATGGAAGGGCAATCCCAAGGTTGTCGCGAGAGCTGCTCTCTGTGCTACTGATTCACCCCTCCCTCCATGCCATTGCCAGTCCAATCCTCTATGGCGCCAACGAGTTTGAACTTGACCTAACCGGGCAGCATGGAACACATATTCGGAAAAGCCTGGAAACCGCCACAACATACATTATTAATGACAATGCCAGCCGCTACGTCATTGGCGACTATGCTGAGCAACGACTCCGAGACATGGGCTTGCTACGTGCCTTTATCATATCATCTGCAAGGCAAAAGATACAGCGACTGCATATCAGGCTCGACAAACTACGTGGATGGGTGCAGGAGCTACTGATCCCGTTGATATCAGACATGATTGTTCATGGCAGCCTGGCGGATTTCTCGGTAACGGTAGACTATCAATCTGGTGGTCGGAGGGTTGCCTCTTCACTCCTCCGTCCGCTGCTGCGGCAAGAGGGTAATGGCAGCAGCATTACTAGTGTTAACAGCCGAAACAAGAAAATGCCGGATGATATGAGCTTGTTTGCAAAGCCGCCGCTGGCGGGGATATTGTCCGTCTTGGCAGATCCGTATCTTAGAACAGCAAAGCTGTGGGTAATTGGGTCACACGGGGCTGCGTGGTGCGCGTTTCATGACGAGATGGATTGTGCGAAGCATCCTTCATCTAGGACTGAGATTGACTGGCGTGGCATAGTGAGACAGATGGGCACGGATCTTACTGTTGCTGTCGACTAGGTTAGACATGGCGGTCAAGCAATGGTTCCTCCGCGGCAGACGCAGACAGGGTCATTACGACGGCGGCGTTTTGTGTTGTTGTGCTGGCTTTGGCGTCATGTGACGAAGTAGCCTGTATTACGCTAGGCGCATTGAAGCCTAGGATGTAATGGAATTCCAATGACATGGATGAGATTACTGCAATGGCACGGTGTTGTTGTTGTTGTTCTTTAGTCATGAGGAAATCCTCTTCCTGCGGCAATATACCAAGGCTGCCATGCCCAGGTCTCTTCGCTGCCACTGCGCTAGTCTGGAACATGGGTCAGGTAAGATGAGATTTAGGACCCGGCAATGACACTTTATTTTCTGGGGCATCTGTTGAGGAGGGAATGGCTGGTTTGTGGAATTTGTCGTGGAAACTGCTCAAGGAAACGTAAATTGTCTTGGTCCTATCACTCTATTCCACCCACTGCGTCAAAGGGCTGCTGGCAATGATGCAAAACTGACCGCTCAGCCAGGATAGCGTCTTACCATGGCAATTAGGAGGAATGTACGAGGATGACAGCCTGATAGCGCACAGGATTCGATAGCCAGCTCAGCAATTATCAAGGTACTTGAGTCCCGAGGGCCGCGCTGTCTGATGCATGGGTCATCATAACTCAACAAATTTGCTGTGTCGGCCCGTGACACCCATCTGCAAAGTGACATATCTAGATAGTCAAAGTACCTTGCAAACAATCTCTTGGCATTCTGCCATGTATGTAGATCGCTAGATAAGGAGAGAATACGTGATTATCGAGAAAACAAAGCAAAAAATAAAATAAAAAATAAGATGAGGATTCCTTTCCATAGAGTGTCAATTCATCTATCATCGCGAGGAATAGTAAAATGAAAACAAAACGCAATATCATTTCGCTGTGCCCAGTTCAGTCCGTATCGGTTACAATCTTTTTTGCGTCGCCTTGTCCCTTAATGTAATAAAGATGCTTATTTTATATCCCGGAATTATTCGCCAACCTTTTGCTCGTATAAAAAGAAACCATCCCCCCCCCCCCCCCCTGTGTTGCGGTCGGTGTTACATCACTGTCTGACATGTAGTATGCTTGGATACCAGCGTTTCTTCTTTTGGGACAGTTTCGTCAGATAAGCTTGTATTTAGCTCGGCACACAAGTATCCACAAGTGTGTTACGGAGCTTGCCACGCCCAGGTTTTTATTTTCCTCCTTTTTTTTTTGTGTTTGTGTGTGTGTGTGTTTATGCCTTTGGCTCAGAGGGAACTTCGTAGAAGTCGGCCTTGTGGTCGTCGGTGTGCTCCCCCCAGTGGACAGGGCCGAGCTTGAGGACCCTGACTTGGCCACTGGTGCCAGAGGTTTCTGATGGCCTACGAGAGGAGGAGGCGTCGCTGATGGGGGCTGATTCGTCGCTGGCAAGACTGTCGCCCCTAGCGCGGGTCTTGTTCTGTGTTTGAGGGTAGGAGGAGGAGACGGTAGGAGCAAGAGAGAGGAACTCCATGAGGGGCTGGCGAGCCGAGGTAGAGACGTTTTGGTTGGAAGACATTGTGAAGTTGAAGTTGTGTGCTGGTGGTGGGATGATCTTTCGTGTAAGTCGAGATCTCAGTGGGTCAGATCTGGTGTGGTAGTGCTGGTAGAGGTTGTAGGTATAGGCAGGGAGAGTTGTAAGAGATGAATCAACAATAATTCGAGATGAGGAAGATGAGAAATGGCTTGAGATTCAATGGAAAGTCCTTCACCAACATCCCAAGGGGATACGCCAGCCCTTTTATGGGCAGGAAAAGTCAATGTCACACACACACACACATGAATGTGGGTTGTTCCGTACTACCGAAACCTGTGTGCAATAGCCTAGCCACCAAAGTATCGTCAGAACCCACTGCCGACTAGGGTGTGGTGTGGCCAAGCCAAAGCCAAACGTACGGGCTCTGGCATGTCCCAATTCCCCAAGGGGTGAGATAGCGTGCCGGGTATTACCAAGCTAACCTGGCGTGCAGAAGCACGTAAGAGGGGAAAGGAGGAATATCATTACTGCTTCGCCCCTGTAGGGGTTCGGATTGTTGCGGATAATTCGTCACCATTAAGAGACGGCCTCAGACGGCAGAAGAGCGTCCCACGTGCCTCTGTGCATCGCCGACTGGAAGGCTTTTGGAAGCTGGGCTTTTCTGCTGTGTAGCCAAGTCGTATGTTTGTTGTCAACTAGCATCAACTCCCTCGTCTCTGACGTGCGCTGCTGTGCCCTTGCCCCGTCTGGCCGGTCCTCCAACTTGTTTTCCTTCTTGACTTTGTGGAGGCGTAACATGGTCTCAATTGTCCTACGAATACTCTAAACTTTTCTTTCTGCTCTTTCTTTCAAAAAGAAAAAATGCCCTGCCGCATATATTCCAAGCTTCTCCGGATTGTTGAACGGGTTTCATGCTCTCAACCTGTTTATATCCCAACTGCAGGCTCATAATGCCATAAACGCCAGCCGAAACCAATTCTGAACTAATGGGCTGATGCAGGTCGAGTTGAACGCCCTGGAGTTATCATTAATTGATCCCTGAGATTAATGCGCGTGACGCTGTTATCCTTTCTGGATTCGTATCCTGCATCGCGTAGTTTTCGTTTCAAAGCGAAAAGTATTCGTTGCGTCTCGGGCTCAATCGGAGGCTCCCCAGAATGAGTGGTTGTCGTGTGTCTGCACACCCGTACCGAGGCAGTTATCAGGGTAGATGCTGCAAGATTCTCAGATGTCGCATGCATTCGCGGTGTGGTATGATAATTTGCCTCCGACCATCAATTATCGTGAATCTCTACCTAGGGACAAATATCTGGAATTTGACGGAGCATCGACTCTGCGCACCATTCCGGTACCAAGGGCATTCGGCCAACAGGATCTCAATTGCAAAGCGAATTTCATTCACGCGCGGTCATTTCGAAGTAGAATGATGACCCAATTATGATGACACATCTTTGCCAATAAGTTACATTTATCACTGGAAGAGCACGACGGTCTCGATCCACGCATCAACAGACGCCATTTGTGACAGAGTATAAGCCATCACTGGGTGCGGGCCACAGCACACCACTTTCTTACAATATAGCCCTTGGGCCGAATCCGTACTCTTTATGCCATGTACGAGCCCCCCGTCAAATTGTGTGTCAAAGAAATCATGTTTTTCAATCCATCAAGAGATGTTTACGCCATACAAAGCGGTAAAGAAGCTCTAAGAAGCTAGCTGCAACTACCCCCTCTACCAGCTAGCAGTCTGGGTCGTTCTGTTCAGGTCATTCGGAGCCAACCTGGGCCAAATTCGGTATTGAGTTCCAGTGTGGAGGCCGCGACCAGAGGGCACAAAGCACCAGATTCGCGAGGATAGTGGTAGAGGCTGTTTTGTCCTCGGGGCTGTTTCGCAATTGAACTCGAGTTGTGCGGTGTGATTGCGGCTTTCTAAGCGCCGCGAAAGCCATTAGCATTTGCTGTCTTCAGCACGGCCATGTGACAAAATTAAAGCATCTGATGTAGATGAAAATGATTCATCTCCGTCGCACAACAGGCGCTAGCAATCGACAGCTCCGGGAAAATGAGTGGCGTGGGTGGTAGCCTTGGGTTTTCCTACTTGTGTATTTTGAGCCCAACTGTAATTGCTCGAGGGTTGGGCAGTCAGATCCTTCCATCCCGCCCAGTCAGTTGCACCTCCCAATTTCAAGCGCAGCCAATAGGTGCATCTGTTCGCAGAGTCATTCGTCGAACTCTCACACATCCAACAACAGCTGTAGCTGCAGGCTGCAGGCTGCAGGCTGCAGAACAAGACAAAAGCCCGGGGTCCTTGTGACACTGCCAGTGAATGCATGTACAGTGCGCCATGGTTCCTGTCCAAATGTATCCTCCACAACGCCTGCCGGATATCAGTGGAGGCGGAGAGGGTCACCAGCATGGGTTACGGCGCTTATAGTCACTCTTCATTGGTGCTTCCACCAACGGCGCTGCTCAATCACATTGCTCAGATTGGCAGAGACTGCTTAAAGTCTAGGTTTTCATACTGCAGCGATAGTCTTTATTTTACTGATCATACGATGACGAGATGGGTTTTGGCTGGAACACGACGTTTCACTCTTTATCTCATGGACTATCAGTTGGATACCTTCCTCTAGAAACACGTAGACGCACAATTGATTAGAAGACAGTATATGCCGTAAGCTACAGTTTTTTGTTTGACTTACAACAGCCGATGTTGTATTAAAAGCATGTCTCAGTCTCGTGGCGCACTCATTGTAGAAAAGGCTTTGCTTCGTCGCATGAGTTGTCAAATATGAGCATATCACAGAGCTGAGCGGTGACACCGTCGCTTGCAATCCTATTGGAGCACTATCATCCACAGTGGAATCAATATGCTCCGGAAATATCAAGATCACTTGACAAACACCGGATGTACCAGGCATCTTTTCACTGATCTTCCAACCAACAGGTGGAGAACACCAGGCGACACCACTGAACAGTTCGGTGAGCCAGTATCTGCACCAGTGCATGGCAGGGGTATAAGCGACAAACCTGCCGCGACTAAACAGGCAGATGTCTTTGTGAGGAAGAGGAACATCCACCGAATTGGTGGCCCGTGGTAGCACTGAGAACTGGAAGGCGGCCGCATATGTGGTCGCATATCGACAATAGACGCCAAGCTCGATCAACAGCCGCGACAATACGACAAAAAGCATTCATGATTTGCCGACACTCCACTTTCTGCCTGTTAATCCAAGACGGTTTACTAAATTTGACTCGGATTTCTTCGTGGCATATCCCGGCATACAATGGCACTCGAGCCAACAACGGCTTTTAGAGTCGCTGGGGGCGGATGGGAGCCTGATTTGTTCACCCAGACGCGGTGTGCTGGATCGAATGCAGATATGATACGCCATTGTAAACCAAATTTTCCCTGCTCTTCTGAAGTCTAGTTCTGTTTCCGCCGGGATGCCGAGAAGCCCGTGACGGGGATGAAGCCCGACACAAGCCCAAGGTCGTGGCGCACTCTTCACCTCCTCTCTCCATGTCCCATTCTTTGAGAAAGAGGTGTGTCTATAGAGAAGGCCAAGGGCGCAGATGAAATGAAATTCACCAAGCCATGGCATAGGAACGGCATTGCGGTGTGCATGACGATCCTTCGCGCGATTCAAGGCTCGGCCACTGGTCGCCGCATCTCGCTGAAGTCCCCAACCGGCGAGGCAAATACAGAAGGAACTTGTCCCTTGGTGAACCGCATTTTCCTAAATTGCTGTTCAATTAGATTGATCGTCCGTGCTAATTGTGCCACACAAACTCCAATACAGTGATACCTACCGTCCCAACTACAAATCGTTGTGTCATCACTGCTCAGTGCTAAACACCGTCGTTATCTATAGCTACAAGGCTACCCGGTTTGGTCCAACTACAAGGAAGTCCCCAAGCACACTATGAGCGTACAATTCTATTAGCGTAATATTAGCGAGTCCCCTTTCCTCCGATCGCTTTCGGGGCTGTCGACTCTCGTGGCGCCAGGAGATTTCGATTTTGACTAAAGAGGCTGCGCGTCTTCATGCAGGCCGGGGAGCCGACGGCAGAAACTGTAACCAATGCGGTTTGTCGGTAAAGATGGAAAACATTCTGGCAACTTGCCTGTTGCCCCACGGTCTACTTCCGGGTTCTATGCATATCCCGTCTTGTACAAGTGCAGAGGTCCTTTTGCAAAGCTCATCCAATGTGACGCCTTACCATCCATGCCCATGGCGTTTTGGTCCACTCATGCCTGCAGCTCTGGCGCTTCAAGTAGCGCAACGGCGTCGATTACCGCCTGATATGCAAGCCGCAGAAAACTATCACCACGGGGAAACAGGATTCAGTCAGAAGGCGTCTTGATACAGGGGAACTAATTGTTGGGGCCAAGCCAAACGGGGGCCAAACACAGAGCTCCATCCGAGTTTCTACAGTTTGCGGTATTCTTTTCATCCAGAAAGTAGAGGAAGCTAAATTTTCCAGTTGCTGCAAATCAGTCAAACACATCGCTGAAATAGACGAGGCCACAGGTGACGCAGAGCTTGAGATCGCACCCTTGATCAAGCATGCAATTGGACAGCCCTTATGTCTTGTGATGGCTCCTGTGTTGGTCCAGATCCAATGCCTCGTGTTCGTGGTCACTGCGTCATCAAAGACCAGAGCAGCAAAGGCAATGTAGATCCGACTTTTGAGATGGTTGCCATGCCAAGTCTCATACTTGGCCAATGGCTGGCTCCTTTTCTCATGAATAGAACACGGCTATGAGACGGACTTTGTGGCTTTTACCCCAAATAGTTCAAGTCACAATTAGTTCTGGTCATGTGCGACATCATCCACTGCTAGCGGCTGTATCGGTTCAACGCTCAGGGTGCTGGCCGCTTTTGCTGCAGTTCTAGCGTACAAGTCCACTGGATTACAGCAAGTCACCAGCGACCTTTTGGCCGTTTTTACTGTGTAAAGAGCTGCTGCCGGCAGCGTATCATGGCCGCAAGCTTCGTCTGGTCCTGCTACGCCCTCAGCCCACAGAGCAGTATGTTGAGCATAAGCTGTTGTCATATTTTTCCCTGAAAGGAGCAATTTTGATAAAGGTCCACTCAGATCACTGGGAGGGAGCAAGTGGATGCAAGTGATTCGTCGGTGGTGAAGCAATCGGATTTGCTGAGCAGCAAGAGCTGAGAGCCAGAGCTTTGGTTAATGTGACAAGAAGGATGTGATTCCTACAGGGCTTGTCACACCACCCACTTCCTTGGACCCAGTTGTCTGCAGCATGGGCTGTGGATTGTGACGGGGGGGGCGAGGGAGGTTGCTCGCTGCATCCTGGTCTCACGTCGAATGGCGTCTGTCCGCCGTTTGCACACAGGTTCTTCGATGTGTCGTGGAGGTCGCTTCCTCACCTTGGTAACCTCTTGCACACGGGCGTATACGCGTGCACGCTTGCCTGCATGATGACACCAGACACAGGCTGGCCGTTATTCTGTTCCAGAGACTAGCGCAGACCTATGGCGAAGGGCTCCAAAATGAAGGCTTCATCCATCCCCACTGGCCAGGCAGCGTCCTCCGCTATTTTTGCCAATGGGCGACCACGGAGCACAATGCCTGGTGTTTGGATAGCGAGACGGAAGCGAGCAGTGGCCCGTTTAGCTAGCAGAGCAAGTGGACGCTAGTCACCGCCATCAGCAGCTTTGAGTAATTTCCTCACAGTCCGAAGTCCTCCTGAGTATCTTTGCTTCTTGCTGCATTCCGCCACTCTCATTGGCATTGCGATGCGCAGCCTCATTAGTGTACACGGTTGTTACCTTGAATCGCGGCCTTTGTCGAACGACTGGCGCTGGATGATTGGTTAGCCGCGCAAATTAATCAGCGTTCGACTCTGTGTAATACAACTCATCGAATCTGAGATACAAATCGCTGCGCCTGCTCCACAACAGGCATGGGTACACATTTCACTACTGCAGCCAAAAGGAGCTTGGGAAGCCATGCACACGTCCCCTGCACCGCCCACCGCTAGCAACGCCTAGTCCACTAGCGGGCAATTGGGTCAGGCCTGTTGGTCGCTTGTTAGTCCAGTTTTAGTGGCTGCCATGTCAAGGATCCCCCAAAGCCTTCTCGCGCATGTGGTCGGCCGCGCTCATCGGCCCTGTCGATTCCCTGTCACTCGCATACCTTTCGGGGATGCCAGCACCACCCCTTCTACTTTTGCCAAGTGAGAGCTAAGGTAGGCCATGGGAGGGCTGCCTTGACGTAGCTCAAACGGGCCAACACGATAGTCTAGCCTACCTGATCGGGATGGGGGGGACTTTGCTCCTCACGAGCCTGCTTTCGACACTGATGTCTACTTGCTTCTCTCCACGCCCCTCCCACACCCCTTTTCTTCTAACATTATTGATACAAACGCAATCGTTGGGAATTAAGCAAGACTACCGCCTGCAGGTTTCATGCATCTTGCTTTTCGTCACATACACGCACGCCCCCTCCAGCTCTCGGGCTGTACTCAGCGGCCACAGCGAGGGCCAAAAACGACGGGATCCTTCAACAGTCGGCTAGGGTCGATCGATGCCCGTAGTAAGTGGAAATTCTCGTCTTTGAACGGTGTTGCCCCTACAGGCTCGACCTGGTTTATACACTTAAGCCCGGGGTGATGGTAGCCTAAGTCAAAAGCGACCGCAAGGCGAGCAACGCCGTCTGGATCAATATAAACTCATGGTATTTCCACGTCCTATGTTTGAAATATTTAAGACGGCAGCTCTCGTCAGTTTTGTTTTTCATATCACCATTCTTCTTCTTCTTCATATTGTTTCAACTGAGAAGAACGTCTTGTTTCTGCATTGTCTATTGTCGTTCGCACCAAGACCAATAATCGACACTCCCATCTAACAAAACGCTATACATCACCACCACCGTCGTCGTTTCTCGAACGGACTGCCACAGCAAAGTCACTGTGCGATTCGTTCTCCATTTTGCACATAGTCATTGTTTGTTGTCTTTCAACAGAAGACAGAGCATCTAGACTACCTCCAGGACTCGAAAAGGCTTAGCACAAGGCAGCTCGTCGTCATGTGTATCTGGGTCACTACTCAACGATGGACAGGATGCGGCTGCACCGTTAAGTCGGAAGAGCAGAAGCCAACCTGTTCATGTTCAACAGAATCGAATCAAGGCGAACAGGTCTGGGATGGCTACTGCAACAGATCTGACTGTGCCAACCCAAAGAAGTGAGCCCGAAGGTGCGGTTACCATCCGTCACGAGCCAAGTAAGTTCCTGTCCAACTGCTTAGGGAGTGCCATGCCATGTAGCTGTCTTCAAGTTACAAGGAGCTCATCTCATTGGGCTACAACTCATGTACTGACAAGGGCCACGACAGTGAGAGATGAAGAAGCTACAACAAGCCACACGGCATCAGAAGATTTAAATGTCGGCAACGCAGCAACAGCATTTCAGCCCAGCGACTTTTTTCTTGGTGTTTTTTTTTTCTTTGTCTGTTTTTTTCTTGTGTTTATTTCTTTCTTATTCTTATTTTGTATCTTCTTTTTCTTTTCTTATTCTGGAATTCACATAGGCCCTGCTTGGTTCTTGGAAGCCACACAGATATCCCTGGTTCTTCTGGTTTCAACAGCTGAAAACCTTGGGTCGCTTTCTTTCATTTTATAGTCTTTTCAATGCTCACCTTTTTTTACCATTAAAATGTTGAAGTCTCGCCCTTGTGTGACCTTGGCATTTGTTTGCTCTTTCTCCTTTCGTGGCCATACAGTGTGCCGGTCTCGTAAAACGGTTATTGTTCTTCAGTTGCAATTTAGCTACGCCTGGGGTGACAGGAAGGGACCTTCGGGGAGCGTGTGGGTGGACAAACTTGAGTTTGGAGTTGAGGAAAGAAAGAAGGCAGGTATACTTTGAACTATGCAATCAAAGAGACTATGATTTTGGCAGATTTAAGGAGCTCACTGTGCAACCAAAGACCGTTCTTCATATTTTGCAAGCTCCCATGTACAGGTTGCATTCACAGTGACGACAATGGGAAAGTATGGATTGGTGGGTTTGTCTCTTTGAAAGCATTGGAGTATATGATTCAAGGTGCCTAAAGTAATGCCGAGCAGCAATGGAGGGCACGAAACGCATCAGAATATCAAACATACTTGGAGATTTGAAGGGGGGGCGTGACGATAAGGAGGAGTGAGGAGGAACGAGAGAAGCTGGCAAGGCAGCCAGGGACGGGCGCCTAGCACTGGGCAAACGGTGTCAAAGGTACAACAGCGTGGAGAAGCGCTTAGTAGCCTAACCAGTGAAAGGTTACACGACCTCAACGGCCCGCAGTATCTGCCTGGAGAGTGCTGTACATTGTGCGCCATGAGCCGGGATACAGTGCATGCAGCGGATGCGGGGCCCTATTACGGGGACAGACCGGACGGGGGATGAGCGAAGAATAGTGGATGAGATGGGGGCAGAGGGTGCCATTGTTTTAGTGGACGATACCACCTGCCGTTATGGTGTTGCCGCACCACACTGTCCAGTCCTTGCATAAGGCAGGACAGCTTCTGCCATGCCGTGCTGCACACTCATTGGATTCATGACTCTGTTGCATCAGTCTCGCCTCCTCCCTGCAATTGGGTTTGTCCAATTTGCGTGCCGGCATTGTAATATTATATAGTCCAAACGGGCAAGGATCCGTACCGTGCCACTCAAAAAGAGGATGAAAACCATCCGCTGTACTCTCGTGGTAAAGCAGCCAAATAATCAGGCTCGGCCGTGGCTTACACTTAGCGGGACAGGTGATGAAAACGCATACATCATCCCATCAGTAAGCTTCGGCTAGATTACGTCCTTGTTTGTAGCGGACGGACGTGCGACCTGGGGGGCGGGCGGGCAAAGATATTCAGCCGTATCTGTGTTAGCTTCGCACGGGAATTATTTAAGTACTTTGTTTGGAAAGGCAGATTTTGCGTTTGGCGATGAATGCGCATTTAGCATCGACTGTATCTTCGGATCTTTTTTTTTTTTTTAAACTCAGGAGAACCGGTACCTGATCTTGATTTGCCTTACAGCCTGGTGCATTACTGTGCGACTTTTGTGGTCTATTTTTATTTCAGTTTGTTTCGTTTCGTTTCGTTTTGTTTCAAATGACAATCCCCCTCCTTCTCGACGGCACACCACTACAGTCACGATTCATCTCATGACCAAGATGTATTTGTATTTGAAATCAGCCCCTGTTAAGAGCCGACGAGGTCTCTTAATGCTAAACAGAAATAGAAATAGAAATAGAAATAGAAATAGAAATAGAAATAGAAATAGAAATAGAAATAGAAATAGAAATAGAAATAGAAATAGAAATAGAAATAGACATTGTAACAAGCAAAGCGGGCGTTAGAAACAAGCACAATTCTGTAGACTGCCAAAAAAAAATTCTTGGGTTGCATCGGGGACAAAACTGGACGGCCGTTTAAACAGGCCACCTTTGGCGTATATGCGACCACCTGGCCGCATCCCAAGGCGTATTTTACCCTGACGCAAGCACTTTAACTTTCTTCTTCCTGTTCTTCATTTTCGACTTTGTAATGAACCGGGTCAATGACCGAGAGTTTTGACGAAAAAACGGCCTTGTCGCCATCATTTGTGACAGCTCGATGAACTGGAGGGGATGGGGCGCAAACACACGGACCACGGGATCCAAACGGGTGTATCCGCCGTCGTCGCCTTTGGTCTTTCGTCTGACATGAACAGCAACGCAGTAGATATCTGTCTTGCAGAGAGCGGCACGGCGCGCGGTGCGGTACCCAACGTGTACATCCGTCATCATTAGCATTCATACACAACCCCATCAGTTGAGCATCATCATCCCTGCAGCCAGTTTGGGGGCCAAGTAGCATTCTCCTCGGCCAGTCAGCCAATGAGGACGTCAAACAACAGCCAGCAATCTTGGACTCTGCCTATGAACATCACAAAAGCTCTGGTAGTAAAAACCAAACCACCATCGGAGCCCAACCAGCTCTCGTGAAATGGGACTCCCAGCCCTCAGTTGGGTACACATCCAACACAGACACGGTCACTCATCATGCTTAAGATTATTCCTCCTGCTAGCTCAATCCAGTGGGCCAACCACAAGAGTGATGATGCAAAATCAAATGGGGAATGTGATATACCAGGTTATCCATCAAGGACTCGCCACAGGGGCTGAACACGAAAAACGGCAAGCGACTTCGCAATTCCCATTCGCTCGACATGCACACGCGCGCACGCCCTCTCCCCCATCCCCGCCCGCTTATGCCTCCCCGTCCCTTGCCCTGTTCAAGAGAAATTGCTGCTAGCCATTGTCACCCTCCTTCCCTTGCCTACTTTGTGATTCAGACGCTTTTGCAAAAGAACCATCCATCCAACGTTCAGCACAGCTCGGCCTCATTTGCCTCCCCTTCATCCTTGTCAATAATACAGAACCGTCCCACCTCTACTGCGTCCCAGCCGCATGATCATCAATGCTTTCTTGAGCACATTGTCTATCTCCGCTGATTCTCTCTTCTCCTCTTGTCTTTTGCCTTCTCTTCCCCATCATTCTTTTGACGCCGTGCATGACTTCCCGCAGCACCCAATCGTCACGTGAGCCAACCTTCGTTCCAGCGCCGCGCCATTGGCAAAGCCTATATACATGCCGATGATGACAACAGAGCTCATTTCACACAATTAAGCAACAGGGCTTCCTGTTTTAATACATAGTTTACCCTTTATATTTGTTACCTAAAGAAAAGCACAACAAGAACAGACAACAAATAAACACAAGCACCTCGTAAACCCTATGCTGCTGACTCGTAAACTGTTCCTGCCCCTGCTGCAACGTATTTGACAATTCTGAAAGTGTTGCCTTGCTGCTATCCTCGATTTAGAAACACCCTCTCTTTTCGTTCTTGTTCTCTTGTTCGCTGCTCAGTCTCAAATGCATTAAAATTCTTTGCCTTTCCCATTTGTGTATTGTACAGCTAAGCGACCGTTTCAAATGCCTCTCTCCTCGCTTTAGCCACCACGGCCAACCTCAGCGGCCCTTTCTCAATCTGTCTGAGCCGGTCTGCTTCTTTTTTTTCTCCAACTTTACAATGGTACATTAAGATTTTCCTTCTTCTTCTTCTTTTTTTTCTCTTCTTCTTTTTCTCTTTTTTTTTGGCCCCTATGCGGCCGCTTCTCCCGTCTGTCATCATCCTCCTATATGGTATTTGACCTCAAAAGCGTCATGCTCTTCTAACCTCCTCCACATGATTTTAAAGAAAAATAACTTCTATCTTGCCACAGCGGCAAATGCTGCTTTTGTATAATAATAATAAGTAATAAAAAAAGGAAAATTCAAAAAACACAAATCGTTTTGTCGAATTCCAATCAACTTCTTGACTAGAGGTTAGACCAGCACTAGTCGTTTCTTGGCGAGCTGGGTGAGCTAGGGTCATACATGTTAGCTTTAGAACACAACTTATGAACCTCATGTGTTGGTAACACTTACTATTGATTGCCAGATCCAGGCTTGGATGGTCCAGGAGTGCTGGGCGAGAACGACGGAGACGTTGGCGAGTAGCTTGGGCTCGTCGGCGACTGCTGGTTGCCTGGGCTACGAGAGAAGCTCGGACTGGTTGGCGAGTACGCCTCTGGCGATGTTGGAGACCACGATGGCGACGCGGGCGAGTACGAGGGCGATGTTGCTCCAGCGCCGTGCAAATTGGGGGATGCAGGGCTGTAATTGGGACTTGCTGGAGAGTAACTTGGCGACGTTGGCGAGTTGTACTGCGCAGGAGACGTCGGTGAGTAGTGTCTCGGAGACGTTGGCGACGTCGGTGAGTAGCTTGGCGACGTTGGGCTGTAATTGGGGCTCGCTGGGCTGGTTGGACGCAACATCGGTGATGTTGGAGAGAACGAAGGAGACGAAGGACTGAAGGATGGCGAGGTAGCATATCTGCCACCACCGTCGATGAGAGGCGAGGTGGGCGAGTATCCAGCATTTGGGGACGTGGGCGAGTATCCGCCCATGTTGCCAAACGGAGATGTCGGCGATGTGCTGAAAGGGCTGGCCGCTCCAGGTTTGGAGTATGGGCTCATTCCACCCATACCGCCAAAACCTCCGTAGTCTGTGGCGAATCCAGCAGGGGTGTCCGATCCTGCGCCTTGGATAGGAGAGAAGTTGCCAGCAGCGGGCGAGTTCATGCTGAGATAACCCGAATCAGCCATCGGTGAGCCCGTGTCGTAAGGTGTTGCGGCGCCTTCAACATCTCCCTCCTTGACAGGCATGCCAGGCATAAGACCCATGCGAGAATTGTCAGAGATAACAGTCTCCAGCATCTTGGGATCCAAGTAGACATCAAAGTTGCCAGTACCCATTGGCGCCATCTGTCCCAGCATGACGTTCTCGGAGATACCACGGCAGTCATCCAATTCTCCAGTGGCTGCGGCTTCGAGCAAAATTTCCACAGTCTCTTCAAAGGAACAACGCATGAGGGCACCGGTGTCAGCACGGTTGATACCATGACGAGTGACGGCAGAAATGGTGCCTCTATAGGTCATAACATCAACCAGCAGCGCAATATGCCGATGGTTCACGTATGAACCGTCGAAGGCCAACACGTTCGTCAGTTCCTTGACTAAAGCCGCTCTGACGGCCTCCACGCCAAAGACTTCGCTGACCTGGTACAGATCGTTGGTATAGACTCTAGTGGGATCAACGCCGTCGACAGCGAGCACATCCCTGAGAGCGGAGCCACTGGTATCCAAGTACCACTGCGTGCAGCGCGGGTCATCTTTGAGAGCAAGCTCAGCGCCGTCCTCAAGCTCCACGAGGCGCGTACCCTTGGTCAAGAAAGCTCTCTCAACACCAGGTACACCTCGCAGAGTTAAAGTGTCCAATAGATGTGCTTCCAGTCTTTTCAACATGACATCATCTTCGATGCGTTTCTCACCATCTTCATCCTTTTCGCCATCTTGCTTAATGGTTCGGATACGAATGACTTGCTCATCAGCGTTGTTGTCACTGAAAATGACGGCTAAATCATTGGGATACTCTTCTTTGATTCTTTGGGCTACGTCATCAATCTTGATCTCCTTGTCAAGTAGCTTTTGTCGATCAAGAGTGATGCGCAGGAGCCAGCGCGACTGCTGGCTGGTCGTGTCTTGAGTATCATCAGGGATCAGGAAGTACGACTCAACCATATCCAAATCTTCAGCGATGCTGGTTGATTCCACGTCAGGATCGTAGTAAATCTCCGTCACAGACGTGATGGATCGCAGGTTGGTGTACTCAACCAAACTTCGGAGCTTCTTCGCTTGCTCTTGCTTGCCAAGAGGAGTATCCAGGTAGACAGCCATGCTAGGTGTCTTGATGTTCTTGGCCAAGTTCAGAATTTCTTTAAGACGGGGTACACCGAGTGTGACGTTTTTGGATGAAACACCAGCAAAATGGAACGTGTTGAGCGTCATCTGAGTGGCAGGCTCACCAATTGACTGTGCTGCTAACACGCCAACCATCTCACCAGGGTTGACGAACGAACGATCCCATCGGCTTTGCAGCTCACCCAGGATGTAATCGAAGGCCAATTTGTTAAGGCGGTGCTCTTTGACGATTTCCTTGAATGAAAGACGCGAGCGCAAAAGAGCCTTGAACAAGATCGTGGCGTTATGGTCGGCCGCCTGTGAAATAGCGTCTTTGCCTCGCACAATCTTCATGTTGCCCAACATGTTTTGAATAACGGGAACAACATCAGATGGTCGCAAGTTACTGCGGTCAGTTTCGCGAATATTGAAGGTACGCTTGGCCATTTCAATGATACGACCAACGTTGAGAGGCAGTTGCATCATTTCTTCGCCCAGCTTGGATTTATTGACCAGTCGAACCTCGCGACGGCACTTGACAAGCTCATCCCATTCCGAGTCTAAGAGATCCATGGATTCCTTGTCACCAGTCAACTCATTGCCATATTCATAATCTTTCTTGAACCACTCAGGCGGGCTGGCGAGGTCCAGACGATACTTCTTCTCAAAATCAGCATCGGACATCTTCAAAATGCCTAGGCGTTGCTTTTCGATGCACATGGCATCAAGACCATCTTCACCATAAAGGAACTGGATAATATCACCCAGCGAGTTACGGACAGTGCCATCATAGCCTGCGCTGAGATCTTCTAGTGCCTTGACAAGTCGTCGCTGAATATAACCAGTTTCAGCGGTCTTGACAGCAGTATCAATCAAACCTTCTCGACCAGCCATGGCGTGGAAGAAGAATTCGCTGGGAGTAAGGCCACGCAGGTAAGAGTTCTCAACGAAACCACGAGCTTCTGGGGAGTAGTCATCTTTGGTAAAGTGTGGTAGGGTACGGTACTTGAATCCGAAGGGAATACGCTTGCCTTCGACAATTTGCTGTCCTACCAATGCTGTCATCTGAGAAATATTGATAGAAGAACCCTTGGAACCGGATTCAGACATGGTGACAGCATTGTTGGAATCTTTCAGAGACTTCTGTGTGGTTGTACCAGCCTGATCACGAGCCTGGTTGAGAGCCATGGAAACCTTGTTTTCGAAGGTGGCTCGGACGTTCATGCCAGGTAGCGCCTCCAGCTCGTTTGCAGTAGCCTGGGCAGTCAGGCGCGCAACTTCGGCTTTCTGCGTGTCGATGTGGACTTGAATCTTTTCAATAGTCTGACGATCGGGCACTGTATCGCCGATACCAATACTGTGGCCAGTGTTCAAAAGCCAGTATGTGACGACTTGCTGAACACCGTTCAAAAACGCCATAGCTCCGTCAGGGCCGAGTTCATTGTACGACAAGTGCACAATACCGCCCGCGGCTGCGCCAACGTACTTCTTTTTCAAGAGACCATACATCAGCTCTCCGCCTTGAATCAGAAGTCCAGTATCGTTCAAGGGGATGTCAGTCTTGTCTTCTTGCGAAAACAGGCTGATCGCCTGAGGAATGACCATGCTAATAAGCTGCTTTCCTGTCCAGCGCGGACGCGGCTTGAGGATTGCAGGCTGGGGAATGACGCCGTCCCAGTTAGGAACCCAGAGCATCATGTTCATGACCATTTCTTTGTCAATGAAGGTATCACGACGGCACAGCTTGTAGACACCTGCCAGTGAATCTTGAACAATACCCATCAAAGGTCCGTTCTTCTGAGGAGAGACAATGTTATTGGGAACAAGACAAAGCTCCTTGACTTCAGCACGAGTCTCTTCCGTCTGAGGAACGTGCAAGTTCATCTCATCACCGTCGAAATCGGCGTTGTAGGGTGAAGTCACAGAAAGGTTCAGTCGGAAAGTAGAGTATGGCATGACGCGAACGCGATGACCCATCATAGACTCTTTATGCAAAGAGGGCTGTCGGTTGAAAATGATGTAATCACCGTCCATCAAGTGACGCTCAACCTTCCACCCGTACTCAAGAGAGAGTTGCGCTGCGCGCCTGTGATGTCGCAAATCAATGCGAACACCATCAGATCTGATGACATACTTGGCACCAGGGTGCTCGTTCGGGCCATTCTCCACAAGCTGATGAAGCTTGCCAATGTTGTAAGGAGTAACAGTCTCGGGGTATGTAAGTGTTCGAGCTATGCTTCGGGGAACACCGACCTCATGAAGAGAAAGGTTGGCATCTCCTGTAATGACAGTACGCGCGGAAAAGTCGACACGCTTACCCATCAAATTACCTCGAAGACGACCTTCCTTGCCCTTCAATCTTGCACGGATTGCCTTAACAGGACGGCCACTCTTTTGAAGAGCTCGAGGTTGGCCAGCAATATCATTATCCATATAGGTAGCAACGTGATATTGTAGAAGATCTTCAAAATCACGAGCAATGTGCTGGGGCGAACCTTCGCGGATGGCTTGCTTGACATTTCCATTGGCGCGAATGATATCGCCAAGCTTGTATGTCAAATCATCTTCGTTTCGCATACCAGTGCCAGTTCCATCCATAGAAATACTAGGACGCACAGGTGGTGGCGGAACCGGGAGAACAGTAATGATCATCCACTCTGGTCGTGCATAATCTGAATTCAATCCCATATTGCGAATATCGCGCTCAGAAATGCGGCGTAGAATGCCATGTGCCATCTCAGGCGTGATATTGACCGTCTCTTTCCTCTTAGGTCCGTCTTCTTGCGCAACTTCGAAAGCAGCTTTCAGCTGAAGAGCAGCCTGTCGCACCTGGGGTTGGACGTTGCCACAACCACCATGACCTTCGATCTTAGCAGGCTTCATGCCGGGTTGGAACTCCTCGTCCTTGTTGTTGTCTTGTCGCTCCTCGTTCTCGCATCGTCGCTTCTTTTTGCAAACGGCCCAGACGCGCTTGAATCGTAGCTTAGGATCTCGGGTGTTAATGGCAGCAACAAATTCGGGATCGCTCTGAAAGTAAAAGAAAAATTCAGGTTAGCAACAAAATTAAAAAGAATAGCGCAGAAGACGGGAGACCAACTTCATCAGCCAAAACTTTGCTACAGTTGTGGCAGACAATCTCCAAAATCTTCTTGACCTTCTTGATAAAACCAGGATGGTACACAGGCTTTGCCAGCTCAATATGGCCAAAGTGCCCGGGACATTCGCTCATGACTTGACTGCATGTTTTGCACTTGAAGCCGCGATCAATAGATCCCAAGAGAGGGTCATTGAGGCCACCATCGCGTGGCTTCGTCTTGCCTTCTTCCATCGTCTCTGGGTACAGAATGTGGCACACACTCATGCTCTTGATCTCTTCAGGAGACAGCATACCAAACTGAATCTCCTCGATCGTCTTGAGCGGCGCGCTCGAGTGCGTGAAGAAAAGGTTCGCCATCTTGATCGATTAATCGTCGTGAATCGCGCTGAAAATTGTCGAATCGCCACCAAATGGTGTTTAATCGGATCACCGTCTCTGAACGTGATTGCAGTCCAATCAAGGCAGAAAAAAAGTCGGAGGAGTCGAAAACGATTGAATCCTATCGCAGGAATTCAACAAGTCGATGAAATATATCCTTCTAGGATGAATGGCGGATGGCCTTCCACAGCGCCCGTCCTGGCCGACGGCCCAGGAGAACCTCAGGCTTATCTCCCCTTCGTCGCCACCCTGAAATCGTGGACAACGGCGATGATCGCGAGCGGCAGTATTTTCCAGCCGGTGAATTAAACGCTCGGGTGCACTGCGCTCGACGATCGACGCGCGTGATGATGATATTCGTGTTGTCGACAAAGTTTTGTCGTGAGTGAGATGAGGCGAACGGGGGCGCCTTGAAAGAATCGAGAGGAAACGTGCCTTTCTTTGGGGGAAGGGGCCCACTTTCCAGCGCCCGGCCACCCTGTAATCAAAATGTGTGCCTCAGGCATCTACGATAACGCAGTGCTAAAACTGGAGTAAAAGCGACTGTGACAAATTAAATTAAGTGAGCTAGTGTCTGATTTATGCCTGATGGTGTTGATATAAATTAGTCTCCTTGCACCAATTCACAGCTACTTGCTTCAGAACAATGCGCCCCAAGGCTATCGCGCCATCACCGCGATTGGCTGTCAAAGAACCACAGCTTCAGCGTTGACAACCTCTCGCCGATGAGTCAACAACCGTCACGATGCCAATCAAGTTGCGTCAGACACGATGAATTCGTTCTTTTCTGCTAAAAAAATTACTCGCTAATTATTGTTGATACATGTTTGGTCATTTCTTTTTGCTCTTTGACTTGCTTACAGCGCCTCCCTTTTTGGATGGCACAACGTTCTCGGCCACTCCGTGTGTTTCGCTTTGGTCATCGCCATAGCTTCTCCTGCGCATGGTCCCCGTTCCAACAGCAATAAACTCATCCTCGCTATCACTTTCGCCCAAGTTGAACAAAATCGGCATTCGAAAACCATCAGCACCGTATTCTGTTTTAGACGGATCCGGACTCAAAACATCCACGTCTTCATCTTCCGCATCGAGTCGCCTGCGGTGTATCTCTTCTTGCGCATAGATATCGAATTCATCCTCCTTTTCGATGTACTCAACGTTCTCTTCGACTTCGGCAAAGTCTGGCGCCAGCGCCGACCACTTTTGGGGGCTCACAACAGACCAGATATAGATGCGACCGGTTTCCATGCCACAGGCTGCAAGGAGGGCGCGAGTCGGGTGCCATTCTATCACACCCTGCTCTTCTTTTGGGTCCTTTAGCATGCAGACTAAACTACCATGGTTCCTCTCCCACACGTAGAGCTCGTGGTTATTATACGTTGATGCGGCGACGTATTCGCCGGTCGCGCTAAACGTCACATGGTTCCAAGAGAGTCTGTTGACAACATCCTGGAACTTATGTTCAAGAGGTATTTGAATCGTGTCGGGATCCAGGCCCTCCACAGACAAATTTGGAATGCGAAGAGTGCGGATAATGCGATCCTGTGAGTTGACTAGAAGCTCTCGTCCAGACCCCGTAAGCCGCAAGGTAGTTATCGCTCCAGCGCAGACCTTTTCGGAGTATATAATTTCGAGTGTCTTGACGTCTATGATATTGATCTTGCCTTTATTCGTACCAGCGATGATGTGATCTCCTGAAGCAGTCCACAGGGCAGATGTAGTCATTTGCTTTGCGTCCTCTTTCGCCTGTTTTTCTTTGAGGGCTGAATCTGCGTCGTCGTTATCTCGTTTCGGCGCTGATGGCAGAACGCGTTTCACGTCGACCGGCTCGTTGATATCGACAAGAACTGGTTGGTCTTCAAATATAGACGCGACGAATTGGAAGCTGGCTTCACATTAGCATGCAGTTCTCCTTCGTCCAGGAGCCATGACAGTGCACTTACTGGTCCCAAGGGTGAAGCTCAGCCATGAAAGCCGGCGCACGGAAGCGGACCTCCCGAAGTCTGCTTCCATCTTGCAGATCCCAAAGGATCGCTTTCCAGCCCTGGCACGCTGATAGCAGATACTGACCGCATCGCGACCAGCTAAGAAACGTGATACTCTTATTATGGCCTCGTAGCTTCTGTGCGACTCCCATAGTTTCCAAATCCCACACAATCACTGTGCCATCTGCTCGGCCTGATGCTAAATAGTCGCCATGGTGGTTGAACCGTAGAAATGTAGCATGTCCAGAACGAACGGTGCCTGTGATGCTTTCAGGGTAGTCCTGGAGCAGGTAGTCGTCTGAAAGTAATAGATTCATGCTTGCGCACAAATAATGGATCAATTTCACCGCAATGACTGCATCCAGGCATCTGTCAGGAGTCGTTGTGGCCTGGTTTGGTTGGGAAAATGTTCTTTGGAGCTGCCAGAAAACGCGGATCAAGCACACATGCCTGGGGCGTGACTTTGCTATAGCGCTGCCATGGTTTTGTTTGGCGCCCAGGCGTAACACCCCACCGCGGGGCAGACGAAAGCATCTTTTTCCAACCATGTCAAAGTAAAATGCTCTTTACTCACAACATAATTATATATTTACATCAGCTTTATTATGGCTAACTCAAAGTAAGATACCTGTTGGATCATCTCGAGAGCATTCATATCTAATATTCCACAGATTTGAATACGTGAGGGCTTTCGAGCAGCCTGACTCACTCTTGCAGAACACATGGATTGTCGTTCGAATAGATGGCAGGGCCTTCACAAAGTGAGCAAAAGATGGACATTGTCTGTTTATTACACTCTCGTCTAACATTACTAGAATGTGCGCCAGATATGAATTTCAAAAGCCAAATGATCGCAGGGCACTGGATGTCATGAATGCCGCAGCGAGAGCTGTCATGATTGACATTCCCGAAATCACGATTGGCTATGGTGTCAGCGACGAGTATAGGTATTGTACCAATTTCATTCTACAATATGAATATATCATTAATGGCAAGCAGTTTCGTATTTCACAAAACGAGTAACTTGTTTGAACGAAGAGCAAGGTAACACACTTCTCTGATAATCTTTTGATATCCAATATCTTACTCCGTTGTAGCAAACTCGTCAGTACGATCGTCTCTACATTTACAGCAAATTATATATATAACTGGCCTACATACTTTCCCAACATGCCTCTCACTAATCCACTACCTACCTTTGATGGTCGTGCAGTTTGCTATCCTAGCGTACAGAATCTGCGGGACTATCTCAGTTGGCGCCAGGTAGACTGTAAGTTATATCGAAGCGACAAAGCGAGTTTTACTGATGAATCCGAGGCCACATCAATAATCTTTACAATACGACCTTCTGGTCATTGGTACTGCTCGGGGAACTAGATAACAAGGAGGCTGAGAAAACATTGGCTGTAAGTTGAACAATGCAGCTCAGAATTTGTTCATTCTGACATAGCTCAGGGCACACTTGCGGCGGATAAAAATGAAATCCTCTTCTCCAGGTTCCACATCAACTATAACAACGAGCCTGAGATATTCAAGAAGGGTAGTGTAGTTTTCAGAGATGTAAGTCACATACTTTGGGTCTGTACTACCAGACTGCTGACTCTTTTCAGTATGAGCTTGTTGATCCAAACAGCCATCAAACTTCGGAGAAAATGGATGCTTTGGCAGAGCCCATCCAGCAATCAAAGACGCAGACAGAAAATGATAAGAAGCGCCGCTCAAAGGCAATGATAGTGGTGGAACACTTGGACATTATCAAGGACGACTTCTGGGACAGGCGCCCATGGATTCTGTCAAACAAGCCTGGAAAGATTCCGAAAGAAACATGAGTAAGAATAGTATTATGTCTATCGGGTATCATTAAGTCGTGGTGGGGAACGCCAATGATCAAAAACGCCGTGCAATGCAAAATGTAGAAATAAGTGTGCAAATATTCCATCCCGATAGCCCCTTATGATTTCGTTCGTTTCTTTTCCTTCTCTTCCCTTGCTTTTCTTTTCTTTCTTTTCTCTTCCTTTCTCGCTCTCCTTAATCTTTTCTCGTCTTTGGTAGAATCGTCCGAGCTTTCGCTGCTTTTGGACTTCTTCTTCGCCGCACGTTTTTTTACTCGTTCTTCTTTTCGCTGCTTCTTTGCTTCTTTTCTGGCACGTTTCTCGTCCTTGGTCTCCTCTTCGTGGGCGATGTTTTTGGCGATGTCGGCCATTGTTTGAGTAGGTGTATCGTCATCTGAATCCGAATCCGATGAGTCGTTCTCCAACGCCGAAAGTGTTCCCTCGAGGTAGCCACCGCGCACAAAAGATGCGTATAGCGAGTACCTTCCAAGTGATGCTTTCTCGATCGAGTTCAGTTTGCCAGTCGTAATAGTCTGGGTAACTCGGCCTTCTTTCGACGTGTCCAATCCCTGTAGCTGCTCGTCAAAGGCGTTCATCCACCATTGGTCACTTGTGAAGTGTTGCGTAGCACCGAGGCCCTTTGTGTTGTCCTTGCGATTCAGAAGAAGCGGTTTGGCGAGGCCAATTGAGTCGTCGGCCTTGTGGAGGGAATGGCCATGGCCTCTCCAGCCTTGGGCAGACAGAAGTGCGTGGGCATTCATGGTGAATACTGTAATATTAAAATAACCTTGCTGCCTTCCACCGTGCCTTACCACTTCTAAAGCAAAAAGCAATAGGTTTGGAAGTCTATTTGTCGTGGGTAGCAAGCCTAAAAAAAAAATATGAGCGTTGCTGAGGTCGCCTTTTTTTTAAGTGGGGTCGTCGGGGTAGCGTGTTGCATGTTCCGATAGCTACCCTGAAGCAGCGCGAAGATGCACTGACTGGCATTGTATTCTTCAAATCTCAACCTAAAATTGGCTCAGTTACATATCCTCGTGATAGAAACTTTTCAATTGTAAAGGTTTCATCGGAATACTTTAGTTTTCTCTAAGTTCTACTCTCTTGGCGGTGTCAATCAGCCAGCTTGTTATGCAAAGCCCCTCAACCCGCTACTCTACATTCCAGCACAATGGCCAGCGTGTCCACGACAAAACTGCTATAAAGCTTCTCAGTTTGCCGCCGGAGCGCCTGAACGATTGAGTATTGATAAGGCATCGACGCGCTAAAGATCACCACAAACAGGGAATCAGGAGATCCCAATGCTACAGGGCTACCTATTACAAGGCACTGACCCACAACTGAAATCGCCTACATAATGACGTAACGAGCCCTGCACATACTGGTTGAACATTGTATGAATACGTGGTTGGTTTGCATGTTGACTCCAACACCCATCATTCAACCGTAGAACGGCCATTGTGTACATTCGAAAGCAAATAAAACACTAAAGATGGCACCCCTCTGTGCAGACCCCCGCCAAATTGTTATATCTCTCGAACAGCAGCGTCGTCTGGAGTTGCTGCGCCTGGTTGATGATGTCTTGCTCTACATGACCTCACAGCAGCAGGCCAAGGTTGATGAGCTAGGCAACTTATCTGCAGAAAGCTCTGACGGAGAGGGTGAAGATACCAAAGAGATCGACGAGAAGACTGAAGCTTTGCACATTGAACCTGGACCCGAGGATGGCAGCCAGCCACATTCACCATCCCATTCGCCCAAGGAGGCCACAACACCAAAGACGGGAGCATTCAGCGGCGCTAATCTGCTGAAGAGCGTAAAGAGTGTTAAAATTCCGAACCCATGGAAGAAGGGTACCAGTGCTCCATCAAAGACGACCAGGAAAGCCGAAGAAATACAACTGGGAGCACTCAAATATATGGTAGAATGGCAGCAAGAGTTCATGCCGAAATTTGAAGAAATTGCTCGCGTCCAGGACAATCAAAAGATAGAGGCTGAGAGAAAAGCTCGCTTGGAGGCTCTAGAAACTGAAAAGACAGAAGCCAATGCACCAGAGAACCAAGCTGAGCAACAAGCGATCCAATCTGGAGACAAGCAGCACGATGAGGCAGAGGATTTGGCAGCACTGCAACAGTTTTACTTACCTATGCCGACGTCTTTGACAAAGCTATCACACCGCGACCGCAAGGAATGCATTAGTTGCATTCTTCTTCTTCTCCTCTCCACTGGAAAGTACTCGGGACATTCACGAGCCATGATACTCTATCTTGCATCCTCACTGAACATTCCCGAATCGTTTGTGGATAAAGAAGAATGTGAGATTACACAGTCTCTAATCGAGTCGTCTACAGCAGACCAGAGCCAAAAGGAGAATATGTCAGCGGAAGCTGAAGCCGCGAAGAGACAGCACGAGAACAAAATCTCTCGCATGTGGAAGGTTGGCCTAGCCTCGGTAGCTGGTGCTACTATCATTGGCGTGACGGGCGGTCTAGCCGCTCCCTTGGTCGCTGGTGCACTGGGTAGCATCCTCGGAGGTGTTGGTCTCGGTGGTGTAGCAAGTTTCCTGGGTATTTTCTGGATGAACGGAGCTCTTGTTGGAGCACTATTTGGTGCATATGGAGCTAAAATGACTGTAAGTTGCAAATTTCCACAAGGATACTTTTAACGCTAACTAAGATAGGGATCTATGATGGACAAATATGCAAAAGAAGTAGAGGATTTCCGTTTCATTCCTTTAGAAGCCGAGAAAAACCAAGCAGGTACCGATAAGACGACCCAAGACAACAAAAGCAGACGACTGCGTGTTACAATTGGAGTCAATGGATGGCTAAATAATGAAGAAGACATCACAAAGCCATGGCTTGCCCTCAGCGCAGATTCCGAAGTCTTCGCTCTACGATATGAGATGAAGACCCTCCTCGCTCTCGGCACTGCCCTCAAGGATCTTGTCCAATCCTTTGCATGGAAGGCCCTGAAAGTTGAAATCATCAAGCGTACGGTCTTGGCTACCCTCTTTGCAGCGTTGTGGCCTATCCAGGTACTTTCGCTCGCGTCCAACGTCGACAACCCCTTCAGCCACGCCAGCAACCGCTCCAAAAAAGCCGGACGGCTTCTCGCCGATGCGCTCATTAACAAGGTCCAAGGTGAACGACCAGTCACTCTCATCGGCTATTCTCTCGGCGCCGTAGCCATACACTCCTGTCTCCAATCGCTCGCTGAGCGACAAGCGTTCGGTCTCATCGACACGGTAGTCATCATTGGCGCCCCAGCCCCATCAGATTCAGCCCACTGGCGTACACTCCGCACCGTGGTTTCTGGTAAGATATTTAACGTGTATTCGGAAAATGACATGGTATTGGGCTTTGTATATCGTATGCACAGCCTCGCCATGGGTGTCGCAGGCCTTCAAGCTATCGAGGGCGTCGCCGAGGTCCACAACTTGAACCTCAGCGAGAAGGTCAGTGGCCACTTGCGATATCCCGAAATTATTGGTGAAATCTTGCGCAAGTGTGGTTTCGTCGGCATCGAAGCTGGAGAGGATATCGAAAAGGACGAGGTCATGAAGATGAAGCAAGACTACGCGGACGGGAAGCACATTGAGGATCTTCCTTTGGATGCGGGAGAAAACCCAAAGCTAGCAGCTTCCGAAGCAGCCCAAGAGAAACCTGAAATCAAGATGGCGGCGCATGAAGATGAGAAGCGAGTTCCTTTGGCCGTGGACAAGAAGGATGACGTTGTTGGTACCAACTCGACCGCCTTCATCTAAGCCGTCACTGGTCAGGAGGTATGGCGAGTGTATACACATTACACAAGAGAAACAAATTATTCATTCTAGACATTATCTTGAACTTAATGAAACTACTGCCTAAGGGACTCAGCGCAATGATATCAATAATCTCATCCTCGCTTCTGCTATCGTGATTCTGAAAGGTCTGTCGCTATTATGAAAGAAAAGAAAGAGAGGTAAGAAGAGGAAAGTAAAGTAAGGAAAGGGAGAACCTGCTGGAGTACTAAAATGTAAAAGAAACTGGTAAAAGACTGTAACGATCAAACGTTGGCAGAAATGACGGCAAGAAATCAAAATGAAGCGCAGGGCTATTGCTTCGAAAGGCCCTGAACAACATTGAAACTTTTAGAAGATTTGCAGCTTGGCAAAAGCCGTTTTGTGTTTGCTGCCCACGGATTCGCTGAATGGTATCATGAAAAATATAGAACAAGACAGTATTGCTGGTAACAGTGGTTCCAACCACATGTGTGTGGCAGGCAACATTCCAAGCCGCGAAGCAGCAGGAAGACTTGAAGTGAAAGCTCCAAATTGAGAATTCACTCACATCGGCTTAGGGTCGATTAACTCCAGACAGAGAAGGACTGCTAGTACCCTCCATATTGCCCGTCAGTTCGGCAACTCTAGCCTTGATACGAGCGACGCGAGATTCAATAGCTGAAGCATTATGTTAGTATTAGATCTGGAGACAAACATACTCTTTTACTCACTCTCTTCGCCACTGGTATCATCGTCCCCGTCCGATGTCTTGCTAGCGACGGTGTGGGATCGGTCGTCCGCTTGGCGTTGTGCAGCCCTATTCGCCGCGTTCTTACGGATCTGTGCCCATCGATCCTGTACACCTGGTCCCGCGCTCTGGCTCAGCTCATCCTTGGCACTGGACGCTGTGCCATTGCCTTCCCGGCGTGTTTTTTGACTAGTGGGAGTAGCTTCAACTTCATTATCATCTGATTCAGGGACAAAGGCAGGCTGTTCCACAAGAGGGCCTTGGTCAAATCGGCTGAACTCTTGCTTAGCCTCCGACGCATCGTCCGCGTTGATGTGCGGTGATTGGTCCTTGAAAGAACCTGATTGCTTCTCGACAGGCGATACTTCAGCTTGGGCCAAGTTGTCGTCGTTGAGAGTAGGCTCCGCATGTGCAGTATCTTCAACAGGGGAGGTTTCAGGGGAAATGGGTGTAAGCTCTGGTTCTTGAGCTGACGTAGTAAGCTGTTCTACCGACGTGCTATTCTCTGCATCTTGGGTCTCTTCTGCAGAAGTACTTGGTGCAGCTGACTTCTCAGTGTTAGCATCGTGCTCTTCCAACATTTTGTTTAAATCAGCGGAGTAACTGTCAGGCACTTTGGAAGAGCGGTTTTTGCGACTGAAAAGTTTGCGCAGAGGCCCTTTCTCTTTGGCTTCCTTGGCTTGGTTAAATCGCTGCTGCATGCCACTAGAAGATCTAGCTGGCGGTAAAGCTTGTGATGGATCTGCTGCAGGTGTCTCATCTTTTGGTGGTGGTGCTGGGCTGGATTCCTCAGCCTGTTGTGGCTCATTTGAAGAACCAGGATCTTGCTCATTGTCGGCCAAAGGCTCTGTGGGATGGGATGTAGATGCTTCCTGAGGCTGGCTGGATTCACTAATTGCAACATCAGGGGATGCAGCAGAAGCAGCGTTCACACTGTGATGAGCCTGGCTGGTAGCGTAGTCAAGCAAGTTAGAAGTTGACTGAGGGAGCGCGTGTCCTTTTCCAGCTTCCTCGTTGGACAGGTATGCATCCTTGACGGCACCCTTGTCGTACTTTTTAACCCACTTCAAGGCAGATGTTGCTTCTCCAGCAATCTGAGGCTGAAGAGCAAACACGCTGCTTGTCTTCTCCGACATCAAATCAGCGTCGTTGCGGCCGCGACGCTGTGCAGACAGGCTGTTTTGTGTATCCTGTTCCTGAATTGCTCGAAGTTGCACTGCCTTGGCATGAATCTTCGCTTGGGTTTCAGTGTCGATGCTAGTTTTGCTGTCGCTAGCGGCAAGTTGATCACGCTTCTTAGCAGAGATAGACTTGCGCCTGGAGACAGTTTTGCTACGTTTTGTCCAGCTAAAGAAGCCCTTCTTCTCGGCCATATATGCTCCGTCTTCAGGTTCCGGAGCTGCACCGGTAACAACTTCCTCCAGCACAAGCCACTGGCCATTGCCGATCTTTGTTTCGACAACTGCGCAACGACCGAATGCCGATTTCCTGACAGGGGTCTCTTCGGGAGCCAAGCTGTTCATCCACACCCACCAAAATGCGTCATCCAGCGCAAGTGTCGTGATACTTGCCAGCTCACCAGGTTCGAGTCGCTGATCTGACTCAAGGCGAGGACGATGAGATTGAGAGCTGCGCTGACGATTTTCTAGGTCAATGGGTGGCAGGACTTTGTCAGGTGGTAAAAGAACATTGGACTTCATAGCATTCTCATCATTGAAACCAGCAGACAGGAAATCAGCCCACGAGGGAGTGGTTGGTCGACCCAGGTCGTTGCAGCCGCTGGTGGGGCTGCTTTTCAAGCCAGTAGGGGGTTTGGGCTTGAGGAAGTCATTGGTGTCTTCAGTCTCTTCGTTCAGAGCACTCGAAAAGCCGATATCTTCGAAACGAGACCACGAGGCGTCTCGCAGGCTGGTGGAATGTTTGGCACTCGACACTTGAGATTGATTGGCAGCTGAAATAGCCTTCAACACACGGACACATTCTTCGGTGAGCGCTGAAACGGGGTCTTCATACTGAGAGAAACGTTGGAGGGTCACATCGGAGTCTCGGTACTGGAAATGACTTGCGCGCCTCAGTAGCGCAAATGGCGTGGGGGAGACACTGTCCACAATCATTACAAGCTTGTTCGTTTTAGTCACTAACAGGTTCGACGGCTGAGGAGGGTACTCGACTTCGCGCAGAAGCTTTTCGAGTGATCGAGGGATCATGGATATACCGCCCAGACCTAGCTCCGGAGTTTGTGAACGCAGGTAGGCGAAGAACAAGTGCGTCGTCGCATCTGCAGCCCTGTGTTGTATGTTAGCATCACCATGTTCCGGTTGCTAGGCTGTAGAAGATTTTGCTTACTTAGCCCAAGCCTTGTAGCCACCGTCAAAACCATTACTGGTTTCCTTGTGCTCGAATGCCCACCAAGCAGCCATTCTGGAAAGCTTGCGACCACCAAATCCGTTGGTGTTTGCATGAGCAGCAATGGCGGCCATCAGGTCAAAAAAGGTGAAGATGATGTTTTGGCGAGAGTCACTATCCACGCTCAAGGGTATGAAGGTTTTGAAAGCGTCACGATCCATCCTGGAGTCTGCCTATGGTTAGCATTTCACGTCATTGGGTGTCGCTGTCAAACAACATACCGTATTCTCCCACTTTAAACAGTTCATAAGCATCCCAGCTCACCACACCACCCTGCAATCTGCTCCAACACCACTTTATGATACCAGCCAAGACCTTTTACAGTTAGATTTTACTGAGCTGTGACGTGTCGTAGTTCACGTACCATGGGTTCAGCCATGCGCAATTCCTGAGTGAGCGGCTCCCCGCTGAGGCCAGGGTTGTTATCGAAGAAGTTGCGAATAAATGTTCGAACGCCGCTGGGATCTGAGGTTGGTCGAAACGGTAAAAGAAGAAAAGGGTGGTCAAGGCCTGTAGTTTTACCGTCAGCAAGTGTTCGATATCCAGTCCCGCAACTATCGGTATGGAGACGATAGCAGCAGCAATTTATACATACCACGAGCCTTGATTTCTTCAGTGCAGCATTTAATCAAGTCTTCAATTTCCTCCGGCTCAACTGATGGCCTGGTGTAGGCATCATCCCACTTCGGTTTGGCGGGCACAGAGTTCTCTAAGTCGTTAAGGGCATTCTTCTTTCTTTGCCTGGCATCGCGGGCCTTGTTAATGCGGGAAAATATCCCCGGCATGATGGGCTAAGATCGAGATATCTGCCTTTTCGTGAAATGCAATAGAATATGGTTTGGCAGAAGAGCGCGAGGCTGCAGATTGGCCGTTGTGGTGCGACCAAACGAATTATCGATGAAAGAATGACTTGTGAATAATAGGGGTAGCTTGAAGTCAAGCTGCCGATGGCAGGCTGGTACCGGTGCAAAAAAGAAAAAAGAAAAAAAGAATGTGGTTTTGCGAGGAGGAACAAAAAGCAATACCAGCAGGGCGAAGAAAGATAATCTCGTCTCAGTGGGCCATGGAAGGAGTGTATGTAAGTGATTGGCGTCTTAGCTGTTTCTCGCTCTGGAAACCCCCGCGACCCCTTGGAGTAGTTGGAGATGGAGGCAAGAGTGGGCTAATGTCGCAACCACCCGCTGGCTAGAGAAACTGTTGCCTCTTGCTATCAGATGATTCGAAGGAGGAGGAGGAGGAGAGAACAGCACAGAGGCCAAGGGGCAAAAAATAGGGGAATCTAGAAAAAACGACAGAGACAGACGGCTTCTGCTACTGAGTGGGAACCCTGTCTAATCTATGGTAGGTACTGTATTCGTTCTAGTGGCTCTCATGAATACAACATTAGAACAATTCAGGGGAGGGGGAGGGGGCATTGTGCCGCTGTGTGGCTACTCTCTATCGCCAGGATTAATTAGCTAGCTGGCCGCCAACGAAACAGCCCAGCTAGTCTATGTTTAGCCTTTGGAAGCCGCCGAGTCACCATTGACAAGGACAACGCAGCATTGAGATGGGGAGATTAATAAATGATTCTAGGGGACAAACGCTAACCCATGTGCTGTGGTTCAGTGCCCAGTAGCTCCATATTAGTGGAGCCACCTGCTGGCTTCGTGCAATCTAAACTTCTGGCCGTGCCTGAAATTCCCCACGCGGCAATCCTCTGGCCAAGCTAGTGTTGAGCCTGCCCCTGACTACTCGGGCCCAAGACTCTTGCAAGCGTCTGTTACTGGCTAACGGCTTTCTGGACAAGGCGCCCACCTGTGGACTGCGGTGCATCCTTCCAGCTTAAAATCATTGACACGGAATGTCGTTTCACCCATCTTTAATGTGAATTGAGCGCCTACACCTGTTGAACGTGTGCTTTGCCTGGGGGGATTGATTGCGAATGGAAGCAGCTCCTTGGATTCTGTTAGGCACGCATCATAACACAACTGGGCGCCAATGCGACTTGAAACATTCATTTTCACCGCCACACACACCACCATCAGGTTCGTAAATCATTGGCTCATGGCCTTTGTGTCACTGACATGAGTGGTGTGACACGCTCACCCAATCATATCTGCTTTTGTGAGCCAGAGAGCAGTGGCCAGCATATAAAGCAATTTTTATGTATGCAGTGATTGAAAGATTCATTGACATTATGCTCGCACGCTATGACTACCCAAACACGCCCGATTCGTTTGGACAGAGAAACACCAAAATGTGGCATCATATGTAAGAGGGTCTTATTTCTTTGCCTCTTCCTCGGCAAGCTTCAAAGCCTCCTCCAAAGCCTCCTCATCATCCGAATCGGCGTCTAAATCCGCTTCCGCTGGTTTCTTTTGAATGTTTTCCTTTTCCTCTTCAGTAGGCTTAGTGGCTGCAGGAGCTGGCTTGCTCAGAGTCGAATTGCCTTCTGCCAAGGCCCAGTCGATTTCCCCGGCATCTCCATATCGTGAAACCAACCATTCATTTGCTTTCTTGAAATGGCCACAATCGAAAAATCCCCTAGATGCGCTAAGCGGGCTGGGGTGGACACTCTGTAATACTAAGTGACGTTGCTTGTCGACTTTTACCACTCTCTTGCCGGCAGGAGTTCCCCATGCCATAAACACAACGCCTCTAGTTCTCTTTTGAGCAATCAAATCGATGACTTTCTGAGTAAATTTTTCCCATCCACGATTCGCGTGTGAGTTTGCCTCGTGAGCCCGTACTGTCAAACACGTGTTTAACATCAGCACTCCACGGTCAGCCCACGGAGTCAAGAGACCTGCATTTTTTGGAGGCTTGACAAACGCAGGATAGTCTTTCTGCAGCGCAATATACATATTTCGCAGGGAAGGCGGCGCTGGCGTAGGGGGTCGAACGGAGAACGCCATTCCGTGAGCTTGGTTAACGTTGTGGTAAGGGTCTTGTCCGACAATTACGACTTTGACTTCGTTGAATGGAGTGTGTCGAGACCTTTTCAGGTTAGCAACTATTCAGAGACAAATGCCACGGAAGCTTATGATCTCACCATGAATAGACATCTTCCTTAGGAGGGAACCACTTCTTTCCAGCCGTGGTTTCGCGGTCTAGGAACCGTTTTAATTCCAAGAATTCCTTGGTTGTAATGTCGTCTTTCAGCAGAGCCAGCCAGCTGTCATGTAAGGTTTCGATCTCAAGAGCTAACAGCTGCTTCTGCTCGGCAGTGAGACCGTCCACCCATTTCTGCTTGTCAAACTTGGCAGCAGGTGCTGCGGGAGCAGCCGCTGTTGTTGATGGCTTCGGTGCAGTTCCAAAGAAAGAGACAATGTTACCATTTGACTTGGGCTTCTTAGAGTCCGCGCTATTGGTAATATCGCCGGCTTTGCGTTTGAGGGTCGACATAACGATATATCGTTGGAATACTTGTCTGCACGACGGTACAGCACAAACTGGGGCAAATCTGAGTAATGCCGTGATGATGGTGATGTCCAAATGACGGTGAATATGATAGCGGGTAGAGAGAAGCAGTATCTCAGTAGTGAGGCTGTCAATTGGTTGTAAGGCGAACTATCAAGGTCTGAACATTGTACCAGGGGAACGCGACTGATGACCGTGAATAAAGTGGAGTGAACGCCTTTTTACGTGTGGTGGCTTTAATTGGTGGCCTTCAGCTTCCAGGCAACACCGCCTAGACATATGCCAAGCTAAAACATTCCGCCAAGAACTCGACTTTGGTGAACTACAGAGCGAATAAAATTAGTCTTTTATCTTAAATCGTCTTTTTCTTGGATACTTCGCACCACAGTAACATGCGTTCGTCCCAGGAAAACAAGAATTTGGAATCCTCTTCGCCGTGCGAAGCTGGCCTGTTGGGGTGCCAGAAAACATGAACAAGACATGTCCATACGTCTCAAGCGCGAAGATTCAACCAATTGGGGGTTCCCCTTCTTTTTCCCTTTGTTAACCGTGTACTAAATGTTCATTTCGATCCATTCGTATTGACGTTTTTTAATTTCTATTTTCATGGTGAGCTCTAGCATCGCCTATGATGAAGACTCACAGAGGTATTCCACGGACTTAATTTTGGCACACCTGCTGAGTAACCAGCAATGCGCAATTGCGGAGCCGAGTGTAGTGGAAGCTCCAAGCTGGCTTTATGGGGAAAGTTGACAACTGGTAAGATCAACTAGGAACAAGCAAACGACACAAGACCACTGAGCATCATAAGCAACACCACTTGAGTTGATGCTCTCTCTAACTATGTATTGATGAATTTCTGGCTACCTCTGTATAAAGTCTTTTAGCCCATCATGAAGGCTTCTGCTCTCTGCTTGCTTTGTATGGCACCCCTCGAACATCGCTCCTACGACACATGCTTACAACATAACAGTGCTCGCGCAGCTTGCTGTTGCAGCCCAGGATGAGGCGCAAAAGCCACTCAATCCTCCTTCCCAGGGCGATCCTAACATTGATGTTACAGAGTCGAATACAGATGTGTCTTCTGACCGCAGTTGGTCTGCCCCGAGGCAGCCCGGTTAGTAAAGCCAGTACCGAGCTTCCTTTTATTGTCGCTAATGAGCTGTTTTCCAGGAGCCGACCTTGTTGATTCAGCTTGGCTAGAACTTAACAAAATTCCTCGATCCTCGTATGCGAATCAACAACAATCCACGAGCCTATTGGGACGAGTGGCGAGGGCTCTGATTGGTGTGATACCATCGCGCCCTGAGGATGAATCCAATCCTCGCAAGCCATCCCTCAGCGGACCTTTGGCAGACGCGGTCGAACTTCTGCAGCAGGCAGCCAATCAGAACAACTCCGATGCCCTATATCTTCTGGCCGAGCTAAACTTGCTTGGCCTGTACAGTCACCCTCGAGATCTCAGAGCGGCGTTCCGCAATTACCAGCAACTGGCCGACGATCACGGAAACGAAACGGCCCAATTTCGACTAGGAATGTACTACTCTACAGGACTGGGAAATGTAGTTCCTCAAGATCAGGCTAAAGCTTTGCTATACTACACTTTCGCGGCTGTTAGAGGCTATCCACGAGCAGAAATGGCTGTCGCGTATCGTCACCACAGTGGTATCGGCACGCCCAAAAGCTGTGAGAATGCTCTCAGATACTACAAGAGCGTAGCTGATAAATCCATCAACTGGTATCGTTCAGGGCCTCCTGGCGGTATGTCTTGGGTACCGCAGTCATGGCGTATTTCGGATGACCATGGTGGTATATACGGTGAAGGAGCGAGTGCCTCTAGCGCGGGAGTGAATGCCTTCAAGCCCGGAGTTCACACCGATGCCAATGCAGCCATCGCTGATGTTATTGAATATTTGGATCTTATGTCTCAAAAGGGCGACTCCAAGGCGTCCTTCAACTTGGGAAGAATATACTACGAGGGACAGCGTGGCTTGGACCAAAATTTAGAACTGGCTCGCAAATACTTCTTCCTTGTAGCATCACGATACTGGAAGAAAGACCTTCGTGCGGTGGATGGAGCAAAGCAGCCCGTGGATAAAATTGCCGCCAAGGTGGCGGGGTACATTGGTCGAATGTATTTGAGGGGCGATGGTGTGAATCAAAACTTTGACAAGGCCAAGGCTTGGTTTGAACGAGGCAAAGCTCAGGGTGATGCTCAATCTCAGTATGGCTTGGGTTTGATGTTACTCAATGGCTATGGAGTAAAGGCCAACATCAAGTTGGCTTTGGAACTACTACGCGTATCGGCAGAACATGACTACGCACCAGCACATGTCCAAATGGGCAAGCTATATCTCGATCAAGGTGACCAAGAAGCCGTTAGAATCGCCAACAATCATTTTGAACTGGCCGCTAGATATGGAAATCTGGAGGCCAACTACTATCTCGCAGAGATGAGCTACCATGGCGTCGGCCGTGAAAAGCTCTGTGGAATGGCACTTGGTTATTACAAAAATGTTGCTGAAAAAGCAGAGCCATTAGTCTCTCCATGGACGTACGCAAATGAGGCTTACCAAAGTGGAGATTACGATTCAGCGTTTATTGGATATCTCACAGCGGCAGAGCAAGGCTATGAAAGAGCTCAGACAAACGTGGCATACATGCTTGATTCCAATCCTGGCAGCTTTTCCATTTCGGACTTGCTGCACAGCAAGAGATACCCCAGTCGCCTCTTGAACAACCCCAAACTGGCTCTCGTGTACTGGACCAGGTCATCCAGGCAGTCCCATGTTGACTCCTTAGTAAAGATGGGGGACTATTATTATTATGGTATCGGAGCGGCTAAGGATGTTAAGAAGGCTGTCCAGTGCTATACCGGCGCATCTGATTTCTCACAAAGCGCACAAGCTCTGTTCAACCTTGGGTGGATGCACGAGAATGGAGTTGGGCTAACACAAGATTTCCATCTTGCAAAACGATATTATGACCACGCTTTGGCGCTCAATAAGGAAGCGTACCTACCTGTAACCCTCAGTCTATTGAAGCTGCGAGTTCGGAGTGCTTGGAATACAATAACACGCGGACCTGTCCACTCCATTCAAGACGAGCCTCGTAAGTTGGCGAAGGAGTATATAATTATCAATGTATTATCACTAACGATGATAACAGGGAGAGGCAAAGAATGGTCTTTGTCCGAGTGGATCACCAACTTTTTGCACGATGACAACTTTTACTACGACGAAGAGCTGTACGATGACCTTTACGATGATGGAGCAGTAGAGGGAGACACTGATGAAAGCGACGTTCGAGACACAGTGCTAGAAAGTGTGCTTATTGCGAGTGTAGCAATGTCGCTCATGTTCCTCGTCTGGTGGAGGCAACGGATGCAACAGATTCGAGTCGAAGCTGAAGAAGATGCTCGACGTGATGCAAGACCGGTAGCAAACAATCCAGCTCTCGGACAAATAGAAGGTTTCCCCGCATGGGCAGCGGGAGGATTCGGTATATAGTGTCATTCAGAACGAAGAAGCAGTGTAATTTACTAGAATGAAAGCGATTGTTTTGTTTATAAATGTCGAGAAAAAGACCGAGCGTACATTTCGAGTACGAGATAAGTCTCATCTCCTCGAATTGAAACTGACATGAGTTTGCTATACTTGGAAAAGAACAGTAACGAATCGCTCATCACATAATTTGATCAAACGATCAGCACTCATTCGATTGGCTGTGGTAGCTGCGGTTTGATGCATTATTGATTATTGTCGCTGTGGAGGCAAACTGGCGCCGGCAGCGGTCACAGGCTGACGTTGACGGGGCGGCTGTGCCAAATGTGAAACCTCCCTTTTGTTACAGAACATTCTTACAACATCATCCTACAACGGTTCCCAAACAGCGCGGCCGTTTGAATATATTCCTCGGGCCATCTTCCTAACCTCTGTCTCCCTTTTGAAAACCAAATTACTTCTACCTCTATTACATCTGCCGATCGCAAGCGAACAGCGCGAGTTCTCGTGTCGACAGCATATCTCAACTATCTAGCCAATCGATTTATCAGACCGCTCGGCCATAAATATCAAACGAATAATCTGTACACGCAGGGCAAATCATCAAAATGGGTGTCGCAAATAAGCGATACACCTGCTACTACGAATTTGATGGCGACTGTAGCTTCTGGTTCAGTCAGGTGAGGACGCCAACCAGCGACACTTTTCGTCTCTCAGCTCTAACATCTTCAGACCGGACACACCATCAGATGGGTTATCTTTCTTGCTATCATTTTAGTTGTTCTTCTCTGGGTTGTTGGTGGATACTATCACGCCAAGATGCGTCTCAGAAAAGGCCTACAGCCTCTAGCATATCATCGGGTACGGACTTCGCCATTGCATCGCGACTTATGAACCAGTATCTAACTAGCTTGCCAGTGTCTTGTCGCTCGACGCCCTCCCCCTCCTCCTCAGACCTATCAGCCAAATGGCGGTGCATATGGATATTACAACCAAGACGCATATAACATGAACCACATGCCGCCACCCCCAGTCTACGACGGCCAACGACCACCAGAGTATCCTGCCGCTCCTCCCGATGGTGGCTCCAAGATCGACCCTTCACAATGGAGAACTGAACCAACCCGACGGCCCCAAGAGTCAAGCTCTGCGGCACAAGGTCTGGACAATATTGAAGCACCCCCCGGCCCTCCCCCAAGCCACTCGAGACCATAGAGGCGTAGACAGCGACGGCATATTTATGCGACCGGGTAACCAATTGACTTAGCTATGGTTTTAGTTGCTCTCCAATACATTTAATACACCCCTTACTTTTTTTTGTGCACTGGGATACATTTTGTATGCTTTTGGTGTCATTGTTTGACTAAAAACAATGAACAGATATTCGTAGGACTTTAGATTATAATACAGTATATCATTACATGTCATTGTCACCGACTTCTAGTCCATGTCCATGATGTCGCCATCGGCATCGAAATCGCTCTCCGTGCTATCTGTGGTATTTTTTGGTTCAGGATCTGAACTGCTGAATACTGGAGAATCATTGTCTGCTACCTGTCCTTCTCTGAGCCGCCGTCTCGCATCGATAATAGCTTTACGAACACCATCTTTTTCCTCTGGAACCGAAAGCGATTTGGGGTCACTATACAGAACAAGCTGCATACCAGCTAGTTCGCCATCTTGATTTGCCAATACTGATGGAGGTATTCTGTTTTCGCGCAGTCGTTTCTCGATGTCGGGTAGGAATACGAGCTTGCCGTCCCCTTCGTTTTCGCTATCAGATGAGAGCTCATCGTCTATGTTGTAGATATATACTTTATGTTTTGTGTCGTCTAGCTGCATATCATCATCCGGTCCACTTCGAAGCTCTGGCTGCGGCATCTTTAAGCTAGGGGATGTCCCTGAGCTTGGGCTTTCGACCGGGACGTAGAGCTTCGTTCCATCTTGCTCTAGAATATTGTCAGAACTTGCAAGTAAAACATACAATGGCAAAAACGAAATAAGACACAATGCCGAAAACAGTAAGCATACCAATGTTGAGTAAACTGAGTCTTTTGGATAGCCGCTCATTGTCTTGTGACTCAGCTTTTCTCTTGCGGCCTGTTTGCGCCTGGTCAGGTTGTGATTGCTGGTGGTGTTGCTCCATGTCTAAAGTGCGGGACACACGACACGACAAGGCGACTAGGGGAGATTACTCCTTTCAACATCACTTTTCGCGCCGGTGCAGTTCCCTCCTGCAAGCGAGTCGAGCTCCTTGAGCGAATCTGTCAACGGCACAAGGAACGCATAGACGCCCTACCACGGAGCCAGACACAGTGAATGGTTGGTTTTTGCTGAGACGAGGCAGTGGTGTTTCTACAGGTGCGGCCAGCTTCCAAGAGCTTCCAATTGGAGTCGTGTCACCCACACCGGATGTGGACGCACAGCACCCGCACTACTGTTGCCTGCAGGTTGACTGTGGCGAATGGGCGGCGCCCATGTCGCTGGAATGGTCCCCTAACAGTGGTGTGCGGTACCGGCCCCAGCGCGAGCACCTTTGTTAGCGTTAGCGCTACAGCAGCTGCCAGCATTGCTGCGAACAGCTGCGACTCGTCCACGCCAGTGAGTCAGGGTCGCCGTGGAGACTTTTTCTCCCACCATGACACCTCCACCACCACCAAATCTCTAATCACCCCGCTACATGATAACTGCGTTACTTCAACATCCACAGCCTCGACGCCCAGACTACGCAACCGAAGAAACTACAATACGACGGCACAACTGGCTACTAGAATATTTCAACCGAGGTTCTATTCTCAATTCAGAATGGCTGAGGTCAAATGGCCGGCGGCGCTTGTCCGCCAGACGTATCTCGAATTCTTCGAGAAGAGGGGCCACACGATAGGTATGGCAATGCGACCGATTCTTGCAGGGACGCAGTCTTATGAGGCTGTTTCCACTCAATCTGCTTGAATTTTGATGATGGACATTGCGTCAATGCGATTATTCATGCTAGAACTATGTTGCTAACTCTTGCCCAACAGTCCCTTCCGGCTCCGTTGTCCCTCACAATGACCCCACCTTGTTATTTACCAATGCGGGCATGAACCAGTTCAAGCCCATCTTCTTGGGCACTGTTGGCCAAACTGACCCCATGTCCAAGCTCAAGCGCGCGGTCGACAGTCAAAAGGTTATTCGAGCGGGAGGCAAGCACAACGATCTCGACGATGTAGGCAAGGACAGCTACCACCACACCTTCTTTGAGATGCTGGGCAACTGGTCATTCGGCGATTATTTCAAGAAAGAAGCAATTGAGATGTCTTGGGAGCTTCTCACCAAAGTCTACGGTCTCGACCCCGAACGACTATACGTTACATACTTCGAGGGCAATGCTGACATAGGCCTTGGACCTGATTTGGAAGCCAAGGAGCTGTGGAAGACGGTTGGCGTACCAGAGGAGCGTATCCTGCCAGGAGACATGAAGGATAACTTCTGGGAGATGGGTGACCAGGGACCTTGCGGTCCTTGCAGTGAAATCCATTACGACAAGATTGGTGGACGTAACGCTGCCAGCCTTGTCAACATGGACGATCCTATGGTTGTGGAAATCTGGAACCTCGTTTTCATGCAATTCAACCGCCAAGAAGATAAGAGTCTTAAGCCTCTTCCCGCGAAGCACATTGATACCGGTTTGGGATACGAGCGCCTCGTGTCTGCGCTACAAAACACCATTTCCAATTATGCAACTGACTGCTTCACCCCTCTGTTCAAGCAAATCGAGACTGTCACGGGTGCCAGACCTTACACCGACAAGTATGGCAAGGATGACGCTGATGGCATAGACACCGCTTATCGCGTTGTCGCTGATCACATTCGTACACTCTCTTTCTCCATTACCGATGGCGCCGTGCCTGATAGCGATGGCCGTGGCTACGTCGTTCGTCGTGTCCTGCGTCGCGGTGTCCGATACGCGCGCAAGTATCTTAATGCTGAGATTGGAAGCTTCTTCTCCAAGATTCTTCCTGCGCTCGTTGAGCAGGTCGGCACTCAGTTCCCCGATTTGGTTAAGAAGCAACAGGATATTAGTGAAATCCTGAATGAGGAAGAAGATGCTTTCTCCAGGACACTCGACCGTGGTGAAGCTCAATTCGAGAAGTACGCCGCCAAGGCATCCAAGGACGGTGTCAAGAAGCTGGATGGTGATGTTGTTTGGCGACTTTATGACACCTTTGGCTTCCCTGTCGATCTCACTAAGCTGATGGCTGAGGAGCGTGGTTTGGACATCGACGAGGCGGAAGTTGAAGATGCGCGACAGAAGGCCAAGGAGGCGAGCAAAGCTGTCAAGGACTCAGTTCAGACATTCACGAAACTCAACGTTCATCAGATCGCTGATCTCGAGCAGAAGCACAAGCTTCCCCGTACCGATGATGAGGCCAAGTACGTCAAGGGTGACAGCAAGGGCAAGGTGCAAATTATCTTTGATGGCAAGGATTTCAAAACTTCCACCAAAGACATTGCTCCAAACACAGCCATCGGTATTTTGCTCGACAAGACCAATTTCTATGCCGAATCTGGAGGTCAGGTTGCTGATACTGGACGAATTATTATCGACGACGTCGCGGAGTTCAAGGTCATGGATGTCCAAAACTATGGTGGTTTCATCCTGCACAATGGATACATTGACTATGGAACCCTGTCTGCTGGCGACGAAATCATTTGCGAGTACGACGAGCTGCGCCGCTCTCCCATTCGCAACAACCACTCTGCCACTCACATTCTCAACCACTCATTGCGCGAAGTCCTTGGTGAAGATGTCAACCAGAAGGGATCACTTGTTGACAATGAGAAGTTGCGATTCGATTTCTCTCACAAGGCTCAAGTAAAGATTGATGAACTGAAGAAGATTGAGGATTTGTCCAACGGTTATATCCGTCAAAACGGCAAGATCTACTCCAAGGATGTGGACCTTGACCTCGCTCGCGAGATTGAGGGTGTTCGCGCTGTCTTTGGCGAAACCTATCCTAACCCAGTCCGTGTCGTGTCTATCGGCATGGATATCGACACCATGCTTGCCGATCCCAAGAAGGAGGAGTGGCGCAAATACAGTGTGGAATTCTGCGGTGGCACTCACGTGGAGGAAGTTGGTCTGATTAAAGACCTCATTCTTGTAGAGGAGAGTGGTATTGCCAAGGGAATTCGCCGAATCATCGCTTACACTGGTGAGGCCGCTCACCAGGTACAACGTATTGCTGCTGAATTCTCTAAGAGACTTGAGGAACTCGAGGCTACGCCTTTTAGCACTGAAAAGGAGGCTCAGGTGAAGACTGTGTCTCAGGACCTCAGCCAACTTGTCATTTCTGCACTTACCAAGGACGAATTCAACCAGCGATTTAACAAGATCACTGCGTCTATTGTCACTGAGCAAAAGAAGAAGCAAAAAGCCGAAGCCAAGACTGCGCTGGATGCAGTTCTGAAGCACTTTGACGAGAACAAGGACGCTACATACTTCGTTGGCCGTTTGCCCATCTCTGCAAACTCGAGAGCGCTTACCGATGTTATCAAGCACTTTCAGTCCAAGGACAAGGATAAGTCTGTGCACCTGCTAGCCGGTAACGACGGCGAACCTGGTGTTGCCCATGCCGTTTATGTTGGAAAGGTATGAGAATCCCCAACCGCTGCTCTAATAGATATATGAATAAATGTACTAACAACTTTGGATATAGGGTCTCTCATCTCAAGGTGTCACTGCTGAACACTGGGCGGCAACAGTTTCCGAAGTTATTGGCGGAAAGGCAGGAGGCAAGGAGCCTATTCGCCAAGGACAGGGATCTAAGACGGACAAGATTGATGAGGGTGTCGAAACTGCGACGAAATGGCTCAGCGAAAAGCTGAAGATTTAATAAGCAAATGTATCTTGGCATGTACAAGATGAAGTAGCCACAGTAGTGAATTCGTATCTGGAGAAGGAAACTTGAAAATGAAGTTATTTTTGATCACCTTTCTTTTCACCTTGACTGGTAGAAGTTTTTACAACAAGTTAGGTGGTATTTATAATTCTGGGAGAATTTCACTCATATACACTAGCTCTATCGCTTCAATATTATACAGTGACCAGTACACTGGCGTTCTTGTAATGCGACAACAACGGATTCTCGCCGCTCCTTGTCTCCGTGTCCTCAACGTACGCCCAGCGTCTGAGGAAATCGCCGTGGGACATGACACGAGTCAATTTTCCGGTAATGGCTCGGTACATGGCCTCTGTGATTGCAAAATCGGTAGGGAAAAGAATATCAAAGTATCCTTGGTGGACCTATTGGTGATAAGAGTTAGCCAAGCTCTTCACATATCGAAGAAACGGTAGCCCTCTTTATTACTTACCAAAGGCGTAGTGACGGGGACCATTCGGCGATGGTATCTGGTCTGAACAACTGGCGCATTAAGACCCTTGACAGCTTGGGGCAAGCTATCAAAATCAGAAGTAACCAGTCGATGGGCTGGGAAGTATTTTTCCAGGACATCGAAGAACTGCATCAGCCGCGTTGGAATGTACTCTGCTTCGGACAGGTTGGCGGCAAATGGCATCTTGGTGGAGAGATAGCGAAGATATGGATTTGTGGGATACGGTCGTGGGTAGATGCCTCCCGTGGCGGCATGTCGAACTCGGAAGAACCTGGCTGCTACGGGATCTAGCTCATGAACGTAGAACTCGTAAAAGTCACCATCACCGTCGATGAGTACATGGCCCTGCATGGGCTCTTCGGTGCGTACATCATAGCGGATACCATCATGGGCAAAATTGTCAAACACTTCCATGGCGAGGAAGAAACATGGCGAAGGTTCGTACTGGTCCCATTCGAAGATTGAACGGTTGATGATTTGAACCTTGTCGACATGGCCGCGGGATTCGGCAGTTGACAATAGGTGGTTCTTTTGGAGGTCCGCGAGGGCCGGGGAGATCTCAATAATATTGTACTTTGTTCGCGCATAGACTTGGGGGTCAGCAGAGCGAATGTAGTCCAGAATGTTGAGCATGAGCGTGCCTCGGCCAGCCCCCATCTCGTATATCATAAGATCGTGATAAGGGTACGTGGTGAGACGATAGTTGGAGACCAGGTAGCGCGCGATTGCTTCCCCATAGAAGGGCCGGAATAGCTCTGTGGGTGTGTGCCAGAGCTGTCGTGTTGGGTTCTCGCCTTCGACATCGTCGAGTAAATCTTCGAACTCGGTGTAGCGGTTGCCCAACACGGATTGAAACTCGATCTCGTCTCGCATCGTGGCAAAGTCGAATGGTTCGCCAGGGCTGAAGATTACGGCCTGTTTCGAGAAATACCCATAGGACGGGTTATACAAACTATCTGTAGGAGCAGCAGAGTCAGCATGCAGTCACAGTTGAGGCAGGATAGTGTCAACTTGGCGCACCGTCTATGAAGTCTCGCAGAAGCATCTTGACTCGACGTGGTCGCTCAGATCTTTGCTTCAGCTCCTTCATGGAGATATATGGGTATTGTGCAAATTCTTCTGATCGATCTTCGGGTAATATATGCGTCCTTTGCTGCCAGCGACTCTCATTCGTCTTCATGCCTCGATCAATGGAAGCTCGCGTAGCATAGCTGCGCAGTCGTGGGACGGCGTTGAACCCATTGCGAATGGGATTGATTCGGCCCTGACAGCCTTGGGGACGATGTCGAAAGAGTTGGCGAAACAATTGAGCCACAATGGGCGAGTCCATAGCTGCAAAGCTGGGTCGTTTCCCCTGCGGACGTGAGGAGAGCGGGTGAGCTGTGATGGTGTGCAATGGAGAGCTCTCCAATTACGGGGAGGAAAATAATACAGCAGCCAAATTGCTCCTTTGTCGCATTCGCCAATAGGCGTGGCTGTCGCTGAATGCACAGTGGGACCCGCCCACTCACTGACCCAAAGACAGACAATGCCCTGCATGTTGGAGCTTGCATTTACATCTTTGTTTCACTTGCCACCACGTCATAGCAGGGCGCTTGTTTCCCTCGTAAACAACATTTTATTTTCTCAGTTTAGTTTTTTTTTTAAGATGACCTGAAGAGCAACGAGGGCTGGTTCAGTAGTATAGCTATGTCGTTGACCGATCACCCAAAAGCCTATGGCACGGCGGCCATTGCCATTGCCTTTGGTGCCGGAATATTGGTGACGTTGGGATTCAAGGACTTGTACCCAGATCTTGAAAGCAGATATCAAGATAAACGGCGGAAAAAGTCATTAGGGCCCAGAAGAGCCAGCCTGTTCTGGGGCACTCCCGTACAGCTTGAGGATCATGAAGAAACCCCGACGCTTGCTCATGACGGCATTGCTGGAAGCGGAATCGCAGGCTGCATTGGCAACACGCCCCTTGTCAAGATCCAATCGCTTTCTGAAGCTACAGGACGAACGATCCTGGCCAAGTGCGAGTTTTTGAATGGGGCTGGCAACAGCCCTAAAGACCGGGTAGCGCTCAGTCTAATTCAAGAAGCCGAAAGACAAGGATTGCTTACACCGCACCGTGGAGATACCATTTATGAGGGAACAGTGGGCAGTACAGGTATCTCACTAGCAACTTTGGCAAGAGCCATGGGATACAAGGCACACATTTGCATGCCAGATGACCAGAGCTTGGAGAAGTCCAATCTCCTGCTGCACTTGGGCGCAACAGTCGAGCGAGTGCGAGTCGCGCCAATCACCAGCCCAGACCACTTTGTCAACTTAGCTCGAAGGCGAGCAGAAGAACACGAAAAACTAGCAAATGACGGCAGCAAAGGATTTTTCGCTGATCAGTTTGAGAACCCGGCGAACTGGCATGCCCATGCGAGCACGACTGGGCCAGAAATTTGGAAACAGACCAAGGGCGACATGGACGCCTTTGTTGCTGGAGCTGGAACCGGCGGTACCATTGCTGGAGTGGCACGATACCTCAAGTTAGAAGCCAGGGCGGACAACCTCAGGATTGTACTCGCGGACCCCCAGGGAAGCGGACTGTACAACAAGATCAAGCACGGAGTCATGTACTCCGCGACAGAGAAGGAAGGCACTCGCAGGCGACAGCAGGTCGATTCAATGGTTGAAGGCATCGGTGTCAACCGTATTACCGAGAACTTCGAAGCCGGTAGAGACTTGATTGATGATGCTGTCAAAGTCACAGACGAGCAAGCTTGTCGAATGGCTCGCTGGCTCGTTGAAAAGGATGGCATCTTTGTCGGAAGCAGTAGCTCTGTCAACTGCGTTGCGGCAGTTGTGGCAGCAATGAGTCTACCCCCAGGCAGTCAAGTTGTTACCATGCTGTGTGATTCGGGCATTCGACATTTAAGCAAGTTTTGGAAGCATATTAAGGAAGAGGGCCTTGAGGATGAAGAAGCTAAAGATCTGTTCACAGAACTCAGTTTGCCACGAGAGTAGCCATTGTGTCACTTTATGTATGAATAATATGAATCGTAATAACGTCGCACATGTCCCAAATAGATAGCTGTCGTCTGGGATACACCGTTGTGTAAAGGTGTATTTAAGTACATAATAAAAAGCTGAAAGGATAAGAAAATCTGTTTTGCCCTGAACTCCATCCGTCCGCGCTAACCTTCTTTACAATGCGCAACTCCTCAATACAAGCTCTTTTGGTTGTGTAAGATAAAATATTACAGAGAATAAAAATCTGCCTCTCGCAAAACGCTGTCTCGCAGATGTAATCTCAGCCCCCTTGTTCGCATAGATCAAACGACAAGAAACACGCCAGCTATGAGGTTTATGAGAACTTCCAACGGTGGCCGCAATTCATGCACTCGCAGAACGTCGTCATAGGTTCATCGGCACTTCGTGTCTGGGCTTGCGTGTAGCTGACCTGCTTCTTCTTGCAGCGGCCGCACTCCAGACTGTCGCTGATGCTCTTTTCAGCCATGGGGACCTGCGCCTTCTTCATGTTCTCCTTCTCAAGCTCGAGTTCCTTTCTGCGCTGGTCGTCACTCTTAAGCTCATCATCGGTCATGGAGGCAAATTTGTCAGCCTCAATATCTCCAGTAAGAACGCGACGACCGAGATCCTTGTTGGACTTGTTCTTCAGGTTTGCAAAGAGAGATCGGATCTTCTTCTTGTAGTCGGCAGATTCGCTCTTGTATAAGATGAACGCGGCGTTTTCGACCGCCACTGCCTTGGCGATGACATCGGATTCCGATGCGGTGGAACGATAGGCAAGGCCATTATAGATGAGACCGATGCACTGGTTGCGCACATTTGAATCAGTGCGCTTGATATCCACTCCATCGCTATCGAACTTGCGCTTTTCAGGGTCACCAGAGAATGGTTTCTTCGAAGTACCCGAGCTGCCGGCGGCAGGTGATGACGTCGACGCAGCGGCTACCGGTGATCCCAACTTCGACTTGTGCTTGGAGTTCTTCTCCTGCTCAACGAGCTTCTTCCATTTGGTGACTAGTTCGGTGGCGGCGCGGGCAATGTCCTTGTTGGGGTTCGAACGGAGCTTGCCTACGATGACACCCGCTTTCGTGGCCTGGAAGAATCGAATCGTTAGTAACAGTGCTTGAAAAGGCTAGTCCAGAGACGAAGAGAAGAGCTGTTGCGCACACAACGGTCATGTTGGCAAACGCATATGTTTTGCGCAAACGTCGACCAGCCAGTAGCTCCAGTGTGAAATCAACTCCAATCTCTCCAGTCATGCATAAGCTGTAGATGATTAACTTACTCTCAGCATTTCCTCTGTAGGTGCAGCGTCCTTCTTCAAGCTGTTCAACAGCGTCAGGGCATTTTCTGGTGCCTCGTTGGCGGCCACAGTCTTATTCAACTGACGCACGCGCGTCTCCAACTCTCGCTGATCCATGGTGTTATCTGTAAATAGAAAAAAAGAAATGCACAAAACGTCTTCCAAATTTCGCCCAAATGCACAAAAAAAGAAAGCTGTCGACTATGAGGGGTCAAGTTGTAGGAGGAAAATCGCTTCACCAGAGCGTCACTGTGAACCACTGTCGCAATTGTGCCGCGTTAGAGAACGCGGTGCCGGAGCCGAGATTTAGCCGATGTATGGCAAATGTGCAGACAAAATGGGGAGGCGACCTGTACGTTGGGGCCTTGTCGTATCGAATCATACAAATCAGTGCCTACATGCTGGTTCAATATTCTTGAGAATGGTACGATTCAACTATTAAACAATGGATCTCTGACCAGTCTTACAGGCATGATTTGAAGTGTCTCCTCTTGGCGGGAGACCATAGAACCCTGTAGCGGCTCGCCTCGAAATATTCGCTTTGCGGCTTGCAGTTGGGATTTGCAGTGAATGGATAATACCATTATTTTGACATTCTTGCAATCACATCCCAACGTTGAATAGTAGTAGGGCGAATTCAAAGCAATACCAGCTGCCTTACATTGACACATTCAGCCTGTGGTACCACAATAGCTGTGGTACTGAGTCGGCAATCTCCAAAGCACGGAAAGGATAGTCTTCCCAACGGCAGTTCGGTTCAGCTGTCAATGTTATGCACAAGACAGTTCATACTATGCAATGGCTGCAACCGCCATCCGAAGCTGCACAACCTATCCAGCTACTAACATGCGACTCCGCGTCTTCGCCCACGAGACCGGGAAGCTGAGAGTGTAGCCTAGTGGCTTGGCCACTTTACCGAAAGAAGGCTAGGCGGCTCTCATCGTCCCTGTTGGGCGACGTCGAATGCGAAGACCCCTGACAAGCCTTGTAAGCTGAAGCGACAGCCACTGCCAATTCAACATTCCTTACCCTCGAACGAGTTGTGATCTGTCCCCCATGGGGAGAAACCCATAGTAATTAGATTTCAACTTGACCTCGGACATCGGAGCGACGGCATTTAAGAGGGTCTAGGAGGATTCAGTGAGATGACTATTGGTTCAGAAAATGGAAGCAATACACGGGTTCACTCCGGAGGTCTAAGATTATTTAAGAAGATGTCTTGCCCAGTCTTGTCAGGATTTTCCTTCGCGCTCTGCACTAAGCCCCGACTCTTGCAAACAGTCCAATAAAGTGTTCACTTCGTGAGTTGCCCAACTACAATGGCCCGCTTCACCTTCCACTTGCTGGCTACGCTGGCACTCTCAATCCTCACCAGTGCGGCGCCAACTCAACTGCAGAGCCGCAAAATGCCTACTCTGCCAAGTGAGGATTCCTTCTACAACGTGCCAAGCGATATCGACCAGGCCGAGCCTGGTCAGATCCTTCAACATCGTCTTCCACCCGCGCCGATTGCTGCATTTGGCCTAGACCCTGTCAAGCTCCAGGCAACACACCAGATTCAGTACCGCACAACCGATAGCCATGGCAATGCCACTGCTACCGTGCTCACTGTTATGATCCCACACAACGCAGATGCTAGCAAGGTGTTATCCTACCAGATTGCCGAAGATGCCGCATCAATCAACTGCAGCCCATCTTATGCTCTCCAACTAGAATCCGCTCGTGGACCTCTGCTCGGAACAATCGTTACACAAGCTGAGCTCCTCTTGATTGAAGCTGCTCTAGAGCAGGGATGGGTCGTCATTTCTGCCGACTTCGAAGGACCCAAAGGTGCGTATCTCGCCAATAAACTGGCAGGATATGCCACACTTGACGGCATTCGTGCCGCGCTCAACTCGGGCTCTTTCACCGGTATCAAGAGCAACCCTACGATTGCCATGTGGGGATACTCTGGTGGAAGTTTGGCAACTAACTTTGCCGCCGAATTGCAACCATCTTATGCGCCTGAGTTGAAGATTGCTGGAGCTGCAGTTGGAGGCACTGTCCCCAATATCACAAACGTGGTCACCACAATCAACCGTGGACCATTTGCTGGCCTCATTCCCACTGGAATTCTTGGCCTCTGCCAAGAATACCCAGAGCTGGATCGGGTTGTGAAGCAGCATCTCAAACCCGAGTATGCCGACAAGGTCAACAAAGTACTCAACCAGTGCTTGGCTGCCGACGCAGCAGGGTTCCCCTTCCAAGATGTTGTGTCGTATTTCGATGACAAGTCTTTGATTTACACCAACCCTATCGCTGTCAAAGTCCTGGCTGAGAATGCTCTGGGTCATTCAACACCAAAGATACCTCTTTTTTGGTACAAGTCTATCAACGACGAGGTATCCCCTATCGCGGACTCAGACAAGATAGTAGACAAATATTGCTCCAACGGTGCTTCTATTCAATACGAGAGAGATTTCTTCTCTGAGCATGGTAGTCTTGCTGTTACAGCTGCACCCAAGGCCCTGTCTTGGTTGAAGAAGGTTATGAATGGCCATGTGCCTGCAGGAGGTTGCACGAGGAAAACGGTTGCTTCGTCATTGTTGGACCCTTCTACCCTGGAAATTCTTCCCAAGTTTATTCTCGATGCACTGCTTGATCTGCTGCAGAAGCCAGTTGGGCCACTGTTTGGCTAGGGGGCGGAATTAGATCAAATAATAAAGAAATAAATTTTTGGTTGTCTGTCTCAAAAAGAAATCCTACATATGCCATCCGATGCCCGTAACATTCGGCCAGTCTTCAGCATCAAAACAGTGCTAGAGATTGGGCAATGGCCTGGGTTTCGAAGCCAACTCATGCGCTGCCTGAAAACGCAGCAGTTTCTCTTCTTCATTCGCACGAGCAACTAAGCATGCACCAAAAGGTCTTCCGTTATACCTCAGCTGTCCAATAGGGACTGTAGCGGTAGGATAACCTACAACACGTTAATCTTTCCACTCAGCCCAAAATATATTTGCTTCCATTCTTACCTGCTGCACATGCGTGAACACAGAATCCCGAGTCTACTGGGCCGACAAGCACGTCAACCCCATGCTCGTCAAATACTTTATCTAGGATCTCTTTGCCTTTCTCGCGAAGTAGTTTTTCCTGTTTCCCAATTTCCTCTGGGGACTCAGACATCTTCATGGACTTGATGAGATCAGTCTGTTCTGTGAAAGCTACATTGCTGTTAGAATACAAGACTGTAGCATTTGACGAGGACGAATAGTGTAATACTTACGTGCCGGCATCGCTTTGTCTTTATTATGTTCGTTGAACTTCACAAGCCCTTCAATATCACTAATAGGGCATCCTTCGAACAACTTGAGGAATTTTGGCAATGTGACGTGCTTGAATTCCCAATCTATCCTTGTCAGTGTCGAGCGAATGCAGATTAGCAATCTTTTCCTTACGGGCAAGAGATATAGTGTCCGGAAGAGCAGAAAGTTCTGAAACCGGGACTGGATATTTTACAGAAAGGCCGAAGTCTTGCAGAGACTTTGCCATAGCAGTGAAATCTTCCGCCTATGATGGTGTGAGTTGTTATAACCTTTCTCATGAGTGTAAGGACTTACCATTTGATCAGCAGAGCCCTCACGATCAGTGCACAATTCCTCTGATAATTTCCAGAGTTTTGGGTCGACAAACCCAGCAGACAGGCCGTCAAAAGCATTCTTGCTATCGAAGGAATAATCCTTGCCAAGTAGAAGTTGAGCCAACAGGCGCAAATCTTCTGCGCTTTTCGCCATTGGGCCAGGGCTGTCGTAGAATTCTGTCATGGTGTATAACCCAGTACAATCTTGAATGCCAACAGTTGGCTTGAGAGCATAAAGAGCATGTCGATTCGCAGGCGTAATGATGGAACCAATCGTCTCTGTTCCTAATCCGAGAGGACTAAATCCGGCAGCAATTGCCACAGCAGTGCCTGTTGAAGAACCACCTGGTGACTGCTATTTGTCAATACCATCTCACTGGATGAAACTGCGTTAAATTCCACCAACCGAATGTCCCAAGATCTTCTCTCCCTCTTCAATATTTCCGACGTAAGGCGACAACGTCTGACCACCATGAGCTGAGAAACCAGCCATTGTCATCATTTTCATGCCACACCATTCCTAGAAACCCCATTTTTGGTATCAGCGTTGAAGACAATTTACATTGTTTGAAGGATTGAAATTTACAGTCATGTTAGTTTTACCCGTAATAATCAATCCCGCATCAATCAGGCGCTGCACAATGGCAGAATTCTTTGCCGTTGTTGATCCAACAAGAGCAATTGATCCGCAGGTGGTACTCATACCGAGTTCTGGCCCGGTGATGAAGCAGTCCTGAGTTGCACTTAATTAGCTTGAAGCTATTACTCATGGTGGGTAAAGCTCAGACTCACTTTCAAGACAATTGGTATTCCGTGCAATATACTCCTCAACTTACCCTGCCTGCGCTCTTCATCAAGTGCCGCTGCAGCTGTAAGAACCTTCTCCCTTGGGGCAGGCGAGATAAACGCGTTTAGGAAAGCTTCGTGGCGGTCTATTTGTCCAAAATATTCTTTCATAATCTGGACGCTGGTGATATTGCCATCGTTCAGTTGCTGCCGCAAGTCTGCCGCGTTGGTTGACAAGACGTTGAATGGTGAGTTTGACATGGTTCAAAATTTTAGAATCGAAACAATTCGCAATTGTTGACACTTAGTACGAGAAGGCAACGAGATCTGGAAAACACAGTTGTGATAAAGGCCTACGGTTGTCCAAGGCAACAGCATAAGCCGACTGGCATCCACATTGTTCGAAAACCAGGCTCCGGCCGTAGCACCTTACACAACAGTGGCGATTGAGAAGGCAGTTGATTCTGACAATTTGCCAAGCCCGTAGTTTCAGCGCTCAGTACAAGTTATTGGGTCCAATCATTTACGTTGCCGCTGGGCTATATAGAAGACTACTTTATTATCTGCTCTACTCGTCTTGTCGAGCCGTTCTTCTTCGCTTGCTTGCTTCATCAGCTCCTTCACCAGCAACATTTGCTCTTAATCTATCTACTGCCGCCGCCATTCTCTTGCTCCCCTGAGCCTTCTGTCTAGGTGCGAATCCTTCTTTAGCTCCTACTCCAACTCCGCCACCAAAGAATCTAGTGATGTTGCTTTGTGTGCCTTCCATCTCCCGCTTGTTCATATCGCGAATGACTGGCACAAGGACCTCATCGGTGCGTTCTTTACTCCATCCGATCGTCGCCATGAGGAACTGTCTCAGCCCTTCAACGTCCGGGACGCCCCATTGGAACGCTTCGGAGCTATTATCAACTTCTGGATGCAAATATGCATCATATACCGCATGACTGGGAAATCCAGTGGGCAAGAACAGTTTTGTCGCTTGCGACTTTCTAAACTTCTTTCGAAATGGTGATGATGCATCTGCTTCTTTTGGGCGTGTTTGAGACTGCACTTCGTTCCACCAGTCTCGGAAGTGTTCAAGACCGTCTTTGCCCGGAAACTCAGATAAAATTTCAACTGCAGTAACAGGCCCAACGCCAGGGATACCCTCTGTGTAATCCGAACCCAGAAGATGAGCTAGAGAGATCAGCTGCTCTCGAGAAAGTGAAAGTTCTTTCTCGAGGTCCGAGCTTATGTAGCATTCTACAAACTTGTTCCCGTTGAACATATTCTTGTAGACGCGAGTGCCGCCAAAGAGGAAAGTATCTGAATCATCCGTGACAATGCCGTCTACAATGCCCAGTTTCACGAGTTCAGCGCATTGTGCTTCAGCTTCCATCGGAGCAGTTATGTATGGGATACCAAACAACCGCAACAAAGCCTGGCACTCTGTAATCATCACTTGCGTGACCTCATCAGCATCTCGACGGTCCTTCTTCTGCTGGTTGCGCAAAGCTCGTAGCTCTCGCTCGTAGTCTTCGCGGTTCTGTTGAGCAGGCTTCTTGTTTAGCTCGCTTGCAAATCGTGCGTGCTCTTCGGCTTCGAGGGCCATCTGTACCATGAGCTCTTCATCTTCCGGGTCGCTGAAGTCATCCATCTCAGCGTCACCGAACAGCTCATCGTCATCAACAACAGTGTTTTGTTCTGAAGCACCTGGCGCCTGTTGATTCTTTGATTCCTCGGCGACTATGCTTGCTTGCGCATATGCTGAGTTTGGCTCAGTGGCTTCCGCTAACCGGGCATCCGCTCCAGTCTCAATCTCAGTTATGGCTTCTGATATGTCAACATCCTCAAATTCGGGCTCTAGTGATTCTTCCTTTTCTGATTGCGGTTTTTCGTCTTGAAGTGTTTCATTTGGTTTTGTTGGAATTCCTTCTTGTTCCGCTGGTTCGTTGAGAACGGTTGGAGATGTAATTTGCTGTGGTGACTGCCTCGCGGATGCAATTTCTGAAAGTTTGTTTGGCTCTGGAGACGGTGGTACTTCTATGATTTGGATGTCATCGTCATCGTCTGACGACTCAATCTCAATCATGCGCTCTCTCATCCTTCGACGTTCTTCTTCTGCAGCCGCTTCACGATCCTCCGCATTAATTTCACGCTCCGCATCGCGCTGCTTCTGCATCGATTGTCTAATGTCGCTTTCATCGGCCAACCACGGAGGTAACGGCCGTGGTGCGTCTTCATCGGCAGCTCCCCCAGGCTCGAAGCCACCAGCTGCGATGTCTTCGTCCTCGGGCTTCTTCACAGATGCAATGGCTTCCTTTTGATCGCCAGCTGAGCGTTGGCTCTTGAATGGAGAAGAGCCCCAGCTTAACTTTGGGAAAGGAAGTGGTCCATCAAAGGGGTTCTTTTTGTTCTCAAACACCGGGCGAGGAGCCTTTGTGGGCTTTTTAGCTTGTCGAGAGCGGGCCATTATTGTCTGCATATCCTCATCACTGTCACTGTCATTATCGGCTATCGGCTGCTTGGCGGGTGGCGTTGGCATGTCGCTCCGCTTTGGAACAGCAGCATTGGCACGATTGTTGACGATATGAGCGATCATAGAGCCGCTACCACCCGATACTGGTTTGGGGACTGCGACAGCCTGCTGCTTCCATTCAGGAGCTGGAACGTCTTCGAAATCGGCGTCATCGGCGTCATCAACTTCATCTGACTCCTCTCCTATTGAGTGCTGATTCTGGAGCGACAGAGCTATAGCCCGACTCAAGTCGTCCTCTTCCTCTCTGTGCAGCCGCTGCTGATCTTCGCCCATTGCTTCAGAACTCCAAGTATTCTCAGCGGGCCCTCCGATAAAAAGGGACTCCTCCTCTTGGCTAGCATCAGCAGGCATGTCGGAATCGTACAACCGGTTTCTGCGGTCAGCGATCGCCTGAGCCGCTTGAGTACTAGACACACCAGCTTGGGAGAGCTTGGGTAGTCTATTCAAGCCTTCAATAGGCACATCTTCGAAATCTTCCAGGTCGTCTTCTTCCTCCTCTTCATCCTTTGTCTGATACTGTATTTCAATGGCATCCACATCGATTGGTTTATGAGCTTCGCCAATATCTTTTTCTTTGCTGACTACACCCAACGCCCACCCTCCCTCGACACCATCATTCTTGACAAGAATATACTCTCGATCACTTTCGCCTGCAACACGAGCGTTCACCCCAAGAGTGAGATCTGTACCGGTCATTCCAACTTCCTTCATGAGCATCTGCGTCAAATGATTTCTCTCTTTAACGCGTTCAATCTGAAATCGTGAAAATGCCATGCGGTCAGGAAACATATCGTCGAGCTGTTCTTTGCTTAGCCCCATTCTCAGTCGACTGCGTAGCCTAGCTGCGTTGAGAATGTTGTATCTGTCTGGGGGTGGCAAGCTCTTGAAGAAGTCACCGTCAAAGTCGATCTTGCTAAAATCATAGAGATTCACGTCTTCTCCTTCGTGGAATTGTCTAGCGTATTCCTCAAGTTCTTCTACGCTCATAATTCTCGGGTCTTCCGGCTTGCCCATTGACGCAATGCCACCATCAAGATCGGGCAGATGATATGCATCTTTTTTGTGAAACCTACGATTCTGTTGCCTCTCCTGTTGAGACATTCCGATTTCATCCACATACACAAAATCATTTGGGTCTGTGACCTGTAACTGCTCTTCAGCTCCAGGGGAAGCATCGCGCTGTCTTTGCCTCCTTTCATTCTCCTCCTGCGCCATTCTCTGCATCTGCACAGCGAGCAACTTGCCCGCCGTCTTCACAGCATCGTCTCTCCTACCCTCACGCCTACGTTGTCGCTTCTGAATAGTCACGCGCTTCAACGCTGGTGCGCCTCCATCAAACACAAAGACGGGCTGGATGCCGAACCATAGTAGTTTGCAGATACGGCGAAAGAAGCCCACGACGTGGGAATTTCGTAACGCATTGCCTTCCTTATCGCGTACTGCTTTGAGGAATTGATATATCCAAATCGACGCATCAACAGCGAGTCGCTTTCGATTCAATGTGGCAAGATTTGTCGGTCGCGCGCATGGCTGAACAACGGTCCAAAGACCATTCACGCCCATGGTGGGCAGTTAGCCGTCGGTTGCTAGTGCCGTGGTATCGATTCAATCGGTATTGAACTCAAATTGGAGGCACATGGTTTTGTGTTCCATTTCGAAGGATATTTTAGATATAACAAAAAGAAAATGGAACAGTTGAGGCTGTTCGCGCCGGCGTGAAAGGGTACAAATTCACGGTAGGAGATCATTAAAGTATGACGCACACAGTAAAGATGACAAGAGGTGGATCCGACGCCACTGCACAAGTTCACAGCCCGCCTCATCCCACCACCACTTCGATCTTGCATATGTGATCTCTCGCATTTACCTTAAGCCCATGTCCAGATTTCATAGTGGGCCTTCAAGAGATGGATCCTGATGAAGCCTATGGCTTCTTGTCGTCCCTTTTGAACAACAATCTTCGTGTTCTAACGACAGATGGGCGCCTTTTCTGGGGCTCATTCAAATGCACGGATCCAGTACGTTTGACCTCTGGCCAGTTGTTTCATTCTTCCACATAGAAATGTGAGGCTGTTGTGAGAATTATTACTGACGAAGCCGTCTACTAGGATCGAAATATTGTCTTGGCGCAAACATACGAATACCGATCTCCCAAGGGCTCAGGAATAGAGGCTGTCGGTTCGAAAGAACCAAGCAGCACCATCACGGATGATATGACGGCACGTTACCTTGGGCTTGTGGTTGTTCCTGGGCATCACATTGTTAAGTTGGAGGTAGATCGATTCGCGAGTCAAGTTAAGCCCCAACCTAGCCAAGTAGTGTAGTTTTTGCGAACGGCTTTGCTGGTTTCAGAATCTCATTCACATCATAGTAGTATGGAACATGGCAGTTTACGACGAATTTGTTTTTAATATTAAGACTTATGAATACACCAGGAAAGCTACCTACTAATCAAATAAGAATCTTTCGTAATCTCGGTACAAATGTATTCCTCCGCCATCATTCAACTCCGCCCATGAGCTGCTGCAATGCCCATATAAATTACCACTATTATACGCCAATCAATTTCCCTGCGCAGCCAATGTTTCGTTTTCACGTTGCATTGTTATTTTTTCTACTTTATTGGTATCGTGTATTGTTTTGGTCATTAAACAGCTTAGGCGACAACAGCCTCCTGGGTGCGGCCACGGGTCTCGCCGTTAAGGCCAGCATCGCTGTCGAGCTCATCCTCCTCCTCGCTGTCATCACGCTCGACCCAAGAGCCATTGTCGAGAGGAGCGTCCTGGCCGGAGAGGTCGTGGCCCTCGCCACGAGCACGGATGTTGTTACGACGGCGCTGAGAGAGAGTGCGAGAGCGGGTGGAGAGCTTAGAAGAGACAGCGGCGTTGGCAGTCACCCAGTTGGTGAGGGCATCCTCACAGTCTTGGATGATGGCTTTGCTAGCCTCGTATCCGTCATAAGCAGCGCGGGTCTCACCAGGAGTGACGGGAGTGTCATCGATGAGTTCTAGGAGATGCTTTCCGTAGCCAGCAATGATGGCGACCTTCTCGCAGTGCTCACGGAGAGCGTCGAATTGATAGGTGTATGCAGCCTTGACCTTCTCACGGGTGATGTTGGAGAGCTGGGCCTCGGCAACGAGGGATTCGGCTTCAGCACGGACAAGCTCCTGCTCGAGAACGACAATCTTGGGAGAGTTGGGCTCCTTGTACTTGAGCTGGGCGATCTGGTCGGTGATCTTTTGCTTGCCTACCAATTGTCAGCGATGCGTCACAGAATATATGTTACTAAGGAAAACTCACGATCACGGCTGGGCTGGACGGAAGCCTCGATGTTGCGGATGCTCTTCATGGTGATACGGTATTGGTCGTAGCGGTCGACGTACTGGTCCTCAAGCTCACCAATCTCGTAGAGCAGGACACCGAGCTTGTCGGTGACATCGGAAACATCTTCGTCACCACCCTCACCCCAGATGGAGAGTTGTTGCTAATCAGCAAGTTAGTAAGTTGTGGTCAATTTGGAGACCACGAGGTGGCAGTAGCTTTTATGACTTACAGCGACTTCCATGCGCTCCTTGGCAACGGTTTCCTGGCTTCGCATGACGTTCTTCTCCATCTTGACGAGCTGGGCGAGCTTCTTGGCCAAGTCAGGGCCGAAGGCACCACCAGCATTGCGGCGCAGGGCATGGCCTGTTACAAAAATGTATTAGCACTTGTCTTTGCTGGGCGGACAGGAGTTTGCTGTTGTACTCACCGATGCTGCTCTTGCCGAAGAGACGACCAGACTTGGTGGATGAGGGAGGAGGGGGAGGAGTCTGTAGCAATTTGTGTTAGAGATGACCGTGAACGATTGCGAGTCGGCGAGGACAGATACATACCTGGATCTGAGAGGCAGTGGGCGCACGAGAGGCGCGCATAGAATAGGTGCGATGCATTTTGAATGTAGAGGTAGACGCTTCAAGCGTTCAGTTGGGGTATCAAAGAAGTGTTTAGGAAAAGTAGAGTGAAGTTGCTGAAGATGTTGATGATCAGCACAGCAATAGAGATGTTATGGAGACGGCAATCGTACAGGATCAACCGAAGCAGAGATAGAAATTGAAAGAGGATTATTGAGAATATGATGGGGGGAGAGGGATGGGGCAGCACGGCGAGTACTTGTATGGAGGTGCGGTTGGCTAGTGTGACGGCGTCTGGGCGGAGCGGGTGTTTGAGAAGGGGATCATCAATTGGGAGCTGTTTGTTTCTACGGCTACGTCATCCTCGACCTACGGAGTGGGGCGGGTGGCTGTCCAACCAAGTTTTGGGCTCTCTGGGATTTTTGGAATTGGCGCTAAAGGCTACTCCGGGCAGGGGGAGTCACAAATTGGGAGCGAGAGGGTGTATGATAATTACTGCATGGAGGCAGAAGGAAGATAAAAAGGCGAGAACAATAACAATTGGCTACAAACGCCATTGGCCGTATTTGTCGGCGTCTTGTGCGGATGCTGGACACTGCAGTACCTAGCTGGAGAGCATTTCCGCACTCGATCCAAAGTATTGCTGTCATGCCTCGACAGTACTTGGACGGCAACCAGCACAGGGCACCGAATATGGAATATACCATGTACATGCAGAGCCACAAAAAGTCATCCCCAAAATAAATCCGCATGCGGCAGCGTAATCAATCATGAGAACTCCGAGAAGCTTTGGAGCTAGTACTTTTTGATAAAAATAATTCTATTTTCTGCCGCATATCACCATGAATCTGCAGTTCTTGTTACAGTGCCGCGCGCACAGGTTTCGTTTCAGGACCAAGCATGGCCAGAAGTGTATGACGGGACGAGAGACACGCATTGGAGGCATTGCACCTACCCAGATGTGCCGGAATTGCGTCAAGCACATGCGTCTCTACCGTAGCTACAGTGCACAGGAGACTTGCTCTATACTGGTACCTGCTAGCGGTACAGTAATAAGAGGTGACTCTTTGACATAGAACTTGGCTGCGTCAATATTTCATAGCGCTAGGCCATTCATTTCCCATCTCTTGGCCGTCCTCTTCCTGTCCCTGCTTACCCCCCTGTCAATCCTCACGCCAATCCCACTCGGCTTGTTTTCAGGCCGCTTATCCCTGGAGAAAAAAGATCCGTCCTGAGCCCTGAGCAAAGCCTCTCATTGCATGTTACAGTATCATTGGGCGGCTGAGATATTGCTAGTATAAAAGTTTCTCAAGAAAACAAGGAAAAGCTAATGACGTCGTGTTCCTTTCCACATCGATTAACTCATACTTGGCAACATTCCGCCGGGAATAACGGATGCTGGATAGCACAAAACCTTTCCACAATGGACAATCCTGGCAGGCCGTGGTCGTGCGTTGCCACAGCAGCCCTCCACATCTTGGGCCAGCATAGCCACGCTGGTGCCTTGCATTCTGTAGATCTCACGCCAGCCAACCGATGGCGCTCCAGGCTAGCAGTATCTGACACCCACGTCAGGATCTTGTAACAAGTCCATCAAATTCATTGGAATCTGTGTGCTGAGGTTTCAGGCGCCTCTGCACGGAACATGTCAGTACACACACATGGCCCACGGCCACTGTTCGAGTGCCTGGGGCGTTTCAATTGCATTTTGATCAATTGAGACTGGTGGCGCAACGAAAGAATACCGTATTTCTTGTCTTGTCTTTTCGCCTTTTTGGGAAACTACGGGCCCCTGCCCGTAGTTGTTGTCTCCGCTGAGTGTTAAAATGGCATCATAGTGCATGCCACTGACTTAATAGTGTCTTATCATTGGTCGACCAAGGACTAGGACAAGTCCAATTACTGAATCTCTTAGCGCATAATCGCCAGCGGCATTATGTTGGCTCTTGCCTCTTCTTTGTCGTTCCACTATTAAATAACGAGCTGTTGAAACGCGACATTGACGCCTTTCACAGACTTGGTGTGTTGCTGTATTGAAATATTACTTGATTTAGAGGACTTCTCAGATTCTCATGCGGCATAGTTATCATATACTGTACTCCGCCATATATTCAGTCTAGAAATCCGCCCATGATCACCACAGCATCGAAAAGTAATATTTAGAAAGCACTGGAAATATCAAGACATTAGATTAAACCGACTATCAGCATCATAGATACTGTAAACTCTTTATGCCACCATATTCATGGTCGTTATACAAACTGCAGGGTATCTGGCTACACTTACACGTGACAAGGCAAACGCGACCAAGTCACCGCGATAAGCTCAAAGAAGGCCTTATCGGTCATCAAGCGGGCTTTGAGTAGCTCAAACGCGCCAGTCTACGACATACTGTCACATATGCCTTAAACTCGCCCTGCCCGTTACCATCACCACGCAATCCCTTTAATATCGCGAAGTCTTTTGTCATTCGCCAGCACCCGACCTGTCGTATGCGATTCAACTGGTCGAATTCGTAGCATGATCCCTACGGTTACGCCACCACATCCTGCGGGTGGGATGGGAAAGACAACGACGACATCGTAACTCGAGAGGGGCCGTGGTTTGATTCCCTCGAGAAGACAAAATAAACCAATATCCCCGAACATCTGAAAGTGACGCGCGCGCACAGTACCCAAGTTTAATATACCAAGATGGTAAACGCAAACCTCCGTGCTTCCCCGGCGCGAAGGGCGTCTGGGTTCCAAACTGCTGGCGTTCGGGACTCCCCGTTAACAAGGAACGCAATGGATATCAAGAAACCCATAAGCCCCCCGCCAATCAGGCGACAAGCGACGATACCCTCAAATCGCACATCAGAGTACATACCAGCGACAAATGGATCGACATTCAATGACGATGACCACAGTGCGCAAGCTATGGATTCAGAATCTCGACAGTCGCAGCCTCCAACTGATCACACCTGGGCCACCGTCAGCGATGTAGCGGATCAAATGAAGTATTTACTCGAGGAAATTCAACAGAAGCATGCAGAGGCAGTATCGTACGCAATTGAGTCGACCGTAGCGACTGAGAAACGTGTGTTGCATGGTAAAGATCTGTTTGCTCAATTTTCGAGCCAACCGGTGACCGAGAAGAGTGACAGGACAATGCGAGTCAAAGCTAAGGTATGTAATTCCTACTCATACGCACTTTCAATACTAACAAGCATAAAGCAACACCTTAAACACAAGAAGGACCACCGCGATGAATACTTCAAGCCGATCGTCATCAAAACCAACAAAGAACGGGTGCCGAGATATCGATTCCACCACGCGAATATCAAAAAGAATCTTCTTACTCCCAACACTATGCTGACGTTTGTGCCACACCTGCGCGACTTGGAAAGCAACGAAGAAAACATGTACAACATGTGGCTGAAAGAATTGGAAGAGATCGATAGGAAGTCAGGTTTCAAGCCGATGAACCGAGAAGATAAATACGCCGTGACAGTTCAGACAGAGAGGGCCGCTCAGGTTTGCCTCTGGCTCGATAAATGGCTGGAGTCGTTAGCCATACCACACTGCACAAAAGCTGCCTTGGTAACTTATCTCGTGCCGCAATTCTCGGAAGATGCCATCGACAAGGATGAAATTCTGAAATTCTATACCAATGGTATGGATGCCGCCGCTCAAGCCGAAGCATTGGCAGCGGCGCAGTTTTTCGTAAATGCCTTGGACCTTGCCTTCAAAAAGGACCAGCCTCCACATGAGCATATTGACCTGCGCAAGGTGATGCGACTTTACACTCACCCTTTAACAAGACTCTTGCCCAAGGACGATACTGATCAGATCGAAACCGAATACGAAATCGCGAACAAGAACTTAGCTACATATTGTGATCTTGGCTGTCTGATCTGTTTCAGCCATTCTTGCGAACATGGTGAATATAACGACAAGAACTATAAGTGCAACTTCTCGATCTCATCCAGAGATAGTCTTCTAGTTGACCTGCAACGGCAAAGGCAAAGGAATGGGCCCAGAAAAGCCTTAGATGTGCCACTACAACACCCGCTTTGTCACAGGGAATGCTATCATGAGACAAAGCGAGTTGAGGTTGCCAGTCAGCAGACCTGGACAGACGACGACATCATTGTTCTGCGGTCCGTATATCTCACGGCAACAACGAGCAAAATCAGACGAGACCCCATTTGTCTTGCTGCTGATTTTCTTGATCGATATTGTTTCGAAGTCTATGCAAAGTTCCAAACGCTTCAAATCACCCTGGATCATCCCCCTGGCACACCGCAAAGAGCATCGAACGTAAAGGCATTGTCCTGGTACGATCGTCACAAGAAGGTGCTCCTGGGTGATTGGCAAGATCATACCATCGCCCACGAACATCAGTCCCGCGACCAGTTTGAGCCGTGCTCTCACGATGGAGCATGTACAACACAAAATTGTAAATGTGCTGCTGCTGGGGTGCTGTGCGACAAGTACTGTGGATGCACTGTTGAAACTTGCGCCTACAAGTTCACAGGCTGTGCTTGCCACTCCATAGGCAAAACCTGTCAAACGAAACAGAAGGATCGGCCTTGCATCTGCTTACAACTCAACAGAGAGTGTGACCCTGATCTTTGCGGAACCTGTGGTGTGGTTGACCGAGCTGATCCAGATAATGCTGGCGACGAGTGGCTTCATGCCATTGGCTGTCAGAACTGTGACCTTCAACGCGGCAAAAGCAAATCCGTCATCTTGGGTAAGAGCCAGCTTGACGGCTGTGGATATGGTCTTTTTGCTGCAGAAGACATCGCTCAAGAAGATTTTGTTATCGAATACGTTGGCGAGCTTATTACGCACGATGAAGGTGTCCGCCGAGAGGCCCGCCGTGGTGATGTGTTCAATGAGAAATCCAATATCTCTTATGTATTCACTCTTCTGGAGCAAGAGGGTATTTGGGTTGATGCTGCAATGGACGGAAATTTAAGTCGATACATAAATCATGCCGTTCAGCGCTGCAACATCATGCCTCAGATTATTCTGGTCAACGGCGAATACCGCATCAAGTTCACTGCCCTTCGAGACATTGAAGCGGGAGAAGAACTCTTCTTCAACTATGGAGAAAATTTCCCGAACTTGACGAAGAAGCTTTTGGATAATAAGGCTGGCACTGAGAGTATACCTATTAGGAACGGACGCGGCCGTCCTCGTAGGTTAGAGAGAAGTGATGGTGTCGCTCGAAAGGCTCCTAAGGTGGTGCAGACAACGAAAACGCGGGGTAGAAAGTTGAAGCAGCCACGGGGTTCACGTGCTAGGCAGACTGCATGCTCAGACGTTGCTGAGGCACTACAACCAGGATATCGCAAGAGGCGCGAGGCCGCGGATAAAGGTGGGAGAACTGTCCCAGAGAGCCGCGATGCGGCATTGGAGACAACGCCCACGAGGCGTTCTCGAAAGAGAAAAAGAGAGTTGTCGGCGGAGAGCGAAGATGAAACATATCAGGAAAAGAAAACCTCGCGCATAGAGGATTCAGCGCCAGAACTTGACCAAGAAGAAGTGTCAGCACTGGAAACACCTACTTTCGAGCGTATGAATACGAGACGTAGTGCTCGCGTCAGCCGTGAAGCTGAATCGCCGATAAGACGACATGCTGTTAAGTCTCGAGGGAAGCGTGGAGGTGCTAGACCTGGTAGTGGAAGGCCTAGAAAGTACCCTCGACCAGCTCCCCGAGTGAGCACGCCAACAGATGCTTCGAATGCAAACACACCTGACTTGAAGAACAACCCGCGCAGGACATCATACAAGATGGGCCAGCCAATTGAGATTGAAGACAGTGAAGATGACGATGCTGTAGAAGTAGGTGACAATGAACAGTCCGCTGAGGAGGAAGAGGAGGCAGAAGAGGAAGAAGAGGAAGAAGAAGAGGAAGAAGAAGAGAAAGAGGAAGAAGAAGAAGAAGAAGAAGAAGAAGAAGAAGAAGAAGAAGAAGAAGAAGAAGAAGAGGAAGAAGAAGAGCTAGAAGATGACGGTGACGACGAAGACGAGGATGAGGATGTAGAGATACCTTTGCGATCATCAAGAAGACGAAGACTGCCAGCGAAGTTCAGGGACAGCGAATTGTAGTACAAACGCTTCCGCATTGTCTGCGACGACTGGGAAGACTGGGAAGATTAAGCAGCGATATGCTTTAGCGCTATTACGAGTTGCTAGGTTGAGTGAAGAAATGATTGCATTTGCATTCTTTCTTGGAAGGCAACGAATTACAAACTATGGATAAACGGAAGCGAGGAGTTAATCTGATTTAAATCACGGTAATTGTTAAGACTTATTTTGATGCCAAATATACCTTCGGATTGGTGACACGAAGCATTAATATGATGGACTTCCTTAATAATGGGCGGGATTACAACCCATGTCGAGTAGCTTTGATGGCATGTAAGTGACGAAAGGGTCCCTCAGCCACACTGTGGGGCTATTCAATTCCAGCCACAAGCGATGACGTTGGGAAATAGCGCTGTCCCTCTTTCAGCTGCCAAAGCAAGCTAACAGCTATAGCTGCCACGACGTCAACGCGAAACCTGGCTACGACCACCTCTCCACAACCTGCTTCCGTCATACAAAAAGCTAACCCCCAGCACTTTTGTTCCCCCATCCATCTCTTCAGCTTCTTCATACATCGTTGTCTATTTATAAAGACATACACGCAGACTTCTCGTCTGATTACCCCCTCCGTCTACTAGCACTCTTGTTGCGTTTCCCCCGCACCTAATTCGTCACCATGACGCTATACTACAGTCTTGTACGTCCTCCCAATCGCTCAATATGGGCACAGATGGACGAGTTGAAGCAATTAACAGAATTAGGTCTTCCTCCTCTTGGTCTTTGAAATGGCATTGTTCATGCTTCTCATTGTACCCCTTCCCTATGCCGCCAAGAGAAAGATTTTCACGTATGTAACCTCGGTCACTCCTTGCCTTGCACTCTCCGCTAATTTGCGCCATGCAGCTTCATCTCCGAGTCTCCTGTCATTTCGACCGTTCAGTACTGGCTGAAGATCACCTTTGTATTCATCTTGATTCTCTTCATCGACAGCGTCAACCGAGTCTACCGTGTTCAGCTTGAACTAGGCATTGCCACCGAAAAGGCAAAGGGAGGGTGAGTAAATAGCGGTCCCGAAGAACGTCTAGCAGAGTTCTAACTATTTTTTCTTCACAAAGTGCTGCTGTCCTCGGCCACGAACGCCTCGAAGTCCAGGCCCGCAAGTTCTACTCTCAGCGTAACATGTACCTTTGTGGCTTTACCCTCTTCCTCTCGCTCATCCTCAACCGCACATACGTCATGATCATCGAGACCATGCGTCTTGAGGACCGTCTCCGCGCTTTTGAGGGTACTAGCAAGAATGCTAAAGAGAGCGCCAAGCTCGCTGCCGCTGGCAATCCTGGTGAGATTGGTGCCTTGCGCAAGGAACTTGAAAAGAAGGAGCAGGACCTTCAGAACCTGAAGAAGCAGAGTGAGCAGCTGCACAAGAGCTACAATGAGCTTAGCGACAAGTATGCCGCTACACAGGCTACTGGCGAATCTGAAAAGTCTAAATAAGCCTCAAAAAGGTTACCAACGTGTACAGGAAAAGCAAATACAGCCCAGACGAGCTCTGAAGATTAGGGATTAGATAGGTATCCCAGTTCGTGTCAAAAGAATTGTTCAGCATGTATTTGGGGGACGCGCCGCAATTAAGTATTTCGTTAATATGTGATGTGATGCCTAGCTTTTGACACGCTTGGAGCGACGAGTACCGACTGGTATCTCTGTTTCCTTTTGATCACCAGTGTCTTTCCTCTTCGTAGGCTTTGAGGGCTTTGGAGGCTCTGCCTTTGTAGCCCTGACCAGCTTCTTTGGCGCTGTCTTCGCTGATGTGTTGTCCGCAGCAGCATCCTTCTTCATCAGTACATACGCAACTTTTTCTACATCTGTAGCCTCAACACCCAATCTCTTGACGAGTTTAGCAGCCCTAGAACGCAACATGTCGTACTCCTTGTTGTTGTATTTGATGGTACCCTTCTTTCCATCGCAGCAGAGCCACCAAAAAGCCTCGTCAGAAAAGAAGAGAACCCTGGTAGGATCGTAGACTGACAGAAGAAGCGAAGCAGTCGCTGGTCCTATTCCGCGTAATTTGCACAGCGTGCTTAGGCAGGTGGGGATATCTGAAGATGATTTATAGCCTTTGAAAGCTTCCTCAATTGTGGACGCAGCGGAAGAGGCATCGTTAGAGGAGACGAGATTCATGAGGGTAGGTCGGAATTTGCCATGACGGCTGTAATGACGAAAGTCAGCGGGTGTGTGAGTTGCAAGAAAACGTTCGAGGTCTTACAGCTTCCATTCAACGAGACTCTTGACATCGTTCAACGTCATGGCGCGCTTGGGGTTGGGCAATGAGAACGTGTTTACAGCGTCCGTGTAACGACATTCATCGAGTTGCTGTAAGGTCTTTTGGCCTGCCTTTACTATTAACAGTTAACATGTTTCGAACGAGCGAAGAGCAATTCCATTGTAGGTTACCTGGCTTTGTTGATGAGATGTCTTTTATTAATGCTGAATACTCGTCAAGGAAGCGGGAGAAGTCCTCCTTAGAGATTGTTTCTGCAGATGTTTTGTCGCCCATTATTTCAATTTTAGTTGAATGACCGAAAACCTAGTAGATGGAACGCGTTTTCGACGCGATTGATACGGTTGTGGGTGTTGAAAGGTGAATGAGCGTGAGTTTGAGGCAGCTGAACTCAGCGATGGGTATCACGGGTGGCTGCCGACCACTGCTCTCAATAAGCTGTATCAAAAGGGACCACAATAAGTCTCGTAAGCCTACAAAAATAAATAAATAAACTAGAATTGAGAGGAGTATGAATATGTAGTTTGAATTGTATGGTTTCCTTTCTTTCCTAATTAGATGCCAATTGCTGCGGGTGCTGCAATTCGCTCTGCCTTTGCCTCCCTGGAGATCTTCCACATCTTGTCAAATACATTCTTCGGGTCGTACTTCTCCTTTAGGTCCTTTAGGCGCTGTGTGTTTGAACCAAACACTGACTCTGCTGATGTTGCTTCTGAAGTCGTGTAGTTCAGATACGCTCCCACTCCATCACTCAAGGTAGCATCGTCGTAGCCCAAGCTTCGAATAGACCTCTGTGCAGTACGATTGTACTCTCTCACTTTAATGTCTAAAGATTCGTCATTCCAAGTCCATACAAGTCCAACGTTGTAGTAATTTCCGCGGTTGTTGAACGCCATAGACGTTGGATCTACGGCGCGGACTTTGCCTGTCGGGAACCATTCCAGCATTGCCACACTTCCTTCGCCGCCAGTACCTGGGAATTGTTTGCTAAATTCCCATGATTGGCTTGCAATAGATTCAGCAGTAGATACCTTGAGCGGGAAGGTGAAGTTTGCGCCGCCGAATAGATACCTGTTGCCAGGAGGGAAAGCATTTTCGTCGGCAGACTTGTTGAGAACAGGATATGGCATGACACCGTCGTTCTTCATAAGAGTGTCGATTTTCAAAACGGATGAGAAAAATTCGGGACCCTTACTTTCGGCATCTGGCCCAAGATGTGCTGCCTGTGCCATAATAATTGGCACTCGAGGTGTGCCGTCGGGAGAAGGCGGCGAATGCGTAAACATGAGGGCAGCCGCTTGGTGGCCATCGGTGTTTTCCTCGCAGTAGTTGAGGAATTCAACCAACTGAGGTAGCTTGTCAGCCGTGAAAACGGCCATAAGGGCCCAAACGTTCCCTTGAGGAAAGACTTTGCTGGTGAACTGCGTGACGACACCGAAACTGCTTCCGGCACCGCGCAAACCCCAGAACAGATCGGCGTTCTCATTTTCAGACGCAGTGACAATGCTTCCATCGGCAAGAACCACTTCGCACGACACAAGAACATCAATGGTCAAGCCATATATGCCTTGCAGGATACCGAAGCCACCATGAAGGATCAATCCACCCACTCCAGTGTGGGAAACCGTGCCTCCCACTGTAGCGAGGCCGTGGGGCCATAATGCATCATCAACGTCTCTCCAGAGACAACCTCCCTGGAAGGAAACAGTCTTATTGTCTACGTTGACATCGACGTTTCTCATAAGTGAGAGATCAAGCACCATGCCTTCCGGTGACGGTGCACAGGATGACGGGGAGGTGCTGTGTCCTCCACCCTTGACGTTAAAAGCAATGCCTTTGGAAGTAGCAAACTTGACCGTTGCACTGACTTCTTCTACCGTCTTTGGTTGAGCAACAGCCGCCTTTGTAATACAGTTAACTTTGTGGCCTGTACATGAAAAGAGAACAACTTACGGCTGGCTTGATGCATGTCGCGCTCCATCTTTTCAGGCTATCATCGTAGCCATCATCGCCAGGGAGCAAGACTCGCCCTTGCCGAAATTGCTGTCTTAAGGATTCAAATTTGGCCATGCTGATGTGGTGTAGTTCGTTATTCAATAGCACTTGACGAGTAAAATCCGAAAGCGTTCGTTCTAAAGCATCCGGAATCTCCGGATTTATAGCTGATTGATCTTGGTTCCTTATAATATATCAGGCATGAAACTTTCAGCCCCTCGTTCCGGCTACTTTTCGTTCCTCAATAAGTCACCTCGTAGTGGTGTATGGGAATCGTGATGGTGTAGCGGAGTGGTTGAGGCTGATCTGGCGGCCTAGTTTGACCAGGTCTGGGATTGATTGGTGGTTGGCTCAAGGTTGCTGTTGAGGCAGATACATGAGAATATTGGTATTGATAAATAAATTCAGTTATCGCATCGATTCAATTGTATGGCAGCGGTGAGCTGGAGATGCAGCGGGGTTGGCGTAGTATATTGGGCACTACGCTGTGGAGTTGGGGCTGACGCTTATGGTTGGATACAAGACAGGACAAGATTGTCCATGGCTTGGGTTCTACTTTGTGGATGCAGTAGTTATTCATTTGGGAAAGAGAAAGCTATATGCAGATCGTATTTATATATACTAGGTCGATCGGAGGGACTTTATAAACAAATGCTTGAGGCTCCTCGTGCCATCAAACAAAATCTCCATATGTACGTGATAATCCATTTTATGGGGTGTAACGACCGACAAGTCCGCCCCAGGAGCCGCCGAAGCCACTGTCCTGGCGCAAGTTGGTACCATCCTCAAGGCGAATAACGTTGGTAGTAGACTTTGAGCAGATACCAAAAGCCTGCAGGTTGCGAGGAGTCTTCTTGATGTAGTGCATGGTGGCTGTGGCAATGTTAACTTTTTGTATTTGATTTAGTTAAAAGTTCATGTGGAAAAACTTACTCTGGCAGTCCTCGCCGTGGCAGTCAGTGTAGTTGGGACCAGCAAAGAATGCCCAAGCGGCAGAAGAATAGTGGTAGATGTTGGCACCGCCATTGAAGAAGTTGGCAACACCCATGCGACAACGCTTATCACTACCACCGCACCACGAGTAGTCAGGGTCACCCCATCCGTTGACATCAGCGGACCAGGGAGCGGGCACAACCTGTTGGGTGCGGTCACCTTGGTCGTAGTTAGTCTCGGCCTGCAACATGGAGACGAAAACATTCTCAGCGTTGCGTAGGTTGAGCTGGTAGAGCCACCAGTGCTCGCTGCCAAGGGCATGGAGCCAAGTTCCCTTGGTAGACTCAACAAGAGCGCCACCCTTAGCAGCGATCTTGGTGCCGCCACCACCCTCAGTGCCGTGGTCGGCAACCCAGTTCCAAACGTTCTCAACGTAGGCAGAAGAGCTCTTGGTGAAGTGCATACCAATAAAGGCACCCTTGCATTCGTTGCTTGCATCGTTGCACTTGTCCTCAAGACCTTGAGCACCACGAGTACCACCTACGGTAACAAGTGAGTTCCAGAGAGCAACATCTCCGGGCTGGTTACCGGCCATGTTGAACTGAACGACAATAGCACCAGGAAGAACATCGGAGACAGTGAATCGCATGTCCTGGATTTGGGCGACACCGACGTCACCCGCACGGCCGACAGAAACAACAGGTTTGGGGTTGCTCTCATCCTTGAAGTAATTACCGTTACCAGTGATGGTAGCCCAAGCCTCACCGACGATGCGGGAGCCAGGAGGGATGACCAGGGTAGAGTCAACTCGGTACTTGCCGAAGGGAAAGTAGGCAATCTTGTTGTTTTGAGCGGCAAGCTTAAGAATATCGTTCAAAACACCAGACTCATCCTTGGTGTTGTCACCGAGAACGGTGCGGCCACCGTTTTGCTTGGGGTCCTTGATGTTGATGAAGTCGCTGACAGTCTTGTCGGCGTAGTTGGGAGCAGGAATAGCAGGGAAGCGGCCACCAGGAGCAAGATTGCTGGGACGAGTATTCTGGCTGCTAGTATCGCCGTAGATTGGGTTGCGGCCGACAGTGTTGCCGTAGGTGAAGGTGTCGACGTGGCTCTTGGCACCCAGAACAGTGCGTCCTGGGACTTGGGCAATATCGGAGTTGGTGTCCTTGCTGAGGTTCTCAATGATGAAAGAAGGATAACCAGTAGTGATAAAGGTCACACCAGAGTTGATAGATTTGCCATCAATGATGGCAATAGCAGGAGCACCACCAGTATGCCTGACACCGACAGAGACAGTATCGAAGGTAGGGGCAATGAGACTGACGGTATTACCACCAGAAATGAGCATACCGACAGTGTTCTGGTAGAAGTAGATGTTCTTGTAAGCAGCCTGCTGGTGACCATCGTGCCAGATACCATTCTGCCCGCGCTCGACACGAACGTCTGAGAGACCTAGGGTAGAGCCTCGGCCAAGGCGAATACCGCTGTGACCATTGCCGTTCTGGGAAGAAGACATGACAATCTTGACGTTTTGAAGCTGAGCACCCTGGGCGACACCCCACCACAGAGCAGTGAATGTGTTGCCGCCGGGAATGCTGGTTGTATCGAGAATGACGTTCTTCAAACCGACAGCGAAGGAGAGTTCGCCAGATTGGCCGGTGCCGGGATCTTGACCAGAAATGAGGGTTTGGTCACCCTGGAAGTTGCTGCAAGCTTTGATGGTGGGAGGGTTGGTAGCATCACCCATAATGATGGTATCGGTGTTGAAGTAGATGGTGTTGCAAACTTCGTAGGTACCAGGTGGGAGATAGACAACACGGGGCTGAGATGCCAACCAAGTCTGGTGGCGATCGCCGCTGGATCCAGATCGGATGGCGTTTTGGATGGCATTGCCATCTCCAGCGTTGACAGCCTTGTAGACGGGATAGCTGAAATCGCCGTCCAAATCAGGCGCGTAGCCACGAGCGGAACCGGTGTGATCCATGTTGGAGTACCAGAAATTGGTAGCAGACGCAACGCCTGCCATGACGGCGGAGGCGGCAAGTGAAAACTTCATCTTGAAGGATCGACTCTTGCTCTATCTCGAAGTAGAAAGAAGTCTGTGCCTTTTTCAGTGTGAATTGAAGATGATCAGCATGCCAACCTGGTGGGTGCACCCCTGAGCTTATATATGCCGCACAGGCACGGGCTTCGCTTTGGGATGGACGAGGGGCCTCATAGCTGTTTGGCCAAATCTGGCAGCCCGGTATCCGGCCCGCCTACAAGCAAAATAAAGATCGGGCCGGCTGTTGTGACCAGGTAAGCACAAGCTCAGCATAGCGTGTTCCCTCTACTGGTGGGAATTCTGGGGTCGCGTCAAGCTGGAAGGGTTGGCACGCGGGGCAATGGGCCTGCCCAAGCCATTTTCCATAGTAGTTCATTAAGTATCAGCCCACTGATTGGTGGCCGGCAGAATCCAAAGCAGCTAGCTTCTGGCGTCACTCCTCGGTACCTTGTTTTTCTTTTTCTTGCGACTTTAATCTCCCCCACAGGCGGCGGTGTCTGAGCCTCAAGACTTCATGCAGTAGGAAGAAGTGACCCAGCCTGCTGATAAACTGCTGGTCAGTCTAATGCGCAAATGAACAGATCGGTTCCTCAGCGAATGAGAATACAAGGCAGAGGACAACGCCATGTTGGCCCATTCCTTTGCAGTTGTTAGCCTATGCTCATAGCTTCAGTCCAATCGGGCTTCCCAATGCGTTGGGTTGCATTGCAGCTCAAGATGACTTTCAGGAACTCGACCAATATCGGCCTGGATGGCGTCGCACCACTCATGCGGGTCACCAGAAAGCCACATGTCGCCTGCCGATCAGTATAACCATGACCAGCTTGTACTGTAATCTAAGTTTAGGGACGGCGGCCACTCAGGTGTCGCGCCCAGGCACGCCTATGCACACTTGCAAGACAGGCTAAACCCATTGTCAGTATAGCTCGGTAGGACCGAGAGCTCAAATGCCCGAGGTCATCTCGATGCAACCCTCCGGCCACGGAATATTTATTGAACCTTGCTAATGTGATGTTAGAAATGGACACTATTGCAGCAGCGTCAGCGACGGATTACTTGAAGAGGCAACTGCACAATGTCCAACTCTCTTCTTGGGCTAGTGGAACAGCAGCCTTACTTGTACAAGATTGGAAGTGCGGCAAGAGCTGTTTTTCTGAGGGAACAGGTTTGCCCAATTGAAGTCAGTTGTGATGAATGGCTTACGACCATGCAGGTATCTAGACTAGTAATGAGATCTGACCAAAACAAAGAAGCGTTAAATTCTAATGTTGATATCAAAGGTCCTTGAAAGTGATCTTCAGAGAATGTTTATACGCTTCCCGATTTGGTAACAAATGGAATGCACCATAATCAAATGAGGCGAGATCATCATTTTTTTAGCGAGCAAGGCGAATTGGAGTCCCTACATCCTTGCTGTATTTGGCGCACACTGCGCTTTGGTGTTGACAACAATATTGTGAACAGCAGCTGAGGCGACAATGATTCATCTGGTCTCGATGAGCTTGCTGTAACCCGAGTCCGAGGGACCTGTCCATGTCTAATCTTTGCTGTGCGGCGTACGCTAGAGTATGTAACGTTCAAAGTTCAAGCCTCAAACGCCATGGGCTTGGTCTCGGCACCGGTGAACTTGATTTATCAAAGGATCATGGCCGTGGTCCCCGATGAGGCCATGGAGGTGCAGCTGTGTGCAGAGAAGTGTGAGCAGGATAGAGGAGCAGGGAGTGAGAAAGCATGGAGAGCCAAGGCGCTACAGAACAAAACCCCCTGGACTCTCGCACTAGCAACAAAGAGGGTCTCTTCTAGCAGAGCCCCAGTGCTGTGATACCAGCTGACACAAAGTCACACCAAACTATGGCTGCTAGTGGCGGCATATGGAAAAATTTCCCACCAACTGCGCCGAGCCAACGTGGCCCATGACTTGACCCTGTAATAATAATTCTTTCCCTTTTTGCATCCACGGCTGTCTTCCAAATAGCATCGCCAACCGCACCGACACTCCCCGGCTTACAGCATACTGTTCAGCCTATTGACACCGCATTACGCTTTCCTGTGCGTAAGCTCCAATCAGGTATAGCCCCAAATTCAATTACCATCTGGTGCTACGCCCGTCGACACCACTACATCCAATTCTTACCCGCTTTTTGTTCATCCAGGAAAAACCAAAGCGGCATCTCGCGTCGATTTCTCCCGTCACATCGTCATCCCACCACACCACTAATCATCATGGGCAACGTAAGTACTTCTACGGACGAATTCCCGGCCCGCCCAGCTATCCCATGCTGCCTCCCAAGGGCCCCCTGGTTATGCGCTAGCAAGGGCTGGCAGTGCTGGCATGGCTACCTTGCCTGTCTCTGCCATCTCGGGATACCTTCATGGGGATTCAAGACGTTGCTGACAGTTCGGTTGTCCTAATAGGGAGCAAAGGCTGCGCAGAAGCGTGAGCGCAACGCCAAGGATGCTAACAAGGCCGGCAAGTCTCAACTCAAAGTGGTACGTCTTTGCGATCCGTCCCGGCGTGGCTTTGGTCACTTGCCCGTGCAAACGTCAGGCAATTGTCGAATTCTAATCATGAATCTGGCTTTGATTTAGAATGCCAAAGCTATGAACATTCAATGCGTCATCTGCAAGTCAACCTTTCTGCAGACTACGAAAGCACCTCAGTCAGTCTCCCCAGTTCGCCATATCTTGACCTGGCCATTCTTTCATTACGGGAGAGGAGTACTGACCGTGATTCACAGGCTTCTCGAGCATGCTCAGAACAAGCACAGCAAGACCATTGCCGATTGCTTTCCCGACAGCGCATAGACGAAAATTGACATTTACGAGCGACGTTACATGAAGGAGTTTGGAGATTGGCAAGGCGTTGGAACATAAAAATGGAGAGCGTTTGGAAACAATACTAAAGGAAAGATAGACTATGCGACGTGACGCAGCCCTTGCGGCCGTAGTTGTTACCTACTCTATGACCTATGACCTATGACCTCTTCGCGTGCATGAGCTGCTGATGACTTCGTATTCAATATTGCTATGTTCTGTACTAATTAATGTGCTTCTACCGTGGCCGGTGCAACTGGTACACTAGCTTCACCAGGCTGTCCAGCCTTTGTCTTTGCCTGCTCTTCCCGTATTGCATTGAGAATATCAGGGTACCATCTCTCTCCAACATCGGGATGGCTCTTAACTCTATTTCGTAGTGTAGCCTCTCCCAATGTCTTGGCTACATTGCCCTTACGGAAAGTAAACTCCACATCATCGATGCGCCCTCCATTTCGCTCTACGACGGCTTTTCTCTGCGCTCGCACTTCCTCTGGGACCTGACCAACTCCAACAGACTCGAGTTCATCAAAGTCGGCATCAAGTTTCACACCTTGGAAGAACGGAATCGAGAATCGAGCTCCTGATCCGGCGGCTGGCGACAGAACCCGGTGTGTTGTTGACACGCACACTCCCTGTGTCAATGCCTCCAGGCCCTGCCCAATGGCTACAACCAACGTGCCATCGATTGGGGGGCAATCAATCCACTGCCCTTCAACGTTCTGAACTTGAAGGCCCTTGTGTTTGGTGGCCTGCAACAGATAGCTTGTCAACATACTATCCTTATGCGGACCTACACCTTGACCCTGCCCTTCATTAGCGCGACCGAGTTCCGCAAGGTCAGGATACTTGACAATCTTGAGCTTGTGTTGCTGCTCATTATCGAAGTACTTGTCGAATGCATCACTGGGCAGCTGGATAGCCTCCGCGATGAGTGATGTAAAAGCTATTGATATGTCTCCCATACGCTTCATGTAATCCGTGTAGGTTTCCCTGAACCCGGCGGCGGCGTTTTCCGATGGCCACTGATTCGGGGCAAGTAAGTTGTAATATCGAGGCTGGTCCGCCGTAGGAATGGGATGTTCGGTTGACAGATCAATCTGTTCTCGATGGTCGACTTCACCAGCAGTGATTTCCGCAGACAATCTAGAATACCCTAGAAAGGATGGCGCGTTCTTCATTTCGATTTTGAGTCTAGACAAAGAATCAGTATGAACCAAGTGTCTTGTGGGCATTTTGCGACTTACTTTTCTTCTTCTGGGATATCGAAAAACCCTTTACCCTGATCAATGACCTTTTGAAACAAGTCATCCGAGATTCCAACATTCTTTAAATACAGAAAGCCGACTTCCAACAGAGCATGACGTAGCTGCTTGAGGAATTCAGGCTTGGTGCTAGGGTCGTTGGCCTGCGCGAGATCGAGGATGGGGATAGATGTGAAAGACATGGTTGATAAGTCTAGACACAGATTCACTGATGTACTGCAATGAATATACGCACAACCACGATTCAGCGTTTGAAACGTACTACTGATGAAATGGGAAAGTCAGAGATGCAAAATGCCACTTTGCCGCATTCTTGGAGCTGCAAATGGTTATAGGGCGCCATCGCGCAATCCCCCACTAATCGCACTCCATAGTCTGTACTCCCCCGCAATCAGGAGCTGCCACCGCACCTCTCTGCCCCTCCGCTGTTCCGATTAACGGACAATGTCTACTGTGCTTGCCACCCACACCCAATTAGCGAACAGATGTTCGGAGCCATGGGGTTCAGATACATGTTAGAAAATCACGCGGAGAGGCGAGGCATAATATTTCTGAACTTTTAAGTAATCTATATGTAACCATGCTATGCTTTATTACAAAATACATCCATTTTTATCTACTTTTGATTGTGTCCTGATCATTATTCATGCTGCTTCCGTTGACAGAGGTTTCGTCGCAAGAAGCATCGTAACCTTGTTAAACATATCCTCCACGGATGGCGCAGCAAATGCAGGCGCAGCATTAAAAATATCTGACAATGCCTGCTGCGAAATGACGCCGACGGGAACATCGTCATCTAGATCCATCTCGTCGTCCCCGTGGCCGTTTACTACATCGCGAGGCTCCTCACCATCACTGTCCATGGCATCATCTTCAGAGGCATCCTGTAGGATGCCGTTTGTTGACTCAATTGGTGCATCCAAGTTGAGTTCGTCCAGGGGCTGAGCTGTTGTGATGGCAGCAGGATCAGAGCCCTCAACAATCGTCCATACTTGAGCCGCATCATCCAAAGCAATAAAGCCGCTTGTTTGCGGCGCTGTCACAAGGCTGACGATATGATTAGGGAGCTCTTGGACCAACAGTGGCTCTGGGTCCTCGGGACTGAAGATACCGACGCTCGCGCCGCTATCCACCGGCATGCTAACAGCAAAGTGGTGGGACATGGTATCGACAGCAAGTTGGAGGAGCTCAGGGTATTCTGTATGACTGGGAATGTTGATTCCGTAGCGCAGCTCATCACCAACAATGTCGTATACTTGTAACTCATCTGACAGTACAATGATGTATTGTCCAAGCATTTGAATGGAGTGAAGTTGGCCAGACCAAAGTCCATCAACCGTCTTCACAGTCGTTCCACCTTCCACATCGATAATGGAAACCGACCCAGTGCCGAATGCGACGGCAATGGTAGATCCATCATCTGAGTAAGTGAGCTTGCTCTGTGGGCTCCCGGTGCCGAGTAACTCATCGTCGCTAGTGGTATCAGCCTGGCTACCAATGCCCACTACTGCGGAACAATTCCATGAAACCAAATCCTTTCCGTTCGAGTCTTTTGCGACGATACCGTTTTGCAAACGAGGGCGCGCACGCCAAACTCTGACTGAGCCGTCTGCGCCTGAAGTTGCGAATGCAGCCGACGATGGATCAGCTGCAATATCCAGGACTGGGGTGGCCGCACTGCTGGCATGAGGCTCGTTAATTTTAGAAACCAGGGCCATGGATTCAGAGCCATTTTCAACTTCCCAAAATTTCAAGAACACTTCTCTTCGCTCCTTCACCAACTGGTCACCGCTACCAGCGTGAATGGTGTCGATGACCTTGGTGGCAAGATTCAAGTCGTCCTGCGACTCGACCAGGATGTCGTTTAGACTTAAAGGCTCCCACTCATCGACACTAACTAGCCACTTTCCATCTCCAGAGAAGGCGACATGTGTGACAAGCGGCTCATTGACTGTGATGCCCTTTGACGTGAGCTTTGTATCCGTGACTTGTGTTCTTGCGAGTGGCTGCTTGGCTACGCTTGAAAATGTTTCCAAGTCAACACACTGCAGCAAAGGTGCAGATGGTCGAGCGGTGGTAGCACCTTGACGACCAGTGCCGACGCAGATGTGTAGTTTTGAGGGGTCGGTTGCTCGAACAGCTGCTATTTGCGGCCGCTTGTACTGCTCCGGACGTCCTCCAAAGCGTTTGACGATGTGGTCTTTTGGCGTAGAAATGTTAGATACGGACGATTGGATGCCCGATACATAGGCTGTTGGGCGGAGTTCTGAGGTGGAGAGGATCAAAGTAGAGTTATCATCTAAGTGCACAACATATGATGCGCCATCTGCAGAGACGACAATGTTTTCAATGCTGTCAGAAAGATGCGGCAGGTAGTCGCGGTTCATAGTGTCCATCTGCCAGATGACAAGGGTGCCCTCAGAGCCGCCAGAAATCATATAGTTACCTGATATAATGGGTTAGCGCCCTCGTACTACATCGAAATAGCAATAAACGTACCATCTTGAGACCACTTCAGGGCATGCACAGCTTTGCGGTGCCAGTGATATTTTCTCACTTCAACCTCATCCTGACCTGAGCTGTTCTTTCCACGGCCGGTGAATTTCATGATAGCATCGTGGTACAAATAAATACCGCCTCTGGCACCGCCAAGGATAATATCCACGACACCTCCCGCCTCGGACTGGCCCTTTTTGCCAGACTTTCGCCTTGTATAGACTCTAATGTCTACAGCCGTAATGGTATCTGGGCTATCCAAAGAAAAGCACTCGTATTCTAATTGCTCAAGGGTTTGAACATCCTGATTTGACAGTTTAGCAAAATACAGGCGCTCGTTGAGACTGCCGGCCAATATTTGGCCGTCAGCACTGGCCTCCAGCAAATGCACAGGGCCCCAAGCTTTTGAAAGAGACATGAGCATCTTGGATGTAGGCTCAGAGCGCAGATCCCATTGGTAGGCAACGAGTTCTACTAGACTTGGTTTTGTAGATTCGCCGACTACGATTGCTTCCTGGATAGCACCTGGGAACTTGGTCGGGACAAGAACCAGCGATTTGGCTGTCTTGGAAGCTGTCTGAAAGCCATTGCTAACCGTTGTGTCCCTCTTCCAATCGACATGATAGACATGGCCATCGGAAAGAGCGATCCAAACATAATCAGGGTTTTGTTTCGACAATCGGGTCGCAACAATGGTTACAACAGGTGCGTCGCTCGAAGAATCAGGTTTGGAGATGTTGACTTGGATGCGGCGGAGGAGTAGCGAATCTGCTGCGGAATACACCTGTATCGATGTATTGTAAGTTATGATGAGATACCTTGTCAAATAAGTTAGTCGTGTACACATCATAGCCTCGTCACATCCCAACATACTGGTTATCGTCGGTCAAGATTGGATCGATATCCAACATGCGACCGCCCATTGGCGTTGACAGTCTCCAGCCACCCTGAATAGTGTTGATCTTCTGAATCACTCCAGGAGGCAGCTCAGTACCTCTATTCTGCACAATGGAGGTTTCAGATGTTTTTACTCCAGACTCTGCGTTCTTCAGTCGCTGACCGCGCTGTCTCTTGGAGTTGGGGTCTGAGTCTGCAACATCGCGCTTGCGTTTTTTTGTCTTGTCGTTCTGCTCTCGAGAGCTTTTTCTGGGAGACATTATGAACAACTGAGCCGAGTCTCGATTTGGTGACAGACAAGAATTCGAGCCGCTGTTAAGAGTGTTGGCAAAGGATTTGGCGACTGCGCTGATACAGAAATTTTGAGTCCCACCTAGAACTTTTTTTGCGGGTTGCTATTTCGACTACTAGCCAAGTCGGCTATATGCAGCGTTGTCATTGTCACTGTTCTCTTTTCTATTTTACAAATAACATTTCTATGATAATCCTGTGCTGTATCTAATATCTTTCAAATATACTGTGTCATACCTTAATAACAGAATTTCATATTTTCCTAATATTATTATCTTTTGTTTCGTGTTATAACTTCTGAGTTCTTAATAAAAAAAATCAAGTGCAGCGGCTGAATGTCGGAAGCAAATTATTTTATGAGCCTTCTCCCGCCGCGAACTGTTTCCCGACCAAAGCTTTCGCAACGAAATCTTCCTACCGACCGTCACACTCCCGCCAAAATGATTATTCCCATTCGCTGCTTCTCCTGCGGAAAGGTATTTCAAAATCTTGTTTCGTAACACTGGTGGTGAGGCTAAAACGTACAGGTTACCGGTGACCTTTGGGAGCGCTATCTGCAACTCATCTCCGAGGGAGGCAAGACTGATGGGTAGGATGTCACTTGAAATGGGCCCGATAACAGGTTGACTGACATGTATATGCAGTGATGCTATGGATGAGCTTGGCCTGAAGCGATACTGCTGCAGACGTATGGTCATGACGCACGTGGATTTGATCGAAAAGCTCTTGAAGTACGTTGGTGCAAGAATCAATGTGTTCGAAACGACCGTACTAACAATTACTCTAGATACACTCCCGACGGTCGAAGCGAGATCAAACAAAGATTGAACGAACTGGCGTAATGACTTTTGCAGCTGCACTTTTGGGAGAATAGAATCATGTTATGGCGTTACTGCGTTATCCGATTTGGTAACAGGAACTTTTCGCGTTAGATGGTTGGCGTATGATTTTAATGAAGACAATCATTTTCACCAAAAAAGAAAGAAAAAAACTTGGCCATATTGACAGGCACAAGCATTTTGGCTCAAACAAATCGTCGATTGACCAGCATAATGTGTCCTTGTTGCACTGCTTCGCAGACGGATTTTGGCCCGCAAGATGCTATCACGAAGTGCCTTGCTATACAAGGCATTCTCAGATGAGTGCCACGAGGTTGGGTGTCCATTAGCCCGGCCGAAATGCCCATCTACAACCTTGTAGTGCTGCAGGTAAGGCTTACACGCATAGCGGTCTATAGGATGGGCTACACGAGGATGCCGAGAGCTTCATGCGATGATACCGGCCAGTTATGGCGACCGTCCAGGCAGAGAATGTAAGGCTCGCGTGCTTGCGGGCGCCTCAAGGCAGATCAGCGACGCCAAGCTGGATAAACAGGAGTCATTGAGAGAATAGAACTTTGATTATGGAGTCGATCCTGAAGCCACGGGCTGGTCTTTTGGCCAAGAGCATCTGGGCGGCTAATTTGCAGCATGAGTAGTGGAATTGCCGACAGACGACAACGTGTCTGTGGATTGTAATGGCCAATTCTCATGTGGCTAGACCGGTATATTGTATGTGGTGAAAGCCATAATCCTGTTAGCTCAAGCCATTTCCGACGGATATCACCTGTGGTCTATCTGGTTGCCCAAGCTAACAACCAGCGGTGTCGCATTGAAGTCTTAGCAGACCCATAGGCTACCATTCTCTCGGGACTGCACCAACCACTCAGAAACAGGCAGCGGGGTCATTGGAAGCGCCGTCCGTTGGCTGATAGAAGAGCAAATACGCGGCAGTGGCAGTGATGTCCACTGGGACAAGGGCGAGAGAGACGCTAATACATGCAACCTAGCCAAAAATTGTTTTCTCAATGCTTTGTTTAGAGTTATCCCCGACACAAGGGGGGGGGACGCTGGTTGTGTCTTCCTGCTAGCTCATGTAAGAGATTGAAAATGACCAGTCGTTCATGATTAGCGACTGTGATGCCCTGCTCCATTCGTGATGGGAAGTGGGCGCTTTGCCTCACTGTTTGTGCAACACACGACCCGAAAACCGTAGTAACAACCCCCAGAGTTCAGCGCGTTGCGTTGACAATCATACGGTTGTCTTATGTTCGTTCTTTGACCGAGAAGTCGGACACGCTGTAATTGGGCATACCCAGTAACCCCATGTCCATCACTGAGGGCGGTGGATCAGCATGGCTGGTGATTGACCAGTCAGTAGCCTGGATTTAAGCGCCGAAGCCTGCTGGCTTGATGCAGCCCATGGGTGCCAGTTCGCCGTCGACGACGCCATCCTTTTGATTTCTGCGCGCTGACTGGCCACTGAAATCTAGCCCCAGACACAGCGGGTTGGGGGTTTGGTACGCGACGCAACAACGGGCTCCGCTCATCTTTGCGCCCTGGCAGCAGCACTTTTATTAGTGGATGGAGGGTGATTGACTGGCGAGGGTGGAGGGAAGTGTAAAAAGGACAGCCCAGTTTTGTTGATCTGTGCTCAGGCTTTGGTTGTAGTCTGAATCGCTGAATTGTATTTTCTACTTTTTCTTCTTTTTTTTTTTTTGGTTGCCATCCAGCTGCTCTCCTGAAACATGCACAAGGCGACAGCGTGAAAAATATAGTGCATGCAGATGAAGTGCTTATCGCAAGTTACCACTGTCAGAAAAGCTGCAATGGCCCGCTAACGACTCCCCCCACCAGCCAGCCCGTCACTAACACAGCGCCCCCATTCATCCCCCTCTCTCCCCTCCACTTTAACTCTTTAGGCGCGTCTTAAATAAGATGGGCGTCGAGACAGGGAGCGCTTACAAGCTGTGGCATAATAATAATAATTATTGTTATTGCTTTTTTTTTTTCATGCTGTATTGAATCTTTAATGTGGTGCTCTTCTTTGTTAGGCCGAGAACTCCGACCTGATTCAATATATGCAGCCTCCATTCTAGAAGACGGCGTGGCTATTGCGACCGATGACTGTGGTTCGCACAGGCTGCGACTGGTGAGTTCACTGACCCCTCGTTCAAGGCCATCAGATTCGTGGGAGACCAGTGAAAACCGCCGATAACCAAATTGTAATTAGGGAATCCCGCCTCCTTATCTGTAGACGTCAATTTAAATTCATTTCGTGCAAATTTCAATATTTTTTTTTTGGTCTTTGCGTACACGATTGCTAGCTTCTTGTTTCCTCTCTTGTGTCTGGGTTCCACCGTCCAACAAGGCGACGATGGAAGGCGCCAGTGGATGACAGGGGTGTGTGGGTGTGGGTGTGCAGTGGTGTCTGTTTCTTCAACGCCCAGTGCTTTGCAAGGGTCTCTGACCACCCCCGGCTCCTCTGCCTGGAGCTATTACCACGGCCGTCTCTTAAGCCAGCCATCCGCCGCCTACTGCTACAATCTCGCACAAGCTCTCTCCCGCCTCACGTCGTGTGTGCAACATAGGTCAACCTTGACAGTGGAAGCTTGATGCCCTCTTCCAGGCCGCAATTCGCGACCATCTTGTCAGCACCACCAGCTTGTCCAGCGGTGTAGGTCGCCGCAGAGCCGGCCACCTTGTACCAATCACTGCCGCTACGTCGCTTTGCTTCGTTTGAGGTGGCAGAATTGTACACCTATCGTGCCTGATTAATTAAAAGACTTCACAAGGCACACTTCTTCCCTCAAATTTGAAAAGCTAGAGCTTTTCATGGGAGCTTTACACCCCACGATTTCCCTTATATCTTGCTGCGACGGCTCGGTGTCGCGCAACCGAATTAGTCGCCAACTGCTCCAACATGGCCCTTGCCGCGCCAATCCGATCATCGACTGGAAACTTGCCTTTTGATTTCGAACACATTAACGAAATGTCAGACACTCTAGAATCGGAGACTTACAAGCCCTCGTCGAGGGTCGTGTGAGTGTAACGTGCTTCCGAGGTGACACATACAATACTAAACCTTATCATAGCTCCTCTCCGCCCTCAATGGATGCCAATTCGCTGCGTCCCAATTCCGCAAACCGAATATACTCCAGTCCTGCGAACGTACTCAGCCCGAGCGACCTCGTTGGACCCTCTCCCGTTACATCTACCGGGACGGAAACCACCGAGATTGAAGATGAGGAGTCTGAGGAAGTACACCACGCCCACAATGTCGATTCAATTGCCACGCGACAATCACAGGTCAGACCAAGCAACGACTGGGTATACTGTATTTGCAGACGCTAATGCCTGAAGCAGCTCCTCATGCTAAGCACCAACCTACCGGACAGCGTTCGTCAAGGTAGCAATGAAGAAGCCGTCTCTGTTATACATGCGCCAGAGAGCTTCGCCAGCTGGGTAAGTTGCGTATCTTCCCCGATAATACATCGTAATCTAATGAAGATACAGACTTCCACGGAGCCCACTGCGAGACAAAGTCAATCAAGCGAGCGAACATCCCCAAAAACCGACCAGGATGGTTTCAGTGGCGCCCGCCCAATGGTACTTTCCCATTATTCTATAAATTGATGTATGGGGCCTTTTTGCTAATAAGAGTCATAGTCCATGCAACCTGAGCGCCCCCCGATCTCAACAGCTGTGAAGCCTGTTCGCTATAGCGTTGACAGCGCAACGCCTCGAGCCCAAGACCTACAAGATATGATGAGCGAGCGAAGTCGACTACGCTCAAGTAGTACCAGCAGTTTAGAAAGTAGGTTAGGCGGCATTATATCATATTGGAACCACGGCTAATACATCAACTAGAAATTGATGAACAAACTGAGGCGGAAGGCGATGACGATGACTATGAGAAAATGGATCCGTTTTCTTATCCAGGACCGACCTCTCATAGCGAGAAGATTGATCAACTTTGGAAGCTTCTGCAAAATTGTTGGGGTGTTTGCAATTCTTTAGCTGGGCTCGGCGCTTTCCCAACAAGAGACAAGCTATCAAATCGCTCAGGGTCTGCTGATTCATACCAAAGGGCTTGGAAGACTTGCTGGAAACTCTGTGCGAGACTTTACGACAACGAAACAGGCCAAACTGACTTGTTGAGTGTACGTGAAATGCTGGACCTGTCTCGTGACTTTTGTCAGGCTCTATTTGACGTAAGGGTCAGAACCGACTTATCTGCTGACTCGGTTCTGCGAGTGAGTTTCGAACTTAACAATCAGTGAGTAAACGATAAAGCGAAACGGGCAGTGCCAAGTCGCTAACTCATATAATAGCCTTTACAGCGCTCAAGATAGCCGTAACCTCCCAGAGGAGTTTCGAGAGCGCACTCTGGACTTTTATATCACGCTATGCCACCGTTTGATGAAGCAGAGGGCAGAGACGGAGGACGATGACACTGGCATGCTACTGCGTGCATGCTGGGGTTTGACTGAAATGCTCTTTAGCTTGCGGCAGAGCCGGCGGGAGGGGAGGGCGCCTGACGAGGAACTGCTTGGATTAGCCATCCAGGCCTGTTGCGAGCTCTCAGATGTCTTCCGACTCAGCTGGAGCCAAAGTCTACCAGAGAGGAATACACCTCGTCCAACACAAGTAAACTTCTCACAACAATCGCCGGAGCAGAGTGGCCGTGATAGCCGCGCTTCCAATCGTTCGTCGTCGTATTCTAAGCGAGAAGGTGCAAGGTCTTCGCAGAAGGAGGAACGAACCCGGAAACAGGCACCGCCACCACCACCATCAGTTCCCGAGACTCCAGTAACGGAGTTTGAGGATACTCCCATTTCTCCGGGTAGTAGGTCACCACAGATGCCAAATATCATGGTCCTTGGTCCAACAAGTGATGGTGGTCGTGGTGGAAGGTGGTCGAGCAGCGCTTCAAACCTGTCTAATTATTCGCACAGCAGCAACCGTACATCAAGCACGGCCACAACTACAACCGCCACTGAAGACCCTAACATTACGCGAGCCAAGCTGCTGGTGTTGCGAGCTGCTATGAATCTTGGATTCAACCGTGACAACATTGCAGATGTCAAAACGAGCACTGCAGCTTTCAAGAAATTTGTATCATCTTTGCCGACAGGCTCATTTGGGCCCCTTGCAACTCACACCACATTGCTGCAGCAGTACAAAGACTCGGTTGTTAATGATGGGTTCATGACACGCAGCCACACTCTTACATCGAGAAGTAAGAGAGTGTCTGCGCAAGACATTGCCAAATCTGTTCATGCCATGATCGGTAATTCAACAAGTCGATATGGTTACCTAAGGGAACTATATAAATTTGTATTCCAATTTCCCCTAGAGGAAGCAGACACCCGCAAACATGTCAGCATTCAAGTCTAGGTTGAATGGCTCGGCATGTATGCAGCGCAGAATGGGCAACTTGGCTGGTAGATTGCCCGCTACGGCATTTTCCATTTGTATGAGATACCCCATTGAGGAGAATGTCATGGCGAAGCTTTGGTTAGGGATGAACATCAAAATTGGTATATAGCAATTCGCAAGAGCAACGTATCATGTCACTCATGGCGTACGGTTAGGTGATTTTTGAATAGATATCATTTTGATCTATGAGCAATAATGAAAGCAAAAATTTCAACGCTGCAGTCTATCCCTAAAGTTAGCGATTGCAAAACGGGTATCCAAAGAAATCGATTACCCAACCCGGTCCCTGTTAGCTAGAAAACAAAAACAATAACGATGCCAAAACAATAAATCTATTCAGAGAATGCGAAAACAACCAAACCCCTTGTTCAGTAGCCCAACATGCTGACTCAATTCGAATTTCCACCCTGTCTCAAATCAATCCATTCATTGTACGAATCCAAAGAGGACAATGGTTCGCTGAACAAGGTTGGATTGACAATATCATCAAATACAAGGTCTTGTATGTTGGACAAGTTCGGGTCTAGCGTTGGATCCGCAAACGAGACGCCATCCAACTGAAGCGGTAGGGTGGGATCTGTCTCCCAGTTTTGCGACTGCTGATTCAACATCCAAGTATCCTGCTCTATGGAGAGGTCGGTTTGAGGAGGAATTGGGACAGAAGCATCCCCAGACAGCTGCGATGCCCAATATGACTGGCCAAGGTTGAAATCAAGGTCTGAGGCTGGAAGAGGAGGGACTAAGTTGGGGTAGGGATCTATCCATTGGCTCTGGGATGGACGGTGCGTTGGAAGATCTGGAAGTAGCAAGGAGTTGAAATTGAAGTCAAGGTGCGGTTGGTATGTACCCGAAGCTGTGTTTAGGAAGGAGTTGTATACGTTGCTCTGTTGCTCTGGGACGAAATCAGAAGAAAAGTCGGACAGTGATGGGAATTCGACTTCAGAGATGGCATCAAGAGTCCAGTCAATGTCACTCTGCGGCAGAAAAAGAGGGGGATAAGAGCCAGGAGGTACCGTGCTGGTAGGAAGGTGGCGGGCTGCCGAATGTACCCGTCGCTGGATGGGAGTCACATGTTTGATTCCTCTGTTTCCATTAGTATGTGGTTATTGAACAACAAGAAATGCAGAAGACTCACAATCCTGCAACCGTATTGTTAGTTTGTAGTTGAGCTATTTGGCCGTTCGCAGCCGACGAGGACATCACGTCAGAGCCATGCAAGCTAGAAAAGGGATCGCTGCTCCCATGCGCTTCAATAGCCTCAACTTGAGCGTCTGATAGCTGTTGGGGCTCATCGTTGGTGTCCTTGTCGGCTTGCTCTCTGCGACGGCGCCTCCGTGGGTTGTTCGTCCGCGCTTTTGCACTATTAACAAGCGGACAGCTATATTAGTGATTAGCGTTGGCCTGCGGACTTATTCGAAGGTGTTGTTTGAAAATAAAGAAACACAGGGAGATATCTTACTTGAACAGGGGTGATGTTCCATACTTGTTCTTCAGGTACCGGACCTGATTGGCACTAAGCGGCCTGCCATACTTGCGCTGAAAGCCGCGCGTGATGCTCTCGTGCCGTTTGTTATCCAGCACACAATTCAGAACATACTCTATTTCCTCAGGAGTGTACGTAGCAGTACCGACCATTGTGGGAGAAGGACTAAAAACAAAGTGAACAGATTCACTAACAAAAGCAAAGGTTGGCAGGGAGCAAAGAGGCTGTTTGTGTTCAGCGATATAAGAAAGATAGGATATGGCTCTCTTATGTGATGTCAGACTTGCAGAAGGAGCCGTAACAAAGAAGAGTGCATCTGTGAAAATAAGTCAGTTTTCCACTGTTTTATGGAGGGGATATAAGGGCTGAGTATCATCGTGAGTATCTTCAGAGAAGGAGAGGAGTCCGCCTGTGGTGTTTTTGGCGATGCTGTGTTCGCGAGGTGCAACCTGTGTAATGGCCCAATCGGGGAGCATGCACGCTGAGATAGGCGGACAATATGACTTTGAATAAGATATGCTGGGTCACACGAGATGTGAATCAGCAGAGGGATGTGAGCGGTGTGTAGCTATGACAATGGCGCGCATTCCGGAGCCCGCTCTTATTGTCCCAAAGATCCATTGCTCTGCTCTATTCTATTGTCTATGAGTGGTTTCTAGGTCTATCATATATCGTTCAGGTCTATTCATTCGTAATGCATTACATCAGCCGCGGGGAGCCTCCTCGGGAGAAAACTCCCAACCAACACCGGATATTCCCTCCGTCATCATCGTCTACCCAATCGTCCTGTCCAACCAACTCCTCCTCGTGCTCCAGAAACAATGGGGTCTCTAGATCTAACATGGCCTGCTTAAACATGTCTCGAAGCCTAGCTGCAGTCTCATCCCGTCTTGGCGCCATAACCACCGCTCGAGACTCAGAGCCCAACGCCAGGTTTTGACAAATGGCATTCGCAAGCAAATCAGGATGATCATCAAAGTATAAAACATCCGCCGCCAGCACCACTTGGAACTGAAAGGGTTGTGCAAACATTCGCTGATCCGTTTGCTCTTCTCCCTTGCCTCCCCAGGTCAAGTGTCCAACGCTCAAGTCACCTCCTCTCAACCTAATCATCCGTACGTTGCTCTCCGCATTTGCTTTCAGATTCGGCACGATTCCCGGCAGGTCGCTCAAAAACACATGGGTTTTCCACAGTGCGGCCGCAGCCAAACCCAAAAGGCCCGTTCCGGATCCAAGTTCCAACACAGCTGGTGCGGGCTGACCCAGCGACTCATCAAACAGCCTGAACAAGCTTGTGGCTCCCAGACGAGGCAAGTTTTGCGCAAGCACATAAGAAGAACCCCATGTTTTGAGACCCAAAGCTGCCTCCGTCATACCCGGCTCCTTGACGAGTAATTCGAATGGTTCATAGCTCACTCTGTCTTCGCTTTCAAACGGCCAGCTACGTGTAATGTCACCCATGGCAGCTCGTCCACATCTCTCAGTCACCCGTTTGCCAGCCATATCCCATATCTCTTCTCTGGCGTCCTCATCTGTAATCCAGCTCAACGGTGAACCTACAATGGTCGACAGATACCTCATAGCTTCTCCCTTGCGCTGACTGGCGAGCGACTCTTGAGCTTGGACGGCTGCTTCTCTGCGCTGTTTGAAGCTCCAAACCGGAGGAGTAAGCTCCAGAGTCTGCAGTGCAGCGATTATTTCTCCATGGGTAGGACGCTGCCAAATCTGAGGCAAATCTGCTATCTCGAGGGTCGTCATCGCTCGGTGTTGTTTATTACCGCTGTACTCGAGGCTGGCTTACACGGTGTGTTTTGGCGAGAGGGAGTATCGATTCGAGATTGTGATGCGGTGCTCAAAGGGAGCACCATTTCGAATACATCGTGGCCAATAGTATATCCCAACGGAGTAGAAGCGTTAAAAAGAATAGTCAAAGATTTTTGGACAGTTTTTGCCCGGCTCGGAAACGTTCTAGGCTTAGCAAACGGCTTATGACGAGGACCCACGTGGGAATCGCGAGAGAAGAAAAAAAAAAAACTCCATGGAGACCCTTACTCCCTTCCAGCACCTGCAGACAGTCGCCCTGGCCCACAGTCGCCCGTCCCCACTGCTCTGCTTTGGCCTGTAACTTGCAGCAGTGTAGCGACTCATTACAGCGATGTTGTCACTGTTCGTGACCGCCATAAGGCAGTAGAGGCGCTAATCGCTCGGTAGCTTCCGTCATGCTGCGGCAGCAGATCTACAACTAGTTGATGAACAACTTCTTCTCATACAAGGCAGTTTCGTCTCTCATGTAACATTTGTACATTTATATTAAGACAAGTCAGCAGCCTTGGACAAGTAACAACATTCTCGCAAATGGCTTGGACTTGTCCCTGCTTGCTTCACAGCGAATTGTCTGCGCCGATTCGTCGACAAGCCTTGGCACTTAAAAAATACTAGAATTTTTTCCGGTATATACTATAAGAAATTAATACATCAAGCTATGTAATTACTGGACCATTATGCATGTATCACAACATCAGCAGCCAATGCAATCGTATACGATCATGGCAGCTCTGCAGGCTCATTGTTCTGCTCCTTTGGTGGCACCAAGTTCGACACTGGTCTGCTGAACGCTCCAGGAGTATTCGTGTTGGGAGTCGTCAAGCTTGAAACCGTTCCTGGATACGTCGATCCCGGCGTAGGGCTCTCCAGCTCTGCCACTGGTGGCTGTGGAGAGACGTCGTATGATGGATGCTCCTTCTTTCTAGATCTCAGAAAGAAAAAGATAAGGGCTCCAATCAAACCCAGTGCAGCGAGACCGCCAACAGTTCCGCCGGCTATGGCGCCAGCATGGGATTTCTTCGAGCCAGACGACGATGCGGTCGATGATGATGCTGCGCCTGCTGTGGATGTAGGCCCTTCAGAGGAGGCTGTGCTCTGTGTATCGGACGAAGAGGTAGTCGATTCTTTGGAGGACGTGGTGCTCGATTCTTCGGAGGACGTGGTGCTCGATTCTTCGGAGGACGTGGTGCTCGATACCTCGGACGAAGAAGTGCTTTCCGGCGCTTCCCGCGTTTTGCTCACGACCACAGTCCGAACTGACGTCGCTACTGGCTTCTCTATTCCTGAAAAGACGACTTGCAGAGTCACATCCGTAGGTATGCCAGAGTACGACGTGAGTACCGTATCAGCGTCTTGAGGTTTTCCGCAGCCAACTTGTGTGAAGCCCATCGGGTAGTGATTTGTATAACACAAGTCATTTCCTCTGCTGCATCGGCCGAGATGGATTAGTAAAACGCTGATGTTTTGAAGGAAGTTGGCTAAAACTTACCAGGTATAAACGTCTGGGCTATCTGCGCTTGGTTGTGGTGACTTGCCGTCGACGCAAGAAGTGACATGTAAACAGTCACCATTTTCGCCGCAGCAACCCACAACCTTGAGATCGGTAAACCATACGCAAGAGGAAGAAGGTTTGCAGGTTGCGATCTTGTTGTAAATCCCGTGGATCCTGTAAGTTGTAAGTCAATGCAGGCGAGGTCATCTTGATCTCTGGCGAACAACCCACCATCCACAATATTCCACAGGAAATGCATCCTTGGGTTGAAAGTCTCTCGCGGCAATACCAGCCGTCATAATGCCGATGGACGGCTCGTATTTCTCTGCATCCCCAATCATCGCCCCTGCCGTCTCAACCACACCTCTCCATGGTACAGCCTGAGTCGTAGCCACAAGAGCGCAGAGCACAGCCGTCAAAAGCGCCATGGCGACGAAGGGTAGTGCAAAACGGTAAACTCAAAGCACCGTAGGTTGCAAAGGGGGAGAGGGGAAAGTGTTGGTTGGGTCATCTTCCTTCAGGGGACAATGCTCTGCAGCAAATAGTGCTGGGGCTGGGAGACAACAACACCATGCAGCCAGGCGGGGAGATGCAGGGATCAGCATCCTGCTCTTCGGACATGCCTTGCACGCTAGTCTCGGCGAGGCTTTGGTGTGTCTGCGGATATGCAACTTGGAGGCCCGACACCGCGGAGGCTTATCATTTTCGAAAATCTGTCCCCAAAGCCTAGAAACAGTCAACGCTTCAGGTTCATCTCCATGTGCTGGAGTTATTCTTCCAAAAGTGGTGGTGTTGAGGCAGCACAAAGTCAAGCAGCCGTCCTGGCTATGCTGCCTTGGTAGTTCAGTCGAGTGTGCCAACGAGAAAAGTGGTTATTAAGAAGAATTCCAATATAACCAAACAGCAAAACAGCCATCATACCAGGAGCGCGTGTTCAATTTGGCGACGGGGGTTGTTCGCCGCTCAGCCCTGTTCCCTATTCAGCAGCGACCTCACGCCACTCTGCCACAAGCATGATGCGAAGCACACTAGGACTCACAGACAATGCAGTATGCATCTCAGTAGATTCGTGGAAAGTCTTTCATATTTGTTTATATGTTCATTCACCCTTGAGTCTAGTTGCCATTGATTAACGGCCAGAAAATGTATAAGAGAAATAAAACACCATGAGCTCGGCCTAGTCGGCTCAAAGGACTCCTTGTCCAAAGTCAAATCCAAATACAATTGTATCGCAAATTCAATAAACACCGTTATTTGTACCCTGTTCCCAATATTGTGTAAATGCAGCAGAATGTTTGTTTTTCCCTTTACGCTATGCGCCAAGCACAATGAAATCAACCAAATTCCAACGATATCAGCCTCATCATCGCCTGCGTCTTCATCCTCATTTTGCCTCATGTAGGCGAGCACTCCCGGTAAATTTCCTTCTTCCAGCTCTGCAGCCGCTCACGTAAGTTAAGCAGCGACGTGAGCTTGTCATCAGGAGGATTGTCCAGAGAAGAGATTTGATAGTGCAAAGTTTCGTACTTTTGATAGTACAGTTTGAACTTGCTCGCTTTGCTCATCACATTTCCAGGCACTGGCTCCGTCACACGTCGCTTATTGATGATTGGCTTCGCATCCACCTCTGCCTTTCCTTTCTTACGGATTGGCTCGTAATCTTGCTCCACATCAGAAGCGTTCGTAGGGGGAGATGATGCCAGTGGAGACGACTTAGTAGGCGACGTTGTCTTGCTCTTGAAAGAGGACGCATTGGCGGTTGACTGAGAGCCGTGATTCCTCTCCGCATGCCTTTCGACATGTCTCCCTACGGGCTTCTCCTTCAGTTTGGAGCTCGGTGGGGGCTGCCGTGGCTTCAACCGTTTCGAGAGGGGTGTTCCCGAACTCGAGCTCGAATCCGAGTCATCGCGAGGTCGCTTAACAGGCTGCTGTGGCCGACTAGTGGGTACATGGGACTTAGCTGGTGCATGTGACTTGGCAGTAGTGGTTTCCTTCGGGGCAGGCCGTTGCTTGCTCTTAGCCAGCGGTGCTTCATCTCCGGAGGAATCTGAGTTCTCGATAATTTCCTGTGACAAGACTCGTGCGCCGCTTGCTTTGGTGGCGGCCACCCTGCCCTTGACCGGAGATGTCTTCTTGGCAGGCAATTTCTTGACGGGTGCAACAACTGAAGCAACCGGCTTCTTCGCCTTGGAGAAGATGGATCCGGAATTGGATCGTGACATAGGCTCACCGCCGGACTTGCTCTTCTCGCTTCCAACACTCTCGCCGTCGTCTTTCGATGTGGAGCTGTCATCAGCTTTTTGTACCTTGATCTTTGGGGCTGGCTGTGCCGGTCCCTTCGCCAGCGAGGCTTGGAGCTTGCTCAAACACTTGCCCTTCCCACGCTCTTCCCTGGGTAGCAGCTTTTGCCACTCTGGTTCTGACGCTGATAGGCGTTGTTTGTCAAATTGCTTGATGGCGTTCTGGATAGCTTGCTCCCGCTCCTCTGAGGTATCGTAGTCATATTTCCACACGTCAAGTTCTTTCCAATATACCTTCTTCATATTCCACTTCTTCGAGTCCGGGTCGAGGGCAGCCACCTTCTCCAGGGCGGCATTGAAATCTTCGGGCTTGCCAGTCCATTTGTCTCGTAGATGGTCCATGCTTTGCGAGCCAATAGCCAGTTCGTGGACCAAGGAGACTCTCGATTCTCTCGCACGTTCCACAACTTGTTGGGCTGCTGATAAGACAGGGGTTGAGGATGGTGATAAGTTGCCGTTATGGCCAGGAGATGTCGGTAAGGATCGGGGGTTTGACTCGTAGCCAAGCAGCTTTCCTTTCGTTTTGGAAGATGCTCGCTTCGAGTCGGGTGCTCTCTCGATCATTTGTGTTCTAATTGGCTTGTCAGCATTCGTGGCAAAAGTGCAGCGGCATCGGGCAGATACATACCGTTCCCTAGAGGCTTCGTGCGCAGCGAGGCCATTCTGCAAGGCTTCCATATCTGAATCCAGGCCGGAGCTGGAGCTCTTGCTGTGATTCCTTTGCTTAGATGCAGCACTTGGGCCCTTGCCGGCTGTTGTCGAGCGATGTCGATTTGATGGTTTACATTTTGTGAACAGGTCAGTTGCATGATGGAGGCGCTCGGCTCTTCTCGTGGATTCGAATGGCCGAGTTAGATAAATGTCATATTCGGTTGTGTCGGTAGGAGGTGCGATTTTGTGAGACTTTGACCCGTAGTGAAGCGTCTGTTGAGAAAGTATGTTGTTAGCTAGGTCCGAGGCATGTGACCACAGTGAGATTGGAAATCACTCGTGGGCGGCGAGTGCCGGCTTGGAGGCAGAATTCTAGAACGATTAAAAACAACTTACAGGATTTTTTCCAAGTGATAATTCAACGCTTTCACTGCTCTTGACAGCCCTAATCATGTCCTGGACAACTTGGGGGTCAAGCGAGAGGGTGAAGGTCTGGGGAGGCAGAGACCCATCGTCAATTGCAGAGCCCGCCAGCACCAGACCGCCGTCTGGAATTTTGAGTGTATTCATGTTGATGTTATATAATATAGAGAAATCGTTCGACGAAAATATTCGATAAACCGTGTTGAGAGCCCAAGATCAGCAAATGATGGTCGTTGGGCTAGAGGACCTGTCGATCGCGAGATTGTGGACTAGTGTGACGGAAGAGTCGATAGGAGGAAGGGAAGTCGAGAGGGTGTAAAATTGACTCGCAAATCGGATATACAAGGATTCTCGTTGAGACTATAACATGTTTGATGGTCTTTGGCGGCAGAAAAGTAACCTGGTCGAGCAAATGCCTCTCCCAGAAGTTGAGTTCGTCGTGGCTGGAAATGCAATACGCAACGACGGAGTTGCGGACCCCACGGGGCCAGCAATGAAGAGGAGAGTTCGCAGTGAGGAAGCAGGACAAAAAGGCGAGGCAATAAAAGAACAAACCCCAGAGATGTAGCTCTGGATGAAATATAACAGGATGATAGAGTAATGTAGAAGGGTAATGAGTTGTACCTCTCCCAAAAATAGGATCAACGGTGCTGGAGGAGAGAGGCTAGAAGGAAGAGAGAGAAGAGTGAGGAGGAAAGGGAAGGCACACAGCGGGAACTGGTGGAGATGACCGAACAACAGTCAAGGCGCAGGTGTGGTACTGTTACGGTGGGTGGAAACAGCGCACCACAGCACCGCACAACGCAACGCAGTAAAGACCAGAGCTGGCTGGGCTGGGCTGGGGGTGGAGGAGTGCGCGTAAGAAGCCCACTGGAGGAACAAGCCCAAACTTCCAGTAGTGAGGTAAAGCGCATGTACCACAGCGGGTTGTGGGTACCAAAGGTGCAGGGGACAAGGGCCGCTAGCACCAATTGAGCGAAAGCCCTGGAGCACAGCGCAGCGTGGATGGTGTGGAGGATGAGGCCTGCGAGAAAGGCCTTCAGCACACATATACCAGGTAGGCGTTCTTCAGTAATGGAAGAGAGTGTGAGTTGGTCTTTGGCTCAATGTTCAGCATTATGTATCGCTGGTTTTTTTCTTTTTTCTTCCAGCACTGATACAGCTACATAATTGATGATAGCTACAGGTCAGCAGCCAAAGCAACCCAACCCTTCTGTACAGGACGGTACATACATGGGTTCTGTCCAGCTCCACTAATAGTTCTACTGAGGTGCGGGGAGGGGTGAGGGTAGTAACTGAAACAGTACAGACTATTGGGCCACGGTACTTGGGTGATACCTTGGAAACTTTGAGCTGCGATTGTTACACAAGCAAAGTTTCTTTGTGCTTACATGTAAAGTTTCTTTGTGTCGTGTGAGAATTGTGAGGATATTAAGTTTACGGCCTGGTGACTGAATAGAGGGAAAAGTAGCAGGAAAGATTCAGGTGGGTGAGGAGACGCGAGCAAATGATGGGCAAAAACTCTAGAAGAAGAAAAATGGATGTAATCACAGGACTTTAGTATGGCGATGATTTCTAAGTGTAGGATTAGAGCAAAACTCAAGTTCTGTTATGAACTATTTTTTGTTCTACTTTCCTAACGTATTCTCTACGACAAAGAGAAAGCCTGTAGACGCCCCCAGATAACCATTGTACAGTAGGTGTTCAAGGAATAACGCGCAAGGGCACTTGTAGGGGCGACTCAGTTAATGAAGGTTCTCATTTCTTCTTGTTTTGTAGAGTGGGATTGATTAGAAAGCGATATTGGATTTTCATGCCACTTCAAACAGCAATCCACATCCGAAGATTCCAGGAGCATGATTCCAAGGATGACAGCGTCTCTCTGAAGTCCACGCAGGCCACTCCAACCCAAAAAAAAAACACTACTGCATTAATCCCGATCGAACAAACCTTGCCACAGGAACTTGTATTCCAGCAACGATTTCCCTCGCCTATGATGGCGCCACCATTCATCGACAAACCAGGGAGCTGTACCCTTGGATCAAGACTTCGGAGTAGGGCTGCATCGGAGGTTACAAAATAGTACCTGGACGCTGCTCACAAGCACGCGCTGAACAACGTCAGGCTAGGCTCACTCCTTCACTGCCACAGCAGGGGACAGGCCCAATCAAAGGCATTATTCGCACCCACACTGCCTTGAGCGACTGGCCTGTCTGGGTGGAAGGCCACGCCGGGAATTTTCTACAGGGCACCTTATACTAACAAATACCAGCTGGCGGCCTAAGCGCCAGTTTCCCAGGGGCTCTAGCTGGGTTGGGTGTGACATGGCAGGCATTCTGTACTGGTTGTCTGCCGTGCAATAGCCTCCAATTCGACTTCGAAGAAAATGTACCAATTTGTTTTCTAAAAAACACCGGATGGAAAATTCATCAAGAAATTATTGCTTATTACAGCAGTTAGTCAGTCTCGTTTATTTCTCGCCCGGGCGGAACGCAGAAACCCTGTACAGCCTGTCCCAGGCAGCCTTCTCAGTTCATCCCGGCTGCTCCGATTTGCTGGAGACTCGTCAGACTCAAAGCAGTGCCGTGTGGACAGGCTCGCAGCCTGTCTGCACCTTGAATGCTGACATGTGCACCACTGCAGCAGTGGTCGGCAAACGCTGTTACATGCGACACACCAAAGGGTGCACAACGAGGCACTGTGCCACGAATACGGCGTCCAGTCATAGAACTACGAAGGCCGACCTTGGGACAGAACTGGAATCCATCTGACTATCTACAAGTATCCATCTGCTCATGTATCCCTGCGTCATCCCATCAGAGCCTGTCCGCACCTTGGCTTCATGCTTCGCCTACAATGGGACTGGCGCTGCCAAATCCCTTGGCACAGCGCCGTGCTGTTCAATTCACCAGTTAATTGCAGCACTAATATTCAACTTCTTGAACTGATGTATCGTGCTTGCTCAAGTTCCGCCGGCACAGACAAGTCATCCCATAAGCAATACTCCGAGCCACTGTTTCTTGCTGACCCATTCTCCAGCAGACGGTGCAAGCTGGTGCGCGTTTTAGCTGATGCCCGGAACAAGGTGTACTACGCAAATGCCTCATGGTGTTTGCATGTCACTACGTCCCTCCGTGACCACTTTGTATCCTACATGTACACGCCAGGATTGGGGGCGTGTAAGAGGGACGTGGAACGTGGTTACGGGACTAGCTCGCCCCAACCCGGACCACGACCGCCCACACCACACCACACCAAGATCCCAAGAGGTGCTGCCAACCTTGTGATGCCATTGAGGCAGGTCGAGCAGAAAACGGCTCTGGTAAGCTGTTTCTTGGCTTATCCAATCCGGCTGAAATGCTCACCCCGTTGTCATACTCGCTCGACCTGTGTTCATAGAGCAGGCCAAAGGTTCAATAGCGCGCCTATGTTGAGCTTTTGTCTCGTGTTTTTGCTTTAGTAATGACACCACAGCAACAGTCGTAAAAAGCAAGCCTATTGACTCGCCATTCTGAAACGTTGTCGAGTACGGCTTATGGCCCGCACTGATGTTCTCCTCGCTGACATACAGCCTCTTCCAATTAGCACTGGACGGCTGGCCAGTGTTGCTTATTGGACCGTTAAATAATCCTTCTTGTTTTATTCAGGATATCACAAATCAATCCCACAGGATTGCGAGAGTTTCATAGACATTGGCTTTTTGTTGCACCAAGGGCTGGCTGAGATCGATCGCGGACCACTCAGGTCATCTCAATACGAGACATGATGGAGGCTTTTGATGAAATCTAATGCGTGCTGCCAGCACACGCCCAGGGACAGCATGCAAGTCTCGCCCACTCGCAGGTGACTGTGACAGCGAGCTCTCAATTCCGTAGCGGAGCAATGCTGTCGTCACAAACAGGTCGCGTTGTCTCCAAACATGGCAAAGTGATACATTAGACATTCGGCCATTTTTCCTGCAGCCAGCACACCACGAAATCACTAGTTCTGGCTGTCCGTTTGTGTCGGTCTGCCGGAGCCTTTCCCCAAGACATTTCGATGGCGCTGCGGAATGTATGGGCCACAGACAATCTCGGTGTTCCTAATAATACCCACCGTCCAACCCCTCGAGGACGCCCTAGTTCATTTGGGAGCCACGCTATCGTATATACAGTAAAGCTGTTGAAACGAGTCTCAAGGTAATAATTCAAGAGTCATTACCGTGCCGTGCTCTACTTGCAGGCGAAGGCACATCACATTACAGGCAAACGGCACAATGTGGCCCACCGTGAGAGCTATCCGCTAGGATAATCTTGATTCGGTGTGTTGAACACTCTACAGCCTTGACGCTAGTTCTTTCATCTGCAATCATATTTGCGTCAGGCTGATCAAGCTATTGAAACAGAGTGCGTCTTGCACTATGCGGACACATCCTTTACTGTTGCTCAACAGGCAAACCTCGCTGCTTCGAAGGATTCGGCCTTGTGTGTCTGTGCTTTTCTTGTACCTGTATCATGTTATGTGCGCCGAACTAACCACACCCATAGCGTCCGCCAGTCGCGCGTCAAGGGCAGCTGCCGCATGTAACGCTCCAATGGGATGGGAAGGGCTGCATAAGACAGAATGCCAATTCGTTTCACCATTACCGTTGACTGCTCTCCCAGCTAGCATTGGGAAATTAAGCCTCTATGCTCTTTATTTGCCCTTGGTGTTTCCCCATCAAGTGAGCCACTTTTGTGCTCCCCGACAATATTTCGCCTCAAACAGGCAGCCACCGAAAAGGTCACCTTCATCCTTGGATGGGCCAAGAAGACGACGGGCAGGTCTCTCGCTCAACTGCCCATTGTGGGAAGTGCCGTACGCCATAGCGGTGTGGCGCCAAAATCTCCCCAGTGAATGGAGTCCGTTTACGCCGCCGACTGGTGAAGCGCTCTCCCAGTGACTTGACTAGTGCAATACTTCAATCCCACTCTTCAAACAAGAACTGTCTATCAAACATAGTTCAACAATTTATTAGTGCAAGGCATTAAGATGCCGCATTCCTGTTCCTGCCGGCGTTGGATTCTTCAATGGCCCAATACAACATCATACAATCACCTGCATGTAAGATCCTCGCAGCACACTCTGGCCATCATTAAACCTCCATATCTGTGACAGTGGTTTGAACTTTGCTCAACCTAGGGCTTACAGTAGTGAGGAGGACATTTGAAGTCACCCGCCACCATGAACAAGAAAGGCAAGACGAATTGTATTGGGGTCAGCAGGGGCGTTCGGACCCGAAACTTTCTTTTTTGGATGAGCAGTCTAGCCCAGGTCCCATATCTGCATCGACACGATGGCCCAATTGTCCCTTGGTCATGTTGCACAGACAGCCCACATTATCTCAGTTTGCCGTCAATACCGAACTCCTATGAGCCATTGGCGTTAGGCATTGCCAAAGGGCCACAGGCTCCCGTCTATTTGTTTGCCACGAAAGTTATTCATCCGCCAATGTGACTCCAAAACCAATGGTAGACTGTTTGTTTTGGCCGTTTTTTATTATGGTTTAGCGTAACTCGGGAACCAACGAAGATCGCCACTGTCCCAGAAGCACAATTATGGCTTCCTGCGAACTACTGCACCGACGCAGTAATGGTGTGTACGAATTACGCATTGTAGGCATATCTTCATTACCCGATCCTTTCAGCTCTTCTCCATTTGGGTCTGTAATTTAGCAAGGGCCCCGACAATTATCTTGGTTTAGCATACATGCGTGTCGTGCAGCCCTCATTGCCATGAGGGCTGGCCTGCATCTTCCTCTCCGTTCTGTAGAGCCTTTAGCAGGCCCATTGGCCATTCAAATCATGAGATTCAAGAAATTCCCCATCTAGAACCACTTCTAAAGTTATCCAGCATCTTAGTGAGGAAGGTAGTTGATGCTGCTGTAACCCTCCATCAGCCATTTGGTGGCTTCTCGACTGCCGTTTCTGGTCTGGCTCCCCGAGTCGACGCCCTCCACCAGAACATTGAATGCTGGGGACAATGGCTTTAATGGAAAGCGGGGCACAGATTAACGTAAAAGAAATCCTCCCCAGACGAAGAGCATTGATGAGCTGCAAAGGTACTTGAAGATTTGAGGGGGGTGTGGTTCTGGTTTCCTTATGGTATCGGATCAACATGGAAACTTGGCCCATTCCATAACTACCGTGCTGCGATCGCAGATCTGTTCACCACTGGTGATAAGCGAACCATGCGAGCCCGAAACTTGCTCTCGCGGTCATATACAATTTTTCACTGCAAGAATCATACCATGTGTTGGAAGGTCTGCATTGTATTGGCTGGCTATGGAAGTGCAGTATACAAAGCTTATGCGCAGTGTCCATTGACACACTGCAGGCCATTTCCATTCTCTGGGCAGTTTTTTCTCAGATACCACGATGTTCAGCCGTCCCCCATTGTAGACACACTTGAACTACAGTATCAAATGGGCATTAATGATCATATGGTGACGACTATCCAAGTGCGTGAGGTGTTCTTACCAAGTGACCACCGTTGCATTCACACGCAGTGTCTCCTGCCTTGTCACAGTAATCTCCAGCTTTTGCACAAGCTATGACCTGGGAAGCGAACAGGGCAACGCCCAGGGACTCCGAAAGAGAACTTTACATTAAACACTATTTGATAGATGTGGTAATTAGGATGAGTTACTAATGAGCTTGGCGAGATGTAAATGGCGAAAAACTTCGTATTTATATTTGATACCAAGGATCAATACACACATTCCAGCTTGTTCATTATCACTGAACTCATGATTTACGGTCTTCATTTAAAATAGTTACAAAATGGGTAACGTTTACTTATTCTTGCAGACATTGGAATTGGTATCTTCCCCATGATGCGAATCCTGTGGCGACATCAGTTTCGAACGCATGCGGAAGCTGTCATTCCATCACAGTATATGATTCTATAGTCTTCAAAACATTACCCACATGGCTCTCGTATTCTATCCTAACCTGGCAACTGCCGCTACTTGTATGCGTTATTTGGGTGTGATCTTCCATCCGCAAGCGATAATCATTGCCGTCACGGAACCGAACTGGAGGTGTTGAAGCCGAACAGCATTATCCCTTCCAACATCTGACGTAGTACGGTTCATTTACAAGTCTCTTCTGCAGTTCTATGTGTATCTAAGTTAACTCCAGATTAAGAGGAACCCAAGCGGCACTCCTAGCGTCTGCTCCGAGAGCTTCCCCTGACAATCCCCGCGATGTGATATGCACCAAAGCTCTCCATAGAGGTACGTTGAAGCGCCTTACGCTTTATACAGAACATTAAAAATCATATCTTAGGTTCTCAGCCTGTAATTTCAATGCGGTAGTGTGGGAAGCTACCAGTCGTGGCGGCGGGCTGATACCCACGAGGTGCCTTACTGGCGATCACATCTCCATCGTGCCTTGAGGTTCAGTACAGCTAGCGAGTGAAAGACTCTAGAAGCTACTCCGGTGTGCAGGAATGGACATGGTGCGTTGATCAGTCTAATATACTCGTCGTAGAGTGGGAATAGAGAGCCATCACCTGGCAATTGGAGAAGCACCTTTGGAAGAAATTTGTAATAACTCAAACAAACATTGACTAACGTAGAATCACTTCGTAGTCCCCATCAATGCAATACATAAACATATCCTAGGGATATACCCGCTTTATCCTTCGCACTATCCTTCGTACTGCAACTGTTGTCCGCGACACCTACCTTGCCGATATGATGCCAGTTCAGCTCTCCGGATTGAGGAACTTGAAGAATTAACGAGATTTTTCAGATTTAAAAGGCTCTTCTCAGTCCTTTACTGGGTCTTGAATAGCAAAATGGCGCAGTGGCCGAGGTAAAAGTAGATGAAATGTTTCGTCTCTGCCACAGGTCAGTTGTGCACTTTGCCAACGTAAGGGCTTTCATGGCCATTCCAATACTATATGCTTGCAAAAACCATAGACTGAAAACAAAGCCGAATTTTATTGGAGTGAGGACGTACCGTGAGTTACAAAGCTGCCAAAGTTACGGCCAACGATGCAGTGCCAGGTAGGACCTTTACGCTCGTCAAACTAAAACGGTATCAGAAAATCCAATCAATATGTAGCAATTCGTCGATTATTATGCTGTTGGAGGCAACTAGGCTGTCCGGTGCATGGCTCTGGCTTCTCTTGCTGACGTACTGTTCGTTTGATATGTTGGGCAATGTCCTGGATTTCGTCAGCGATTTCATGCCAGCTGAACCTGCAATGTCGACTACACACCTTCTCAATTGTGAACTTAGACATGGCTTCTTGGGCTTGAGTTTCAAATCAGCAACGCCCTTGCTCTGTGCAAAGCTATCCCACATGACCTACCAACTTCAATACATTCTTGTTGCATATCGTCGGTCTAATCGGCCCAAAAATCGTAAGCACGTCTCTCGCTTTACATCAAATAGTTCTGTTGTATCGACTAACCATATCGGCAGACTTAATCTGAGCTGTCAGATTTCTTGTCGTTAGCAATAGTCCATCTCGTAGCTCGCGTCATCCTGCCGCAGCGCCAGCCATACCTTCGAGCTTCTCTCGCGCAATGGGGGTTTCCGCTTGCTTATCAGCCATTATGCCTGTTATCAATTCGCGTGTTTCTGTAGCTTCGAGTGACGGTAGAATCGACTAGCGTACGTGGTTAGCAGAGAGTCTACGGAAAGGTATCATCAACCGCGGCTCGGCTATGTTGCCACTCGTCATGGTGCGGGAGCTCGGCACCTCAGCAGGGTTATTGTGTATAGGTAGAGTCACCCAGGAAGAGAATTAAACGTACCTCTTGATTAAATAGTCGATAGTTTACAAGCAATGTCGAATCTTTGAGAAAATGTTGAGATGTAGTCGCGTGGAAGCTTTTGTCCAGGGGCCTGTTTGTTTGTGCACGAGCCAAGGCACAGGCACAACGGGCGCGGGGAGTAACCGAACCCCACCAAAGACTCTCATAGACTCAACAATAGCGCTCTGAAATTCAGTTTAACTAACTGCGTTGCTCTCCTAAATCCGCTTAATGGGCACGTCGGGTACAAAGCAATGTTTAAGTTCAATTCGTCATCAACGCTGAGGGAAGCAATATGGTGTCTTTGGGCCATTTGTCACATTGGTCTCCTTGAGTCTTCGAAATGCAATCATAATGTGCGTCCTTGCTCGTCAGTACTTGTTTCAAAACATCAATAGTTAACAAGAAAGCTGTATCTAGTAGGAAATAGGTCCTGTAATGATTGTCATTATGTCTACCAACTTCAACCCATAACAGGGATATCTCTGTGTGTAAATGTCAAGCAAAAATATACAACAAGCACGAAAACTCCATATTACCCATGTCTTCCAACGCCTGGAAAGCCTATCCTACAAATCTTTCGGTAGCTCTCCTTCAACAGGTTACTCTACTTTCGCAGACAGTGAAGGCACGTAGAAAGTGACATTCTGCGGAGAGCTATAAAGTTCGGAACCAATGGCCATGTAGGTGGCATACTCGCTATCGTCTGGCGTTTTGAAGGTGGTCTTTCCTTTCGGTAGCTTGTAGACCTTTTCAATCAGTTCAGTGACATCACCGTGAAATCTCTCTACCGGAGTCTCGGTGAGCCACGTGAAGACGACTTGCTTATCGCCATGCGCCGTGTCGATTTCATTCTGTCCCACATAGAGGTTGCTATTACGCAGTCAGTGAATCTGGAATCTCTTAGCGTTGGTATTACATACAATGAAGTTCCGTTGATAGTGGCGGTGTCGGCAATAGCGAACTGGTTGCCAATGGGCTTGGTAGAGGGTCCCAAGGCAGCGAGCCAAATCATGACTTCATAGCTTGCAGGCTTCCCTCCTCTTGAAGGTGAGTTTTTCGTGTCTGAGTCCACGAAAATATCAACAGCAACGTTTGCGTTGACCAGATTTCCCAAGTCAAGAGGCGCGAATTTGGTGCTGTTGTCATTGCCGGCGGAGTAAGTCCACTCAAAGTCCAGCTGGAAGGTTTTGATGCTGCTCAGTTGTATGGGGAACTGTTTTCGGAATTCGACGTTCGGGTATGCGTGAACAGGAGGATTTTTCGGTTTTGGGTAGCTCCAAGTGACAGCAAATGGTGCCACAGAGTACTCAGAGCCATACGTCTTGTTGCCGTTTGCGAGAACCTTGTGATATAAATTAGACCTTGCCTCTCTAAAGTATCCGCTAGGCGCAAATGTTAACTTACTCTCATACACATGCTTCCAGGATCTGTTTTAGCGTCGTATCCCCAAGTATTCGGATTGTCTGTTGAATATGGTCAGCCAAGGTTTATACAATGTTGATCACAAATTTGGCGAAGAATCATTGTCAGGGGTTTCCACTAGCTGACACGCAGCTATGAACACGTCGACACGATGGATACTTACAAAGAAAGCTGTCCTCGTCTTTGAAGGCCTTGTCTCCAAATCCACCAATTTTGTCACACTTCGTCAACAAAGTCGTGCCATGCTTTGCGATTGGGTCATCGCCATCGTCTGGGGTAAATAGTGGTGGCTGATTCGTAGCCTTACGATGGCTATCAAGTCCAAGAAGGATGCCGAGAGTTACAGCGATTGGAAGCACAAGCAGCCCAATGCTGACCAGCCATCGAGCGGCAAAGCCCATGGCGAGAGAAAATGCAGTTCGGTCGGGGGTAAGCGAGATAAACGAATGAAAGGAGAGTAACCCTCCGTGTTGATGAATCGATGCTCGTCGGCCGACAGAGGAGCCAAAAATTCAGACGATAATAAAGACGCTCAAGTTGGGGTGATGTGGAGGGATAAACAAAGGTCAAAAGAGAATTCAAGGTTTGGCTACGAAACAAGCGAGTGACAGTTGTGACAGGGAGGCGCCAGAAAAGGGAGCAAATCGGTTGGCTGTTGGCGGTACCCTGGCGCGGTACCTCAGCACTGGACTGGGGCTACGCAAAAGGAGACTGCCCTGGTTCGGGAGCGGAACAAGCTCACTCGTTATGGGCCGCCAGACAAAAAAAATTATGTTCAGTGGGTTCGGTTGCGCACTGCTGTTGCGTTGGAGGGACATGCAGCTGGCAATTGTGGCGTCTCGTACTCACAAAAACAGCCCTGCAATGCGATGCCACCACCTGCAAGGCCTGTAATGCCCCTGTCCGTTTTGCCTTATGCAAGTGAGCGAATGACCTGTTTAGGTGTGCTCTGCTCGTTCGTTCGTTTGCAGATGGCGAACCCCTCAATCCCAGCCCAGAGCATGCGTGTACAGTTGAGATGAGTTAGTAGTAAGATCCTCCTAGCGTCGAGGAGACAGCTTCAGCAACATCGGAAAATTCGTCAATTGGTTTTACTATCTCTTGGCGAATGGCAGTGCCCATTGCCACCAAGCTCTCCGTACCTTTCAGCAGGTTTGACTGGCCCAAAAGGGTTTAGCACCCATCTCACCAAGTTCTGAAAATAGCTATTCATAATAAGCCTCACATGTACTGTGCAGTACTCGCGCAAGAGAGAAAATTGCTCAGTTGTAATACGGGACAGTGCGAAGACCGTTTTTATTTGATTGTTTTTTTTTGTAAAAATTGCGTCACGAGACATGCCCCCTCAGTGATATGTTGTATTGAGCGTACACCTACCAAGGCAAATACAAACGTTTTCGTTAACAACGACCAGACAGAGCAGTTAAACCTTATTTTGTTCCGGTTGAGAACAGCAAGCATGACAGTGTGAGCTGGAGAGTGGACCGGATTGGCCGACGCGATGTGCGTGTGTTTTTTTTTTTTTTTTTTTCACCTCCAGCGGGACGGATGTACAGGAACACGGTCATGATTCGATCAATCCAGCGTACTATAGCTGCCTTCGGCACGAGGGTTTGGTGCTAACTATGCACCAAAACGCATCGAGGGTTTCACTGGTGGGGTGCCCTTCTTGACAGTCCATAGGCAAGGCAGGGGGTCAAGAAAGGGGATTGGTTGCCTCTGTAAGCGGCTCACCGTGTTCGGCCCTGTGGGATCATCACCATGAAGTACCAATTGCAAGGGGCTTTTTGTCACCCCCACTACTGCCAACGATCGGGGGCGCTTGGAAGGGATCTGACATGTTATTACAGTGATGTAGTTTATGCTACCACAGCAACAAAAGATGATGAAATGGATGACCACTAGACGCTGAGCTCACTGCCAGCTGCACTAAGGTACCTCAGTTAATGAGATTGAGTAACAGTAAAATACACATAAAATAAATAAAAAGTAGACTAGACATGTAACGCGGTCGTGATGGGCGGGAGACTCAAAATTATGGTACGACTGATCATTTCGCAGATAACAAATCAGGAATCGAAGCTAAAACGAAATTACAGTAGCCGCTAAGACACGGTTCCCAGAGGCCACTTGGGTGGGTGGAAAAAGAAAAGTTGGAAAAAGAAGTAAAACTGGGAATATCACGCAGTAGAATATTAATTGAAATGATGATGATAATTAATAACGCGCCGTTCCGGCTTGCTCAGACATGCATTACTGGCGCTTGCACAGACAACATAAGCTCAGTCGGCCCGCATGGATGAATGGACTATAGCAAGGCATAAGGCATGGCAGAAATGAAATAAGGGGAAAATTCCATAGACCCATATCAAAGCAAGAAATGGTGCGGTGCTTTTCATTCTTCAAGCTGTCAAACGAAATAAGTGCATACAGAAAACCATGGCACGACTCACTAAAAAGTCAGACATTCTGGAGAGGGATGGTCCATCCGGTGTTGTGCGATGGTACCTCCAGCTGCATCACGCGCAAAATTACAGCGTAAGGTACAGGCATGACAGGTGCTACAGCGGGGGTAGGGGAGCCAAGAGAACCCATGGTGTACGGTCTGTTCGGTGTTAAAATCAGTCAACTTGGGATCGACATCAACTATGTCCAAGCGAGGATATTCTTGCTTGCCAATCTCGATTACGCAAGGGGAAAATACAAATCTCCAAGCCGTCGCTTTCCATTCTTCCCTAATCCCAACCAGGCAAAGAAAGCAAACCATGGCAAGTTCTCGTCCATCGTTACCAATCCACCATGGGAATACAACTCGAGTGGTTACAATGGTTACAGGGGAGGGCTACAACGGAGGCGCAACAACTGCGAGGAGGGCCGAGATAGAACAGTGGGGCGCCAGAAGTGGGTGACAGAAAAGGCTCAACAAGCCTAATGATTAACAGTCTCACTGAATAGGCCAAGTAGAACCAGCCATGACTGTATTTGTTGACAGCGCTACTTACTTCACACAACGGCATCGATTCTATGACGGCTCTGTTTTATCAGCAACTCTTTTTTTTTTAAATTTGGGTTTTAGTCGCGTACCCCGTTCACATCCCATTCCGTGGTGTTTACAGCATTGAAGTGTTTCTTCAGCGCTGTGTCTGCTCAACCAGCTCAAAATATGTTCGTAGTCGCCTCACCGTGGCACCCACTAAAATAGCTGGTAGCGCCGATGATCTCCACTATTGAACTGGGTACTCTTGCTCTGTCGCATCCTGGCCCTGGATCGTTATTTGTTACAGTGTAGTGTTAGTGTCTGCTGCGCCCGCCGCGGCGCCCTATTTTGCATGGTAGCTTTGGTACTGGCACACGTCATGCTTGAGTCGCGCCGCGAAAGTTCTTAGCTGCAGCCCGTATTTCTTCTCTCTTCTAGTTTGCGGCTTTGCCGGTCCCGTAATCCGATTTGTTTAGCGCGCCATGCAAGCCCAAGCCAGGTCGCATACGAGGCACCATCCCCTCCCATTTTGCCCATCCGTCCTGTGTGGACACGGAGAATTGCTACCATTGACCCCTGTAAAAATAGCCACCCTCGCTCTGCTATCTCTGTCACATACGTACAGTCAGGTAGTAAGTACAGCACTAACGCCCAATGCCCATTCGCACTGGATGATTTTGTCTCTCCCGCCCACTCACTCTCCACCTTAATAAATGCAAAAGGAGTACTTCCCCCCTAAGCTTACCCATACACCCACTGAAGTCACTGCGTCCGGAACAGCTGAAGTGCCGTTCGCTCGCTTCTAGGCCACTTCTCGATTTTTTATTTTTCCCTCTCGCCCCTACCACACCACTGGCTGAGAGCTCCATCCTTAGCGCTCCCCCCCTGGTTGCATGTCGCCATTCACATTCTTTCAACCCAACACCTTCTTACTCCTCAACCCTCGTTTTTCTCTCCCCTTTGATCAAGCCTCAATACCAGCTCACCACACATTCGTTACTCTGCGTTGATTCATTTTTGTTCTTGCGTATTTGCTAGCAAGAGGTTCTGAAACTTTGACTTCGATAAAGTCAAGGGGTTCCACGTTCTACAGAAACATCTCAGTCCCCCAGATCTACACATCCTGTCAATCTCTTTTTTGTTGTTGATCTCTTCTTCGCGATTCGCCCCATGGCAGGCTATGCCAGTCCCGACAACATGAGGCGTTACCAGGAACAACAACCCGAGGAGCACGTCGACATGGACGTTTTTCATCACCACAACCAGGCTCAGTACCAACCTCAGGAGCAGTACAGCGGACAATCCTTTTCCAGCCCTCATGCTTACTCGTCACCAAGCCCTCAACCCTACGCCGCTGAGGAATACCGCGGACGCCAGTATGGCGCTGAAGAGTATCGTGGGCGGGCAGTTGGTGAATTCCAGAGACCCGGACCCGTACCAGCTCGCCCAGCTCAGGTTTATTCCGAGGACAGCCTCGCCTCACCACCATGGGGGCCTCAACACATCTCCCGCTACAGCCAGCAGTCGTTCGAGACGCCTGTTCAGTCTAGATCTGCGTCTCCGACTCTTGTCAGTGGCCGCGCGACTCCTTTGGGCCAACTTCCACGCCCTAAGCATGCTTTGGATTCATGGCCATCAACTCCAATGGTAAGTTTTCACTCCTTTTTTGTTTCCCTCCAGCCCAAGCGGCTTGAGATCAATTGAATTTCCACCTAACGCAATGATGTGCAGTATCAGAGCAATGTCAGCTTAGCTGCACTCCTTCCGTCTGCTCCTCCACCTGTCATGGCCAAGGATTGGGTGAAGGAGGGATACATCGCACGCCTGCACGACCGAGACGACCACGATACCTGGAAAGGATGGAAGCGACACCTCTTTGCATTGGTTCCATTTCTCACGCTCCTGAACACTATCATGTATCTTTTTTACCTTGGATTCCGCATTTTTGCCGTCATTTCAGCCCAGAACAAGGACCCTAAGGGTCAGATTTTTGTTCAAGCATGGATATTCATCGGTGTCGAAGTTGCTGTGTCCATTCCATCTCTCATGCACAACATTTGGACCATGTGGGCTATCAAAGAGCGCCGTCGTCCCAAGCTGAGACTCGTTAGCGATGAGGTACCAACTGTCGATGTCTTTGTCACTTGCTGCGGCGAAGACGATGATGTCGTTTTGGACACTGTTCGCGGTGCTTGCGACGTTGACTACCCCCGGGACCGCTTCAGAGTTGTCGTTCTAGATGATGCTAAGTCCGCCAGCCTAGAAGCTGGCGTTCAGGCGCTCGACATGGTTTATCGCAACGTTATCTACATGGCTCGAACCAAGATCCCGGGTGTGCCCCATCACTTCAAGGCTGGAAACCTCAACTACGGCCTTGACGCTGTACATAACCTTCCCGGTGGTGCCGGTCAGTACATGGCTGCACTTGACGCCGATATGATTCCCGAGCGTGATTGGCTTCGTGCAATTCTACCCCATCTTCTCATCGATGACAAGATGGCGCTCGCCTGCCCACCTCAGCTGTTCTACAACACTCCTGCATCAGACCCTCTCGCCCAGAGTCTGGATTTCTTCGTTCATGTCATTGAACCAATCAAGGATGCTCTTGGCGTCGCCTGGTGCACTGGATCTGGATACGTGGTGCGCCGTGAAGCTCTCGATCAAATTGGCAATTTTCCACTTGGCTCTTTGGCCGAGGACGTCGCTACTTCCACCCTTCTCCTTGGCAAGGGTTGGAAAACAGCCTTTATCCACGAACCTCTTCAATTCGGAACCGTTCCTGAGGATTTCGGTGGGCATCTCAAGCAGCGCACTCGATGGGCTATCGGTACCGTTGACACTGCTTTCAAGCTCAAGTTTTGCCTGTACGGTGAGAAGGTTCGCGAGATGACCTTTGCCCAACGCTTCTCTGGCTTCCTATACGCCTCCCTCAGCATGTATACCATTCTGTTGACGATTTCAATGTTTGCTATCCCCATCATCTTGGTTATGGGCAAACCGTTGGTTGCCTATGCCAGCGATGCCCAGCTCGAGTGGTTGATTCGTGTTGCTTTCTTGGCCACTGTCATCAACCGTCTTACCGAATTTGCTCTGTTCTTACCCGCCGGATACCACACTGGACAACGAGGTTCTAGATACCAGCTTTGGATGTCACCATACATCGCCCTGTGCATTGTCCGTTCTTTCTTGCTTCCAAAGTGGCTCGGTGGCCAAACTCAGGCTTTCAAACCCACTGGTTCCTTGGGTTCTGCACTCAATGAACGCGACGCTCGCAACCGAAAGGGCATGTTCCGCCGACTGTTCGCAATTATTTTCAACTATATGGGCTGGTTCCACCTCATATTCGTCTACCTCACTCTCGTAGGCGCCGTCATTGCTACATACAGATGCTTCTACAGCTTCTCAGACTTCCGTGGCATCGCCAAGTGCCTCATCACACATGCTTTCTGGCCGCCTGTCACGTTTATCTTTTTGTGCAGCTCTCTTTGGACCCCCATCGCTTACGCCATCGACCCTCCGACTATGCCGGACCGCGAGGAATTGCTAGTTCGCGACTCGAAGACAGAGGTTGCTCACCCCACCCGCAAGGCAAAGAAGATCGCCTTTGGCGGCCAGGCTGCTTGGTTTGAGACCGAGTACACTCTTACAACGCTTTTCACATGTGCCGTTTTCGTTGCATCATTCCTTCTAATCTAGACAACCACCTTGGCTGTTTGTAAGGAATTAGTATCTGCGGTTATGAATACGACATGCATGGCGTTGTCCGTCGAATCACATGTGCAGCATTCTGCGACTCGGTGGTCTTTCCTACAATCATTTTAATATTCCTTTTATTTTCCTCATCACGGCGTTCCAGCGCTACGTGCGCTTTGCCCATGGTTGAACCGTACAATCTCTCTTTTTCATCTGGAGTTGTCATTGGGCCCAGTCACATGTTTCAACGGCGTTTTTGCTTTTAGGTTATTGGATGCGAGAAGACGTGGGCGATAGTTGATATGATGAGTCGCCAATGAGGCGCCCACGTAATCGAAGGTGTTAATGTGTACAAACTTTTTGGCTTTGGGGGAATTGGGATCTTTTTGTGCAGTTATAGAACGGGTTAACAAAACTCAATGTAGAAAATCATCTAGATACAAAACAAGCGAATGTATTGTCTTGAATAATACATCGGTCCCTTGTGTGATGGCTATCATGTCGCACTCTGTCAGAGTTGCATCTAACCACATTATTCACATCTCATAATTTGAAGCCTCTCCATTGTTCGTGAGTTTGTCAAGCTATATTTAGTGCGATGATTGGCAAAGTTCGGCATTTGGGACTTTCGGGTATCACAATGCAATGCAAGGATCAGCTACATGACAATGGATGTGGGCAAAGATAATGACTTGGCTTTGATTGCGTATGCCCACCGGTAGAATTAAGACGGCTGTCCATACACTGCAATTCGCTTCTTTCTACCTGCTCGTCTCTAGGTATGGGCTTACATGTCATGTGCGTGTAGTTCCGATGGGCCTCACACCCAATGCTCAGCCCGCCAAGTTGAGCAGCCAGGCATCGAGCACATTGACAGCGTGCTTGTTGACTATTTCTCCCTGCAATGATGGTATGCAATGACAGCTTTCCTCAGCACGTGCTGTTTGATTAAGTATGCTTGCTTTTTTCTAGGTCACGAGTATCTATTATTAGCTATTTGAACATGACTGGTGCATGCATATTGGGGTAGAACCAAATAAGATAGGGGTAAACTATCACCTACATCATCCCCAACATAAAACTACGATGCACAAAAGGAGTACTGCCCGAGGTGAACATACAACGCGAATAGGGAAACATAGATACCTCACCAAAAGAACCCCCAAACAACCAAACATCCAATGACGAAATATCCAACAAGAAAATTCGACGATGGTATATAGGGTAGCACCACGACCGACCAGGAGTCGAAGACCCACATCATATCGATAGGCCCCAGTCCGCAATTTTTCTTTTCAACCTGCTCAAAATATTTTCTGCCATCTAAAAAGTCTCTGCTCCCACGACTGCCTCATGTTCTTTATTACTTGATAATTTACCCGCTGGCTACATGCCGCCGCCAACATGGCGAGCTCAAGAATTTTTGTCAAAGGCCTGCCACCTAGTCTCACTGAAGCTGATTTCCAGAAACACTTCTCTGCGCAGAATAGGGAGGTCACGGATGTCAAGCTGATCCCCCAACGACGCATTGGCTATGTCGGCTACAAGTCTGCTGAAGATGCTTCAAAGGCCGTCAAGTACTTCAATAAGTCATACATACGCATGTCTAAGATATCTGTCGAGACTGCGAGACCAGTAAGCGGATTTGCCCCTTGTTACCTACCCGATTACCCAACATGCTAATTGGAATGTAAGATCTCAGACCCCGGTTTGGCCAAGGGTCAGCACAACCAGTCTGCCGTTGCAGCACCAGGGAGAGAGCGACCGCCAATTTTTCACGCTAGGGATGATGAGACCAACCCTAAGAAGCGGAAGCGAGAAGACCCCGGTGCAGCAAAGGCCGATCCAAAACTGCAAGAATATCTGCAGGTCATAGGCAAAGGGAGGGAAAGCCTAGTAGCTGATGAGACATCTGTCGACTCAGGTGCTGCGCTAGCCCCGAATGGCGCATCACTTGTACCTGATGGGGAAAGCGATGACGAGTATGTCGATGTCCCTAAGCGTCGAGAGAAACAGCGTAAAACCGACCGTCATATGATGGACGACAGTCAGGTGGCTGCTCGCCTGTCTGTAAGGGAGCAGACTGTGGCTCACAACGAGGGAGCTGCTGACCTCATTGATGCCACCGTGCATGAGAAGTCAGAGACAGCAAAGTCGGATGAGCAGCAAGAGGACGAAGTGGCAAAGGATGCTACAGATGACGACTGGTTGCGCTCCCGAACGAACAGATTGCTTGATCTTGTAGATCCAGATGATCTGCCCAAAGCTCCGATTGCCCAAGCTTCTACACAAGCCCTGACAGGCGACAAATCCGACGAGCAAGCGGGAGAACGTCATGATCAGACATCATCACATTCTCCTGATGCCAGTACTGCCAACGATGTGCAGGGGTTGGGGCCATCTGAGCATGTAGACAAGGACTTGGTAGTGGAGGCCATCTCCCGCACGTCTCGATTGTTCGTGCGAAACCTGCCATTTTCAGCCACTGAAGATGATCTGCGAGACACTCTCGGCAAATTTGGCGACATTGAAGAGGTACGTTGAACACCAGCTCTTTCCCCTTGATGTTTCTGTACACACCTCCTTTGTCTTCTTCTTTGAGCTGAGCCTAGTGCCGGCTGCGAAGAAGACAGGCTACATGATGAACCCCAGATAGGGACAGCTTATGCCATATGGTACATGATGCGAACCTGGGCGAGAATTTTAGTAGATGCCTCGTTATTCTGACAACAGCCTTATTGTGTTTTTATTGTTATTGTTATTGTGCTATAATTGTCACAGCATTGGAACGCTCGGCTAACATAGCCCAGGTACATTTGCCCATCAAGGCCGGGGGCTCACCGAAAGGTTTCGCCCTTGTTCTATTTACAAACTCATCAGATGCGGTAACAGCATTCCAAACCATGGACGGGGCGACGTTTCAGGGGCGCATCTTGCACATCATTCCAGCGGATGCGAAAAGGGACCATGGCATTGATGAGTTTGGAATGTCTAATCTCCCTCTCAAGAAACAGAACCTGATTCGCAAGAAGCAGGAGGCTGCAGCCACTACGTTCAACTGGAACTCCCTGTACATGAACCAGGACGCAGTCAACACCTCCGTAGCTAGTCGACTTGGTGTCTCAAAGTCTGAGCTGCTGGATCCTACTTCGGCCGATGCCGCCGTAAAGCAGGCCATTGCGGAGACCACCGTCATCCAAGAGACGAAATCCTTTTTCGCCGCCAATGGTGTAGACCTGGACGCTTTCAAATCACACAAGCGGGGCGATACAGCCATTCTGGTGAAGAACTTTCCGTACGGAACCACCATGGAAGAGCTCCGCAAAATGTTTGAGGAGTCTGGAACAGTACTCAAAGTCCTGATGCCGCCTACAGGAACAATTGCGATTGTCCAGTTTGCGCAGCCCAACCATGCAAAGACGGCGTTTAGTAAACTTGCCTACCGTCGCATCAAAGATAGCGTACTTTTTCTGGAGAAGGCGCCTAAAGATCTGTTCGTAAACGAGCAATCGGCGCTGGCTACTCAAGCCCCGGAACAGAGGGTAGGATCGCAGAAACTCAGTGTCAACGATTTACTGGCAAGCGGTGATAAGGCGGAAGAGGATGTGGAGACGACATCGCTCTTTATCCGCAATTTAAACTTCGCCACAACGACAAACAGGTTAGCAGAAGCTTTCAAGGCCCTCGACGGTTTTGTCTCTGCGCGGGTCAAGACGAAGACAGACCCGAAAAAACCAGGACAAACGTTGAGCATGGGCTTTGGCTTTGCAGAGTTTCGATCTAAGGCTCAAGCGCAAGCCGCTCTGAAAGTCATGGATGGCTTCGTTCTAGATAGTCATAGCCTCACAGTAAAAGCTTCTCACAAGGGCCATGACGCAGCCGAAGAAAGACGGAGGGAAGACCTGGCCAAGAAGGCTGCGTCGCAGAGAACGAAGATCGTCGTTAAGAACTTACCTTTCCAAGCCACCAAAAAGGATGTCCGGGCACTGCTCGGGACATATGGTCAGCTTAGATCGGTCCGGGTTCCCAAGAAAGCTGATTACACTTCTCGAGGCTTTGCCTTCGCAGATTTCGTCACTGCGAGGGAAGCGGAGAACGCGCTAAATGCTCTAAAGGATACCCATTTGCTGGGCCGCCGCCTAGTATTAGACTTTGCAGAAGCTGAGGCGCTAGATGCCGAAGAAGAGATTGAAAAGATGCAGCGCAAAGTTGGAGGACAGGTCAATAAAGTGGCCCTGCAACAGCTTACTGGTGGAGGGAGGAAAAGGGTAAATATTGGGAACGAAGAAGACGATATCGAGGGCTAAAGTGATAGCGAAAACCTATTTTCAAGGCGCCCCTTAACCAATACCAATATGCGGCCGTCCTTTTTTGGGGTCGTCTGGTCGAGTCTACTCTCAATGCAGTTCCCTAGAGTGGGAAACTCTCTTTCTGTGAGAGGCATCCCTTGGCAAGGGTGGCAAGCAATACAGTTGGCACGTTGCTGAGCAGAATGTCCAATGTTGACAATAAACAATCACGACGGTGGTGAAAGACGCGTTGGACCTGCGAAGAATTCAATTCTCGGTGATGCGCAGTCTGGAAGCTGTTGATTGTCTGATGGTAATTTCTTGTACATACCACAGGTGTGGCAATGCAGATGCGATTCTGTCAGGCATGTCTCTGAAAAGCTGTTGAGTTGGGTGTGAGGGATTGAGACTGGCTGAAAGAGGGCCCCACCACAGGTGCGAAGTCCTCCCTTGCACTTCTCTCCCGCGCGAGCGAGACACACATGCTGCAGGACAGACTAGGCACCACAGACGCAATACTGACAAGTAGTTTCTTGGGTCTAGTGCAATCAGAGACACTGGTTTTCTTCAGTGATGCTCGGTCGGCTGGTCTCCACCCACCAGTGGGGGAAAAGCCAAGAGCCGTAACCCACACCCTCTTGGAACAGCTTCTCTTCAGCACAAGATGGATGTTTTGCATGGGGGGAAATGTACGACAACTTGAATAGAGGGGCTATTATAGCCCAATTAGCCTCGTTTGCCCTTTGTCAATATGATCCACCAGTCCTTGCCAGTTGTTTGGATCTATATGATCTTAAAGTTCTCCTTGAGACGGAGTTTGCGTTCCAGTCAAGCTCTTGTGCCTGATCCAAAGCATACATCTATCCCACCATTCCACGTTCGAATTCCTTTCAACATTTCTTGTCCTCTTTCATTCACTCTTTCTCTTCCATATTCCTTTCTCTTTGGACAGTGTCAGCACAGCAAAGAAAGGCAAAAGGCAAAAAGTCTTTTGGCATTTTGCGGTGAGCCCATTCTTGCTTATTGTTCAAGCTGTTCATCCAACACTCGGCATTCCTTTCTGAAAAGAGAAGTTCGCCTGATAGGCTAGACTGCTCGTTACAATGTCCCTCTACCAGCCAAGACCGATGTTGTCTTCACAAAGATATTCACCAGCTCCTGATTACGTCGATGCTAGACGTTCAAGCATGCACAACGCCGCTACGGGCAGAGTGCCCCTGCGTGAGTCCACTGGCAATGCCCAAGCACATAGCTTCAACGGCATGGTCTCTTGCTACCAGAGCCCGGTATCATTGTCACCTTCCATTCCCACAAACATCCAGGCACCCATGGTTCCATCGCAGTCCTTTGACTCGATGTACCGGGTGCCCACTCCTCGCCAGCAACCTCGTTTCCAGCGCAAGCCTAGAGCGGATATCAACCCTCTCTACTTTTGGCCTGCCTTTAGACAATACCGCAACAGACAAGCACACAAAGACACTCAAAAGGACAAGGGCGGTGTATGGCGCCGTCCCGAACTCGAAGATGCCTTTGTTGACTGTAAGCTATTCAAACTTTAAGTCGAGTTGAATTTCATACTAACAAGTATTCCTACAGCGGTCTTGCTTATGCCCCATATGGGCCGTCGCAAGTTCTCCATGGGCGGCAAGCTTCACGGCCGCAACATGTTGATTAGTGAATACATCTTTGTTATCTGCGTTGCTGTCCTTGGAAGCAAGGAAATCTTCCGCATTGATAATAGCAATGACAGCATTGAGCAGATGGGACGCAAGCAAGTTTCCAGCCACATGCAAGTCGTCAAGAAGTTCTTTGAAGACCTTCGATGCTGTAAGTGTCTATTTATCGGCAAAGCCGAAATTTCGATCAATTTGACTAACCCATCATTAGTCCACTTCCTCTTCCCATCAGAAGAGAAGAGAGAGCCAGGCTCTACCAACTCTGATGATTACTATGACGATGAGGAGCAAGAATCCTTCAAGTCGAATCCCATCCTCACTGCCCTTGCTGAAGGCAGAGTACCTGATGTTAAGCCCAACTACCCATACTTCTCTCAATTGCTTGCTCTGCAGTCCTACATCACAGTTCGCCCCAAGACTTGCGACATCTTTGTTTCCTCGTCTGATATCAAGATGCGTGATGGAGTCGCCTATGATTCCAACGACGTTGCTATTGATCGTGCCTCCTTCCCCCATCTGAACAAGTACTCAAACCCAGATGACAATCCGAGACTGCTGGGCAAAGACATGCTCCTTCACGAGTACACTCGTGTTATCGACCGTGTCACCTCTGCTTGCGTCAAGTCTGTTACTAGACGTTGGCAAAAGGAGGCTCCCGCTCTCTATGAGTCGCTTGATATTCCTGCTCGTGATGAGGAGTGTCTTCTGCTCGAGATGTGCGCTACTCTCGACTTGCACGAGCACGCCAAGTTTCCCTCTGGCTCAGAACTTACTGGTTTCGTCGAAGTCGCCGTTACCCACCCCGCTCTCCAGAACCACCGTTGGAAGTGTGTCACTCGCATGACCCGCCCTGCCGAGTTCCACAACGACGACACTCCTCGTGGCGTCTACACCAACGAGACTGGCATTCATCGCCATGGATGCAGCGACTCCAAGGGAGATTGCGACTGCCACACTCGTCCTCGTCAGGAAATCCATGTTCCTTTCCCTGCTGTGGAATGGGCTGGCATCCTGAGCATGGCTGTTCAGTATCCTGACGTTGAACACCGCCGTTGCAAAGAGAGACGCCAGCGCGGTGAGGGCAAGAAGGATGAGCGAGCTGGCAACAAGCGCAAGCGCTCTGAAGATGAAGGCGATGCTGCTTCTTGGGCTCAGCGCGAGCTTACCGGAAGCGACTTGATCTGCAAGGTTGCCATGTATCAAGAGCTCTGGTCTCGCGCTCCCGACTCTGCCCAGTGGACCCGCCAGGCTATAGTCTTCTGGCGGTTCAACACCACCAACCAATGGTACAAGTACGAGCCCGTTTTCAAGCCTGCTGGTACTTCTTGGAGATGGCTCACTGTCAACGACCCTATGTCCAAGTACCACCAACAGCGCGCCCTGGTCCATCCTCCCACCACCGTGACCAGAGATGCTATCATGTCTCCCACCCCCACCGTCAACCAGCATTTGACAGCTGCGATGAATGAGACATTCAACTCGGCTTGGGACAACGGGGGCAATGCCATGCCTCACGTACCCACTCTCCAGACTCCAGCCAACACCATTGGTCTGTTTGATTCTTTCTCTGGGGGATTGGCCACGCCACCACCCTCTGCATCTATCCAGACTACCTACTCTCATGGAAGTTTTGACTCGGGCATCGTAACCAATGGTGCCGCGAACTTTGTTACACCTACTGGAAGTGCACCTGGATCTGCCGTTGAGCGTCACGGATCTGTGGCCAGCCAATACTTTGGCGATGTCCAGACTACATTCGCTGATGTGAAGCCCATCCCTGCCACCTACAACGCCGTCACTACATCTCTAGATCTTACAACACCAGTGGCTTATGATAATTCGGGTGCAGATGCAGCTACCTTGTCTGCTGGATGGGACATGTCTGCGTTGGACAGCTGGACTGGCCCATCGCCGACTACCATTGCGCCCCCTCAAGACTGGAGCACAGCTACCAAGGTAGATGGCACAGACACCACAGGGATGTGGACTACTCCCCAGTGGAATGTATCAGCGAGCGTTGGACCTAGCATCAGCCAAGAGCGTGGAGGCAGCCCACGACCAATGAAGAGGCAACGGGCAGAGGCATTCGACAGCCACGTGCCGGTCACTGCTGGCTGGTGAAGAGCTAGTTGAATTGTATAGTGAACGAAGCGGTTTGGTGGATTTATTTTATTTCATTTCATTTGGCGAGTCAGAGTATCATGACTGCCTGTATACCTTCTTCTTCTTTTTTTCCCCGGAGGCTTCTATTTTGCAGAATTTTTGGACAGGCGCATCGGGAGTTGTTATCATGGTAGCCAGTTTCTTTACCTTTACGATTTGAGGATTTCTTAATTTACTATTTTTAATATTTATGAATTCAAAACAACAGTCCGATTAGCCAAGCTGAAAAAGAGAAATACTTTGATTTGATGCCTTGGCTACATAGAGCATGGGACTCAGAGTTTGCCAGACTGACTGACTTACACGCAAAGTTTGCCCGTTTAGGTGGGTTTCGCTTGGGCTGCTGCAAAAGGTGTACCTTGCATAGAGCATAACATGATGACGGCATGGCGTGCTTGTCAAAAGCATCGTTAAAGAAGACAGAGAAAGCCATTATGTCAAGGGAGAATGGAACGGAGGCAGGGATTTGATTCACATGAGACAAGAGGATTCTTCATCGAAAGGGTAGAGACAAAGACGGATGATCAGAAGTGTAGGATGTCACACGAAACATGGCCACTACTGCAGGCGCAGAAAGGGAAAGGAAGCGGAAGAAGAGGGCCATGTGGTGCAGTTGAGTAACCGAATGGTGGTGTCTCAAGGCAAGGGGGAAGAGGAGTGTGAGACATAATGAAGAGGAGGAAGTGTTATTTGAATAGAGGGGTTCGTGGGAGGGAGAGTGAGGGATAGAATAAAATTTGAAGGATTGCAACAAAGACGAGGTTCAATAGATGCAAAGGCTATTGATTGGAAGGATTGTATTTTTGCGATATTTAATTTGGAGTAAACTCTTTTTCTTTTCTTTATTGGGCAGTCGTCGAGAAATCCAAATGTATCTTTTGGGTGGGTGGTGCAAAGTGGGTGGCTGGTAGCGTAAGTGCATGCATGCATGATGAGAGGCGTGGGGAATTGGGGGCCAGAATGTTAAAGACAGGTGACAGGACCCGACGAATTACGCAAATGGGCGGAAAAAGAGAGAAAAGTGACAGAAAAAAGAGGAGAAGGAAATAAAGAGGCCAAGAAAGGCAATGATGGTAACCTGCAGCCGACATGAAGGTTTTCGGGTCAGATAAATGGTAATGGAAACAAGGTTTGGTCGTCTAAGAGAGTTTGCGTGAGAGAGGCCATGATGCTTTAGGTCAAGGGTGGTGGGTACATGGGAAGATGATTTTTTTTGAGTTGCAGATATGGGCATTGGTGGAGGGAAACAAGAGGCGGAAAAACAAGGTCTAGAACTGTGTTGAAGACTCAGACGAGGAAGTGGTGGTTTGTGGTGGATGGACGGGACAAACATGTTTCATGTAAGAAGCGGCGCTTGAAGAAACCGGTGAATCAGACGACAAGGTTTTTTTGGTTTTTTTTTTGTAAATAGATGCGAGGGGTTAATTTTATGAAACACGGTGACGCAAGCGCCCAGAGTCGTTTGATGGAACATTAATGGGATGAAGCAGGCATATGGCAGGATCCCGGTGATGGGATCTTGGATTCAAGCCTGGACCATAAGGTGGGCAGCCAGCCAGAAAGGCGCTATGCTATGCAGGGACGGGGTGCTGTTGCCCAACTTGCGGACAGAGAGATGGCAGCCAGTCGTTGCTGTTAGCCGCCAATGGCCTGTAACTGGCTGTGCTGCAGCACACCAGAGCCCAGACAGCCCAGACAGCACTGATTGGCTGGCAGTAGATCGGGCCCTGACATGGCCACATACAGCAGAACCCAGCCCCCACCAACAGCGCCGCAAGCACAATAACTCTTTGTTTGTACCACTGCCAGCCGGCTGCTAGCCAGTAGTCGGCCAGCAGCTGTCAGCCAGTCGATCCAACTGCACCTCATCCAAGCATCGCGGCCCATCCCAAAGGGCCAGCTCCAGACTCCTGTCACCCTCCTATCATCTTAATCAGAATAATTTGCTTCTCACTCTCTCTTCACATGGCTCCTGTTCAACATGCATGACTATTCATTTAACTTACCCAACCACTTCCGCGGCCTAGGTCGTCTTGTTTCAGACCTTAGCCGCGACCGCGATGCAAGATAATCTATAGGCTACCGTGGCATCTGCAAGCTGCCATGACGATGGGCAATGAAAAACTAGCTCGCAGCTTCTTGACCACACATATTTGGATTTTCCTTCTGCTCACCCGTGGAACCATTCAATCACTTTTCTTGTCCTCTTGTTGCGTGGCCTGTTTGCTCTCTTTCCACCAACCAGCTGTTTGCCCCCGTCCCTGTGTGATGCCAACTTGAAGCTACTCAACCCCGAGAATTTCTTTCCGCTTTCTTGTCTATGTCTCCTTTTCCAATATTCTAACTTGACAGACAACATGTTCCTTTAACAAAATCCTACAAGTGGATTGAAAACGAGTAACAGAAGCAGTGTTTCCGCATCGAGTACTATTCGGTTCCTTTGTTGGCAATCTTCCAGCCGCAGCGTGAACACAGCGTGAACACTCGACACTTCACTTTCACCTCAACCCTGCATTGTTCTTGAAATTCAATTGTTCTCGGCTTCTCTTGAGGTTATTAGCGCTCTACGGACTTGCCAAACTTTCTTCCTTTCCAGCTCTAGACACGCAACAAACGAAATCTTATTATAGCTGCCAGGCTGGCTCCTCAGCACCACAACAACATCTCAACAAACAGCATTTTTTCTTCATTCTGCCACCAAAACCTCATTCTCAAAGCCCGCAAGAAACTCTGTACGGAGTGGCTTTTTGAAAGTACCTAAACAAGATCAGTGTGGCGCCGCCAGATTTCGCCCATATTTCACAAACAGCACAACGCTCGACGAAACCTTCTTCACAAATTACTATTTAAACCAGAGATATTTCATTTCTTCCTTCTGGTTTTCCTTCGAAATTTACTGTCGACCATTTCATTGCAGATTGCGTGGTATTGTGCAGGTCAAATTGTTTACTACTGTAACAGAGTAAACTTTGTCACAATGTACATCGCGATCAAGGCTTCGGCACTGCTCGCTCTCGCGCAGTCGGTTTCCGCCCACTCTTGGGTAGAAACTGTACTGAATATTGCCCCGAACGGGACCATGGTCGGTGAACCCGGCTATGCTCGTGGTTGGATGGCTCGCACTGAACCGGGATGGAAGGATGCCGTCCCTATGCTTCTCCTTCCACCCCAAGGTCAAGCTTTCTACAGCGGCGAGGAGATTATCAACAAGTATGACTTTGAGTCTCAGCCTAAGTTCCCCATGCTGAAGGCATCTCCCGGAGATCATATTGCCTTGCTGCATACCGAGAATGGCCATACCACTCTTCCCCAAAACCAACCGTTGAAGCCAAAGAACCGAGGCACCATATTTATCTACGGTACTTCCCAGCCGAAGCCTAAGGAGAAACTCTTCGACATACACCTCCGCTGGAGCCGTGATGGAACTGGAGGTGACAAGCGTGGCAAGTTGCTTGCCGCTGGAAACTATGACGACGGCCAATGCTTCCAACCCAACCCTGGCCAGCTCAGCACCAGCCGTGCTCAAGAGCTTGCCAGCGATGGAGCCAACCATGACCGAGAACTCCTCTGCCAGAGCGACATCCAGCTTCCTTCTGACTTGAAGCCTGGTTCTGTCTACACTCTTTACTGGTACTGGGACTGGCCCGACCTGAACGCTCAAAAGATGAATGTCGAAGCCACCAAGAACGGCATCTTCCCCTGGGCTGGTACCTTTATGAGAGGCGAGAAGGATCCTCATGGATTTACCATGGATGCCATCTCTCGCAATGAGTCCTATGCCAGCACCATTGACATTCAGATTGTTGAATCCTCGCCTAATGCTGTCATGGCCAAGCAACAAGGTGCACAAGCCTGGATCTCCAAACAGAACGTCTACTCCAAAGCTATCAAGGAGCAGATGGCCAACAACTATCAAGTTGACATTGATGCCAACGGCGCTGCCACTGGTGGCGGCCAGAACACTCCTGCTCCCCCGGCAGCCACCTCGCCTGTCACTACTCCTACCTACTCCCACCACGGCGGCGATCACACTGTCACCGTCACTGTCACCCAAATACAGGACGTCACCGCTTCTATTGGCAAGTCCACTGAGACCGTCGTCATCCCCAGTGTCTCTCACAAGCCGAGCCAGCACCAGCCAAAGACCTCTACTGTTTGGAAGACTGCCATTGTGACAGAAACTGCGCCTACTCCCGACGCCACTGGAGAGTACAGCTTCCCTGCTGAGTCTACTCGCACCTTCAGCGTCTCTCCTATGCCGCTCCCCACGAAGGCCATCACAGCCCGTCGAAGCAACTGGGCTTTTGGCATTGCTGAAGCAGATCAGTAAACGGTGTTTGTTACTATCTCATGGGATCTGCCGCCATTTGGATGCAACATGTCCTTTTTCGATTAGATTTGTGTCGGGTAACTGCCTTTCTTGCATTTGGACAAGGGATAACAGAACTGAAGAAGAAAAGTAACACGGTATAGAACCGGAACAAAAACAGGCATATTCTTTCGGTTGTTGTCTTTTTTAAAGCTTCTTGAGTATATATATACATTCATTTAGATTTGGTTTTGTCTTTAAAGACAGAACCGGAAAAGTTTTGGCCCGGAGTTTCAATAATACCCTCGTTTATTTTGTTTAACGCCAGAAGTGTTGAACTGGTGCCTTTATGTGACTTCTATCGTTACATTTCTCCACATTGAGAAATGACCACGTCGTTATTAGGTACGTCCTTACCCTTGTAGCCTGTCTTCGTGGCCTCCATCTTGCGCACCACTTCCATCCCGTCGACGACCTTGCCAAACACAACGTGCTTACCATCGAGGAAAGGCGTGGGTACGGTAGTAATGAAGAACTGGCAGCCGTTTGTGTTGGGTCCAGAGTTCTATGGGAGTTAGCTGCTGCAAGAGTCAAAATTTAGGAATGCTACGCACTGCCATAGACAAGAGACCCGGTTGGTCGTGCTTAAGGGTGAAGTTTTCGTCTTCAAAGGAGGTACGGCCGCCGTATATACATGTTGAGCCAGAACCGTTGGCGTTTAAGAAGTCACCGCCTTGGCACATGAAGTTTTTGATCTATGGTGTAAGCGTGGTTGCTGTGCTTATAGGACATTTGCGTACTTACTATGCGGTGGAACTTGGAAGACTTGTAGCCCTGAGGTCTGCCGGAGGCGTCTTTGGTCTCACCGGTGCAAAATTGGCGGAAGTTTTCGGCAGTTTTGGGCGTTACATCCTTGAAGAGTTCGAATGTGATGCGGCCGAGGGGTTCGCCTGTGATGAACGGTGAGTGTCTGAGTGAATGTGTGATGGGAAGGCGCTGCTTACCACCAAGTGTGATGTCAAAAAAGGTCCTACAATTAGTTAGATTTTAATGGGGATAGAGGAAGCAGCTAACTTACAGGGGATTTCCCGATTCAGGGAGCACGGTGGGAGGCATTGCGATGATTGGGCTGAGAGTGAGAGCGGCGGCCTGAGAGTGAGTTCAGATGAGATGATGCGGGTGAAGAAAATGGTGATGGTTGGTGATGGTGGGGCGGGTTGGAAGCGCTGCACGAGTTGAGGATATGGCCAACATCAACTAACAACAAATGCCAAATATTGATTAATTTTAATGACCGACGACTGCAATATTACATTTCAGGACCACGTACATATCGGCTTTTATTCAGCGTTGTTTTTATATTGTCGTCTCTTGCGGTTTCACGATTCTCTGCCAACTTCTGTGTTTGTCAACAACACTGTTAAGGATTGGCCTCACTAAAGAGAAGCTTTGAGTACTGAGAGAATACAACCATCACGCCAAGCTCAATAAAAAGGTAACAGTGATGCGCAAAAGCCACAGAACCCGGATTCGTCAATCGCGACGCCAAGTAGGGAAGCGTATGCTGTCATTGCGATTTCAATGTAACGCCGCTCCCCCATCATATGACCCAGGCGTCCACTGTGCCCAACGTCAAGCGAGGAGGAGCCAATATGATGAAATGCAAGTAGCAAAAAGACGAAAGGTCATGTTAAACTGCACGCCTAAAACGGAGAGGCAAGGTATTTCTTATTCTTTAATTATGTTGTGCATTTCCCAATGGACCGTGTTTAATGACTTTTTGCTTTTTCGTGCACTGTTCTTTACCGTTTGTAGTTGAGAGGCGGTTGGCGCGGAAATTACAAGTACAAGGGCAGATGGAGGTGCGTCTAGAAATTTTAAAAATAGACATTTTTAACGGTGATAATGTTACCTTTGGAGCTGAACTTCTTTCAAGGAATGGTCGGATCATACGATGTAACGGAATGATGCACTCTTGGATAGGGCCGCGTAGCAAATTGCGCTCGATTTTAACTGCGAGAGCAGACGAAAAGAAACAGTTGGACAGCAACTTCCCCATGATGCATGTGCCACATGTCTTGTACATCACCATTACTGCTCTTGGATCCGAACAAGGGGTTAACCGGGTATTCAGTTGAGGTCGCAGTGCAGCAGAGGCGACAACGCCAGCCGCAATTAGGAATCACGTCTGGACATCGGCACTAAAATACAGTGCGTTGTGGTGGGACGATACACTGTAGACTATCACTTCCCTCCCGCTGCAGCATTTTCTAGGACAGGGATTTGGGCTCCGAGTTCCAAAAAAAAAAAAAAAAAAGGTGGCAGGGGGCTGTTTTGTAAGTTCAAAGAAGGTAAAACAAAGCATCGGTGAAAATTTACTTGCTGGTTCGCCATGTAAGGTGTTCTAAAATCCCGCTTGCCGGACTAATAATTGCAGCGCAGCATTGCGTTGAAATGATTACTTTCCAAGCATGACGCTTGCGAAGCGACTCAGATGTCTTACATGTACAGTGCATGGAAAGAGGTTTGTACTGCGTCGCACAGTACGCCGTGGTCCGTCTTTACAGGGCGATACACTGTACCGCTCCGCTGGTAGAGGGAAAGTATTAGGCTTGGGTCTTGGCTTATGCTGGGCTTTCCACTATATTGGTGTCGACTGGGACATGGCTGATCAATCACAAGACATTCGCCTGAATCGCTCACACCTGTGCCCTCTGAAACAGTTGTTCCGGACCGTGTTACTAATACGCTCGCCTTGCAAGACGGGACAAGTTCGCTCCTGACTGCAAAAATACGGTCTCCGTTATATCCTTGACCAGCGCCAGGATTACAACACCAGGTCGTAAAGGAAAAATCGCCTCTGGTGTAGACACAGTTCACTCAGGCTAAGCCTTCCGGGGTCGGCACAATTGGGTGCCGATTGAGTGCCGATAATTTTCGCAGCTAGCGAGGAAAGAATGAAGGGGAAAGACTATACAGCTTGCCTGAACAATTAGATCTTCAGTATTATTATTTGGACAATACCAAGGAATTGTTCTGGGTTGTTTTGACCCCGTTCATTCCGGCCGCTGCTGCGATATTTGAGTTTTACTTGCCTTGGGTCTGGACTCTCTGCCGCCAGTGCCGTACTCCATATTGTAGTTGCTGCTCTTAATTACTGGGCGGCTCTAGGCTCTGTATGCACGCCAGTCGGAGTTATCAACTGGCTGAAGTAGGCTGGGGCGCACCTGCTGAAATCGTGCCGTCATGCATCCACTTATTAAAAGCCCAGCTCCCGGCGACCTCCACCAGCGAGTGCTATTTGTAAACTTGGAGGTACTTTTCTATGTGGTGTGTTTTGCGCTGTGTCAGCACGTACCTGAACACTAGCCGGGTACGGGTATTGCCTACCGTAATTGCTGGAGAGAAATGGCATCAAGTCTCCGGCACGATAATTCCGAGAAGATGCTCGATAGCGCCTCCGGAAGATATCAGTTGAGTTGCTGCGGTTAACACGATGACGAATGCCTTTTCTGCGCTTCCAATTGTCTGTTTTAACTCTAGTTTTCTAGAGCATTGCGTGTTTGCGGATAATCCCCAAGAGCGTAATGTGCAATAGACCATGTACAATGTAGTGCCAGCCGCTAGTCGTGCAAGCCCAGCGAGGCTCAGCAAAAACGCCACCACTACAGCCAATAAGCTGGCGTGGACTCGCACTGCTGTAACAGAACAAGTGACAAAACGACTCCTCCTCACGTTTTGGCCGTTGCAATGCGAAATGCAAAACGGGCATGAGTGAGTAACGAACAGCACAGAAACGGAAAATTGAGCCGTTTTGAATCTTATTGTGTCCTTAGTGCCTTCCTGTTACATACGCTTGCTGCCAAATTGCTCTATTTACACACTGCATGTCGCCTCTGGGCTCTTATTAATGTAATCTCCCTCGTGTAGGCCCTTCATTACTGTACCACTTATTGGAAACATGAAAGAGAAGAAGAACAAGAGATTTGTATTGACAAGTGAGAGCTCCGTACCAAGTTGTCCCCCTTCATTTCATTTACATGAGATGACATCTCAACTCTTCGAAACTTGTTCCTAAGTTCCATTAGAGCTTTCCGCCGTCAGGCCAAGTTACTAAAGTTCCTGCGTACCCTCTCGTCAGGAATTAGCGGCCAGCCACACCACCACCACCACCAGGACCGCTGCTCCCCTCCACTCCTGCACCTATTAAATCGCCTGCACCGTCTAGCACAGTGTCCACAGTCCCACACCTCTTTGCGCTGTGTGCTGGGAGCTTCAACTTGACGCCCTAGTCTAGGTATGCACCCCCCTGTCGCAAGGACCCATTTCCCTGCCCACTCTCGCTCTCTGGGCCTCCCAGCCCGCATCGCCTCCTCTTTCTCTTGCCATCTGCACTCCGCATTCAATTATTGGGTTCAATCCGCAATTCCATCTCACCTCTTACATCCATCACGCGAGGTTTGCAGTCGTCGTCCTTACATCTTCGAGCGTATTTCTCGCCATTCTGGTCGAGATAACCCGCCCGACCGACGACAAGCGATTGACCTTTTCTCTCGAACTCGCACCGCGTAGCGACCGTTGCGAATCTCGACCACTCAACTTCGAATGTACTAAGGAAAGAGGCTATCAACCAACCTCTTTCTATAAATCCCTCCTTATCCTTACCGACTCGACTCGAATCATCTTTTGCCCTTGGCCCTCATGTGCTAAACCCTGGGATTTGTCTGTAATATTATTCGAATCCGTACATCCGCGTCGTCAACGTTCCGGCCAGCCCGGCCCACGCTTCAACAACATGACTGTTCTTCAGGTTTTGTTGGCTGTTACTAGCATGGCCATTCGTGCCGCTGCCGAAGGCACGCCGACCTCATCATCGTCCGTGGTACAGACTAAATCACACACGGAGACGCCGCAGGCTTCTGGTGCGACTGGCAATCAGAGTAACAAAAACCCCGAAAATGATGGCGGCAAGAGCAACTCTCCTCTACTTTTCTTCGTCGCTCTGGGTTTTGGCGTAGTCTTTACTAACCTATGGTAAGACTTGCACCTGACGCATGACACTGATGGACACGTTGCTAATCATGTTGATAAAATAGGATTATCGTCGGAGTTAAGTACTGTTTCCGATACAATGCACGCAACCGCGCTCGGTTGGCCAACGAGGATGGCGAACCCATGCCACTTGAACATATGCCCAGACCTCATCGTCGACGTCGTGAGAAGAAATTGATGACTATGGATGAAGTAAACGAAAAATTTCCCATGATGAAATACAAGACGTGGGTACTGGAAAGAGCAAGAGAAGGTTTACCTACTGCCGGCGGCGTTTCGCTACCCGGAAGTAGAGCGAACAGTATTCATAATGAGGATGGAACAACATCATTTGTCGTACCCGGCGAAGGAGTCTACAAGAATGGGGTACTGACGGAGAGACTCGGCGATGCTGAGGAGGCAAACACCGAAACAGCTACTGGTGACGCCAAGGCGAAGACAGACTCTGCAGAACAGGCGACTACGAAGACGCAAGTTGCAGAAGCTGGCTCAGAAGCTGGCCATGCCGCAGAATCCGCCACTGATGCGAAGGCTGCCACAGGCGACGAGACTGACGATGTCGAGAAGAAAGCTAAGACTGAAAAGGCAGACAATGACATGGGACGTCCATCCACTGCCGAAGCGTCTCGCCCTGCTCAACTGCACCGTGTCGCCAGTGATGAAGACGATGACGACGACGACGACGAACATATCAATGCCGCGTTGCCACCAGAGTGCATGGCTGCACCTGGTGATTCTTGTGCAATTTGCATTGATACCCTGGAAGACGACGATGATGTTCGTGGACTAACGTGCGGCCATGCCTTTCACGCAGTTTGCGTTGATCCTTGGCTCACTAGCCGACGTGCCTGTTGCCCTCTGTGCAAAGCTGATTATTATACACCAAAGCCTCGGCCGAATCCTGCTGAGAACGACCCTAACACCCCTCTCCCCTTTGACCAGCGAACCGGGCGTCTTAACCTTCCCTCGTCGTTGCCTGCTGCTTGGTTCCGTAGCAACCCTAATAGCAACCGTCCCGTGTTGCTGAGACTGCCTGGTGAACGCCGCTCACGGAGAGACCAGCCTACAGCTACAGAAGAAGCACCAACCGCTAGTGGTGCTGTAGCTGAGACGACTGAGGCGCCACCATCTCGCGAAGGAGGCTCATTGATGACCAACTTGCGCTCCGTGTTTGGCCGCAATCGTGGACAAGTCGCCGCTGGTGCCCAGTCAACTGAGACAACAACGCCCAGTCAGCTTGAGGCTGGCACACGATAAACATACTTGATCGCTTCAGACGACCGTTTCGGGCGCCTTGACAATCCCCACATCACGACCGCGCACTACCCTCAATCTCCTTGAGGCTATTATGTCTCAAGTTTTCTATGCCTGGCTACCGACTCATCGTCACATCGCATGCTCACTTTTGTTTCTTTCGGACGGGAAGGATGTATTGCTTGTTAGCCAACGAGTACGGTATTGGAGAATTATAAAATGTTCTCTGCTTGTTGCTGCTCGATGGCTTTTTGTTTTTGTTTTTGTCTTATTTTTAAATCAACCTGGAAGATATTGGGTTTAAGGGATTTTGGACTGGATAGCTTTTTGTTTGGGAGCGGCGGAGTTTGGACTGCTATTATGTGAGCATACTTTGATAGCTTTGAGGGCATTATCGGAAATATTTTACAATGTGATTATTATCTTACTAAATGAACTTGGCCCAACTCGTGAACTCGTGTTGTGAAACCAAACACATAATGCGATTAAGTCCTGACACGCCTTTATAAAAACGAGCCCTTTTGAAACCGTCCGCCAAAGTTGGCTGACTTATTAACCAATTCCCGCCTCTGAGAAGTCCCAATCTTGCCCCCGATTGCCATGTCTTTTTCTCTATCAAACCCTCTTTTGCTGGGGTCGTCTTCTTCCTCGTCATCTTGGGCCCCTGGTTTTACTTGTCGACTCTCTCGCTTCTGCTTTTGATGCTCATCATAAAGACTGTTTCCACGATTGCTCTCGATACTCGCCGCAATCCTTCGGTTGCGCTCTTCCTCTTCCTTGGATTTGACAGAGCCGCCTGCCGCCCCGGCAGGACCCTCCGCACCAGAAGATCGTCCGAGAACGGAATCCTGTAAACGTCGGAGCTTCTCTTCAGGCGTTTCGGTCCATATTGACGATATTTCGCCACCAGAACCTGAAGATGCTTTTGATTTGGCGGCGAACTTGCGCGCCTTCATCTTCGTGGTGTCGCGCTCGCTGTAGCCTGTTGACGTCGGAGGAGCGAGCATCCAGTCGTCTCTCGTGGGTGCATCTGATACTGTAGAAGGGAGGGATGGTCCTATTGGGCCGCGGCGGTTGGTTGCGCTGGGCAGAGCTGGGCCGTAATCGTCGTCTGAGTTTGACGATGCAGACGGTGAGGCAGGTTGCGCCTGAGACGGCAGTGCTGGGCCTGTGTCGGAATCGGAGTCTGATTCTAGGTTGATTGCATCTTCATTCGAAGCTGCCGCCGGGGGAGGAGCTACTGAGCCAGCAGTTGGAGCTTTTGGCCCGTAGTCATCGTCATCGTCCGAGGCGTCGTTCAAGTCGATTTCGTCTGTGTTTTTGGAAGGTCGAGCTTGTTTTGATGGGGATGTAGGTTCGTCTGATTCAGGGGTGCGTTTGCGCTTGGTTGACTCTGTAGGTAACTGAGGGCCTATTGAAGACATTGTGACTGCTATGGTGGTGTTGATTCCAGGATCGTGACGTCTAATGTGGAATGACGAAATGGCAATTAGATGAGCGCCGGGCTTGCTTTTCGGATCCAATTTCGGCGGGCAGAAAGCCTACAGTTAAACTCTGGCGGGGTGTGGGGAGCCTATAATCAGCAGCCAGCCGCCTGAAAGACGTTGGCATTTAGCGGGTAAGTAGAGCCTGAAGCTTTTGGCGGAGAATTCTCGGTCCGCAGCTGCTACGCAAGCTACCAGGCAGTTCCACCAGCGACAGTTAGCGCTATGTCCAGGCACAACAAGCAAGGCTGGGTTGGATCGGCGCTGCATTGCGAGACAAGCAAGTTCATTTCCTCAACACACGACGACTAAAAACAACAACCTGCTACATCCAGGACCCTCGCAACAGGAATCTTTGATTGTTTTTCGAAATTCAGTCCAAATTACGACAGAATTCACTTTCCATACTCGGCCGAGCTTCACGCCGCAGGAGCTTCACTTGCGTCATCAGAAGCTCTACCGTACCCCCCTCACAGCTCTCCGCGCGGTTGTGCTCACGCATTGGTCATGGAAGATAGAAGATAATGGTGGATTCAGAAGATTCGTCCGCGACGCCGCGTAGTGTCTCGGACGACGCTGCTGTGGATGACACGCCGCAGAATGGCAATGTTGATTCAGACGTTGCCCATATCTCTGCCGGCTTGGATGATGCTACGGCTGAACCGACCACTCCGACGACGATAAAGCCGAACATGGTGACTGTGCCGATTATTCAGCATGAAGATCTGAGCGATAATCCTTGGGAAGGGTCGGAATTAGACTCAGTAGATGCTGGTTCGGTGGAGGGTTTGCCTCGTCGCGCAGGTAGCCCCGCTGGGTCTGTTGGTTCTGCTGCACAATACGCGCCGTCATTACAGGTATGTTAGCTGTTGCCGTTGGGAAATTGAATTATATGTTAACATAGGCTTGTTTAGGGCTCTCATATTTCTTCCCCTGGTAGCAGTGTGCTACCCTCGGTTGCCTCACGCCCGTACTTGAATAGTCCGACTCCTTCGTTTCGCCCATTCGATCGACGCTTTCAATCTCGAATATCTTCTTCTGCTACAGGCAGCCCGCGAGCATCTTCTCCTGCCTTCCTAGGTGGGCATAGTAGAAATGTCTCACTGAGCTCTAATATACAATTCGATCAAGCCGATACAGAAACTACGTCTCCGCCATGGGAGGTGGTTCGATGGACAAGACTGCAGAAGCTCAACGGGCAAGCATTCTCAGAAGCAGGCAAGCGAAACTTTGGATCTCCAACGTGTCTTGCCGTATCAGCTTCGATAGTGCTGGGCACTTCAAAGGGAATTGTTCTCGTGTTTGACTACAGCCAAAACCTCAAGACGATCATTGGACCTGGAACAAAAGGTATGTTTCATGGAGCAAATAGGCATTTGCGACCTGTAAGTGCTAATTGGTTATAGCTGTTGAGTCAGGCGCAATAACATCCATCGCCATATCTGCTGATCATACCACGATAGCTGGGGGCCACGCCAATGGAGACATTTATACCTGGGACACAGGCAGACCTTCACGCCCATTTCTTACGATACCTCATTTGGACGGTTCTGAGGCTCACCAAAGAAATGGAGATGGCCACGTACCAAATGTTGCTGTCGTTCATCTAGGATTTCTAGGAACGAGGCATACAGCCCTTGTGTCCGCTGATGATCGCGGCATGGCTTTTTCGCATCTGGCAACTAGAGGTACTGGACCTCTTGGTAGGACAGTCAAGACAACTCGTATCCTAGGTCGATATCCAGATGCGCCGAAGGTCGTTGGGAAGCCTATCAAACCTAGCACTGTATTGGCATTCGCATCGCTACCGTTAGGCAACGTCGAGCGCGCCACTGATACATTGGGGTTAACAGCTATGCTTACACCATATTTGCTTGTCATAGTTTCTACAACACCGGTAGCACAAACACAACACAAATCAGCAAGGCCTAAAGATGTTCCCGCTCATAGCGCGATGACTGGATGCCTCGCTTGGTTCCCCGCTGTCAAACTGAAGGTGGCAGATACGCAATCCGGCAGCGATATTTCAAAGGTGAAGCTCGTTTACTGCTGGTCTAATGTGCTGACAGTATTGGATGTCACTGAAACACCTAGCGAAGATCCAGACCAACCACCTTCACTTGGATTCAAAGCTCGAAGCCGATGGAAGTGCGAAGAGGCTATTGTTGCTGTGCAATGGCTTAGTCGTTCCGTAATTACAGTCCTTACAATTTCGCAGCGGCTCATTGTATTGGAAGACCGAAGCATGCGAATGACGGAAGCGTTTGATTTATTACAACGATACATATACCATACAGACCTATTTTCAGCTCAACTCCACACACTGGTCGAACAGCTAGATGAAGATGATCAGTCGATGCATGGTGTAGTAGCGGATGCATTCTACATGAGCTTCAAGGCGTACAAGGGACGGATATTCCTTTTGGGTTTCAATGAAGTTTCTCTGGGAGCATTATCGAATTGGGCAGACCGTCTCATTGCAATGATGGAGCACGGCGATTATCTTGGCGCTATTAAACTGGCAACCTCTTATTACACCGGAGATGCTGATAAACTGACTGTTGGCTTACCAGAAGATCAGCTTTCGCGTCATTCAATGGTCAAAGACAAGGTCATGGAAATTGTGCGAGCGTCGCTGAAATATGCATTTTCACAGCGTGCCAAAAAGAAAGAAGATGCTGACGACAAGCATTTGAAGCAGCTTGCAGAAACATGTTTTACTGCTTGTCTCAGTGTCGGTAATGTTGATTTCCTTCTTGACGACATGTACGAATGGTATGAGGAAGCAGACGTTGCTGGTATATATCTGGAAACATTGGAGCCATATGTTCTTGATCAAGACCTCACTGTTATACCACCAATTGTCGTCAAAGACCTCGTCAGCCATTATGTGTCTCGGGGATGGGAAAGCAGGCTTGAGGAGATGATTTGTCACATGGAAACGGCAACCTTGGATCTTGACCAACTGACCCTGTTATGCAAGCAGCATGGTCTATATGATGCGCTCATTTATGTGTGGAATCGTGCTCTGCGAGACTATATCACGCCTCTAATCGATCTTTTATCTCTCGTCATTCCACTGACAGTTGACGGGGAATATACACAACAGAACTCTGGCGACGATTACTACAGTATCAATGCTGTTAAGCTATTTCCTTATCTTTCATATACACTTACAGCACGCATTTATCCCAATGAGGAGCCACTGGATGAAGACACTGCCAACCAGGCAATGACGGAGATTTACTGGTTTTTTTTCTGTGGTCAAATCATCACCTGGCCCAAGGGCAGTGGACGAGAGTTCAATACGAGACCCGATGGAGATTCTGAACCAGCTTATCCATACCTGCGTCTCATCCTGAAGTATGACGCCCCAAGCTTCCTGAGCGCCTTGAATGAAGCCTTCGAAGATCCGTTTTTGAATGATACCGTTGATGACTATGTCAATGGCGCGCACGCTGGCTTGTCCGAGGAGCAAATCTTCCGCCAATCGATCAATCGTCAGCGAATTATACAAATCTTGCTGGACGTGATGAACCCAGATGATTTTGCACCTTCCGATACTATATATCTCGACATGTTTATCGCTCGAAATCTGCCCAAGTTTCCGCAGTATCTACTACTTAATGGCATGACATTGTCCAAAGTTCTTACTGGCTTATGCAATTATCCTGGAGAAGATCTGGCCGAAGACGCGCAATTGAGTGCTGAATATCTCCTTTCAATTTATCAGCCTACAGATATGTCACAACTGATCCCGCAGCTACGGCGTGCGAGATTCTATCGCATTTTGAAGCGCATTTTCAAGAGCGATGAGCAATATGGAAAGTTGATTGATGCGTACTTCGAAGATCCAAACGACCAAGATGAAGTATTTGAATGTCTACAGAATTGCTTGCGCTCAGGAGATGTCCCGCAGAGCCAGAATCGGCAAGAACTCATAGGTGCTATCAGGAGACATGCATTATCATTATTACGTCTTAGCGCAGAGAACACAGCTAGTACACTGGCTGGTCAAGATGCTGATCTGCACTTGGCAATCCTTGCAAGCGCAAAAGATGAAGCAGGCCTGCAGTTTGAGTATTTGAAGACTTTATTGGAGCCTGAAAATAGCCATCGCCATCAGCATCAACAGGTCACAGATCAGCGACTTCTGGAGCGTTATGTACAACTGATGTGTGAACTTGACCCAGAGCGAGTATCTGACTATGTGACTACACTCCAGTCCACTGATCTTAATTTGGATCATGTTCTTCCCTTGATGGAACAAACGGGAGTTGTGGATGCAGCTGTGATATTGATGGCGCGAGACGGTCAGGTTGAGGCTGCCATGCAACGGCTCATTGCGCACTTTGGAACGCTTGAATCAGCCTTGCAAGGCCTCCTTGCAGGTGTGCAGAACCAAGATAATGAGTCCTTGGACCTCGAACGGCTTGTTGAGGAGACATTGCAAAGCTCACAAAAGTACGTGTACGTTGGAATCTGGCTCTGCAAATCCCAGTCCAAAGAGGTCAAGCGCACAAAGGCTTTCCAAAAGAAGGATAATAAGAATCAGGCGTTGAATTCCTACGAATCTCTTTGGTTGGATTTGATCGAGTCTACAGTGCAACTGATCACAAGAGTTTCACCTGCCCTGGCAGCAGCAGCAAAAGATGGATTTCTTGACGAAGAAAAGTTTTTGACAATGCTGAGAACGCTCGTCCAGCATACGTTTACATCACTTCTGGCCAGTACTTCCAGCCAACGCGGCGAGCACGCAGCTACGAGACCAGCTGGCGACTTGGGAACAAATTTGTCCTTTCTTCGAATCTTGCGCTCATTCCTGGCCAATGCTGCTGTATCTTCACCAAACCTGGCAGATTTGCGTGCCGTACTTGCATCTATTTTCTCAGCGTATGCGTATGAAGAGTCCCTTCTTCGCCTTTCCAACCGTCTCCTAGACCGTAGTCTATTCGTCAATGTCAGCCAAGCCGTAGAGCTTCGTCAGCGTGGTTGGCGGCCACGAGGCTCTACTTGTGAGGCATGTGGCCGTCGAGTTTGGGGGCCCGGAGTTGCAGGCGGGGCTGTTTTCGAAGCTTGGGAGGCCAAACAAGCAGCCGATGAGGCTTCAAGAAAAGAAAAGAGGCATAAATCCTCGGATCGTGGTAGCGGATACGCCTCTGATGCTGAAAGTAAGGGCAAAGGCAAGAGCGTAGACACTGGACACTCGCCTCCACTTCCGGAGCAGGACCAAGAGAATACAACACCAGAGACACAGCCTATGGGCCGGTTGGTGCTCCTTGCGTGCCGCCACATTTATCATCAAGGTTGCTTGGACTCCCTTCAAGAGAAGGAGCCCAGTAAAGCAGTAGCGAATCATGAGAGGGAGTATCGTTGTCCTATAGATGGATGACTGAGTGATCGAAACAGGTGTGACATTTAGGTTATGGTGTATATATGACAATAATGTATCCTAGCGAAGGGAAAGTACCCCCTGAATGACAAATAATAATGAGAGTAACAAAGATAATTCAGTTATTGATGAACCCAGTGTGTTTTGCTCTTGTGACGTGAAGGCTGTGTGGACGTGCTAATACAATGCTCGGGGGTGACTCGGTGGGGTTGGCTACTGAAGGCAATTAATTGTGCCACTAGCGGGCTGCTTGCATAGCACAACAAGCTCCTTTAAACCCAACCTTCATCCATACCACCACGGGCGCAACGCAATTTTGTCACAACACAAATGCAGAACCGACACCATGTCCGGCTCATCTGATGAAGACGATGACTACCTGTCAGAGAACCAATTATCAGATTCCTCAGAAGGGGAATCCCCTCCACGCCCCTTGTCACAGAACTTCTTTGCGCCGCCCTTTTACGGCCGACCTCCAACTCCTCTACCACCATCGCCATCATTAACATCTCTCCTCCGACCCTCTCGGCCAGGCACACCAGATGCTTCTGACGATGAAAATATCGTGCCTGTGCCTCGCGCTGCACCGAAAGTCCCCACGTACGAATACTACGGCTTCGTGCTGTACCTCTTCAGCAGCTTGACTTTCCTCTTGTGGCTGCTATGGAGCTACTTGCCCGCGCCTTTTTTGCACGGGCTGGGCATATACTATTACCCTAATCGCTGGTGGGCGCTCGCCACCCCAGCGTTTCTCGTCATGACGCTCTGCTACATCTATGTGGCTCTGGCGGCGTATAACGTGGAGATTTTGACGCTGCCGATGAACAGCGTAGAGACGATTGTGGATGGCGCGGGGAGGTTGGCTTTGATTGATTCTAAAGGAAGATTAAAAGCCACGAGCAGTAAAGAGAAGAAGACAGATGCGAATGGGAGGTTGAAATGGAGGGAAGTTTGGAGCGAGAGTACGGATGCAGTGTTGGATATTCCATTGGCAGGCGTTTGTGAGGTGCTGTATGGCGAGGGAAGGGAAGAGAGTGACAGCTTCGAATCATGAGAGAGGACAGGAGCATGTATTATTTTATGTATTATTGCATTGGGATTGCATGGCGTTAGCATGGGCTGGTTTATCGGCGAGGCTGAAGCATCAAGCTACTGAGGAAGCGTATTGCGGCACTTCGAAATTATTTAATAAACATAAAGGGTTATTGAAACCTTTGAGACATACACATGCGATTTACAACACAGAGTAATTTTACCCAATTCAACAATTAATTAATGAAGAGGCATATGGCACAGCCAATGAGCCCGTTGGCGGTGAGTTTGACCAGGCGAGTTGTAGTGGGGTGATGTGCTGCGACCGGCAGAAAAAAAAAAGAAAAAGTCTGGGCAGACGACAATGGTCGATCACATCTCCAGCTACCTCACCTCTCACCAATATCCATATTCTTCCAACCTCGTTCAATCATGGATATCTTAAAGGTTCTTTCTAGAGGAACCAAGAAAACGGGCAAAGGGGCTCGACCAGGTGCCGCCACAGCGAGCAGCCTGCCCTCCGCTGGGCCAAGCTCGAATCCCCAGCTTTACCACGACGACGTACGAGGCCACAAGAGAAAGCGAGCAGCCGACAATGCCGAATCAACGGACGATTCCGACCTTCCTGAGGTTGATTTCTTTGCGCCAAAGGATGATGGGTCTTCAAAGCGAAAGGCGGAACCCCAGAAGAAGCAGCGAGACCCAAGCCCTAAAGGAAAGGCGTCCAAGTCACTGTCTGAGGAAGAATGCAAACAAGTGCTGAGATCGCATCGATTGAAATTCACACTAGTTTCAAAGCCCGTGTCAGAAGACTCAAAGAAAAAATCCAAGAAGTCTAGCAAGAACAAGAAGGCGGCGGCGGAAGATGCCAAGAACGACCAATTATACCCACAGCCATTGGAGACGTTTGGCCAATTGCGCAACACATACGACATTTCGAGGCGAGTGGCTGAGAACCTCATCACACAATCATATAGAGTGCCTACAGAAGTGCAGCTGGCTAGTTTACCCCTTCTGCTGCGGCCGGAGTTAGCGTTGCCCAACAGCAAGGGTTTTGAGAATGGAGTCAACTTTCTTGCGGTCGCGCCCACGGGTAGCGGAAAGACGATCAGTTTCTTGATACCGGCGATCAACAGAATCATGAGACGGAGAGCGCTGAGCAAAGATGATGGGCCGTCGGTTGGAGTAGAGGCAATCATTGTGGTACCTACGAGAGAATTATCATACCAGATTGTTAATGAGGGCTACAAGATCTTACAGGGTACGGGGATCAAGATTGCTGGTATGAAAAAGAACATGAAGCTGGATACAGAGCAGCAGGAGATCGCTGAGAATAGCTCTGACGAGGAGATGGGCGAGGATGACGATGTCGAAGAGAATGAAGAAGAATCGGACTCTGGCGAGGACAACAAGACAAAGAAGGGCAAAGGAAGACCAGCTACGAAGGTAGATATTTTGGTCACGACACCGCTTCTGCTCTTGAACTTCCTCAATTCTGGGCCGTCAAACACTCAACGAGTACTACCAGATGTCGCAGACCTGGTCTTGGATGAAGCTGATGTTCTTTTGGATCCTTTGTTTCGCGAGAAAACGCTGGCAATCTGGACTGCCTGCACGAATACAGACTTGCGGGTATCGCTGTGGTCAGCCACTATGGGCTCCAATATCGAACCCATGATGGCAGAAAAGCTGACGTCGCGAGCTGAGGCTCTGGGCGTCATCCCAAAGCCACTGGTTAGATTAGTGGTTGGGCTGAAGGACACGGCAGTTCCCAACATTATTCACAAGCTCATCTATACCGCAAGCGAGCAGGGTAAGCTGTTGTCCCTGCGGCAACTGTTACGTCCGACTTCGTCAATCGACTCAGGGCCACCTCTTCGACCTCCATTTTTGGTATTCACCCAGACTATTGATCGGGCTTCTGCGCTGCACGAAGAGTTGAAGTATGACGTACCAGTAGAAGCAGGCGGGTCAACCAGAATAGCTGCTTTGCACAGCGGTCTCCCTGAATCAGCGCGAGCAGCTATCATGCGAAAGTTTCGCGCTGGCGAAATCTGGGTGTTAATTACCACAGACGTCTTGGCTCGAGGAGTAGACTTTGCAGGAGTCAACGGCGTTGTCAACTACGATGTGCCGGGGTCTAGCGCCGTGTACGTGCACCGAGCAGGACGCACTGGTCGAGCAGGCCGCCAAGGCGGTATTTCAATTACATTTTACACCAAGGAAGACATTCCTTTTGTCAAAACGGTAGCTAATGTCATTGCGGCGAGCGAAAAGCAAGCAGGCAAGACGGGAGATGAGGCGAGCGTACAGAAGTGGCTCCTCGATGCGCTGCCCAACGTCGCCAAGGCGGACAGGAAGATGCTGAAAGAGCGTGGAGTTGAGTCAAGGCGAAGTGGAAATAAGGCCAAGATTACATCTACGAGCGGATATGAGCGTCGAAAGGAGAACAACAGACGGGGCGCCATCGAAGGTAGCAAAAAGAGGAAATTGGAAGCTGCGAAGGAACGCGAGCAAGACCAGGATGGCGGTCGTGGCGGTGAAAAGGACGGCGAATGGGGAGGGTTCACAGATTGATTGCAGGAACGGCTGCAGCAGCATGTTTGGTTTCTTTAGCCAAAGAAAATAGCGAGTACATGTACATTGTTTAACAAATCAAAGCGTTCTTATGGAAGGATTCAATTCTTGGTGAACTAGTGAATCGTCAGTGCTGCGAGTTAGGATCGTACGGTACAGCCATGTAAGCACGTGGGATTTGTGAATTAAAGATTACGCGTCCAATAGGTAAGGGTTCCTGATGCCGAGAGGAGAGATAATTTGGCTTCAAGGCTTGGTAGTCTTGGCTCATGGTATTAGTGGAGGTGAGAGATGAGGCAGCCGCAACTGAGATTGGAGAAAGACGGTTAACCCTTGATCGTGCCAGGTCCATGCAAATTCTCTACAATTCTTTTATTATTTATTAAAATGTTGATATTGGCCAAGCCTTCTTAAGTTTGGTGGTTTGGTCGAAAGGATGAACATTAGCGCAAGAAGTTCAAGTCGTGGAATGGATAGTCAACCTCACAAAGGCATGAAGAGTCGTGAATATCCGAGTGAGACAGGTCGGCGCGTCGTGGCGATGAGCCTCCAATGCGTATGGTGGGGTCTAAGACATTCCAGAGGGAGGCTCTCATGCACTTAAACGGGCGCGTATGGGGTGCTGAGTGCACTGTAGCTAGCCACTGGGGTTACTGGAAGGACCTTTCCACAGCACCTGTGGCGTCAATTCAGGGGCTCGTTACGGTGGAGTATGGCTTTCCGTCTTAGCCGCTGTGAGGCAGAACTGTCTGTTAGAGTAGTGAGCGGTGTTGGCTTCTGACGCAGAGGCACCTCGTACTGCGAGTGATTGGCCCCCTGCTGATCTCCCTCGATCTATTCGCATTGGAGCCACTAGCATGTCGATAGTGACCAGAACAGGGAATATTTCCTGCTTTTGTCCCTGGTGCGGTTTATGGGTTGACGATGATCCATCAATGCTTATTTATTTATTTTCTTGTTCGAGATTCGTCTACCCTGCCAGTTCGTCGCTCTTGCCGACTGCTCTCGGTCTGCACAGCCTTCATCAAGTCTCCACGCCCATCCATCGACCCTGCTCCTTCCACAGGGGGGTTTTATCCCGCCTGCCAAGGCATTGTATTGGCGTGGTCTAGTCGTTTGGCGGTGGTTCCTGCTCTGGGCGTCGTCCCCTTCTTGGCCATGGCTTGGAATTCTCTTGGTGTGCTGAATCCTGGATCCTTCTGCCATGGCCGCGTTGCAAGAGTTGCCCACATGAAACCCCTGAATAACACGCATAGAAAAACGAGCCATTAAATGGATAAATGATTATTCTTGTCAATATTCTCAAACGCGGTGCTATTCCTAATCAAGTCAAACTTTCCAATTACGTTCCTCCCCGTGGAGAAGGGTTTTCTTGTCTCTTGCCTGGGCTTGAGTCTGGACGACTCTTTTGTTCCATCGCCTCCCCCAACCTCCCTTTGTTGTAGAAACCTCTCGTGCTTTGCATTCTCGACACGACACGGTCGCGAGTGGTATTTGCCTAGTCATTCATTATTGTTTGCTTATCAACTACGATCGCTCTTTTTTTTTTCTCTTTTTTTCTCTTCTATTTCATACTTTTTAGAGTTTTTGATCATCCAGGCTATATCCGCTCTCTTTGCTCGCTGACATCTATTTTGGATATCTCAGAAGGCCATTTTTGGATCTTTCCGTTGACTTTCCAAGTTGGGGGTTTTTTGTTTTGTTTTGTGTGGAATTAAAGACAATCATCATGAAGCAAACTACTCTTTTACTCGCTTCGGCCGGCCTTGCATCCGCTTTAACCCAGCAATGCACTGGTACTGCCGCAGATGAAGGTGGTAACTGGTTCTGTGGTGCCGTTGGCCACATCCTCTACCAGGGTGTTGGTGGTAAGGGCAGCTACAAAGCCGTCACCAACATGAGCCCGACTGGAGAGTGTACCAAGCAGGATAAGGCTTTTGGAGGTCCTCTTGCACCTCTTGACGAAGACGTGGGTTTTTTTTCTTCTTTCCTCCAGTTTCCCAGCGATGATATATAGGGGATTTTACTTCACGCACTGTCGTAGACTTACACCACTTACAACGTGCGGTCACTAACACTCCATCTCAGTTGTCCATCCACATCCGTGGTCCCATTCACCTCAAAGAGGCTGCCGTTTACAATCTTTCTAACGACAACAAATGGAAGCGCGAGATTGCCCTGGCCCAGAAGAAGGCTCGTGCCCACCACGGCCATCACCAGATGCACAAGGCTATGAAGGAGAAGCGCGCCGAATGGATCACCGCCACCATCAACGGCGACGTTGTTTCTTGGGAGAAGATCGGAAACTACGGCCCCAAAACCGACGCTCCTCCCGCTACTGCCGCTCCCACCGGTGCTCCCAATGCCAACGCCAACGCCGCCGCCGCCGCCGCCTCCCCAGCCTCTTCAGGCGGCGATTCTGCCAACTTTAACATCAAGATGCCCTCGGGGCCTTCCGGCCAGGATTGGGACCGTGTTGCTTACTATAACGCTGAGAATCAGACCGTTGAGAACATGGTGTTTATGGGTAACTACGGTGGCCAATACTCGGGCGTCTGGGACAAGTTAGTTTTTGCAGAATCTGAAGTCTGGCAATGACCAAACCACTGACAAAGATATCTACTTAGCATTTGGGGAAGCTCTCTTGCGTATCTCAACGCTGATGCCAGCGGCGGCGCAGCCAGCCCCCAGACCCTCAAGGATGCCTATATCCCCTCTAACAAAGAATTCGCCATCTTCAGCGGCGAGAAGTGCGGCAACGAATGCGGTTACTCGCGCGCAGCCGATGTTGCTTACAGTAAGGGTCGCTGCATTGATACATACTCTATGTTCATTTATGCTAATTAATTTCACAGAGGGCTTTGCCGGTGGTCACAAGGTTTTCCTTTTCAACTTCAAGATGCCTCTCGACGGCAACCGCGGCTTCAACGGAGACATGCCCGCTATCTGGGCTCTCAACAGTGCTATCCCCCGTGCTGCTCAATACAACGGCTGCAGCTGCTGGGACACTGGATGCGGAGAGGTTGATATGTTCGAGGTCCTCGCCAAAGGCGACACCAAGTGCAAGAGTACCTTCCACTTGGCGAACGGTGCTGGCAGCTCTGACTACTTTGACCGTCCTACAGACAAGTACATGAAGGCTGCTGTTGTCTTCGACGAGGACGCTTCCGCTGTCTCTATTCGCGTTCTACCTGACGACACAGACTTTTCCAAGGGTCTCGATGATGAGACTGTGGCCAACTGGGTTACTGCCAATGGCAGCAAGCAGGGTGGTCCCAAGCTTCTTAGCAGCTTGTTTCAGGTTGCTGGTGGATTGCTGTAAATCAGCACAATATAAAGAAAAATATGCTTGTGTTGAGCGCAATCTTGTACTATATATATCGCCTGTTTTTGGCTGGGAAATGCAGGCAATTTTCTTTAGGGCTCGTATGCCGATTCTGTGTATTAATATTGGCATTTAACAGGAATATACAAATATGAACTTAGAATCATCTTAGCATGCTGCCCCTACGTGTGACGATGTGTGGGAAAGCTTTGATTATTTGAGATTCAAAACGCTCAGGGTATTAATTTACAAATGGCTACGAAGTTATAATACAAAATTGATTTTACATCTGTCTCTCAAGAGGACTCCACTTCATTCTTGCCGTCAGAAGACAGGCCGACCACATTGCGTAAAGTACCAAAGCTTAGGCAGTCGCCGATTCGATTAGCTCCCGAGAAGAGCATCACCAGGCGATCAACTCCGCATCCCCACCCTCCCGTGGGAGGCAATCCGTAATCCAACGCTTTGACAAAGGACGAGTCCAAGGGAGATGCCTCCCATTCGTCCTCGACAAAAGCATCAGCGTTGATGCCAGATTCAGAGGCTTCCTCCGCGGCCATGGCTTCTGTGTCAATGGCGATTTCTCCATTCGGCTTGTTGACCAGGTTGCGATGCGTTGCCAGCTTACGCTTTTGTGCTTCCGGGTCGTTCTCCTCTTCGTACATGTTGGCTAATTCGCGACCGCCCATGAAGAGCTCTGCGCGAGCTGACACGAGCTGATATGTTGTAGGGCAAAGGAAGCTCTTGGCCAGCGGAGACATACAGGACGGGTGGTTGGTGATGAACAGGGGTTCGTCGAATGACATGGGTTCGAGATAGACTGCAGCCAGGCGATCGAGGAGTTTAGGCAAGGTTTGGGGTATCTCGCCGGGAATTTCGATGCCGGCAAGCTTGACCATGGCGATGAGCTCGGGGAGAGCGCCTTCACCAGTGAGTTTGGGGAAGCGTATACCCATAGCTTCTTCTAAACCTGGGATAAATTCGACTTGCTTGAATGGACGCACAAAACGGCTCAAGTCGATGGGGGGGAGCGAGGTAAGTTGAGTTGAGATGAGTTGTTGAGAGTGCGTCGCCAAGCTGTGAAGCAGCTCCTCGGTTTCTTTAATGAGATCGGAGAGGTTGGTATAGGCACTATAGAATTCACATGACGTGAATTCGGGGTTGTGTGTGTTGTCAACGCCCTCATTTCGGAACGCAGGACCGATTTCGAACACTTTATCCACGCCGCCAACAACAAGACGCTTGAGCCATAACTCGGGAGCCACTCTGAGAGCGAGATCTTTGTTACGGAACTCTGTTGCCCTTGTGACGAATGGGCGAGCAATTGCGCCGCCAGCATTCTCGGCTAGGATGGGAGTTTGGAATTCCAAGAAACGCTTGGAGTGGAAATGGTCTCTCATGTGCCTGGTGATTTCTGACCGTAATCTGAGCACATCCACTACTTCCTTGTTCACCAGCATGTCGACATGGCGCTCTTGCATTCTGGTTTTGGGATCCGTGAGCTTCTCTGGGATTTGCTCCAGAGTAGGAGACAGAAGCTCTGGTAATTCGCTTGCGTCGAGTGTTACCTCGCCAGCCGACGTACGTGTTGGGAGGCCAGTGACCGCTATGGAACAGCGTCAGCGAACAGGCTCATTGGGGTGTTTATCATTTATGGAAGGCAGGGCACAGAAAAAGGTGTAACATACAGACGTGATCACCGACTTGGATTAAATTCTTGAAAAGAGCAAATTTGGATATTCTTCTATGGTCTTCAGGAATGACCTTTTTCTTGTTGATCATGACTTGGACTTTCTGGAACTCGTTTACGATGTCGACAAATATAAGAGACCTGCCAACGACTCGCTTGGAGCGTACTCGTCCTGATAACGTCACATTCTCGGCCGGTAACTTATCAAAGGACTCTATAAACTCGGGAACGGCCTGGCGCGTCTCTGAAGAGGGGAGCCTAGGGTACGATTCAGAGTAGAGGGGGTCTTCACTTGCGTGGTCCTCATGAAGCTGCTCTTGGCGCTGCAGCTTGAAGGGAGACACAGTCGAAGACTCAACCTTTGCATCCGAAAAACGAGACACCTTGCTAGAGTTGCTGCGACGGAAGGTTCGTGTCAGACTACTAATGGTCAGTGGCGCCGCACTTCGCAGTACCAGGTTCGAAACTCGCAACGCGGCGGGCCTTCGAGCCAGCCTGGGGCAATATGTAGACATCATTGTACCTAATCGATTGTTATTAGTAATTGATTACTCATTGGCATCATAATAACAAAAATAAAAGAATGGTTTGAGGACAGAAATGTCAGAGATAGGCATTGTATAATCACGCACAGCAAGCTGTGTCAATCGCAGCGGTTCTGAAGCGAGATGCATAATTCATCATGAAAGGGGAAGAAAAACCCGGGATAGAAATGGGAACAATCGTTGTTGACTTACAATCATAATTATGAGAACAGAAAGGTGTTTCCAACCCAAAGCATGGAAAACTGCCTTGTAATGTTCTTGTGGAATTGAAAGAAAAAGGGTTCTGAGAGAAGAAAGAGTTTAATTTTTCTTAGCGGGTTTTACTTTGCTTAGTCATGCGAGCCGAAAGCTTGCCAACCTCAACGCAACTGGCTGAATTTTGTTCCGGCGCGACCTGACCAACGCAAGTGCGCATGCGAAACGCGAACCTCTCAACGCCAATCGGCCCAATTAACCCCGTCATCGCATCCTTTGCATCCAGGAAATAATGGCTCAACAACCCTTGCCAACGTCGCAACAGCCAACCGACATCTACGGAGGAGGTAAATCCCCTGTTACCTTCGAGCTTCCCGAGAGCTGCTCCCAGCCTTGTGCTGGATGCCACAGCTAACTTGGATCATCAACTAACATGCGTTTGTGAAATTTAGATGAAGTCTCTGCTCTCGTACTAGATCCCGGCTACTGCACCACGCGAGCTGGCTTCGCTGGCGAAGATGTACCCAAGTCGGTGCTGCCTTCTTTCTATGGCCACGTTACGAGCGACCCTCCCAAAGACGTGTTCGGCGATGAGTGCATCATCCCACGCGCCGACTTCGAGATTCGTAACTATATGAACCGTGATAGTGTTGTCGAGGACTGGGACACCGCAACCAAAATCTGGGAACACATGCTCATCAAGCGTCTCCAACCCGAACGCCAGACGCCCCCTTCCAAGAACGGTCTGAATGACGAGAGCAAGGATACCGATGGCGAGGGCGACGTAGCCATGGAGGAGACGGAGACACAGGAGAAGCCCTTGCAAGAGAACCCTCTGCTCATGACTGAGGCGCCATGGAACACCCCCAAGTCTAGAGAAAAGGCCATTGAAATCATCATGGAGAACTGGGGTTGCCCCGCGTTTTGGTTAAGCCGCACGCCGGTGCTGTCCGCCTTCGCCGCTGGCAAAGCTACTGCCTTGGTCATTGACGTCGGTGGTGCTAACACTTCAGTCGCTGCCATTCACGATGGCATGGTTCTCAAGCGCTCTATCCAAAAATCCCCCGCTGGTGGCCTGTGGCTGTCTTCACAAATCCGTAATCTCTGGGAGACCTCAGAGCCCAAGGTCAACCTCACCCCTACCTTCATGGTCGAGAACAAGGTTCCTGTTGACGCCTTGGCCGCCCCTCAAGTACGCCTTCGCAAATTTCCCTTCGAGATCAACAACTCATTCCGCCTATATGAGGAGGAGCGCACCTTGACCGAGTTCAAGGAGTCTGTGGTAGAGGTCTGGCGTGGCCCTGGCCGCCTCAGCGCCCCAGGCAACGAAGAGTATGCCAAGACCAACCTTGGAGGACGCGTATTCGAGATGCCTGATGGCTGGAACCAGATGTGGCGCGAGCAGCGATTCAAGGTTAGCGAGGGCATGTGGGATGAGAATGCAGGGCTACCTGTCCCTGAGTCTGAGCGCCTCACCAAGGCCCAGACGCTCCCTGAGCTCATTCGCGCCGCTTTGGCTGCTGTAGATGTCGATCTGCGTGGCAATCTTCTCGCCAACGTTGTCGTCACCGGTAGCACGACTCTGCTCAACGGCTTCAACGACCGTTTGAACAACGAACTGACTGCCATGTACCCAGGCCTCAAGATCAAGATTCATGCCGCTGGTCTGACGAGCGAGCGTCGCTTCGGATCCTGGATTGGTGGAAGCATTCTGGCCAGCTTGGGTACTTTCCACCAGATGTGGATTTCCAGAAAGGAATACGAGGAGAACGGTGCTGGAATTGTCGAGAAGCGATGCAAATAAACGGACGGGCACTGTTTCAATTCACCCCAAAAAAGAAATACAACGGCGTCAGGAGTTAGAAAGGGATGTACGATTTGGAAGTTTTTAAAACAAGTACCGGCTAGGCTTTTAAATACAAAAACCTTAACTAAGCTCTTGCTTTTCGTCAACTTAAAACCGCTTTCCAAAGTGTTCGTATCTCATTAAGCTTGATCATTAGTCTGAACCCGCCTGTCTAGTCGTCTCTGTTTCACCCAAGAGCCTAACTCATCCCAAATCTTTTGCTTCTCAGCGGGACTCAATGTAGCCGCTAATCCGCTTGTGCTCGATGCTACAAATACCTTGGCACCCTCCCATTCACCCTCCACCGCTCCCATATTCTCCGTCTCATCCTGCCATCCATACTTGAACTGTGCCTTGCTGATGTTCTTGCCGTGCCTCACTCTCCAAATACTCTCCCAGATACTCTTGCCCACTATGCAAAGAGCTTCCGGTCTGTACTTTGCCGCCTTATCTTCCAAGATGGCCACGCCTTGATCCATCTCTTGCTTACTCAACTCTGATCCGTTACGACTGGGTCTCGCTACAATGTTGGTGAGACCCAGGGAATATAGTTCTGGCATCTCGCGGTCTTCTTCCGGACGACAAAGCCGGGGGGTAATGCCGCTTGAGAAAAGCAGCTTCCAAAACAAATTTGACGGATGAGCGTAGGCATGGCCCGTTCGAGCAGTAGATACTCCAGGGTTGAGTCCAATAAATAACAAGATGAGACCTGGCTTGATTGCGTCAGGCAGTTGATTGAGATGGGCATATGTCGAAGGTGGCGCATATCCCGAAGCTGTTCTCTTCCTTTTCTTGGTCGGGGACGTTGACAACGACGAAGAAACGCTGTCTTTTCTTTCAAGAGCCTCCAAAGTTCGCTTTTTGGCCGAGGATGGCTCCGGCGTCGCAGAGGACGACGAAGCACCAACTGGTTGAGCCGTCCCTGATGTGCGAGGGCTACGCCTCACAGGTGGCGCATCTGAAGGCGAATACATAAATTCCTGGAGTTTCAACGTCCCCGCAAATGATGAGGGTGTTTCTGAGGATGGACTTTCGTCTGTCATGATGTCAATAATGGCTTTATAGACAATTTACTGCTTAATGAAAGGTCGCTAATTGAGCAATGCTGTTTGCGCTAACGTCGTGCGTGAGGCTGAGTTTAGGCAGACTGCACATCTAGCAGGGGTTCAACTCAAAGCAGATGCGCAATCGCGTTGGCCAAGCTCAAATGAGCAACGGGTTCGAGAAAGAGCTAGATTCACGCTCGTAGATAGGCAGTCATTTGATTAATTGAAACCCCAACATTTGTTTTTTTAGAATGTTCGAGTCTGTGAGCCCAGTGTTGCGTTGGTAGCCTCACGTGAAGGCTTGCAAACTAAATCATCTATCAGCCTAATTAGTCCCAGACTGGAGGATGTCAATGTCATTGATTATTGAGAAGAAAGTTGGTATTTTGTCTATATCATGTATAAAGTTTCTATTAATCCATTTCGCCTTTTTGTCTACTGAGCCGCTTCTTGCTCAGAAATGAAGTGCTCAGCCTCCAATGCAGCCATGCATCCAGTTCCTGCACTGGTGATAGCCTGGCGGTAACGCTTATCTTGAACATCACCAGCAGCGAAAACTCCGTCGATGCTGGTCAGAGTAGTACCTGGCTTGGTCAAAATGTAGCCCTCGTCATCGGTGTCAACTTGTCCCTTGACAAGGTTTGTGGCAGGGTCGTGGCCAATGGCATAAAACAGGCCGTTGGCCTCGAGGGTCTCCTCCTTGTCAGTCTTGACATCCTTGACAACAATGTGAGACATGAGGCCATCCTCGCCACCACGGACTTCCTTAGCGACTGTGTTGAACTTCACAGTCACCTTGGGGTGAGCCAAGAGTCGGTTAGCCATGGTCTTGCTAGCGCGAAGCTGGCCACGGCGAACCAAGACGGTAACGTGGCTACCATACTTGGTGAGGAAAGTCGCCTCCTCAGCAGCGGAGTCACCACCACCAATGACGAACAGAGGCTTGTTACGGAAGATGGGGACAGCACCGTCGCAAACAGCGCAGGCAGAGATACCATTCTGCCAGTACTTGTCCTCGCCAGGGAGGTTCATGCGACGGGCAGAAGCACCGGTAGCGATGATAACTGCGTCGGCGGTGTGTGTCTCGTCAGGGTTGAATTCGGTGCTGTACTTGAAGGGACGCGAAGAGAGGTCGAGCTTGGTGACGGTATCTGTGACAATCTCGGTTCCGAAGCGCTCGGATTGAGCTCGCATGTTGTCCTGAACAAAAAAAGATGTTAGCTTGCTGCAACACAACTCGAAACTGCCGGGTGTGCCAATGCGCGCATACCATCAACTTCTGGCCCATAATGCCCTCGGGGAAGCCAGGGTAGTTCTCGACTTCGGTAGTGGTAGTCAATTGGCCGCCAGCAGCGGTACCGTTGGCCATGAAGCCTTCATAAAGAACGGCTACCAAATTCAGTCAGCATATCGTCGACGGCATCTACGCATCCCGTGTCTCGAAGAGACGGACGCAACTCACGCTTCAGCTCAGCACGCGAAAGGTACACGGCGGCGGTGTGGGCAGCAGGGCCCGATCCAATGACTATTCAGTCCAACATGTCAGTTGTATTATTCTTCAGGGGCCCCTTGGGTCGTGTCGTGTGGCTCTCGGGGTCGTCGGTGGCACGTACTGACAACTTTGGTATGCATGTTTCTGACACCGAATTCGGCTCGTTTGGTAGTAGAGGGGTTGTTTCTAAGTGTCGCGGTTGTAACGGCTGCGATTGATAGCCCGGCGCTTGAACGAAGCGTACGTCGAAGACTTGAGGCGAACAGCTTGGCGGTTTGGGGGGAGCAGGTTCTAAAAAATGAGGAAGAGAGGGGGAGGGGCAATTAAAGAGGGATGGGTAGAAAGCGCGAGAATTGTATGCCAAAGGGTTTCGCTACTGTAAGACTGGTCAATGCAATAGTGGGCTGGGCTTGCAGCAGGAGAAAACCAAGGGTCGTGTTGTCAAGCAAGGTGGGACTTTTACTGCTCTACAACCACTGTCTGAGTAGTGCCTGGATGGTGACAAGCTGCTGTAGCGACGACGGGTAACGCGCTATAACTTGCCTATTCTGTTGCCACCCAAGCTACGAGGCGGACATACAAAATATTCCATTAATAATCCTTTGAACAAAACAATACTAGAAAACGGGGTAGATGATTCCAAAAGATATACCAAACATAGACGCTCTCGTCACTGCATCTCGCCATCCAGCAACACGAAGCCCAGCTCTGTATTTGGAATTATTTGCACTGACAAACACCGCCTTTCCCGGATTTCTAATCGCCCTGTGTCGGCTGCTAAAGCCCGACTCCGCCCCGCTGGCTTCCGTCCCCAATAGCCTGTAGTCGCCAATACAAGCGTACCCTAAGCACCATCAGGCCACCCTCCGATACCACGTATAGCAATTCCTTATGACGGATACGCACGAGCAAAGTGCACATCGTCGATGCTGATGCAAATTCGGAATATTGATATAGGCTGCTGACCTGATAAAGCTGGTATAGAATAGCACGGTATTCATGGTCTCTATCATATTCGGAATCTGTCATGTACCCCATGTAAACCTATATTATACTCTTTGTGATTCCATTGATCAGCTTGTTCCTTACAGGTATCTATGTACAACGCCACGCTTCTTCATCGCTGGCTCTCGTCTGCTCCAATGCTGCCGTCTCTCTTGCCAAATCGTGCTCCAAATCCGCCAATATCTCTCCTGAAGAATTTACCAAAGTTGCGCAGGTTCTCATTGATGTTCGCCTTGTCTGCACCCGTGGGAACCGCTGCGCTGGCCGTGCTGATATCCCGAGCAGCGCTGAGAAGCTTCTCTCCGAAAGAGCCTGCATCGAATCTGGTCGCAGCTGATGCGCCAGTCAGGGCTGCCGTGGGATGAATGGCGCCAATGCCTGTGCCACTGCCGACACTTCCCGCGTTCATCAATGGCGTCAAGAGTGGTGAGCTCTGTACTAGCTTGTCATTGTTGTTGCCGTCGCGGTGGACGTTGTACAGCTCGATGAGGTGAGCCTGATCCTGTTTACGAACTCCCTTGAGATCCAAAATTTTCTTGAAGTTTGCATCTGAACGATCTGCAATGTGAATCAGGTATGCTTGCACCAAACCTTCTGGTGGCGATGATCGGACTTGTAACGTCTTCAACAAAGGATCCATACGGTTCATGGACTGCTCAACCCTCCTGGCAAAGCCAGAAGATGGCGGCTGCGGCGTAGGGCCTGCATTGTGATAAGCGAGCAGGTTGCCAAAGGATTTGGTGAGGGCATATTTATCCACCAACATCTTGAAACTCTGTTAGCTCCCCGACTGACCGGTTAAACGTAGATAACCTTACCTGTTGGGCGCCGATTTCTGATATCGGCCGGCATTGAACAACATTGTTGATATAGTTTGAGACCAAGCGCTCAACCAGATTATCACAGAAGGCTCTTGCATACTGCTGTTTAGCAACGACGGCAAGGATCTCTTGTGTTTTCTCGTTGGCATGCTTGATAAGTTCACCAACGTATGAACTTTGATCGCCAGCACTATCCATCGTGCTCCAGTTGGTATTCTTCATTTCTCTCCAGACTCCGTCACAATCAGCTTCCACGATATGCACCAATGCTAAGACTGATGCGCTTGCAACGCCCAAGAACGCATCAGACTGGGAAGATAGGTCAACCTTTGCGACAAGCTCGCTGTCGATGCGCTTTTTGATGTTTTCTTCTAGCTGATTCGTGTTGGCATGCCAGAAATCTGCGGTGTTCAGGACCAAGACTGCGTCCTGTATTGAAGGGCCGCTCTGTCCTCCAGACTGCAAGATGTGGAGCAGAACTTGTTGTGCGTACTCGTCTAGATATTTCGCCAAAATTTTAGATAGGTCAAGCAAACGCTCGCTCGTAGACAGCTTCGCACACTGTGATAGTGTGAGTTTGTAGAAGTGAAAGAGCTCAATACCCGACGGAATAACAGCCTGTGGAGAGAATTCATCGTCCGCCGAAATAAGCGGTTGACCACGGTATTTGGGAATCATAGCAGACAGGGCCTTGTCTTGCGATTCAACCCAAAGGCTTAGGTACGGCTCAAAGGCAACCGAGATGAGTCCGTTGAAGTTGTGCGTCTTTTCTTCCGCGGAGCTAAGCGTGTCGATAGAAGCTCGTGGCTCACTCGAGAATCGCTTCTCCAGCGCCTGCTCGAAATCAAGAGTCTCCTGTAAGCAGCTCAAAAGAAGGTTGACATCGACCTTGTTTCCTTCGCCACGTCGCATGCTTCGTTCCAGAATGCCCTTAAAATCGTCTCGTGTTCCGTCGCAGAAAGCCGTAGCAAGAAGCTCGCTAACGTGCCAGTGGGGAGGGAATATGACGGCATGGTCATCTTCATGGGTCTTCATCATGCGCTTGAACCAGGCATATCTTCTTCCAATGTTGTCCAAGCTGCCAGCCTCATCATTTCCTCGGAAGACTTGACGATATTCACGCAGTTCTGTATTCACGTACCAAGCAATGATACGAGATTTTGCTGAGTCACCAAGAGCATCCATTACCAAGCATGCTTCAACGAGCATTCCACGCTTCACAGAGACCTCACCCTTGGCAAAGGACATTTCGAAGTCCTCACATACTTGCTCCAACAATTCACGCTGCAGTTCTGACACCTCGCGACTCAGAGTCGCGATTTGTTCTATGCTTCGGTAGCTATTGAAATGCTTCATGAGCTGTATGACTGCCTGCAGTAGCCCAGCACACTCTCTATATTGTCTCGTCTTCGCCAAGCCGCGGAGTTGCTCGTACGCCGTCGTAAGCATTTGCAAGCGCTTCAGCGCGGTCATGCTCAGTGTGAGATTCTTCTTCGTACCATCTAGACGCTTGATATCCGCCGTCATTGACGTGATGTTTTGTTCAGTCTCAATGGCGCGTGATCGCACAGTCTCAATCTTTCGAAATAGCTGCGCCAACTCCGTCTGGGCTGACTGCATTCGCTCGAGGCTTGAGTCGGGCTGGTAGGCTTGTGCCAACTCGAGGGCTCCAATATCGCTAGAGAGCTCATTCTGATGCTGCTGTAATTTATGCGAAACGTGGCTTATCGAAGATACGGTCGACGGGTGTGAGAACAGGAGGTTAAGATGGTCGATGGGATCGTAGTCGACTGCCAGTGTTAAAAGGAGACATCTATATATGCCGTCGCCAATTCAATTCGACTTACCAGCATCAAGCGGTGACGACCCGGTCAATGTTTCGCCCATGTTTTCTCGCGACTAAATTATCGCATTGGTGGCCGTCTCTCTCTGCTGTTTAGATGTTGTGTGGTGCTATACTTAACTCAGGATGGTGCCGTGGACAGCTAATGACATGTTGCGCCCACGCCATTGCAACACGCCGCCAAAAAGCGGGCCTTCAGCCTCTCTACCTCAGCCTCGTTACGGACAGATAAAATTCGGACTCTCTACTGGCATCACTGCTCAAGCAATTTTGAATTTTGCAGATATTCTGATATTGATGCGGTTGTTCATTCATTTAAGCTAAATGCAAGCCGAGTTCCCAAAGTATATTTATAAATATCCACCTAAATACGATACACCACGCCTAAACTGTCCTCAAACGTCTTCGTCCGTTGCCCTCTCAGTATCCAAACTTTCCTTTTCTTTGGCAGGAATGTCTTTGCCCTTCTTTCTCACCGAGAATCGCCAGTTGCTCTTCCGAGATTCTTTGCTATCCTTTGACTTAGCAGGACCAATTGAAGGACTACTTGTCATACTCTCGTAGCTGCGACCATATGGCCCTAGATCATCTCCTAAATCATCAACATCACCGATGCTAGATCTCTGATCTGCCGACATATTTTTGTCCGAGTTGGCCGAGCTACCGGGTCCCTTCTTAAAGAGACTAGTGTCCTTACCCAATCTCGAGGATAGGCTGAACTTGCTTGAGCTTCCCTTCCGGAATAGTTTGCGAACGGCGCTCTCTTGGTCCTTCGCAGATCCAGCATTCGAGTTGACATCCGATGCAGTGTTGGACTGAGTCGGGTCTAACATAAGAGATTCATGAGACTCCGTGACTGATGCTTGTGTATGAACTGAGTAAGTATCTCGGGAGATGCGTGAATCAGAAGGAGAATCGTCCAGAGTGAGCTCAATACTTGGTGTTGTCAGTTCTTTGGCCTTGGTCTTGGCCTCTTTAGATTTTTCCTTAGAGCGGTCTTTGTCTCTGCCCTTCAACTTATCCTTATCAGACAGATTACCATCGTGGTCCTTATCTTTGTCCTTTCGGAAAAGATTACCCATGAATGTCGGCGCAACCGGGTTAAGGCGCTGGTTGATCACAGTATTGACCAAGCCTGGTGGACGAGATCCAATGACACCTATCTGGCTTGGTGACTTCTGCGGGTTACGCAAATCAAGATCGTCTAAAATTTCGTCGTCGGCAGAGGCGAGAGTCGTCGCGAGAGCGGTTGTGGATCCATGCAATGAAGGACGTCGAGAGCCGTTTCGAGACGACCAGCGACCATTCTCTGCCCAAAGGCGATTCTTTCCTGACAGTCCTCCATCAGCCGGCACACCCCAAATGGATCCACTATCAGTAGAGGGCCTTGGCAAGTCGATAGATGCTATTGATCCTGGTCGAGAGTCATCTTGTTCACCGCGAATGAATGTTGGCGTGTCTGATGTTTTGAGCGAAATGAGACGTCTGCCTGAAAAACGAGATGATCCCTCAGGGCCGCCACCTGAACCACGGTTCACCCATGGAAAGTTCAAGCGTCGTTTATGGTCAGACCCGTCGCCTTCATCGACTGAACGAGGGAACGACTGGCTTTGAGCAGATTTAAGGCTACCGATGGGTAGTCCCTCCTCCATAGACGGTCGTGCCCCACGGCTGCGATTGAATCCAGATAGAAGAGTGCTGAATCTGTTAGGTGCAGGCGAGGGCGACGTATTGGCGTGGCTCTTTTGGTGCAGGTTTTCGTCACTTCGGTCTGCATACGGTTGATAAGGCAGATTGTTGGCAGACCCGTGCGGACTCGAAAATGCATCGAGTGAGTGGTCTGAGGATACTGGGGACGTTGCATTGCGGTCTCTCATTGAAACCAATTCTGGGAGGCGATGATCGTCTCCCATTTCATCAAAGATGTTGGAAGGCAATAAAGTTTGCGCGGTCGGGCTCAGTGGACCGGCAGATGCTCTCAAGTCAGCCAGGTTGGGGTCTTCCTCATCATCGTCATCGTCCACATCGGTGAACAATCTTGGGGGAAATGGCGGATGGGTAAATGCAGGGGCATTCGGATAGTTGGCGTCGGTCATAGGCATTGGCGATGGCGAAGATGCTCGAGGAGGCGGTGACGTTGAAGAACTGCTATGCCCTTGCTCATGGTGTGGCTGCAAGGGTACATCGAAATCCGCAGTCGAAGGAATCTGGTTGAAGTATCCGAGACTTGCTTGCTGTTGGTGAATGGCAATTTGCTCCGTCAGGGCCTTAATTCGTTGATCCATATTGTGGCCTTGCTTAATTCCAGACACAAGCTGTGCATGAATGGCAGTTCTTTTGTCCTCCCATTCAGCCTGTAGCTGGGTCTCTTCTTCTCTCCATTTATCATCATCTGCGGCAGACAGGCTTTCTCGAGTGGACTTGAGATCCTGTAGCTGTTTTCCCTTGTCTCTCAATTCCGCTTCAAGCTCAGCACACTTGTCTTGGAGTTTAGAGTTAGCGTCGCTCAGAGCCCTCGTGCCTTGCTTCCGTTTCTGTGCAAATTCCGCTTTTTGTGCCTTGAAAGATTCACGTTCCTTCTTCATCCTTTCGATTTCCTGTTCGAGTTTGGAAGCGCTATCGCGGACTTTGGTCTTTTTGGTTTCTCTATCTTTGAGCAGCTGCTCTTTTTTCAACCTCTCTTTCTCTGCGGCTCTCATTTGCTCCATTGTGGTGCGCACAAGGGTTTTGAGCTGCGCCGTCTGCTCTTCCTTTTCCTTGAGAGCCAACCTTTTCCTCTCCTTCTCAGCTTTCAAATCCTGCTCTTGACGCACTCCCTCAGACTCGTCCTTGGCAAACTGTGCATTGGTTTCTTCGATTTCTTTCCTGATACTTTCGAACTTTTCATTCAGCTCTTCCAGGGAAATTTCTAGGTCACCATTTGCCTGCCCTCGTAGTTGGGGTTTATCGGAGCTTGCAACTGAGGGAGAATGGCGTCGACCGAGAGTATTGCGACGCTGCCCAAGAGCAGTTCCGTTGACATCCCGGGGAGGCAAGGATCCACCTTCAAACAATGCAGCAGCTTCAATCGTCGGAATTGATGTTGACTCTGTATCTGACTCCTCTTCTTCATCTCCATCGTCGGTAGATCCACGGCGGCTACCATCGACATTCACAAAACCAGCGGGGAGGCGAGAATTGCCAAGAACAGGCTTTCCATCCTTTCCAAAAGTGCGAAGCCTAATAGCGGCACTGCTGGCTTGAAAATTGTTGGCACCCACAGCAACAACACGTATATTGTAGAAGTGATTTGGTCGTAATCCGGTGACGGTTATCGCAGTTTCGTTTCCAGGTGTTTCTCCGACTAAGATGGAAAGGGAGCGTTAGACAAGCAATGAAATAGCGATTAACGCTCGGTAAATGGGAGCAAATTAGTGAGAGACAAACCATGTACACCGTTAACTTGAATATGGTACTTTTGCACTGGGCGGTTAGACGGAGGCGGCGTCCAGCTAACGGTCGCAGCGTCGGCGCGAATGCCACCAAGTGACACATCGGGAGCTTGAGGAATCTCAACACCTAGAACATTGATAAGGTCGGAAGTCGGTCTCCATATCGTTTGAACAGCTCTTCGTCCCAGCCTGGTAAGGGGTCAGTAAGTGGAATCTCTCAAATCGCAGTTTGGCAGGATACGGTGTAGGGGGAGGTTTTACCAGAGGATGGAAGCGATGACCAAGACCATTCTAAGAGTGCCAAACGAGAAATCATCGATGGTTATATCCAGAAACACCCGTTTGATTGCGTTGAAAGTGACGTCGGGCTCAGTACCGCCAAGGATGATGAAGACGACAGCGCAAAGCAGAGTCTCGAGGTAAATTTCGCGGTAGAAGAAGAAGGTGTAGAGAACAGTAAAGACGAGAGCGAACCAGATTGGCGTCTCCCATGACATGATCTCTGCGTCCCAAAACCATGAGCTAACAGCAAGGAGCGCTGCGTAACCATATGTCTGTGGCTGGGGGCGGAGAAAAAAATGATGACTGTATGCAACAAAGCTGGTAGCAAAGCTGGCTTGAGATCCCGGCACACCAATGGGCGGGAGATCGGAACAGCAGCTGGAGAGGCGGGCAGCGTCACGTGTGCTCAGACAGCGGTGCAGCAGAGTGCGTCTTCCACCCTACCGTTTTACTATATCATGCTAAGCTATTAACAAAATCAACAGTAAAAACAATGAAAATTCCATATACCACCTAATTTATGTTTGTATCCTTACATCGGTCAATTATGTTACTTTATTCAGAGCGATGTTATAAATCAGAACAGGGGGATGCCTCTGGTTCAAGAAGGCCATTTTGCTGACCACAAACTGGTCTGTAGACTGCCAGACTCCACTGTAAGTTCAGGGTAGCAGACGGTGTATTAAAGAGTGGCAGCCATGAACAATGCTCTTCTCATAATCGCACTCCAATAAAGGCACAATAAAGGCACAATAAAATGATGCTAGCATAAATGGTTGGTAGCTTAAGAGAGAACTTAGTTGCAACTATTTAGTGATTATGCTGCTGCTTATAATCTTCCAATCGTGGTGTTGCAAACTTTACACAGCCTGCATGTGTGAATCATAAAGCGCAATTACGCCGCAAAGAGTTCAGCCTGCTCTGCAGCTGTTACTTTTTGATGTAATACTAATTATAACTTCAGATCTGAGCCAAGGCCATCGAATCAGGTAACAAAATGCTACATAGTGTTCCCATAAGGTAGCCCAGTCTCTATACGGAGGTTTAACGTGGCTTCTGTCTGCTTACTACATTTGCATATTACAGCATTTCCTGCTCGGGCCTTATGATAATTTTGAGCTATGACGATGCTACTAGGCTCACCACTAGCCTCATTGGTGGAACACTGGTACAACAGCGCTGGCTAGTAGGCAAGAATCATGTCGGTGGCTGCATCATGCCAGAAGCATATTCCGCCCGTGCTAGCCCTAGTGAGCTCAGATGGGACGGACAATTCCCACCCTTCCTCGGCGTAGTGCCCGCTCTGATGAGAGGCTCCATCTAGGTTGCATTCAACCTAGCATGCTAGTGTGTACAAAAGCATTATCATGTGGAACAGCGGAAAGACAAGAAGGATTTCCAACGCAGTGTTGAACTGTTTGAAGATCCGCTATGATAAGTTTGGCAAAACCCTACAACAATTGGGAGGAATGAGAATTCATGTGAGAATGAAGCATAGCAATTCATTGCAGGGCTGCAGCAGATGGTTGACAAGACATGATATATTATGGGAAAGATAATGACGGTATTGCAACGGCCGACCCTCGTTTGTCTCTGTTTCGGGGGGATCTTCGCTCAAGGGTCAAAGGAGTGCGCTGTGTTGGCTAGTAGATGGGGGGGACTGCTGTAAGGATGCAGTATTGCATGTGTAGTCTGGTTTTAGACATTGACTCTTATGTAGCCTCGGTGGGAAAATCTAAGCATAGTTCTCAATCTCCTAAATGCCCTGTTCTGTTAAAAGGAAATTATTTGAAAACGCGACTGTTGCCAGTCACAATGAAAATTAAGTCTGAAATAATGAAATTGAATAGTTGAAAGCAGCAGCCTGTGAACGGCATGAGCCGAGGCTGCCAAGAGCCAATGAAAGCACAGGCTCACCATTACAGTGGCTCGTACCGCGACTGAGATGAATGGACGGACTTCCATTGCAGCATCGGCTCTTCGGGGATGCCGCCCCAAAGAAAAGGCCCCTCAGTTTTTTCTCCGTTCGATTCTGCTGTACAGCAGAAAATTTGGTTGTCCCAGTAGCCTGATTCCCCCCCCTGGTGGCATCTTTTCCACTAACTAGTAACCGCTAGCCGCCCCAACCAATTAAGCCAGGGTCCCCCGACACTGCGACAGTGGATGGGTATGCTAAATCTTGGTTTCATGCAGCAGGGCCCCGGCACAAAATATGCGACATTGAGGTTGCCCTCGTACACTGGAAAATAGTGACCCTACAGACTACTGCAAATCTAATTAGTGGGCGGACGCCCTAGTGGCTTCCGCTAGGCCCCATGTCACTCAGTCATTCGACCATGTCACTTCAATCATATGCTTTTCCTCGATCTGACACATCTCGCTCGGCTCCTCGTCCCAACGCTTGCTCGCGCATGTTTCTTTCACTTTTTGTTCCATCGTTTTCTCCCAAAAGCTCCATCTCCGTGACCTTGTTTTTGTTCCTCATTTGAATTAAGCCTCCCCCCCAAGAACCACTCACTGTACGCCCCTCGCGGCTCTTTGCATCTCAAGCACCAGCACGTTACATCATCCGTTTCTCAACACATTTCGCGCCGTCACCAAACTTCGTATTTCCCAGCGACGGCCTTTGTGCCTCATCAACCACCTGAAGAAGCTTCTGCGCTGCGACAAACACAGTGCTCTTTGCTTCATCCAAAGCGATTGATTACTACTACCTTCCGCGAGGCCGGCATCTCGAACGAAACACTACCATCTACTCGTAGACACCTACTACGCCTAGCAGCAGTCGCAGTCGCATCTTACCTTTGGTGGACGGCCTTGCGACAAATCCCGTCACAATGCAGTATGTTCGCAACATTAGCGACTCCGTGTCAACGGCATGGAACTCAATCAACCCTGCTACCCTGAGCGGCGCCATTGATGTCATCGTCGTTGAGCACGCAGACGGTTCTTTATCCTGCTCGCCTTTCCATGTCCGCTTCGGCAAATTCTCGTTGTTGCGGCCATATGAGAAGAAGGTGGAGTTTGTAGTAAATGGCACCAAGCAGAAATACTCAATGAAACTCGGTGAGGGAGGCGAGGCCTTCTTTGTCTTCGAGACAACGGACAACATCCCAGAGTCCATGCAAACTTCCCCACTGGTCTCTCCGGCTAGCAGCCCCGAGTTTGGACCGGAAGAGTCCTCGTCACAGCTCCAGGATCCTGAATTATTGGATCTCGATGCGCGCAATACTTCGCTAAGTAATACCGGTAAGCTACCAACAAAAGCCATAGGGCTATTGGCTGGGCAATGCTAACGTACCGCAAGGTTTGCTCACTCCACTGTCGACATCGCCGAACCTTCCACAGCGCCCGGCATCTGGCGATTGGTCTGCCACGCTTGCGCGACCCCGAAGCGATGATGCCCTTCGAACTTCTGCTCGTGCAGCTGAACAACCTGATGATGGTAGCCAAGGCCATGGCTCCGATCGCTCACACAGCCCTCCTCTGGTAACCAAGGAAGCTATTGAGCGCGCCATGACCTTGTCCAAGGGCCTCTCCAAGGTCAATATTCCCAATGAAGTTACGGAGAGTGGTGATCTCATGCTAGACATGACCGGGTTCCGCAGCAGTGAAGAGGATATGCTCCAAGCTGAGATCCAGGCTCGCAAGATCCTTTCCGAGGAACTCGATGGCAACTACGATATTGGTGCCTTGTTTGGCTTCGATGAAGAAGGTAATCTGTGGATCTACAGCAGTGAGAGCGCCAAGCACGCTGCTATGAACAAGACTATCGAGTCTTCTTTGAACGCGCATCGCCACAATGTTGCCGCAGATGCTGTTTCTGACCCAGGATACCAGAGTGATGGCAGCGACGTCACAAGCAGCGGCCGCATTCCCACTCATCGCCGCTCCGAGTCTGACGCCGGCCCTGCTGGCTTGCACACGCCACCTCGCACACCAACAGACTCGAGACCTGCTGGTGACCCAAACAGGAACTACGCCAAAACTCTCAGACTGACAAGTGATCAGCTGAAGGGCTTGGAGCTGCGATCTGGAGAGAACCCTATGAGCTTTACCGTAAACCGCGCTACCTGTTCCGCAAATATGTACCTTTGGAAGTACGACAATCCTGTCGTCATTTCTGATATTGACGGCACAGTCACCAAGTCTGATGCTTTGGGCCACGTCTTGAACATTATCGGCCGAGATTGGACCCATGCTGGTATCGCCAAGCTGTACAGCGACATTGCCCTTAACGGCTACAATATCATGTATCTGACTAGTCGATCCGTCGGTCAAGCAGATACGACGAGGGCGTATCTCAACAATATTGTCCAAGAAGGCTACAGAATGCCCCACGGGCCTACTATCTTGTCACCAGATAGAACGATGGCGGCCTTACGAAGAGAAGTATATCTGCGCAAACCTCACGTATTTAAAATGGCGACGCTTCGCGATATCGCCAACCTATACCCCGAGGATACTATACCATTCTATGCTGGATTCGGTAACCGCCTGACAGACCAAATTTCCTACCGGACAGTCGATGTGCCACGAAACCGCATCTTCACCATCAACTCCAACTCCGAGGTCTCTCTTGATCTCCTGAGCCTCAACAAGATGAAGATGAGCTACGTTCATATCAACGAAGTCGTAGACCACTACTTCCCGCCTGTAGCGACGTTGATCAAGAACGGTGGAGAGGAGTACACGGATTTCAAGTACTGGCGAGAGACTCCCCTCGACTTCGACGACTTCGAGTCCAGCGACATTGACGAGCCCGAAGCCGACGCCGGCAGCGTGTATACCGACGACGACGACGAAGATGCCGATGACCGCCTCGGCGACAGCTACATATCCCATGGATCAATGGACGACGACCGTATGCACCGCTCCACAGCCGACAGCTTCGCTGACGATGACGATGACGATGACGAGGAAGAAGACGAAGGCGAAGAGGGCGATGACGACTACATCCCAACAGAGAACTTGCGCACTCTCCGACGTACGAGAAGCGGTCATCTCGTAGAGGACTTGTCTGCCGAGCTCATAACAGGAGTTGGTCAACTCTCCATGGACGCAGAAAAGCGATAAATCAACTAAAACCAAGGTAACCCGTCACAGGTAACGCACGGCAGCGCCACGGAAGTAAACCCCACTCCATCAGACGTAGTGGAAGAACCTGTCGAGATTCGACGATGAGAGTCACGAGTGGATGAAGCTTTTTGATTAAGCGAATGTGGACGGAAAGCGAGTTGTGGCGTTTTTGTTAATTCATGATTTTTCTCGAAGTGGCATAAAAGATAATGAGGCATACATAGCGAGGTGTTTTTTCAATTTCAATTCGGAGGGAGACAATACTGTACATAGTCATGATATTATTGGGAATACCATAATTACACCATATCTTTGGAGCAATCGGTAGCGTGAACCAACCATGAATATATGCTCTGTGTAAATTGTTTCTCTATCGTCCCACCCTCTTGTTTTTAGTCTCGTGCGTTGAATAAATGAAATCATGTACTCCTACCGTCCTTATGTCATGCTGATTTTAAACCCACCCTTTTTCGTATTTTGCTTCTTGTTTCCCTTATTGCTTGTCCATAAACTTGAGGCGAATCTCCACCGCACGCCTGTGAGCCTCGAGCTCTTCCACCTTGGCTAATTGCATGACGGCAGAGCCGACGTTACGCAAACCTTCACTAGTCAAGTTGGAACAAGTGATGTGCTTGAGATAAGAGCCCAAGTTCACTCCAGAGTATTGCTTGGCGAATCCGTACGTGGCTGGGAAGTAATAGTTAGTGTGAGAACATAAGTCCGTTGATACATTATAACTTACGTAGAGAGTGGTTGACACCAGCAGAGTAGTCTCCCACACTTTCGGGGGTCCATTCGCCAATGAAAACACTACCAGCATTCATGACCTTGTCGACCACCTTGGCGGCATCATTTAGCTGCAAGATCAAGTGCTCGGGGGCGTACTCATTGCTGATACGCATAGCGTCGTCGAGCGTCTTGACCAGGATGGTGAGAGAGTGTTTGATGCTGCCACGGACAATGTCAACACGAGGCAGGGCGGTGGCCTGATCATGGACTTCCCTTTCAATGGCCTGGAGCTGCTCCTCATTGAGATCGATAGCAATGAGGATGACCTGACTATCGACACCGTGCTCGGCTTGAGAGAGCAAGTCAGATGCGACAAAGGCAGGGTTGGCGTCCTTGTCGGCAACGACAAGCACTTCTGAGGGACCAGCGGGCATGTCAATACCAACACCGGCGTTGGTATCGTTACTAACGTGCATCTTGGCAGCCGTAACGAACTGGTTTCCGGGGCCGAGAATCTTGTCAACCTTGCTGACACTCTCGGTGCCGTAAGCCATGGCCGCAACGGCCTGCGCACCACCAGCTAGGACGATGCTTTCGGCACCAACTTTATGGGCAGCGTAGACGATCTCGGGAGAGATGCTGCCATCGGCCCGAGGGGGAGAAGCGAGAACAATCTTCTGGCATCCTGCAACCATGGCGGGGACTCCCAGCATGAGAGCGGTACTGGGCAATACTGCAGTGCCTCCGGGTACGTATAGTCCGACACGCTCAATAGGTCGAGAGAAGCGACCGCAAGTTACTCCAGGCATGGTTTCGATGGAGAGGGGCTTCTCCTTTTGGGCGGCGTGGAAAGTGCGGATGTTGTTGAACGACGTGTCAATGGCTTTGATGGTCTCTTCGGGCAGTTGCATCAACTCCTTGGGGAAAGGAGCCTTGATTACAGGCGAGGTAAGAGAGGTAGCCTTTTCAAATTTGTGAGTGTACGAGAGAAGAGCCTTGTCTCCTCCCTTGCGGACTTCGTCAATAATTGGGACGACAATCTTGAGAATGGCGTCGGGTGATTTCTGTGAAGGGCGCTGCAGAGCCTTGATTAATTCGTCTTCAGTGCAAGCCGTGGAATCAATTCTCTGCATGAGGATGCGCTCATCTGCAGCGGGAGCAGGAGCAGGAGTCTTTGGGGAAGCAACTTGAGCAGTAGCCTTGATGCCCTCCTTATCAGCCCATTTGCCCTTGGCGTCGCCAGTTCTTCTCTTGACTTTGAAGCTCTTGGCGTCGAGATTAGCCTCAATATCGGCTAAGCTGACACCAGCTCCGACAGCGCGAGTGAGAGCAAAGTAAATCAGGTCAGCCGCTTCAAAGGCAACCTCCTCCTTCGTTTTGGCGTCGCAGAGTTCTTCTGCTTCCTCCATTATCTTTGCCCTCAACAGCTTCTCATCAGAAAAGAGACGTGCGGTGTAAGAGCCCTCTGGGGCCGATTGCTTGCGGGATACCAGAGTCTGCTCGAGGGCTGCAATGCCGCCGAGCTCGCCGAAGCAGCCAAACTGGTCGAGGTGGCAGAAACGCCCTTTTTGCTTGACAACAAATTTGAGAGTATCGTTATCGCAATCCAAAGCAATGCGGATCAGCTCTTGTGTATCGCCAGAGGTGGCGCCTTTGACCCAAAGGCCACGCTTTCTGCTTTGATAAACACCGGTTTGTGTGTGCAGAGCTTCCAAAATACTCTCCTCGCTGGTATAAGCAAGGCCCAAAGAAATACCGGCCGCGTCAGTGACCACGGTGGGAATCAACCCATCTGGACGATCAGATTTCCATTGCTTGGCGATGACTGAAGACAGAAGTAGCTTGCTGGTGTCTTTCTTGTCCGTCGTCAGTCCAGTAGAAGGCAGAATGGGAATAGCACCAGTCTTCTGCGCGACTTCAATAAACTGTTCAAGCGGTGTACCGTCAACAGGCTTCAGATATAACGTCTTGATCTTCTTGGCCTGTGCGTCTTGTACGAATTGATCCAGCTTGGCGGACTTGATATCAAAGTCCTTGATGAGCAAACCAAACTCGGAAGCCTTGGACAAGTCTAAGCCGGTAACAGCTGGAATGACTCTAGCACCGAACTGAGAATACTGTGACAATTGGTCGGCTGCGACGAAAGCCTTTCTGGCACCGCCATCCAAAAGCGTGGCGACCTGGTCAACGGATGTCAGGCTAGTGACATCTAAGTGAGCCTGGAACTCATAGTTGTGACGCTGAAAAAAGCGAGAGAGCTTGTCGAGGATCTGAGGCTGAGCCTCGATGAACGGACATCCGAGAATGGAAACCTCTTCACGAGTGAGGCCGTCGAGGTTGGCGAGTCCAGGCGGAACTGCCACGCTGACGAGGAACGGTAAAGGCAGTACAGTCTCCATGGCTATGCGCTGCGGTTATAGAGTTGGATTAGACCAAATTGGTGGGACAAATATCCTTGCTACTCTTGATGTATCCCAGTGAGACGTGGGAATCACAATTCGAATACACGGCGACGAGACGAGATGTTGACAAGACAAGAGTAGTTTATTTAGCAGCAAAATCGAGTCATCGCCCAAAAACCGCTTGTGGTTCCTGCATCGGATGGGTCTGCCTGAAAGCAGCAGAGATGGACGTAAATTTTGGTGGGACGCTCTCTCCGTTGCCGCCTGTTAAAAAAAAAAAAAAACTCACCCAATAATTGTCCGATGTTTACTGTGCAGGGCGAATCTGATTAGCTCCGTAAAGCCCCGCCGTAGGCAGAGATAGCGGCTCTGTTCTGTAGTGCGCTGTCCACACGCTGTCCACTACGCTGCATGCGTGCTGCTGATCTCGTGCGCTATCCTTGGCCACTGTCCCTTATACGCTATTACGGTGCCTACTGTGAATGCCCACAGCACCTAAAATCGACCCATTAACAGCACTAATCCGCTAGCCGTCCACTGGCACCTGTCCCCCATCAGCACCACCATCCTTGCACCGTTGCGGTGTTCGGATAAACGAAATTACCCGCGCTCGTCTTGCTGTCTGACCCAGCTTGTGGGAGCCTCAAACCACTGGAAGCACCGCGCCGGATCTCGACTTCATCCCACCAACTGGGCGCATTTAACCACTTCACTCTATTTATGTCCACGCGCGCATTTTCGCTCTTAGCCTTCAAAGTTCCAAACAGGCTTCAAGGCTATTCGGCCTATCATTTCAGCTGTGCCTTTTCAATTATCAACGCAGCTTAATTGCCTTGTTTCTCCGGCGACGTTTCCCAACGACCTCCTTCATCATGGCTTCGAGTCAACCGTCCACTAACGGCGCTACAACAGCAACAGCTCCAGCTACCAATGGTGCTCCATCCGCCACCTCTCAGCCCTCCGCAACCAACATCCAAACCACAGCTGCTTCACAGACCGCCACTGCTGCCTCGACAGCCCCCCGCCCTCGCGATGCGCGCCTCATCGAGCTCCTCTTAACGTCACAAGGTGTCACCGCTTATGAACAGCGAGTACCATTACTACTCCTCGACTTTGCCTACCGACATACATCATCCATCCTCAACGATGCCATTCATCTCGCCAGCGACCCATACGTCTCACATGCTGGATCCAAGCCATCCGCGTCAGCAGGTGCCAGCGCTGCAGCTGCCGGAGACGCGAGCGTTACAGCCAACGCTGTCAAGTTGGCCATTGCAGCTCGTTTGAACTTTCAATTCCGTGGTGGCAGCAGCGGCGGCGGCATCAGCAAGGAATATATGCAAGAGCTTGCACGCGAACGAAACAAGGTTGCCTTGCCAAGGATCGTACCCAATGAGTGGGGTGTGCGACTGCCTAGTGAGCGTTTCGTGCTGAGTGGCACGAGCTGGGGTCTTAAAGATGTCTGGGATGAGATTGGCGAGGATGACGAGGACAGGCAGCAAGCAGATGGAGGCGATGCCATGGAAGGCATCGAGGGACCCGTGCCAGAGGATGAAGGAGGAGACGGCGTCGAGGGAGGCACTGTCGACGATGTCTTTGGAGACGATGTCGATGCGGAAATGGCCGAATAATTAATGACTTTTGTTTAAATTGGACCATTCTTTCTTTTGGATTGGTTACACGAGAAAACAAAAAGAAAGCTCTCTTGATATCACAGAGCGGACGGGAATATATGGCGTTAACATGGCGTTTTGTACAGCATAGGACATCTTTTGAGTTTTTGCGTTGTTAGATTATTTTAATCATATCACAATATACCAATCAGACATAGTTTACAACTCGGAAGGCCCGTGAAACACATTGATCATAACCTCGCCTCACAGCACCCCACCAACACATGGCGACACATGAAAAATTAAATTTGTGGTTTTTTGATTTATAGGAGAAGCGTGCTTCCGCTCTAATTTCACAATTACAAAGGGAATACCTAGTATGAACATGGGAACTTTATGGTACACTAGGCGTCTGTAAACCGGTATCTCATACACTCTATACCCGAGCACCCACCTCCTCTTGTCTCTTCCCGTCTAACACGCCCGTTTTCCACCGCTTCATTCTTTCCTCCTAACCAAGTTTCCTCGTCTACAAATTTAGTGGAACGGCTTCATCGTGTTGCGCAGACGCTGGTAGTCGAACAGAGCCTCGATGTTACCAACAGCAGAGATGGCAATGTCTTTGTCCCATAGCTTGCGGTTAGCGAAGTCAATCACATCCTTCTCTGTGATAGCATCGATCACGCGCTCAATCTCTCCAGGAGCCATGCGGCGGCCGGTGGTGATGAGCTGGCGACCAATGTCCTCAGCGACAGCGGTGGTGCCGTCGAGGGACAGAAGGATGGAAGCCTTGAGTTGGGCCTTGGCGCGCTCAACCTCAGCAGGGCTGACGTTGGTGCACAGGCGCATCCATTCGCGGATGGTGAAGTGAACGAGATCGTCGACGCGGGTGAACTTGTCGGTAGAGAGGTAGATACCCCAGAGACCAGTGTCGCTGTAGCTGGTAGAGAAGCTCATGAAGCTGTTGGCGAGCTCGTGCTTGTGGACGAATCCACTAAGCTTGCTGCCCTGATGAGGAGCGTTGCCCATAGCCTTGTCGTAGTTGCCGACAATAGCCTGAGTAACGAGAGCAGTGAAGTAGTCGTCGTCGTTCCAGCTGACACCCTCAACGGCGAGGGCGATGTTGGCAGTGCCGAGGGTGTCGTCACGGACACGGACATCGGAGCCAATGAAGTCAGCCTTCTGCTTCGAGAGAACGTAAGCCTCGTTCTCGGGACTCTTGGCGGGAAGACCAGAGAAGTGCTTGTCAGCAAGCTCAACGAGCTTTTCGTGAGGAACACCACCAGATCCAACGAGGACCATGCGGTCGGCAGTGTAGTTGTTCTTGATATAGTTGGTGAGCTCGGTGCGGGTAATGTCACGGATATTCTCGCGAGGACCGAGGATAGTGCGGCCCAGGGGTTGGCCCTGGAAAGCGGTGGCGTGCAGGTGGTCGAAAACGACTTCCTCGACCTGCTTCTCGACCTCCTCGGACTCACGGAGAATCACGTCGCGCTCACGCTCGATGGCAGACTCCTCGAGCTTGGAGTTCTGGAGAATATCGGAGAGGATGTCGACGCACTGGGGAACGTCGGAGTTGAAGGCTTTGGCGAAGTAGACGGTGTTTTCACGCTATAATATGGTTAGATGTATTCTCCGGGGAGTCTATCTCGAGGCAACTTACCGAGGTGTACGCGTTAAGGTGGCCGCCCATGTTCTCAATCTCGAGTTCCAGCTGGTGTTGGGATCGCTTGGCAGTACCCTGAGATTCAAGTTAGATATCATCATAATCAATTCTTCCGTTGCATAACATACCTTGAAGGCCAAGTGCTCGAGGAAGTGAGCAGTACCGTTGGTCTCGTTGGTCTCAGCACGGGAGCCAGCATCGATCCACATGCCAACCGTCGAGGTTTGGGCCCAAGGGGAGTAGTCGGTGGCAACCTAGATAGAGAGGTCAGAGGGTGATTCTGGGGGCCAATTGATGCTCAATTGGCCCTGAAGCGAAGAAGCTTACGGTCAGTCCATTGTTCAGGGTTGTGGTCTGAGTCTTGCCAGCGTTGGAAGGCGTCGCGAAGGATCGGCGAATAGGGTTAGTGCCAGACAAACCAGCGCGGCTTCGCAGGCCCTGCGAGAGGTTCAAAGCTAGTCTGCGAGACGCCATGGCGGAGTTTTGGCAGGTTGACGGGTGATTGAGTGGTTTGATGAAATCTTTCCGCTTGGCTCGGTAAGAAGCTTTGCTCTGCTAAATTGTGGCCTTAGGTTTGAGGTGTCGCGATTAGTCATTCCGACCGTCGCCGAAGAAGAAATGCCTCGTCGGCCAATCACATGCGACCATTTAATAAACCCGCCCCAGCTTCTTTTTTTTGCAAGGGCCTCTCCTTTTCTGGAAGGAATAAAATGCCGAATTAAAAATAAAATAATAAAATAAATGAGTCTGGCAGCGTGTATCCTTGCATCACAGAGCATCGCTCTAAGCTGAATGCTCCGTCTTGTGAGTAAGTCCAACCATGCATGCAGATCAGATACAGCTTAATTTATGCTTCTTCGCTTATACGTTTACAACAGCTTCCGGCGGGATGACCTCTTATCGATCTCTCATGCATTTTGGCTGCTGTGGTTTCATCATTCCAGTGAATTACCCTTCAATACAACGGCAGCACACTATGAGTTGAAGTACACTTTTACCTCGACCTCATTGCTCCATCCGCCATTCAAGTTGCCCAATTTCCACGCTTTTGCTATGTCTATTTCCAAAATGTGATCGTCGACGCCAGATACGGCAACAGTTTCGAATGCAATTGGAGTACCTAATATCGTAACCATTAGGTCTTCTCGAATTGAAAGCTGGGGCAAGATAGAAATGTATATTCCCAGGACTCCAAGAGCTTTCAAGCGTGTGTCCACGAAGATCCTTCCATTCGTCAAACTCGATATATTGTTTGAAGTAATTGCAGCGCAGCCAGTCATTTTGCCAAGCAATCCGAGATTGGCTACAGCAATCTGGCCGTGCTGATGACCATCGAAGAAGTTGACAGGGAATGCTGAGAGGACATCATAGCCGCTAACTTCGAGGGTGATACTCAGCTGAGAATCTTCGTGCCCGGCCACCAGTAAGGGGGATATTTTGCCGCTCGAATGTGCGCGCACCACGTACGAGCTTGATGACCAGATACCAGAAAAGTCAGAGAGTGGAAGTATTTCCGTCAGGGGTTGAGATGTAACATTAAATACCCCTAAAATAGGAACACCTGTTTGCGCTGGCCCTGTATTCTTTGTTAGCGGGACGTGGCTATGTACTCGGCAGGCATCATACCATTGTAACTTCCTACTTTTAGCAAGGTGTAGTCGCCGTATTCCGCGTACGGATATATTGACTTGCCAGCTACGCTCGGTCGAAACGTAACGGTGCTGCCTCGGGGCTCCTTGCCCGTCATTGCATCGATAACATATTTGTCATGCTGACCAGGAGCGTCAGTAATATATATTGGTCCACCACTGACACAACGAGCTGCGGCGTGAAAACCACCAAACTCGTGAGACGTCTGGAACATATCCCAATCAGGAACGACGTTGAGGTATTGCATAAATATACTGTTGTGAGCGTTGGCCCATATGTGCCAAGTGTGCGAGGCAGGTATCTCTGGGAAAAAGTCGTCGGAATTTCTCACAACCATTGGCGGACGGTTTTGAGGCAGCTGAGAGTGAAACAGTGCCTGAGGGAACTGGGACATACACGATATGGTTTTGAAGTTCAGATGGCGAAGAGCTGCTATTGTCCACGCATCAAAATATTCCGCAGTGAGTTCTCTCCGGGCCGACGCACTTGTCCACAAATCCAATGCCACTTGATCATCGGTTTTGACTCCATCTATTCCGGACTCCGATAGAAACCGATAAAAGTCATTATAGAGATTTGATATGTCTTCTTTGTCCACAACGGTAATGTTGTAACCATTGACCTGCTTTAGCTCAGTGGTTCGATAGCTTTTAGCAATCTGGCCGGACTTAGAGATGCCACCCCAATACCCCAAAATTGCATGCCAAACCGCAATGTTACGTATTAACGGATATTTACTGCGGATTCGATCAACCGTCGCCTTTAATCCATCAGGAAACACTTCAGGGTTGGCTTCAAAATCTCGCCAGCCGGGTGGAGGCCCGCCCTTTTGTCTTGGGTCAATTGATTGCCAGTTATCGTCAATTATCAAGGTCGATATTTCTATATCGTGGTCTTTCAGCCCTTTTAGAGCTTCGTGGATTCGTTCTTCGGTCAGATTCTGCCCAAGTGAGTTCCATGTGCCTGATATGATTAGTGGCTACGTATTATTTGAGTTTGGACGACACTTACAAAATCCAAGCCCATCATACCACTGTTGCATCCACTGTTGCCGAATGCCGTTAACCATTGTTTCCGTGTCCTTCGATTCGGTAATAGTCTGGGATTTGCGTATATTTCTGGCGTTATACATTACTGCGGCTACAGTTCTTTCAAAATTTTGGCCAACAGATGCCAACACAATTACATCCTCAGATGCTTTACTCTCGTTTCTCGCCTGCAAGATTCAGCGTGGGCTATTGACAGACACATTGGTGTAGCCAGCACTTACATGAACACTGACGACATTGTGCTCTAGGCTCTGAAGGGCTGCAGAGACATTCTCAACTTCCGAAACAGCTAGGAAGACCAAGTGTTGTCCTTGTGGCCCGAGGAAAGAAGCTAAGATAGCATCTTTGTCAAGACGGAAGTGTTGCCCTCCTTGGCGTGGACCCATCCACGGTAACCCATGACGCACCAGAGCAAACCACCTATAGAAAAAGTAAGTTATCTGGTTTACAATATCGGTGGCGAACGAGGACAATGACGACTCCACGAAGAGAGACAGGCTGGCAGTTGCTTACCTGTAAAAGCCCCCCCATGGCGTGCCAATTGTGGCATCTGTGATGGCCGAGACATCATTCTCTGATTCAGATATTGGAATTTTCAGAGACCACAAGCTTGTTTGAGGCGCTTGACTGAGCAAAGGGGAAACAGTCCAAGCAGGGTTCAAATCGGGGATGTAATCGGCCAGCTCCGTTGAGTACGCTTGTAGTGTACTAAATATAACCATACCGTCTCCAAACCCATATTCCCGCTGGACCCAAATCCAATCTTGGGAGTTCGCATGCCTAAATTTCAAGGTAAACCTGATACTGTCGCGGAAGGATATCTTCGCCCCAAAGTAGCACTGTGTCACACTTGGCTTTTGCGTTTGTAAGCAGACGGGTTCGCGACGAGCCTCCAGTTCGTTCAGAATAAGCTCCTCCCATGGGCTTTCATCAACCGAGTGCCATAAAACCACTTCCCATGCTCCACCCTGCCACTGGCTGGGAGCATCTAGAACTGCTTTGAAGGAGACGCTGTTGGATTGGATTGATGTCACTTGACCCAATGGTGGGTAGCTCTGAAGACGAACTTTCATGATGATTAATCTCCAGGCGACGGCTGGCAGTGCTGAAATAACAAAAACTTCAAGATTCTAACGAGAAATCCAAGACTGGTATCAACTCAGGCGACCAGTATCCGTATCCCATAACACTGACAGCTATTGAAGTTTGAGAACTTGCATCTTTGTCAGGCTCACGGCCTGATCGGCAGTCCACGCACTAACAAACAGGCCCCGCATTTACGTCTCCCATTCTGTTACGTGGGTGGTTGTTATTAGCCTTGCAAACCCCACCAAAAGCAGGGTCCCTCAGTGGGCAGCAGAAAAAAAAAACTTTCGGCGTCGGGGCACGATTTTTTTTCCCTTTCTCTTTCCTACGGGAAGAAGCGTCATATCAATTCTAACGATTCGATTTAATTTTATACAATTTCTTTTGCATCGACGTTACCGTCTTCGACCTCGCTCGTAATCTTGTCTACTTCACACTAGACTAGACAAAATGCCTACCGTCCACGGAACACAGGTCCTCGACCACACCAAGGCACTCGAGCTGCTCAAGGATTACGAGACCCATGATGGCCTCGATATCCACGAGCTCATGAACACAGCCAAGCATGGTGGCTTGACCTACAACGATTTCCTGTTGCTTCCAGGATACATTGGCTTCCCTGCTTCCGAAGTCGTTCTCGACTCCCCCATCACGAAGCGTATCGCCCTCAAGACTCCGTTTGTGTCTTCCCCCATGGACACTGTCACGGAGCACGATATGGCCATTCACATGGCCCTTCAGGGCGGTATTGGTGTCATCCACCACAACTGCTCTCCTGATGAGCAGGCTGACATGGTTCGCAAGGTGAAGCGCTACGAAAACGGCTTCATCCTGGACCCCATTGTCATCGACCGTAGCACCACCGTTGAGGAGGCTAAAGCCCTCAAGGAGAAATGGGGCTTCGGTGGTTTCCCTGTTACAGGTTAGTATTTCTCTCTTCTCTTTTTGTTGAACCATATGCATTATATCATGATTATATACCTTTTACTTTTAACTTTCGTTCCACCGCATAGACTAATGTCATGGGGACTACCTTATACTATGAAAACTCAATGCTTTCCCTTCTCCTTGTTTTGCTGTCAAATATTGACTCGATCGGTTATTGAAAAGGCAAGAAGCTGACTAAATGAAATAGAGGACGGAAAGATCGGCTCCAAGCTTCTCGGTATCGTCACCAACCGTGACCTCCAGTTCGAAGACGACATCTCCGTACCAGTGTCCAAGGTCATGGTCACCGACCTCGTCACTGCACCTGACGGTGTTAACCTGGCCGAGGCCAACAAGATCTTGGCCAAGTCTAGGAAGGGCAAGCTGCCCATTGTTGACAAGGATTTCAACCTGGTCTCCATGATCTCCCGCTCCGATTTGACCAAAAACCAGCACTTCCCTCTGGCTTCAAAGTTGCCTTCTAGCAAGCAGCTTCTTTGCGCTGCTGCTGTTGGTACCCGACCCGAAGATAAGACTCGTCTCAAGAAGCTTGTTGACGCCGGCCTCGATGTTGTCATTCTGGACAGCTCTCAGGGTAACAGCATGTACCAGATTGAGATGATCAAGTGGTGCAAGACTGAGTTCCCAGAACTCGACGTCATTGGCGGCAACGTTGTCACCCGTGAGCAAGCTGCATCTTTGATCGCTGCTGGTGTCGACGGCCTGCGCATCGGTATGGGCAGTGGTTCTGCTTGTATCACTCAAGAGGTCATGGCTGTCGGCCGTCCCCAAGCTGCCGCTGTGCATGGTGTCAGCAGCTTTGCTGCCAAGTTTGGTGTTCCTTGCATTGCCGATGGCGGTGTACAGAACGTCGGACACATTGTCAAGGGTCTTGCCCTTGGTGCCTCCACTGTCATGATGGGCGGCTTGTTGGCTGGCACCACCGAGTCACCTGGTACCTCTTTTGTCTCCCGCGAGGGCAAGTTGGTCAAGGCTTACCGTGGCATGGGCAGCATCGACGCCATGCAAGACAAGAAGGCCGGAGGTGGTGGCAAGGACAGCCAGAAGAGCAACGCCGGGACTGCTCGTTACTTCTCCGAGGGTGACAGCGTCCTGGTTGCTCAGGGTGTCTCTGGTTCTGTCGCTCACCGTGGCTCCATCAACAAGTTCATCCCCTACCTCGCCGCCGGTCTCAAGCACTCCATGCAAGACTGCGGCATGCGCAGCCTTGCTGAGCTTCACAATTGCGCTGAGGCTGGTACTTTGCGCTTTGAGCTTCGCACTGCCAGCGCCCAGCTTGAGGGCAATGTCAACATGGAGTCTTATGAGAAGAAACTCTTCGCATGATTGGAATGATTTAATTGATGGAACGTTAAAAGAAGAGAAAAATGAATTTGATTTAATTGCGTATTTTGGTTTCTGCTCACGCAGAGCTGACTTTCTATTATTATATATAACTGAGGAGTTTTATTGGGTTAAAAACATTAGGGGCATATAGAGTGTCAATACAACATATCTGCTTCACAGCAACATCTCAAACATTTTCCCATTGTGATTCATCAATTCATGCCGGTTTTCCATCAGCTACAGTCATGCCGTTGTCGTCCAATCTGGGCTCCTTAGGCTCATTGCGCTTTATATTCCTGCTCAGTATCACGTAGTCCGGCTTCACTGTCTTGCCACCGCGCAACTTCCTCTCACCGGGCGAGAAATCGTCGACATCGAAGCGCATCCTTTCATAAAACGCCCTCGCTGCAGTATTACAGACGAAACATGTCAGCATGACTTTCTCGACGCATTGAATATTCTGTCCAACGGCAAGTATGTATTGCATAAGTAGTTTCCCGAGGCCGGTCCTATCTTTGGTCAGAACTGACGCCGAGCAATCACTTGTAATCGCTTACCCTTGTACTGTTGTATTGAGATGAATCTCGTAGCAGTACACTACGGCTTTTCCGTCCTCAAACGTCGGCATGAACGACGTGAAGCCTTGCAATATCCTTGTCGAGTCTTTGACCAGCATGTACCGCAAGTCGGGTGAGGCCATTTCACTCCGCTTCGCAGCTGGATGCCATCCCATTGAGGAAGTACGATATTGCTTCCCACTAGTAAAGTCTATCAGGTTGAAGCAGGCATCAAAGTCATCTTTGGAGAGGTCGCCTGCACCGCATAGACTGAGGCTGTACGTGTCTCCCGTCTTGGGATGTTTCCAATTCGTCCAAGCATCACTGCAAATTTTGGTCAGCGAGCCAATTTCTCCGAATACTATAATACAGATCTTGAAAAGTGTTACCCGGCTTTTAAATATAATTTTATAAATTCCTCATTGGTCGATTTATTCGCGGCCTCAATGATCACCGTTGCATCCTTGACTTTTGTTCTCGTAGCTCTCTTGGCAGAAGCCATGCTGCCACAATTGAGCTTTCTCAAACAGCTCATAAAACGCAAAATCTCCTAAAACTCAACAAAATTTCACCATTCGCTCAGACGTTGCAAGTTCTATTTTCTCAAGGAAATCGCCTCACGCGTGTAAACCGCGTGTCATTATCCGAGGTTCCGCCGACTCAAATCCATCACCATCATCAAAAGATCCGTACTCAACGACCTCACTCTCACAAAAACCCAACTTAAATTTCCATGAGCATATTTACTCTCCATTAATGCCTCTTGGCACATGCCTACCATGCCAAATGCGTGGCTTTGCCACTCGCAAGGCCATTAACGCCATCAGCCTCGACCACGTCAGTTTCCTCATTCACTTTCAAAAGACTCATCATACTTATCAATGTCATAGTTCATCCAGAGAACTAGAGTCATATCATTCTACAGAACCATCCTGCGTGGCACAAAACACATAGCAGATGCCCAGACCAAAGCCGAGTCTCGACGCTACGCCCGTGATGAATTTGAGCGCCATCGCACCGTAACAGACGTGGTACGCATCTCCTGTCGCCTACTCACATCTCGCCAATTAGAATTCTAATGGAATTAACACGTCATAGTCACACATTCGATATCTATTATCAACAGGGAAAACAGAATGGGAGGGCATGGAACGGTATGTGGGGGGTATGTGACAACATTGGAGTTTAAAGGGGAATAAAAAGTGTAATATAATGCTCCGTAATGTACAATTGTATAAATCCTTCGCAATATGCCCTAATCATACAATGGATTTTTTCATTTCGTCCACGTCGTCTCTCCCTTTAACTTTGCCGTTGCTTGTGTCTCGGGTTCGCTTTGCAGATAATGTACAGGTAACCGTTATGTCGCTTTCCGGCTTTCCTTCGAACAACCTATGTCCCCAAATGCGTTAACAACGATTACAATACAGTTTCCAGCAGTAAATTGTTCCTTATCGCGCTGATTGTCTTACCTTGCAGTGTTCGCATCGCTTCTTGACCGAGCTGTGAACCTTCATGCCTCTCGTCTGTTGTATCGTCGCAAAGGGACTCAAGATGTTCTTGAAGACTGAGGGAGTCGCGGTTCTGCGAAAGACTGCTCCCATAGCTTGCAGAGGGGTCGCGGCCCTTGCCGAGAGGGAAAGTGCCCGGATAATTGACGCCATGCCGGAGTGATTGCGTAGAACGGGGTTGGCGGACATTTGCTTTCTAGTCTCGTCTGCGAAGCTTAGAGGTTTCTCTGACAAGATCGCGGTCACGTGATACTTCAATACACTCCAATTAGTCGCACCCGGACTTACACCAGCTCAACCCCATCAAATTCAGCAATGTCTCTAAATTTTTGCTTTGTATACTCTGATGGTAAGCTAAATCAAACAAAAACGATTGCTCATCCTTCCATTTCCATCTCGATTATAATTCCGTCATTCGGATCCTCCGCACTCATACTTGCACAACTACCAACCCTTCACCTCGAGGCCATTGATATAAAAGTCTGCAGCTGTAGTAAAATTGTGACTGGGGATGGAATTCTCGGACCCTAACCATGAATAGCTTCTATTATTTACCTTGGGAGCATCTTCACCACGCCTCTCATAGTCCTCCACTCGTTCCTGCTCAATTCGACCGGTCACACGGTCATCGACATCAATGTGCTTACACAACCGAAAAAACTCGTCCCATCTCGCAGCCGATGTCTCACCATTCAAAAGATCATGCAAAAGAGGTAGGTTTTGTACCGAGTCCTGTGGGACCTTGTTGTGTCTTGCGAGCTCTTCCCGAGCGTTGCTACGATGAAAGTTTCCTTCAGCGTCAATCATCCCAACAGGGAGAAGATCTAATGTGTTATTGGTTGTTGCAAGCTTTATGAGACCTTCCAATGATTTTCTGACAGGTGAGTCCTTGTTGAAAACACTCCCAGACCAATTGGGGAAAAGGGAGTTGAGGACATCAAACTTCTGTCGAAACTTGTCGGAGGGCTCATGTTCGAGCATCCGTTGAAGGTTACAGCCCGAACAAATTGAAGATGACCAATCCTGGAGCAAAGTATGCTCTTCAAAAAATTGAGGAAGCATTTCGTAGCCACAGCTACTGCAAAAATGCAGTCTACGTCCCATTGAGTGTTTGTACCAGTTGGGCCAATCGTGGTCGATACCATGCTCCAGTCCTAGACGCACGGGTTTCAAGATGTCATAAAGTGCCTTGTGCTTCGCTGATTTTCTCTTCTGGCCGTTTTTGCAAAGAGTATTGTAACGATGAAGGCCATCCAAGAAACACAATACACTCAAAGGGGGGTTTGGCACTCTCAACAGCCAGCTCCTCAACGCGTTTTGGCGGTCAAATAGAGCTTCCAGCCCCATGGCTTCGACCTTGAGAAACGCCTTCATGAGAATAGTGTAAAAGCCTTTCTGTACGACTTCAAGTGGTTGCTTTGAGCTAGTAATACCGTAAGCTGTGTTGTCATTCTCGTAAGCTGTGCTGTCGTAGTAGCGAGGGTAGAAGTCAATGGCCTGTATGTTGGGCAAACTAGAGGCCCTCCTTTCCTCATTGATCTCGAATATTAGATCTAACAAGCAAATCAGATCTCCGAAGTGGATGAGTTCACAATCGTAGACACCAAGCATCACCAAGTTGGGGCAAGCTCGCAGGATAATCGCAAGTAGTCGCCGATCTAGAAGAGGTATCTGTTGCAAATTCAAGACTTGAATAGTCTTATGCTGTTGTAAAATTTGCCTAACTAAAATTCATGTCAGTAACTAATAATAATGTGCGCGTACGAGAACTTACGCATCGTTTCAAGGCGTGTTGCTGAGAATACAACCTGTGGTCGGAACAGCTCCCAAGACTCGCGGCCAACAAATTGGCTGATACGCTTCAGTCCTTTCATGTTAGTGAACTTAGCAAAGGACATAAGAGTGCCGAAGCTAATATCGCGACGCAGAATGTGCGGTAGTTTATCAATATCGCTTAGTCGCACACATGTCTTTGCCTTCCTGCCCGGTCTTCCGCCAGGCTGATGCATGATGAGGTGGTGAGCCGAGCGAATGATATCCAGCAAATCATGTTCGGTCGCATAGGCCGCTCTACACCATTGTGGCAAGGCTCTGTGCTTCGGGAATATTGATCCTCGCATTCTGGTCATTTCTCCAATGGCATACTGATGACATTGTGCAACAAAGACTCCTGAGTATCCTGTGTTATTGAGTTCTCCGGCTACAAAATTCCAAGTGGTCTATTAAAAGTCAGTATTGAAGTCGAATATACTGTACTTTCGGACAAGTACACGCACAGTGTTGAGCACGATTGTCTTGCAGTACTTCTTATTGGACAGCGCCAGGTTTCGAACTGAAGTATAACCAGAGGCTGAAATGTATTGCAACACCAAGGGGCCGACATCAATCGATTGAAGCAAATTTAGAAGTGTTTTTCCTCTGGGAACTTTGTTCTGCTGGCGAGACTTACGCCCCCCCGCCTTTGTCTTCATGATGGACCTAAACGGAGTTCGAACAAAAGGAAACCCCTAGGATTGTTAGCATTCCAAGCATGGGAATTGCCAAGTAATGCTCACCTTCATCACGAACCGCGGCCGTCTCTTTATCTCCCAGTCAGAGTTCGCGATATTTATGTATTCATCAAACGACGGCCTTGCTAGCTTCTTGATGACGAGCTTCTTCCAGGCTTCAATGACATCTTTCACGGACATATCCGTGATGATCGGATTGAACCCATTCGTTTCAAGCCGCTGCCTGGAAAGCGCAGCTCCATATGGTTTCACTGTGATGTGTTAGAATGGAAGTCTGGCTGCGCAAGGGGCGAAACTTACAACAGTCTTCTCGCGGCTTACAACCTTTCTCTCGCCTGGCATCCTTAGATCCCAATCGTTTATTTGCCATTTCGCCTTTTCTAGCTGTCGGCAACTTCCTTTTCAGCTCATATTCTTTAGAAATTTGGGCGGCCGATTCGGAAGTGACATCCTGGCTTTGGAGCCCTTGAACAAGGCGCTGGGTGGCCTTGTCATGTCTCCCTTTCTTCTTTGGCATTCTTGCAAAGGCGTTCCGGGCAATTCACCAGATTGTTCGTCTGCCTCTCTGGACGAAATAAAGCAAGGAACTGTTTTATTTCTCTGAAATCTATGATGAGTTGTTGTTGATGTTCAAATGGAACGCCAAAGGTTCTGGGAAGAAAAGAAATGTAGCGGTTCCAAAAGGCGTTATATCATCCAAAAAGCTAGACGGTGATTCATTGTCTTTTCAAATGAACGACGATTGATTCATAGAATTGCGACTAGTCTGTGCGCAAAACAAAACTTATTAGGCCCGTTGCTGTGCGTGGTTTGCCTGGTTGGAGTTGCCTGCAACTGTTGCTTCATGCGGTTGGCAGGTGCACGCCAGACGATTTTCACAGGAATTCACAGGACCGCGGTGACTCGCATTAAAGCTGCAATGCTGACTCACTCTGTGCTTTGGATAAATGAATATGTCAGCCTAGGCGATGAATGTTGCCTCCAATTTGTCGGTAGTGGCTTGTAAGTCGGTGTTGCGTGTTGGGGAGAGTACCAACAGTGTTTATAAACCAGGATGAATTGGACAACACTTCGACAAAACAGCAGGCATCCAAATCGTATCAACTACACGTTATAAGTCTAATTTCAAGACAGCTGTTAAAAATGCTGGGCTGCATAATTGTGAAGCTGTGCTTGGGTGCATGTAAGAGCTTCGTCATGACCTACACTGCCAACAGAATGCCCGATAAGCAAAGACGTCAGATTTGTTCTACATGCTGCGCAATGCTAGCACAGCATATTTTCGATACACAAAGTCTGTTGTCGACTCAGAACATAATTTTGAGTTGAAGTGCAATAAATTCGATACTCGGAGTTGTACACACCGTGACGTCGCCCCAAAAAAAGAGCAGCCAATTTTTACAGCATTTCAATACGGCCAGATTCTGCAACGCATGGACACCGACACAAGGCGAAAAATCGATCTGATAGTATTTTCCACTTCCTACAAACAATTTATTACTCACCAAACCGACTACCAAACGGCCTGTTCAAACACGACGGTACTTGCCAAGTTGAGCATGGATTGTAGCGCCCTCGCTCGAACAGCAGGTACCGAATCATCATCCAATAGTCGACAGAATGAGAAAACCAGATAGCACATTACCCCATTTTCTCCAAAAAAAATCGGTGAGCGAGGGGTTTGGATCGACTGGCTAAATGCAAAAGCAGAGTAAAACACTTACGTTTGCCACACATGGCACCCTTGCTGGCTTGCTTTCTTGGTTGCCTGCCTTCCATATCCCGCAGCCCCGTCAAAATGGTCAACTGATGCCTTGGAGTCTCTTGCAGCTCTGACAGGCATGGCGCCGAACATCGCGACGTCCAAGCTTGGTATGACCTCATTGGATGAGCTCTTGCAGACGGCAAGCTGGCTCAGCTCGATCGGCAAGGGTTCTGACTATGATAGGACGGGATGGGGGTAAAGGTACCACACCACCAGCATGTGAGTTGCAGAACTAGGTTGCGGCCTGTGCGCCAACGTGTTCTGCAAGCGATGCGACGAGTGGGTTGCTCTGCAGTTGATTCAACTGTTGATAGTGCGAGAGTGCACTATGCAGCGCGCCAAGAGCGATTTCCTGTGCATCTCGTGCCTCAAGCCATTAACGTGAAAAATGACATGGCTGCGGTAGTTGGCAACCCCTTGGCTTCCACATGGAACGCCATTCAAAATAGATGCTTGCTCGCCCATAATGAACAACCCCCCCCCCCCCCCAAAAAAAACCCCCCATCACTCTTGTCAAAAGTGGCGTGCTGCTGTCTGAGCCATGGTATCCAAGTCTGGTCTGTGTTAGCGTGGAGACAGCTGTCACATGGACGAAGACAGTTATGCAGCTTGTGTGGGAGGGTGGGCAAACGGCTGCTCTAGCGCCACCATTGACATGCTATAGCATTCGCATGGAGACGACAAAAAGTATAATTCGTCGTATCAGAAAGAGAAAGAATGACGCCGCCGTTCGAGACCCTGCAAGGGCTTGCGGCGCCGAGAGCAATGGTATTGTGTGAGTGTTGCAGAACAAGGCGGAAATACCGGGATAAGGTTGGTGAAGGCACTGCCGCATGTTGCATTTGGCGCAGCAATGTCTTGTAAAAAGGGGAAATATATGAAGCCTTTGGTCTCGTCTCCCTCACTGACCTATGTCTTGTTACCGTTGAGCGTAATTCCTTCAATTAGAAAAGGCCGATCAAAACAGACACAACGGTTCGGAGTAAATAATAGACAGGCATCTTGAGATCTCATGCTGGGGTAGCAGTGGATGACATCAAAAATAAAATGATTCGCCTCAATCAGTACCTTTGTGTTGTCATTATGCGCCATGAGCAGAAAGCTAACAAGCTATTGTATTGTCGAATTGTGGTTATTATTAGTAGCCACTCAAACGCCCTGATAATTACAGTACATGTACTGTACATGCAATATCAATATTGGAGGCGCTCACAAGAGCTCGAAGCTCCTTGGCCAAGACCCACCACCAAGGTACAGCAACGCCAAAGCTAATGCCAAATGTCGGTACTTGTGGCTCTAGCCTTGCAACCAAAGGACTTTAATGTTTGACGGTGGGGATTGGTTACGAGCGGCGCCCTGCATCCTGGGCGATGCAAGTCAATTGGCTAGCTTAGCCCACCAACCCATACTGTACATGCATCCATCTTCCGATTTCCAAGACAACACGAGCCGGCGCGTGGCAGACAGACCAAAAAAAAAAAAGGGGGGGGGGGGGGGGGGGTTGCTTTAACTTGCACAAAAAGGGAACCTAGCCTAGAATCAAGAGAGAGAGAGTATGTCTATAGGACCAAGCCGAGAGCAGCTAGAAGTCACGCATGAAGGGCGGAGGAAGCTCAGGATTGGTGAGAACTAGTCATATCCAGGGGGAACAACTGAACAATGTCTCGATCTTGACTTGGAATTCCACACCGGATGAGGACGCAGGCTCCTAGACACCCATGCAGGTGAATCTCGCGGCCAAGCTCCAAAGGGGATACTGCCTGTCTATTTGGTTGGCTGGGAAAGATTGACGGCCAGGCCACCTCATCACGTCTTCTCTTCTCATTGCGCTGCTAATTTAAAACCAAAGACATGAGGGTTTGGCGCCGGGGCTAAATTTCCACGACCCTCTTTTTAGGTCGTGACCTTCAGATGAAGGTGGCAACGTTTGGCTCTGGCGCGCCCTGTATCTGTCCATGACAGGCCAGTCATAAGCCCTGCAGCAACTGTCCTGTACCAGTCTGCCATTTTGCTACAATGCGAACCAGTGGCATGTTGACCAAAGCGCAACCAAGGAAAGAAATCACAAAGCACGATCCACCTAATATAGCACTACGCATTTAATGAAGTGTACTTTTTGGGGGGGTGAGCGAGGGGGTTCTCAAAGGAAGAAAAAAGGAAAAAGTCTCCCTCTTAGCTACCTTGGCTGGTTAATGACCGGCAACCAACCGGGGTGGCGTCCTCCAGCGTCAGATTGTGCCAACGACCACTAGTAATAATACCATGTAACCTAATGAGAGATGCAAGTGGACGGTGTCAAGGTCGGCCCATCACTTCATATGCCTCACTTGGTTACGAGTTCACTTTGGCGCCAATCAAGTCGTTGTAGTATTTCTTCGCAGGCTGTTCCCTGCTGAGACGTCTATACTGAAGAAAGAACTCTGAAGCTCATTGGCAATGTCGGAAATACGCAGAAGCTTGGCTGCTGATAACCTCTCATTACATGTATATTTTTTCAAGGTAACTGAAGCAAGGGAGAGAGCCTCAACGGTCCTACACACACATGCTTCTTAATCCAGTTTGTTGAGACGTGGAAGCACATTGCACCGATCTGGATTGTTTTGGCATCGAATACCGTAGCCGCGTCCTGAGCGGATGCCACATCAATATTCCCCAGTCATATTTCATAGCAATGATTGGGTGAGGGTTGAAGAAAAGCTTGGTCACCGTGCATGAAGGGTTTTCTGTATCCGCCACTTGGAGCGGTGTCTGGTGTGGTGGACAGATTGGGCCAATCTCGTTCAAGGCTGGGGCCCTTCATTTCCACTCGAGGCGAGATGCAGTCTAATGAGGATGATCTGGCCAACAGCGCATCCACCAAGTCATCTCGGAAGTATTTTCTCGTTTCATAAGATCGCCCAAAAAGCCAGTTTCAGAGAAACAAGGCAATGGGAAAGGAAATATCGGAGAAGCAAAAGGAGAAAGGCGGTGGGCATTAAACCTTGCCATGCTCCGCATTCATCTCTCGTGTTTCCTTTTCTTGCCTCTTCTGCATTTTCTAGTATTAATGTGTGTTGTGTTTGTTTTTTTGCTTTGGTGAGTTCGTCTTCTTGACACGGGCCTTCTAGGTGGGGGCGGCTTCTCGACATTAACAGGGACCTTCTGACAGGGTCATACCATCAGCAAAGTATTTTCCATTATAGCCGAAGCTGAACTGGGCAAAGAAGGACGGCGCTGTTTTGCGGATAGGATAAACCCTGTGGTAAGGATGCTTCGTTAAACAGAACGGAAAGGTTAGGAAATGATGTGATTACGAATGGCGATGATCGGACAGTGCCGCCGTGGTCTTGCTCGTTTGCTTGCTATGAGTCACGGTGGGAGGCAATAGAGGTGTGTGGGCGTGACAAGGTGTAGGTAATTTAGGTAAAGTCCCCATGTGAAAGATAACGAAGAATGAGGGCGAGACAGGAAGAAAAAAAATCTTCTTTTGCTACAGATCTCGATGGGAGAGAACGAGGTCTATTTATTAATAAAACAAACGGATGCTGAGCCTGTGACATTTGCGTCGTGCTCTGGTCTAACGGGGGTGTGATGCGAGGTTGCAGTTGGTCTTGGTCAATTACAGTACATGGCAGGGACACTGCTGCCACACCTTGAGTGGTTGGGTGGGTGCCCTGAGTTGCAGTCAGTCACTACCTGATACAGCAGTAGGAGAGGATTACAATAGTGCTTCAGTTTATATACAGTAACGCAGTGGGTTCAGCGACGGGACTGCGAAAAACTAATTACCCACACACACCTGTAGCTTTTCACATCAAGCTCATCAACGCCATCCAGTGGTATGAGGTCTTCAAGTGGCCGAAATAATTGAGGGTCGCCACATTTCTGGTCGGCCGACTAGCGCAAAGCTGCTGTGCCAGTATGGGTCTTGTAATTTCAGGCCCACTCGCTTAATCCAGCACTGACCAGCGACTTGCAGCAGCTTGCAGCCACTGAAATCCACTTGGACCCCGGCAACCTCTTTTTAGTAGCTAGAGGAGCTCCAAAGCTCAAAGGAAACAGTGCCCCGTTTGGTCTCAGGGCGCGGTCTGCGACCTCCCGAGTAGTGCGACTTGGCAAATCTGGTGAACTGAAAAAATTGGACAAAAATTAGCAGTACACTCGAAGGGGTCCTCTATCCTTGCTATTGTTTCTTTAGTGGGCTTTTTTTTTTTTTTTTTTTTTTTTTTTTGTGTATTCTGCTACTAAAAAAATAACTACCAATACATGTAGGTTAAAAAGAGAACGGAGATGGGTAGCAAGTGAAAGAGCAACGGTGAGAGGAGACAGAGTTTACTAGCTCAAGCTTTGTTTGAAGTCAGTAACTGTACCTGATTTACACATGTGGTCGTATCATTCTTTTGGCTCCTCTACTTGTACCTATTGAAGTAATACAACGACCTGTAAAGCATCTCATCTTGCACATGGAGCGCAGTGGAATAATAAAAAATGAAAATATTACCTGGTACGGCATGGTAGGCAGGCAGGTAATAAACACGGTGTCTAGGGGCCAGGCCAATGAAATGGAGATTCCCACCACCCCCTTTGATCAGCCAGCGAAATTGCTTCAGCATTTTAGCTTATCCTGGTGTAGGTCTTGGGGTTACTTCCGGATTGTCCCAGTAATTTCCAGTACCGCACCTCCAGCACGCTACATGTACACGGGTACCCTACCTACAGTACCATCACCTTGCCTTGCCTCAGAATGGAAATTATTCCCACGCGGTACGTACCTTTCTTTCACACACACTGCACTGTGACAAGAACGGGGGGGTGAGGGGACCTGGGTACCTTTATTAGCTGGACCAGGTAAAATAGTACAGTAGTAGTATGGGAGGGGAGCAAGAGGAGACGAGGAGGAGGACGACGAGGTGGTGTACCCTGCCCTCGCCCTTATTTCAAAGCAAATAAGTAGTCCCAAGCACCCCCTTTCCCTTCCCTCCTCTTCTCTTCTTCCTCCCACACACCTTTTGCCGTGCTCTCATAATCCAAAAGCCTTTTTTCTGGATCTTCCACGTTTTTCTTTTTCTTTTTCTTTTTATACCATCTTTGTCTTTTTCGTTGTGATACCCATTTAAGATACCCAACCAACCTTTTTAATTCCAGAAATCATGGCCGAGGAACAGAAGCCCGTCGAAGTCGCCCAGGAGGTCGCCCAGGAGACCGTCCCTGCGGTCGTCGAAGAGACCCCTGCTGCCCCTGCTCTCGACACCGTTGCTCCCGCTGAGCCAGTTGCCGCTGCTCAGGACAAGGTCAGCGAGCCTGAGGCTGCTGCCGCTGAGGAGAAGAAGGAGGAGGAGCCTGTTAAGCCCATCGAGGAGGGTCACCTGAGCCACAAGACTGCTGGCCAGAGCTTCCCCAAGTAAGTCTCAAGAGATTCAGATAGGTGTGCGAGCACAACAAAGGCGTTCTATGAACGGTGTCCGATGGAATTAGACGGCGGTTCTCGAGTGGAGCCCAAAGCTGTCTATTCTGCAAGAAGCTTAAAAAGAGGATATCCACTAGTAGCTGCAGCCACTAACGTAACTTTCCACAGGAACTTGCTCGGCAGCAAGGACTTCTTCTTCTTCGGTTCTGAGGCTTTCGAGGCCAAGGCCCTCGACGCCTACAAGAAGAGCCAAAAGAACGCTGAGGCTGCTCTCAACAACGTTGCCTGGGCTGCCCACACTGGCCAGGGTCTCCTCTTTGGTGGTGACAAGAAGGCTCCTTCTCATGTTATCAACCTGGTATGTCCAACATATTCAGGATTCTGCAAGCTTTCAGAAATGCTAATACGTATTCCAGGCCCACGCTACTGAGCCCGAGACCGAGGGTTCTAACAAGTTCCATCTCACCGCCCATGGCAACAAGCACACCTTTAAAGCTGCCAGCACTGCTGAGCGTGACAACTGGGTTGCTCAGTTGAAGGCCAAGATCAATGAGGCTAAGGAGCTCGCCACTTCCGTTATCGAGTCAGAGACCTACAAGCAGACTCTTGAGAGCTTCAAGCCTGCTGCCAAGGAGGAGAAGGCAGCTGAGGCGCCTAAGGATGAAGCCGCTGCCGAGGAGGCTAAGCCTGAGGAGTCCGCTGCCACCGAGGAGGCTGCCAAGGAAGAGGCTAAGCCTGAGGAGCCCAAGCGCCGCTCTGCCAGCCGCAAGCGTGCTTCTTTCTTCGGCTTCGGCAAGAAGGACATCCTCCCCAAGGAGGAGACCAAGGCTGAGGAGGTTGCCCCTGCCACTGAAGCTGCTGCCACCACCGAGGAGACCGCCGCTGAGACTCCTGCTGCTGAGGAAACCCCCGCCGTGGCTGCGGCTACCACCGAGGAGGCTACTGAGGAGAAGCCCGCTGAGAGCCCCAAGGAGAAGTCCAGCAAGCGCAACAGTATCTTCGGCAACGTCTTCTCCAAGAAGGAGAAGAAGGCCGCTGAGACCAAGGTTGCTGAGGGCTCTGAGGAGGCCAACACTGAGGAAGCTACCGCTGCTGAGGCTGCTCCTGTCATCCCTCCCGTTGAGGAGAACACCCCTCTTGCTGATGAGATCAACAACGCCTCCACCGAGGGCACTGAGACTGCCCCTGAGGCCAAGAAGGACGTCAAGGAAAAGCGCAAGTCTTCTCTTCCCTTCGCTTTCGGCAAGCGCGAGAAGTCCCCTGCCCCCGCCGTCGAGGGTGAGGAGAAGCCCGCCAAGGAGAGTGCTTTCTCTAAGCTCCGCAACACCATCAAGGGCAAGAGCGGTGCCAACTCCAAGGTTGAGGAGAAGCCCACTGAGAGCGCTACCAAGGTCCAGGAAATTGCCGAGGAGCAGACTGAGGCTGCCAAGGAGAGCGCCACCGATGTCGCCGCCAAGGTCGAGGAGGCCGTTGCTGGTACTGGAGCCGAGGCCGACAAGGCTGAGAACGTTGCCACTACTACCCCTGCTGTCACTGCTGCCGCTTAGAGGCCAGGCTACCTGTGACATGCTACGACTTTTGAAGAAGCTTCGAACATCAGTACGATTGCGATACACTAATACACCAATACCACCATATGCATGAAAGGGTCGGGGATGGAAGGATGGTTCTGCATTTCTTTCTAAGATACCAAGATACCCTGTCGTGGCTGCGTTCATTGATACCATTTTCCATACTGCTTTTCACCAATGATTAAGGACCCCAAGAAAAAAAGACGAAAAAAAGCCCCCATCAAAAAAAAAATATAGTTGCTAGTATACGCACTTGGTCTGTTTTGTTCGATACCCGGAGGAGGTGGTTTTAAGTAATACTTAATTAATACAATACTGTCGGTTCAGTCTTACACATAAATATACATTCTGTGTTGCCTTTGTGATTCCTACTTGAGAGCAGACTTGGCAAAGCAATGGAGGAGTCTAGAGTCTTGAAACTTGGTAACAGGTATTGCTGCGGGCCAGTTGATGAATCAACAATGTTCATTGCAGCACCTGATTATATCCACTTGACCACAGTTAACGTGGGCAAAATAATCATCTCCTATGACACTCAGCTTTCATGTTTCTTCGACTCATGTGGCGAGGTGTAAATATCGTGGTTGAAATAATATGTGCAGGGTAGTCCCACTGCAGGACGGGAACCTGCAGTTCAATATGCACCTTCACTGAGCCACGCATTGTATCATAAACAAAGGGAGAAGTTAACAAGGTTAAATATCAATCGATCATATTATGCCGTGGTTATCAGCAGAGATTATATACAAAACCAAGTAATCGTGAGAAACCCATGTATGCGCGTAGTGTACGTGATGTAAATCCCTTTCCATGCGCCGTCGCTTTTAATTACCGATGATCCCATGCAGATTGCAAAAACACCAAAAAAAGACGAAAAAACCAAAGGCTAAAATAAAAAGGGTATAAATATGATGTGTATGAGAGAGCAGGAGCCAACATCGACCTGATGTTATTGTATGGTAAAAGGGATTCAAATGGACAATTTAAGGGCAGACGTGGTCGCCAAAACAGCCTCTTCCCTGTTATTCATCGTGGATTATGCGCCAGCGGTGTTAGTCAAGTTTCTTGTGCTTGCTCATGAGCTCATCAATTTTGGGGAGTAATTCTGGAATTCGGAAAGGTTTCGAGATGACATCGTCCTGGTATACATGTTAGACTGTGAACAGCCGAGGACCAAGGCAAAAAACTGAGATGTTGACACTTACAATTCCTGCGTTTTTTGCGTCAGCAATTTGCTCCGGTCGTGCATACGCCGTTACCGCGATGATTGGAATATGTTGAACAATGGTGCCTTTGCGTTCGAGCTCGCGAATCCGTCGTGCGCAAGTTATTCCGTCCATGACTGGCATTTCCAGATCCATGAGAATTACAGAAATATCAACACCAGTAGATTCCTGCCCGCTCCAGAATCGTGATCGCTCCAAAATTTGGAGAGCCTCTTGCCCGTGGTTTGCAACAAAGATATTGTTCCCGCAAGCGCGAAGTTGACGCTGCAAAACCCTTTGATTCACAATGTTGTCCTCCACAATTAAGACATTGTAGAGCTTTTTGTCGCTTCCACTAGACATTGCCACAGCTGCCACTGGTTGAGAGGCTTTAGTAGAGCTGGCTAGCGGCGACATCACTGGCGGTGGCTGCGGAACATCCTTATCCTTTCTAGCAATCTTGAAGGTCGAAACGGCCTCGTACTCAGCTGGAGGATCAACACATTTTCTGCACTGGATGTAAAAGTTGAAAACACTGCCCTCTCCTCTTGTTGACATGACACCAATCTGGCCGCCCTGCATCTCAGTCAAAATTCTTGAGATGAACAGTCCCAGCCCAGATCCACCATATTGTACATGCGTTCGAGGCGTAGCCTGTTGGAATCTTTGAAACAAAATCTTAAGCTCTTCTTCAGAAAGACCTCGTCCAGTGTCCTCGACACTGCAATGAATGTTGATGATATCACCATTACCCCATAGTTCCTGGTCCGTCATATCTACCGACGGAGATCGTTGATCGTTATGGCGTCGAAGGTACTGTGTCCGTTTCCGAGTGTAATCCTTGACGTCTGTAGAAGCCCCTAGATGGACAGCAATATGTCTCCTGTCCCGCCCTTGGGTAAACTTGATGGCATTCGTCATAAGATTAATCAACACTTGGCTAAGTCGGGAAGGATCGAATTTGGCCCAAGTAACTCCTAAACTCAACAGACTATTGTCAACAACGAACTCAAATTCAATGTCGTGTGCCAGCAACTCTGGCTCGAACATCTTAAGAGTACGTTGCACTGCTCTGATTGGCTGTTCATCGACAGGGGTGACTGTCAGGAGATTGGAATCGAGCTTAGAAAGCGTAAGGATATCATCAACAATGCGCTTTTGATGACTGGCGCACAAGTTGATGGTGTTTGCAGCATCCAAGCACCCTTCAACCAGGGCCTCCACCTCTTTCTGGACCCCATAGTTCGTAAAGGCGGCGGTGTTGTTGGCGATTTGGTCTGCGCACTGCAGGATGGCAGATAGGGGATTCCGCATCTCGTGACTGGTGATGTCGATGAAATTTTCCTGCTGTCTCTTCAGCTCGACTGCTTCCTCTCTTCTTTCATTCTGTACCTGCGCTGCCCATTTTTGTGATGAGATATCCGTGATGCATCCAAAGATAGACTTGAGACTGCCATCCACGTGTTTCTCGGGATAAGCACTCAATAACACCCAGGTATCGATCGTATTGCTGCCATTTCGCTGACTGCATTTGAATCTGAATTCTAGAGATATTGTGACTCTGTCGTGAACCAAACTGACCCATGCAGCCTCCAACCTGTTCCTATCTTCTTCTCGAACACTGTCCATCCAGGATCTGGCATTCTCTTGGGATCGAGAATGACCGGATATTTGACCCCACATGTCGTTACAGTACGTGATAGTGCCGGCAGAATCAGCTATGAACATGCCTACAGGTGCGAATTCCGCCATACGGGTAAATCTCAGCTCACTTTCGCTGGCTTCTTGAGTGCGCAATAGCAGTTGCATAGAAAGCTCTTGTTTATCGAGGGCTGCAAGACGAGCGGCACGCTGACCACGATTAATCTCTTCTTCGAATAACATCACCGATGCAAGCGATGTTCCTAGTTGCCGGGCGAGAAGATGTGTGAAGAGCTTATATTCGTCGTCATAGGGCCGTCTCGGGTTAACACCCATAACTATAAAAGCAGTTGGGCTATCGCCACTCGTAGGTGTGATAGGATGAACAACAACGTGCCTGCATGGGTCGCCGTAACCGTGCCACTGGAAGCCATCAAATAGATGTGCTGGAAGGGTTCCATCGCTTTGCGACAAGACGACCTCGGATCCGCCTAGTGATAGAGACTGTCGCATATATGGGGCGAAACCTTCATCGGAGTACCTCAAATCCAAGTGCTGAGGCGCCGAAGCATGCCCCTCAGGCACACCAGAAGCAGTTTCTAATGTAAGCTGCAAAGAGGGTGGCGACAGAGATGAGTGTGTTGAAGATGCTTCGCTCTCAGTCGTATCGTTCTTCACTGAGTAAATTAGGCTGAAGGGAATATCTAGCTCATTATACTGCAAGCCCTTGTGAATGAGTTGCCAGAAGGCATTGACAGTACTTGCTGTAGACACACACTCGCCCATCTCACGAAGTGTAAGCATTCGTCGCTCTCCGACTTGGCGGCGAGTATTTTCGAAAGCAGCATTGTATAAGCCGACGACCTCTCCTTCTGAGCCGATGAGCGGAACAACGGACCAGGAAAAGAAAGCTTCTTCCAAAAATCCATGACGAAAAATGAAGAGGTTGTCATCGCGCTTCATTGTAGCCTGGCCATGTTCCCATGCACTCTTGAACACTGGATATATCTTTGGATAAATTTCTGGCCATGCGTCCTTGTACTTCATACCGAGTAACTGCGGGTGTTTTTGGCCAGCTATCTCAACGTAGGCCTCATTGTAGATACACACATGTTCACTACCCCAGTACATCGCGGCAGGATAAGGACTGACCATAACGAGGTTGGATGCTACGCGCAATTCAGTAGGCCAGTCCTCGATAGGGCCGATTGGAGTAGACGCCCAGTCAAAGGATTTTGCGAACTTGATATGGTCCGGCAAGTCGTTGCTCATTGGGATCCTTGTCCAGTCGAAGAATGACCTGAGAGGTTGCGATTGCAGAACCTGCTCAGTAAACTCGTCAGGATGTTGAGACAGCCCGCCTGCATTCTTTGAAGGACCGCCCGTAGCCTGGGTGAGCTCGCCTATAGTGGTAGTGTTAGAGTCATCAGATGATGGGTCTTTAGGCTCTAATGCTTGTAGGGTGAGATCACCAAAGTAGTCGTTGGAGGAGTCATTCACAGCTGCAGGGCTATTGGCCATGGAAATACATGGACTAGCTAGGTCCTGTCCCAGAGAGAGTGAGGCAACTGACGCCCCGGGCGCAGGGGCGTAGGCTGTTCCAAGTCTGGCATAAATGTTGGCACTGATGAATCGAAATCTTTGTCGTACCGTAACTTTCGTCCACGTAATGCCTACATAATCCCAAGAGGCTTGAGAATAGGCGCAATTTGGGTTGTTTGCATCTTGTGAGGTGCATAGGACCCAGGATCTGAACTGTTGGAAATCCGACGCGGCAGGTGAACCATCTGGCTCTACGGCAAGGCAATAGTGAATATCGTGGGAGGTACGCAACGAGGTGTTGTAGAAAAGAATTGGTAGGCCGGGGCGAATGGTCTCGGAAGATGCTGGTAGGTCGACTACAAAGGTCGGTCTAGTGTCACATTCCACGAGTTCCATAATACCGATGCCGCGAAGCATTTGCAGATTAGGTGGAAGCAGTCTCGGATCTGGGCTGGTGGCTGAAGTGGCGGCATCAAGCGACGATGTGAGACTGCCCGGGGTGCTGCTTGAATGGCCAGGGCTGATAGTTCGCACACTGGCACTGGGCAATTTGACTGTGGTGATGGAATTCGCGGGCTCTTCGCGTTGACGAGACAATATGCTCATTGGCGATCCTAGAGACGAGTCGGTGGAGAGGCGGCTGTGGTGACGAGCTGGGCCAGTCGAGAAGAAAAGAGGAGAGGATACCAGCTCCCGAGCACTCTTGGCCTCACTAAGTGACATAGGGCCTGTGGCGCTGAGTGGAATGTCGACTTTGCGAGGAGGTGAAACTCCAGTTCTGGCCTTCTTGACCGGCGCAGAAGCCATCTTTGCTTCGGCCGTGCCAGATCTTGTGAACCGTTTACCAATACTCAGAGACCGCGTTAGCCGGCTAGCAGAAGAGGAATGATGAAATGAACCAAGCAGAATATCTGGCCGATTGCCTGGTCCTGTGATAGGTGGGCGTGGTTGAGATGAACTAACATCATCGGAGGTCCATGGTTCGACGAGACTGGAAGAATGGCGCCTGATGTGGTTACGGGCTGTACCAGGAGTGTTGAGAGTATGGCCAATAGTCTGAGCGGGAACCAGTGATGGTGGGAAAGAAGAGTGCTGTGGTCCACCTGGTGAAGACGCCAATGGAAGTTGCGCGTGAGCCGATTGTCCTGATTTACTGGCAGGGTATCGATCGATATGAGAGTGGCTTTGACTAGGCATCAGAACCTTGAGATTCCCGCTCTTTGAAAAAAGAGCATGGGACAAGGTAGCGATAGTGAGAAAAAAAAAATATTAATAAGAACGGGGTCAATGAGCCATCGATTGTAGCGCCTTGGTAGGACACAAGCTCGTAGTGGAGGCAGGCAATGAATAGATTGAGCGTTGGGCAACTTCAACCAAGCCTGGGTACATGTACGCCTCGGGTGGCGTTGGTCTGGACCTTGCACAGAGACAGACGCTGAGCTGCACACCTCTTTGCAAATGGCATGCCAAGGTGACGGTCGGAACGGCGGATGGTGGCCTGGCAATCCAGGGGAATAGATAAACAGAGAAGTACTGCGACGTAGAAACCTGCGAGACTGCTCAGGCCGGGAAGGACAAGAAAAACACAAGCCACTTGGAAGCAGAGTTGGTGAATCTGTTCCGCGGTAGACTGGGGTGGAGTTTGGTGGAGAGCTTTGGTTTAGAACGTAGCAGTAAAGATGCAGACAAGGATATGTCCTTTGTGGACAATAGCACTAACACTGATAATACTGCAAAAGGAACCGGACAAGCTTTAGGCCTAGTATTCGTGTTGGTGGGGGAAAGTTGGTAGTCTGGGTAGTCTGGGTGAAATGGGTGAAATCAAATAAAGCACCAAAAGGACAGACGCCTTCGTGGAGTGGTGCGTGTTCCTGGCAGGAGTATCGAATCGACAGCCTAGGGAAGCACCGGTATTCAAGGTGGTAGCTTTAAAGTGTACATTAGCGCATCGATGTCGTTCGTGGAAGTAGTTTGGAAGTAGTTTGGACGTTAGATGAATGATGGAAAGAAGAATTAGATGACAAATAGTGAGATGAGGCAAATGCAAATGTCACGAGCAGGCGTAAAAGAATGAGATTTGGAGATTTGGGAAGCGCTAGAAGAGCCTGGGCTCTCTGGCGCCCATGTGTCTTGTCTTGTTTGTTCCTGTTAGCGCAGACACTGGGCGAATGAGCCTGGCCTAACTGTAAAGTGCTAACGGGCGGCAGCCGATGGGGGACAGGAAGGAAACTCGTTGGCGTTCTGGAACAGGCATGCGCCCACTATTGCATTTGGTCAAATAAGGGCCCGTCGATGCGGATGTGTCTCATGGAGCACAACAGCTAACACTCTGCTGGGGCCAGTGGACCACGTTTCTCGCCTCTGTTTTGCAAAACACAACGCTGCGATTGCCCACAGGAGTCTCGATGGGCTCAACTGACTGTGACCAGGACAGGGCATCGGTGACAGTTGCGGGCTAGCTACGACTGTACTAGTCTTCGTTCTGCAGGTGAGTGGAGGACGACGGGATGGCAAAGGGAGAGGAGGATTTGGCAGCGTTGTAGCTGCTCTTGGTGCAGAGCCTGCTCTCTGTCCACGCACTCTGCTCTGGGCGAGGTAACACTTGCCAGTGCCCCAGGCCCAAATGGACTAGTCTAGACCACCAACCACAAGGACGGAGGTGCAAGCAAGAGTCACGCACTCACGCAGAAGTCACACGCTAAAATACTCCGGTCGTCTTTATTAGTAGCCACGGCATGCGCAGCTATCAATGGGGTAAATTGGCATTGCGAGGGACATTGTTGCCATCAAAATAAATGCATCCAACTCTTTCCAACTGGCTGTATCATAAACGCATTTGTGAGGATTTTGCTTGGACTGTTGTTCCCCAACTTTCCTGCAATCTCTTGCGCTGTGACACAGTCACTAATAATTGGCTCCAATTCTTAGACAATAAGGTCGCGGCCATTAGTCTAGACCAGGATCTATAGACTGTTCAATCGACATTCCAAAACCCCATTTCAGTTTTCGTGGCAGCCACTTAGCCGACGGTTATTTTGTGTCGTTGCAGTCAACGGTACCGGTAACAAACGTTTAAAGCTTTTCTGGAAACGTCCTACATCACCACATGGAGTTTGTCTATTCACAAGCTTCAAATGGAACATGTTTGCTGTAATTGATTTCAAAACGACATATTTGCAAGGCAATTTCCAGAGCCTTAATATTTTTAATAACTCTCACTATTGTGCAGTATAATTTGCAAAGTACAAAAAAAAAAAAAGGCGAATGACAAAGTCCTGGAAGTAGAGGTCATAATCGTGGAGATTTTCAAGTTGATCTTTGAAAATTTATATAATCTTGTTTCATGTCTGATAAACGCGCATCTTCACCATCAATATTGTTTGTCTGATACACCACGAAGCTTCACCAACTAAACACTGCAACAGCAGCTGTGAGGGCGAATGTGTACTGGGGGCCTCAGGCTCAAGCCGATGGCGACGAATCAACTGCTCTCATCACCTCCGGCGGGGCCAAAGTTGCAGTCGGCGCTTGCACGTCCTCAGCGCGATCCTCATTGGCCAAGCCAGTCCCTTCCCTGCAGCGGCCCGACCAATCGTACTCCGCATCTTGAATGGGCGCTTACACCAAAACGCAGTATCGCCCTCTCATTGGCCATGGCATGGTGATGCCTTTGCAGCTGCCCATGCACCCCTCATCACCAAACGTTGGGCGCCTGCCCATGGCCCTTAAACTGCTCCCCTCTCCCGGCGACCGTAGATCAAGGCCAGGTAGTGAATTTCTCCTTGACATTGTCAAATCCTTTTGCTGTTTCTGCAATCTGTCGACGCTTGAATCGACGTCTACTGCAGGCTTTTCGATCATCCTGGTGATGCTGAATCGGCTGCGATAGAATCCTATTTCAGCCACTGCTTTCCGGCCTTTTCTTTCGTCGCCCGATTTAATATTCCTACGCATCGAGCCAGTTGTACTTGCGCCAACCCTGCAACATTGCGACAATGAAAAACAGAACCTATCACATCCTTCACAGAAAATGGCCGCAGGCTGCCAGACGATCAATTTGGTACCTCATGGGTACTGAACTGGCTGGCCTGGTTCCCCTCCTGGTCATTTTCGGTATTTCCCAGCCAGATCTGTACCGAAGCAAGATGTGGCAGATTGGTTATGATAACGGCCTCAACTCCAACCCTAACATGATTCTCTACGCCTACGCAAATCACAGACCACTGCCGATGGTACCTTTGATTTGGTCAAAAACGTGAGCATTCTCATTTTGTGTTGATTTCGCACCAGATCCATCAGAAAGCTCACATCGCTATAGGCTCACTAATTTCAATGTTGCCATTTCCATCATCTCGCTGTTCTTTTTACTCACCAAGCTCATCACTTTCATCATGAAGCTCTGGTATCCAGTCATTGCAACTTTTGTCAATGCCGCCTTGCTAGGCCTTTACAGCGCCAGCATCTACGGCCAAATTGGTCCCGACTACGCCGACCGCGACCCTAAGCGTCACACTGCGGCAGCTTGGTACTTTAAACAAGGCTGCGACTTGGCTAGAAGGTCGGGAGCGTACAAATCTTGCCAGATTGCGCAAGCCTCGCTCGGTATCACCTTTTACATGTTGTAAGTAAACGCCATCGAGATAGTGTTCATGCCAGAGAACGCCGACTTTGCTAACTGAGTGCAGCGCCATCTATTTGGTTGGACTTGGCTTCTCAATTTATGCGATGCTCCCAAATAAGGGAAACGACATTAACGAGGACGACGATGACAACCTTTCTACTGGATCTGGTCCGGACCCAAAGTACAACACAGAGATGCAAGGCTTGGGCTCACCAAGAGAGATGCCGTTTACACCACGCACACAAGCCTTTCACACTTTGGACAGAAAGCTGCCCCAGCAAACGATAACACAGTATCGCTGATTTTTTTTGTGTTGTTTAAACAGTTTCCTATCTTGTACAGGCGACTGGAAAGAGGCAGGCTAAGAGCCGGTTCCGCGGAAGCCGAATTGTGGACATGATTGCCTGTGGACAAGTCGGAAGGCGTAAGGCGTAAGGCGTTTGGGAACATGATACTTATTTGGATATGTGCCGATGAATCTATATTATCTTGGAGAATGTTTATGCCTATTTAATACACCACGAGGTAAAGTCCGTCTGCCTGTTTTCGTCAAAATTTGTTGAAGATTCGCCCGTTTCATGTCTCCTAAACAGTAAGCACCACAATGGAAACCCACGGCTCACTGAATTCCCCTGTAGCTGCAGCGCTATTACCCACTGAAGCTTTCCCCACAGCGCATCCCCACGGGCGGGTACCACCGGTTGGCTACCTTGCCGAGCCTCCGATCTCGCGGTGGGAGCGCTGCAAAACAACTGTGAGGTAGCCGTGCGGCTCCTCAACGTCATCTTTACATCTACATCAGAAAGCTGGAGCTCGAGCTAGCTAACTCCCGAAAACACCACCCGGGATACGAACATAACAAGTTTGTACCGCCACATCAGCCAGCTTCACGTGCTAGTTCTAAATCAATCAATTAGCCGTACAAAAGGAACCGTCCCGCTTTTTCGAGAGCTTGTGTTATTGTTACAATGGCCCTGCTGCAAAGACTTGCATCTCCAACTAGCTTTCGTTTCGCCCCTGCCGTCACTTTGACTTTGATGAGAAACGCCTCCAGCATGGCGCCCAAGGTAATTGGCTCTGCATTGAGGGTTCCTTTATGCACTTGATGTACTGACCCTTGAAGCTCAATGACCCCTCGCTGTTCAAGCAAAACGCCGTCTACATCAACGGCGAATGGACTCCAGCAAAGTCTGGCAAGACCTTCAAGGTTCATGGTACGTAGTCATAAATAACTTCGTGAATAACCTATACTCATCATCATAGACCCTGCTAGCGGCGAACTTGTAGGAACCAGCGCAGAATGTAACTCTGAGGATACAAACTCAGCCATCCAAGCCGCCGCCGATGCCTTCGCCACCTTCCGCACAAAGACTGGCCGTGAGCGTGCCAAACTTCTCCGAAAGTGGTACGATCTCATGGTAGAGAACTCTGAGGATATCGCGAAACTTATTACTTGGGAGAACGGCAAGCCTCTAGCCGATGCAAAGGGTGAGGCTGCCTACGCTGCCAGCTTTTTCGAATGGTTTAGCGAAGAGGCTCCCCGCGTTTATGGCGACACAATTCCAGCCACTGTTCCTGGAAACCGTGTGTGGACGATCAAGGAGCCCGTCGGCGTATGTGGTCTGATTACCCCGTTAGTTCTCCCCGCTGTCTCTTTCATAGTAATGCTGCTAACTGGTCATCTAGTTGGAACTTTCCAGCTGCGATGATTACCCGCAAGATTGGCCCTGCGTTGGCAGCTGGTTGCACCGTCGTTTGCAAAGCTCCTGGTGAGACTCCATTCACAGCCCTGGCCCTCGCAGAACTGGCCCACCGCGCTGGCATCCCCAAGGGTGTCGTTAACATTGTCACCACCCTCGAAAACACACCTGAAGTCGGTGAAGCCCTCACAACTCACTCCAAGGTGAAGAAGGTCTCTTTCACTGGCTCAACGGGTGTCGGCAAACTCTTGATGAAGCAGTCTTCCTCTACGTTGAAGAAGCTGTCTATGGAGCTGGGAGGAAACGCCCCGTTTATTGTTTTTGACGACGCCGATATTGACGCTGCCGTTGCTGGTGCAATTGCCTCCAAGTTCCGTTCTTCTGGTCAGACGTGCGTATGCGCCAATCGCATTTATGTGCAGGAGGGTATTTACGAAGAGTTTGTTCGCAAGTTTGTTGAAAAAGTCAACGGATTTAAGGTTGGCAACGGGTTTGAGGAGGGCATCACTCATGGCCCTCTGATCCACGACCGTGCTGTCAACAAGGTCGAGGCCCACGTCAAAGATGCCATTGGTAAAGGTGCCAAACTCATGGTTGGTGGCCAGAAGATTCCTGAGCTCGGCACGCATTTCTTCCAACCTACCGTCTTGCGTGACATGACTGTTGATATGGCCATTGCCACTGAGGAGACTTTCGGACCTATTGCTGGCCTATTCCCCTTCAAGACCGAAGCCGATGTGGTCTCGATGGCTAACAAGTCCGAGGTTGGTTTGGCTGGATACTTCTACGCCAGCGACCTGAAGCGGGTGTACCGCGTGGCAGAGAGCCTCGAGGTAGGCATGGTTGGAGTCAACACTGGTATCATTTCTGATGTTGCCGCACCTTTCGGTGGTGTCAAGGAGAGTGGTTTTGGCCGCGAGGGGTCCAAGTACGGTGTTGGAGAATACCAAGTCACCAAGATGATCACATTTGGTGACATGGGCAAGCCACTCCAGAGTTAGGTTACTCAATAAGAAATAAAAGTCCTTTGCTGTCCCCAATTGTTTCTTGCGAGCCAAAAATAAACCATTTCAAGCTCAGAAATGCCCGGCGAAAGATCAGATGGGCAAAAAACATAGCAAAATGATCGAGGCAGGGTTCGAACCTGCGATCTTGTGTGATAACAATGAACGTCTTTGGACGAAATGTAAGACACACGCCATAACCACTAGGCCACACGATCAGCACAAAATTTGCGCTTATTCGGTACTATACGACCTCACTGCTCTTAGCTCCCGAGCTTCTCAAGCTGGTCCTTTTCAACCACGAAGCTGTCTTGGGTCAGAATCACAGCTTTTCCAACCACATCAGTTAGTTACCCACCATGTTCGCAGCGCGAATAGTCCGGCAATCAGCTTTGCGTGCGTCGCTCACCCGCACAGTAGGGTAGGCTTATCTGCCACTAAATTACCCGAATTGATCCTAACTTTCAACAGGCGGTACAACCTGTCTCGATCCTTTAGCGCATCTCCCTTAGTCCACAAGAAACGCAATGCTCCCCCAGCAGCCAAACCATCTAAATCCACACCATCGAACGATGCTTCCTCTCCAAACCCCGAGGATCCCCTCGACTTCTCAGCCTTGACTGCTGCCTACGCCCCTATCGACAGCCACTTTAAAACACAGCTCTCCAACGTCGTGCATGGCGGGCGGTTCAACCCCGATGCCCTTGGCGCCTTGCCCGTAACAGTCAAGGACGAGTCCTCCAACACAGACACCTTTCCCCTCCGCGAACTGGCCCAGGTGGTGCCCCGCTCTGGCCGCACAATTTCCCTCCTCGTAAACGACAAGGCGTACATCAAGCCCATCATGTCGGCCGTGCAGGCTAGCAAGGACTTCAATCAGCAGCCACAGCGGTCCGAGGACAACGACTTGGAGTTACTGCTGCGCGTGGAGCTGGAGAGGAAGGATGAGCTGGTCAGGCGAATCAAGGAGGCTACCCAGGGGTGGAGGGACCGCGTGCGACAAGCGAGGACCAAGCATGACAAGACACTCAAGGATTGGAAGAAGAGTGGCGCCGTACTTCCGGACGTTGTCAAGCGTGCGGAGAAGGAGCTGCAGAAGGTGCAAGATAAGAAGATGAAGGAGATTGATGCCGAAGAAGCACAATCTGTAAAGCAGCTCGACAGAAACTAGACCGTGCGCACACATATTCACAAGCGTTAACGGCAAATGGTTGTATTCTAGATTTGATGATAATTGTAATATTACAGATATATAAACACAATTGGGTTCTCTCCTTTTTTCACAGTACATATACAGTATTGTCTCTAAGCCTTCTTGCCCTTCTGCGCTTTTGGCTTTGCCGACTCGGCCTTTCCCACCAACGCCGCAATCTTGCTCTCAAAGCCATCAATATTCTTCTGCATGTACGACTCGGACCTCAAAAATGTCGACCGCATCATACCCTGCCAATCCGTCGCATACTTTGGCGCCTCGTGCTTTCCTTTGACAGCCTGTTCCGTGATGAAGGTACGAATTGATTCTTCCGCTGGTTGGATTACCGCCCCCTCTGTCTTGGTCTCGTCGGTTTCTTGGCTCTTGAGGTATTCCTCCGTGGCGGCCTTGGCCTGAGCATCGGCAAAGTACCTCAGGCCAGACTTGGACAGCTGAGCGGCCTCATCGCTAATGGCATGACGTCTCGGCACACCAACTTGCTCTGAAGCACCCAGCGTGCTCAGGTTTTGTAAAACAGTGGCGCGTCGACCGCTCACAGAGGTAGGCACGGTAGGCGCAAAGGTCAACAGGGCTTCGGCGTCGAGAGTAGGCGCGTACGTCGTCGTGGTGCCGAATCGGATAGCGTGGTCGAATTCCTGCTCCGCAGGATCCATGATATCGAAGGGATCCGCCCTTTTGCCACCGACAAGAGGTCCCTCGCGGCCCTTCTTCTTCTCATTGCCAACTCGCTTGGGCTTACCACCACGACCGCCGCCACGTCCACCACGAGCAGATGCGCCTCCTCGACTCGCTCCCGTAAACCTGTTCGTCCCTGTAGGTCGCGTCGAAGTAGATCCAGGAGCGCCACCCCTACCACGTGCAGCACCTCCTCTGCCGCGAAGGAAGCCTCCGCGTCCACGAGCTAAGCCAGCAGGTAGGCTTCGAATATCCAGGACTTTAGGTTGGCCCTGGCCTGCGGCAGCGGGAGCTCCAGCGCCGGGACCAGATTCATTTCTTTGAGGTCTGGGCTTCGCAAACGAATTGATCTGTGAGGCGGCTGCTCTGCCTCGTTGGCGAGCAGCGGATGGTCGTGGAGGTGCCGGGTTGGGGTTGGAGTTTTCCTCAGCGACCCATTGCGTCGTGCTGAAGGGCCGGAAAAAGCTTTTCGGTGTGGGAATCGATTGACCCAGCTCTGTGTTTGCCCGCGAGCATACCGAGCGAAATGCCTGGCGATTCATGGCTGAATTATGGTCGTGGGTATGAAAATGATTGGGAGCATTCTCAGAGGTGAAGTTCAATTTTCAGTACTAGGGGTTCTCCTCTGACTAAGCAGCGCCATCCATTATCCCGACCTTGCATGCATCGACATCTAGACGTTATGCATCACATATTGGATAGTTAATTTTGTGTCGGGAATTTAGATTGATGACTTTATATTCCTTTTCCTTGAAAAATAATAATGATATCAACATGGCTAGCCTGGTTTCAGTGTCTTCGGCACTATACTCATAACAACCATAAGGTCCGCCGGGGCTATTATACAACAAGTTGCTCCCCAAAAATAACAAAATAACAAAACGTGACAAATAGAACGCACCGACTCATCCCATGGCATACAGTCCCGACCTAATCTTCATGAGACCTTGCCCTGCAAGGTTCTCCCGTTGCGTAAATGAAACGACATAGCCGCTGCCTGTATTCCCAGTCATGCATGGCGATCCCTCGTACGTTAATTACCAACATAATCACTACGATTTCTCTGTGGTGCCTCATCGGCATATGGGCTGCGGTTTATTTCAACCCATATCCAGCTCGATCAAAGATGCGCAGTATCCTGCTCTCCTTTGTACTTCAAACGCCCCAGTGATAGCAATATCGTTGATATGCGGAGTAGCCCTTTGCGTGAATAGGAGCTGTAAACGAAGAGAAACTTCAGATGAAAAGTCGTCCAAACGGATCCTATTCTCAGATTTGTCGACTATACGCTTTGAGGCATAACGCTTGCAGGCTATTCATTGTCAGAAACTTCATCTAAGTAGTCATCAAATCCAGGTTTTCAACTTACAGGACTGTTCAGCATGTGTTGGCGCTTGTTTCGTCCCTTTTTGATGTGGCTCTTCAGAGCACTGGAGTCAAGAGGCTTGAGCAACTCGAAACTGCACAGCAGTTCCGATGAAACAGACATAACGGCACCCCAGTTGTCGAATTCACCGCAATACTAGTCAAAATATTAGCATGGCCATCAAGAACATTGCGTTTGTCAGAACTTACATTGGGTGCGCTAAAGACAGTTACTAAGACTCTGTCATTGAAGAATTCATAGCCATCTTCCACAACCATGTGCGCTCGGCAAATGAGATCAAAGTCATGCACTGCTAAGAAGTCGGTGATAACTCGCTTTCCGAAGCAGTAACTGACACCTCGTTCGTTGGCTTCCCAGTCTTGCTCCATATCTGCTGGATCGGACCAGAGCAAATCGTTCAGCAGCCCGTAGTCGGGCACATCAGTTGGTCGTGCAATGTTGCGAATGTCGTCCATGTGGCTCAGGGCTGGGGACAGACCACCATGCACGCAAAAAATCTTCCCAGCTACAATGGCTGCAATGGGTAGTGTGTTGAAGCAATCGATGAAAGTCTTCCAGATTTTGACGTTGCATCGTCTCTTGCACTCATCGTAGAATCCGTATACTCTGGTAACATTGGCGCATTCGTGGTTGCCACGGAGAAGGAAGAAGTTCTCGGGGAACTTGATCTTATAGCAGAGCAACAAAAGAATAGTCTCAAGCGATTGCTTGCCTCGATCAACGTAATCGCCCAAAAACAGATAATTGGCTTTGGGTGGGAAGCCGCACATTTCAAACATGCGGATCAGGTCGGTGTACTGTCCGTGCACATCACCCACAATCTTTACCGGCGCATCGAGCTCAAGCAGCGCAGGTTGGTTGAGGAGCACCTCACGAGCACGTTGGCAAATAGAAACAATTTCGGCATTTTTGAGGCAAGCGCTCTTGGTGACTTTGCCTGCATAGCCAGCGTCGAGGAGGCGAGTGATGTAATCGTCCAGGTCGGCTTCCTTGATCTCCGCCATGGTGGCGTTGGAGTTGGAATCAATCTTGGTAAAGTCGTTGGAGGGAGATTTGGGCGCAGGATTGACCGCACCCTCTCTCTTTACGAGAATGGGAGTGCCCGGCGCTTGTAGGTGTGTGTTGGCGCTTGCAGCTGCCGAGCAAGGTGGTTGATCGGAGACGTGGTCGACCTCGCCAGATGCTTGCGCAGCGCTCACATCGTGAATACCACTCTTGATTGAGTTCGACTGGACAGGTGAGGGGGGCGGTTGGTCGTCGAGAATCGGAGAATTGGTCGCCGAGCGAGCAGACAAATCGGACGGGCTGGGCTTGATTGGTTGTATGTCGCGGCTGGCGCGGGAGGCGCTCGACCTGGCGCTGCGTGCTGAGCGGACAGAAGCCGCGTCAATGGGTTTGTCGGAGGTGGAATCGCCATTGGCAGAGAGAAGGGCAGAGTTGCGCGGGCTATCGGTCTTGCTGGAGGCTCCAGGGATCTTGGATCGTAGCGACTTGAAAGATCGAGACGAGTCTTTGGTGTCAGAGCGGCTGAACGATGGGTAAGACTGGAGGCCACCTTCTGGAGCAGAGCCTCCTTCCTGTTTGGAGCTCTGGTTACCCATGATCGCTGATGCTAATCGGAGTCACAAGAGCTGCTTCAAGGCGAAAGCGGTGTCATTAAGAATAGACGAGACCGCAGCCAAAGTGGCGACAAGGGAAAACCGTTGTTTTGATCGGTCGACGAGAAAGCGCGATGAAAGCCGTGTTGGCGAAAATCAATGGGTTTGGTTTTGGACTTGGTTTTTTGGTAGCTGTGACGAATTCGGAAGCTTGGCAACGGGGAGGGGCAGTGTTTTATGGCGAGTGAAACAAATCTATGGTTCCCAGCAGCGCGGGCCACGTAACGATCGGAATTTTTGGGGGGTTCGATGATCTGTGTCAAGGAGAGAATGAAGCGAGAGGATGTTTGAAAATTTACGAAGCGACAGGAACTGGCATGCCTCGGAGATAATGACGTCGGGAGGGACGGTCGAAGCGGCTCGTGATGGGCGGATCCCGGTTTGGGAGCTGCAAGTTGGTTGGGAGGACGAAGGCGGTGCAGGTTCTAGAACTTTGATCGGAGGGGATAAAAGCGTCAAGTCCGAACTGTAGTTGATGTGCTTGTTCTTGGTAGGCTTGAAGCAACGGCGTCAAGAAAAAAAAAACCGCCTGGCGTCAGCAATAAATTCCTAAATCCGAAGAGTCAGATGTAGGGAAACTAGCGAATGAAAGTATGAAGAAGGGAAAAAGATAAGAAATCCCGTCGAGGCAGAAGAGAAATGATAGGCTTCTCCGCGGCCAAGAAAACAAAAAGTTTTTGCGGCAACTAGAGCTTGTTCTGCACTAGACGCTACAGGCAATGCATGACTCCTCCCCCAGAGGCCAGCAGCAAAGCTGGGCTGGAGGTGGCGTAGCGGCATGGTGGGTAGTGGGGGAGCCTTTGGCTGTAGCGCCTGTGCCAGTGCCAGTGCTAGCGCCATTGGGTGAAGCGGCCACTGTTAGAAACTTCGACCATCAAGTCGAAACAATGAGATGGTCAAAGACAAAGTACAAAGAAGCAAAGTGAGCGAATGCCATTGGGCCCATTTAAGCTTTATGGGCTCACGAAAGCGAATAGTGAGCGAACAAGGGCCCGAGAAACTGATGCTCACACACGGAAAAAATGAAAATAAAAGTAAACAGCCAAAGGGGATCTGCACCACATCACCGAGAACGATGACGCTCTTCAATGTCGCACAGTAAAGGGTAGATGAGAGCCAAAGCGGACTTGTATTGCAGTGCAATGCGTGCTCAAGGACATAAAGAAATACAACTCACGGTACCGGTGGCCTATGTCAAGAATCTATTGATGAGAAAAATGTAGTGAAAGGAAGAAAAGCGACGAGACAACAGAGAGCTATCAGACGGAACCTACAAACTCCGACTAGCAGACCAGCTGATGGATCAAGTAAAGATTGGCGTCAGGCGTGACAAGGAATTAACGTTTCTAGCGCAAGCCCAACTGCCAATACATGTATTTTGTACATGTTGACCGTGCACAGCTAACTGAAGCTACTTGCGCAGTTTCGCATACCAGCTGGGGCCCTGCCTCTTTCGTTATTCCTACTTTTACGCGGTCCAATAACAATCATGAAAGAGGCACTGGCCTGCAGAAAGCTAAGAGGAAATTGCGTTAGTTGGTTGTCCTCATGAGACGCCACCGCTGTACTAATGCACTGGTAGCGTAGCTCTAGACTTTGTGCTGGTGTCGTGCAACACCAAACCAGCCGCCAACTGCCAACCTTACAGTGCATTAATGAGCTGCATGTGCCTACCATGTAGCATTAAGCTGCATGTTGGGTAGTTTTCATGACACCCTATTAGTTAAACTTTCAATTACAAACATTGATAGCTAATTTTCGAATTTGGGCAATTACTCCGAGTTGCATTGTGACAACAAGTCTCTTCATTTACCCAACCCCAACACCAAAACATAATACAAGTAGCGGATTACGTTCATACAAGGATTCGGCCACACCGAATAAAGCTTTGGCTCCACTATGAGCCCACGGACAGGCCAGGTGAGAGCTTCACGTACAGGGCATGTGAAGCCACACAAGCTGTGAGAGCTGTTTGAAGCCTCAACTGCATTGCATTCGTCCATACTTCTACATATTCTGGCGACGATCAATCTGTGCTGTCTCAATCCCAGCTTCACCGACATCACGGCCATGGCAAATTAAAATATGAATGCACATCTGCCGTATGAAGGTTGAAGAAGCAAAACTCATCACCCCGACAATGGCTCGTAGCTTCTCAACAACAACGCCATGTGATCACCGACTCAATCTCTTTTACAGGGATGGAGCTTATCATCTACTGGAATACTGTAATTACTCAATGCCGATTATGCCCGACATATTCCAGCATACTACGCATGCCATGATGCCTTCTAGGCTTGAGAATGTACTGATAGCGACCACACATCTGCGCAACCTAATGAGCTGCTGGACTTCGGGCAGACGATTGGGCTCTGTGGACGGGCTAGCCTGTCTGGAACAAGTGCCTGGCATAGGCAAGGCTTGCTGCATGGGCGTAGCCGGGCTGGACGCCAATGCAATTCAATCAAAGCCTGATTGCTAAACGGTGTGCAGACGCGTCAGAGCTATTACTGCAGTGCAAAGCCATGATCTTGGCTGGTGGACTGCCTGGTGATTGCGTAGCATCAGAGTACCGTCTGTATATTGCTTGAGTAAAACAATCTTCACTCAGATGCCACGTAATAAAAGCGATCGGGTTGTAAATAGACCGTGACGCCATTTACGAGACTCTGTGTTCTCTTTTTATCCGTCCACGCGTCTCGTACTATAAATAAGATATTGTGGCAATGAAATGCCATGTGGAAGAAGATCTTTAGTCGTGCGATCTCATGGATGAGGGTCGCTTCGCTGAGCAGCAGCGACACAATAAAACAGTGAGAACAAAAATTTTAAAGTTAAAGGCAAGAAATTCAGTATTAATTTGAAACCTGTGAATGATAAATTTTATCTATCGAATTCGCTGCCGCCGCTTGGGAAATAAAACGGTTTCCGAGCTCGCGGCATACAGCCAAAATAAGCCCTGCGATTATCTTGACCGTGGCAAAAGAGGGGTTCTAAAATTAGCTGCACACTAATGGCCCACGTCTCAAGGCTGTGCAAAGTCCATCCGCCCAGCCCTCAGAAATCGAGGGTCGCACTGGGAAATGCCCCTGTCACTCACCACCCACAAATAACAAAGATAGTGGGCTGAGCCATGCTGAAAACTCCTTCCGCCAATTACAGCCTCTCTGGCGATGGATGCACCCGACTTACTAAGTGCTGTACAGAAGCTGGCTGCAGGCCTCCATTTTGACGAACCCTCCACATCTCATGTGTGAGGCATGTGCCAACACAAAGTCCGGCACACGCTCGATGCTGCTCTTGCGTGGTGTCTTGGCTGTTTTGTGAATGGTATTCAATGTCAATGCAGATCTTGGATCCGCATCTCCCAAACATCATCCGAAACCCCCCATCTTCTTGTCGTCGTCGTCAGCCGCAGCCGCAGTGATGGAAGTGTCGATGTTCAATTCTTCAATGGATTACTTTTCAGATGAAATGCTGGATCGGCAAGGGAAGGGAACTATCTATCGGCCTCCAATCTGAGAAGAGCGCATTTCCTGGACATGACGGGATGTCGTTTACTTTTCGTTGCATCCTGCATCCTGAATCCTTTGCGCCACCACCACCGCAGTCTGCAACGACATTACCAACTGCCCCCAACGTCGAGGCTGAATTAACGCGAAACATTTCGAGAATGGAGCAGAGTATAATGGTTTAATTTTAAATTGTCGAGCCATACATCCTATTCCAGCAATTGTCAGACAATGAACGAGCCGCGAGATATACTGTAGGTAAGCCAGGCCCTCCAAACACCAACAAAGACAGGTACTGTACTAACAGTGAGTGGCGGTACTGCAATAATAGCAGACGCATTGCCTTGTTAGGAGGTACCGAAATAAGGGGCTCTGCACGAACGAAAAGAGCAAGGCTCAGCTACGGAGCCCTGGTCCACTGTAAAACTCATCCTCTGTCAGCCTGCTCTGCCACATGTGTGTCCCAGTTAGGCTCGCACAGGCAGAACGCTGCGACACCCAACAGCTGCGCCACCACCCCTGTCTCCCTCGTCACGGTCCTGTACCGCTGCGCCTGTTGACGTGACATTGCGTCCCCGTTGACAGGCGAACGTCGGCGCCCGCCCCCAGAAATGCTGCAAGCTTATAAACAAAGCTGCATGTCCGCCTCCCCCCTCTGATCTCATTGTTCTAATCCATTATCCGTATTTTACTCACGTCCATTCCACCCATTTTTCGTCTTTTTCTTTTTCATCTTCATTCGCTTGAAGTTGGAAACATTGCAACCCTCTCTAACTCGACACCACTGCGAAGTTTCTAGTGAACCTCGGAAACACCTACACATCCGAATTCGACTTACAAGCTGCCAACATGGGTAACGTCGGCAGATTCTGTTGCGTTTCGCTGCCGCTGTTGATGACGGTGGCTGCTCTCGTCGCTATGCTCATCGCTACACTCTCCGGCGTCGCGCACAACAGCCTCTACTTGCTAAAGGTTGACACGAAAGACCTCACAATCGACAAAGCCATTGTCGATACGTCCGGGTTGCTAACTCGCGATGCCGCCCCCATCACCGATAACATCACCGCCTCTACTCTTGGCTTGGCCGACTCGTACGAAATTAACCTTTGGGGCTACTGCTCTAACAAGGACGGCAAGCGAACTTGCCACAAGGCTCGCTTCGATTGGGCTACTCACAGCCTGAACACCAGCTACCTCGAGTCCGTCGGTGACGCTGCTCACGGCAAGGTCAAACTCCCCAAAGAAATCTCCGATGCTCTCAAGGCCTTCAAGACCATCACAAAGTATACCGAGATTGCATTCATTGTTGCCAATGTTGCTCTCGGCCTCGAGCTCCTTATCGGCATCTTCTCCAACTTCTCGCGCGCTATATCCTGCTTGACTTGGCTTGAAGCTAGCATTACCACCATCCTTGTCTTTGCTGCCGCCGGCCTTGCCACTGGTATGGCTGCCGTTGTTGTTGGAGCTGCCGAAGTGTCTGATAAGTTCTATGGCGCCCATGGCAAAATCAACACCAGCTTCCTTGCCGTCATCTGGATTGGCGCTGCCTTTGCTCTCGGAGCCAACCTCTTCTGGCTGTTCACCATCTGCTGCTGCAAGCCTGAGCACCGCAGCCGTGATCGCAGCCACCGTGATAGCCACCACGACGGCGAGAAGCTTCTTCCTACCCGCGGTTATGCTCCCCTCGGCAACGAGCATGAGATGACTGGTTACCAGAACAACCAGACCAGCCCCAACCCTTACAACAGCTCGTTCACTCCTCAGCGCTATCCCAACGGCTCCGGCCGCACCGATCTCGCATATGAGCCTTACTCCCATCGCACATAATCATGATGCAAAAGAATCAAAGCATGAGCGAATTTTATGATTTTGATCAACGCATGAGCTTGTTTTTATGTTGCTGGCGTTTGGGTAGATACCTGGATTTTGGAGCCACGAAACGGCCATAAATGGCCTTCACGGAAGACTCGTAAATAGATAGACAGAATTATCTTTCATGAATTAATGAATTTTCATCACTACTATATTAACTTTGCTAAGTTCTGAACATTCGGCGGTCGCACCTGTATGGTAGTGATGTGAATCCTTCAGTAGTTTTGTTGTGAGTGGGTTGCGGGGAGTTCGCTAGAAACTTTTGCTAGTAAAATTTTTAGACAGCACAAGCAACCTATAGCCAACAGCGTACTCACCACCAAGACTCGTCTAGGTTCCGAAAGAATGCTATTTTGATAAAAATGATGCAGTGAATGGTTCATGGCGATTAAAAGATCATAAAATACCGGCTCCTAGAGCCAGGAAGACATGGCTGCCGCCAGAGTATGCCGCTCCAGTACCCCAACTACTATAACTTAGTTGCTAACTCAAATATTTAGAACCACAGCGGCTCGCATACCCTCAAACTGCAGAGAGATCTCTGTCAAACCCCCATAACAGCATTGGCATTTTATCAAACGCCTTCTGGGAAGCGAATAGTCCTCGCCGGCGAAGATGGCGACGTCGTCTTCTATGACACAGAAACCAGCTTGGCGGTGCACCGGGTAGCAGTCTTCCGTCGACAGCCCATTCATGGCATTCACGTCTCTTCGGTAAGAGAATCAGACGCAGTTGTTTTGGTATGGGGATCGTCTTCTGTGGCTGCCTTCCCAGCCGACTACATGCAGCCGTTAAAAGTCTCGCACGCTGTTGCGTCGGACTGGATTTACGACGGAGTCATCTCGCCATTTGACTCTTCCAAAGCGATCTTAATCACGGCTCATAACGAAACTGTGAGGTTACAATATGATATCGAGCATAGCAGGATTAAGTTAGAGGACACGATTGCATCACCGTCGAGACCAATGTTGTATACAGCCAAGGCGATGTGGGCTGCGGAGAATGAGGTCTTGGTTGCAGCCGGTACAGTTTTTGGCGATATCCTGGTCTGGAAACTCAAATTGGAGGACAATGTGCCGCGAATGCTGTTTTCATTGTCTGGGCATGAGGGATCAATCTTTGGTGTTGACATATCACCATTGCTACACCTATCTGACGGGTCAGCTACTAGACTGCTCCTGAGTTGCAGCGACGATAGAACGATTCGAGCCTGGGATATTACTGAGAATGGGAAGCTGTCAGAAGAAACTGCCAGCAACCGGGATTCCACTGATACCGGCTTTCGATGCGCGCCGGATTACGCGGATGACAGCTTTGACCAAGGACGTATCGATGTATTGCCTATCGCCATGGAAATGGGACACGCATCACGAATTTGGGGCGTCAAGTTTGCTTTGCTCGGCGGAGCTGTCGAGCCACTTGATCAAGTTACGATATATTCCTTTGGAGAGGACTCTACGACGCAAAGATGGAGCTTAGACATCAAGGCAGCTTTACGAAAGCCCTGTCGACTTTCTCACGAAAAGACCTTCTCACTACACAACGGAAAGCATCTCTGGTCTCGAGCTTTGCTATGCGAAGAAAATCAGGTCATTATCGCAACGGGAGGAGCGGATAGCAGGATCTCACTAATTAACGATAAGACTGATACAACCCCGAAGAGCGATTCCGGCTTAATTGTCGTGGAAGCTCCCGATATCTTTGAAGGGACCAAGACCTCAAATTCCAAACGCAATACTGAGCTGATAGGTCGCTATGATTTCCTGACTGAAGACGACATAATCGGTGTGACAAACACGGGCAGGCTAGCTGTGGGAAAGTTCAATGACTCCGGCATTTCGTGGCGCGAGATTCCATTAGTAGACTTGAAGGACGACTTGCAGAACTGCTACGTTCTGCGTACAGCTGGAGAAGGTGCAGCGGTGGTGGGAAGTACAAGTGGCAATCTCTATTATTTCCGTCTGCCCGATTTCATAGTTCATGTTGCGAAACTGGGTGGTCGTATTACCGAGATCAACATTCTGTCTCCCATATCGCCAGGAGCCGCCGAAGTTGACATCCTTGTGCATCTGCACGGAAAATCGACTTCTCAGTTCATTACGCTAGATAAAGACACGGGCAATATCATATCACATATAGAAGCAGAGGGCCTTGACGAAAGATTTGTAGCCGTCTCAGCTGCAAAGATCGGCAACTTGGTTGCTATTGGCTCTCGTCATGGCTGGCTTTCCATATTAAAGCGGGATAGATATACGCTCAGATGCATTCTCGACTTGGCTACAAGGAGCAGAGACGCAATCACCGCAATAGTCCCATTGCCGTCGACGGACAACAGCGTTGAGGCGCCAACATACCTTCTCGCTACAAGTCGAGACGGCAAATATAGAATTTACGACCTCGAGCTCACAAATGATACGGCTAAACTGCATCTCATACATGAGACAGCTCTTCCATTCGGGCCTATGATTGAAGGCGCATGGTTCACCCAAGGTGCGAATCCAGAACTGATCATGTACGGATTCCGCAGCAAGGATTTCATCGTATGGAACGAGTCTCGCAGAGAAGAAATAACCAGCATGGACTGCGGTGGAGCACATCGCACGTTTCGATTAGTCTATAGCGATGATGTGCTTGGGCGCTGTCGATTTGCTTTTACGAGAACCTCAAAGCTTTTCATCCACTCGCAGGCGCGCATCGCTCACAGACCGCTCAAACTGGGCACCCATGGGCGCGAAATCAGAGCCATTGCTTCAAATGGCCAGATTATAGCCACAGGAGCGGAAGATACATCCATTCGGCTCTGGAAGTATGATAGTCACCAGAAACAGATGCCTCACTTGGCTTGTATGAAGACCCACGTCACTGGCCTTCAGCGTATTAAGTGGCTAGGCAAGGAATATCTATTCAGTAGCGGTGGCAACGAAGAATTCTTCGTCTGGAGAGTAACCCAGATGAAAGGCTCAGCCTATGCTGCAGTAGCTGTTGTATGCGAGGGTGTATTTGAGGATAAGACCCCTGTTGGAGACTTACGCATCATGGACTTTGACGTATCTTGGGACGAAGATGCCGTGGCTGTTACCATGGCATTTTCCAATTCGACCTTCAAGTCTTACAGGTATAGCCCGAAAACAGGGGGGTTTCAATTAGTCTGTCAGGGGTCTTACACAGGGGCCTGCCTTACCCAGGTCCAGCACCTTGGCGGAAGAAGGAACGGATGCATCCTAACAGCCTCTACTGATGGACACATCTGTGTGTGGCAGGCCGATGCCAACACTTACAGGCTAGCGTCGAGCACAAATGTCCATCAAAGCAGCATCAAGAGTTTAGATATGGTTGGTTTGAGTGACGGAACCTATGCTGTATTGACAGGAGGAGACGACAACGCTCTTGGATACTTCTCATTCAGACTTTGTGACGCTGGAGAGTTCACAATTGTGCAAGAGCCCGTTCTGGTTAGGAGTGCGCACGCTGCTGCCATTAACGGAGCGGTAACGCTGTGCCGTGACGGTGAGATTATGGCTGTCAGCGTCAGTAACGACCAGCAAATTAAGCTGTGGAGAGTACAACAGGGGCTAAGGATGGTTGCGCAGTCTTACAGCGGAGTAGCTGATGCTGGGGACCTGGTGCCTGTTGGGGAGGGCGTGATGCTGGGAGGAGTCGGAGTGGAAGTTTGGTCTCTAGCTCAGTTATAGATATAAAAAATGAAATATCGATTGATAGCTTACACATAAATTGGTTAGGATATGATTGATTGTACAATGCTACTAGTGATATTACTACGGTATAGCCGCGAAATGCAGCATATCTAATATAAACATTGTGCTGAAGTTTTGTGTAAGGGGGCGCAAGCTAGGTACGAATCCAGGCTGGTGCAGGCAATGTGATACAGTCATGACTGAACACCAGCCTGAACTAAACGAGCCACGAGCCTGAACGGAGAGAACCATTGAGGCTGTCAGACGTCTGGTGGCTGACAGGATAGCAGCAAATAACTGATTGGGCAGCTACCGATGAGACGAACAACACTGAAATTGCATGTACATACTTGCCATGATCTGAGGTAAGATTTGGCGCCCAGTGTTTGTAATAACGTCGAAATGGTGAAGATGATAAGTCTGCAAACAACTAACGACAAGCTCGTGTGGCCGTGCATATATCAATTCAAGGACTTGCTGTCACTCATTGACGAAGGATTTGTTGACGAATTATTGATCGACGGCATAGTGTAGACTAGCTGCAAGCGAGAGCAAAACGGTATCGAGCTGCCAAATGTAGTAATGGGTGATCACAAAGATAGGCGCCTCGGCGTTACACTTGTGGCCGTTCCTGGAGATCATTTCTGCACGGAGACGCGAGAGAACTACTCTCGGTGTTCATTCACGCAACGACGGCAGAAACTGATATGTGGTACGACCTGATGTTGCAAGTCAGATTTGTCATTTGGTAAGATGGGCTGTGATCACACGTTTCAAATAAATGTGTTTGCATGCTTGATGAGATCTGACGGTCCGCTTAATGCACACAATACACGACAAGCGAGGGGTACAAAGCACAATAAGGCGGGACGGCACAGAGACATCTCGAAATTTGGCGTCGTGGAACCAAGGAATGACATATTCATGAAATCGCCAGCCAAGGCCCTGGGATGGGGGGCAATAGGGCAGACAAGGGATATAAGATCTTTAATGGAGAGCTCATTAATCCAATAAACGCTAAAAGGTGCAATGTCTAATCTACAGTGTGCCAGCGTTGTGAGACAGGATCCGAGCAGGCCGGTCTTAGTGGGCTCTCGGGGCTTTACAAGGGTGTTAGTCATGTACCCAACGGGGCAGGCTACTGTGGTGTTAGGCGTATTACAGTCTGCGCGAGGCAGCCCGGGGGGGGTTGGATAGGCTTATAGCGCATTCCTGGGTCCAGTGGTAGTTAATCCTCCGAGCATTCCAGTTCAGTTGGAATCGAAAACGGTAGGCGTGGCGAAGAAACCAGAAATGATGAAATGGATAATAGTTAGTGACGTTATAAAGAGTCAAGGCAAAAAAAAAAAAAAAAAAAAAGAACACGAGATTGGAAAGATTAAAATAGAATTGGGGCTTGAATGGATAAGAGAAGAAAACCACCGTAAGAATACGAAGGCACCACCACTGACTGGGGAACAGTGCTGAAAACGGACTGTGGCAGTAACCCACTGGATGGGTGCGGACAAGACGCTTGGCAGGGCACTGCGAACAGGGCTTGCAGGGATACAGTGCTGCAGACAATTGCCTGTATTGCACGGTGTAAGGAGAGGCTGACACTGTGCGTTACCAACTTCAGACGAGGCACGACTCACAGAATCAACATCGATGTGCATTGGACTATCGTTGAGAGCGTCAACTAAAGGAACCAATGCAAGACTCAAATAGTACGGATGCAACCCGAACCAATTGGAGATGATTTTAATCAGATGTTGTCTCTAAGCAAATGCTCGAGCCGCAGCTGCTTCAATGAATTTCGTCGCCGTCGCTTCCCACCACAGCACAGTGCGACTCTCCCACCAGGTCTCGTGTCACTGCTTGGCAAAGCTCGTGGAACGCTGGGGTTTCAGACTCCTCTCGCATTCCGTCATCCCAAGCATCGCAGCACGCCCACCCCAGCCCTCTGCCCTCTGACCTGGCCTTTCGCATTCATGCGCCCACATGGTGCACTGGGCCGCTGCCACTTGATGGATCGAAAATGACATATGCCAATAATAGTGAGTGCCATTGAACGAGTCGTAGCCTTACGGGGGTCCCCCTCCGTTCCCACCCACGCACGCACCCAGGGAGCAGTGGACAGTACGAGGATTAGTTTCCTGCCCGTTTTCCATCTAGCCTTTAAATACAAAACTGTTGGACGCCTCTTTTTTCTTAGTCCATGCCCACTTTCGTCTCTTGTTTGTTCAGTTGTGCTACTTGCTTGCTTCCCATTGTGTTTGCTCGCTGTCTCTTGCCTTCTCTGTGAACACCCTTCCTTCGCACTCACAGCCCCAATACAAACACGACAGACAAACGCTCTCTTCCTTTTCTCAACTAGACAAGACATCGAACAAACCCGTCCCTCTCTTGCCTTTAAAACAACTTGGGCCGATATAGTCAGCAATTCTGTCAGATTAATCGATTTTGTTTATTTGTTAAACAGCATACATTCATACAACCACCATGAAGGCAACTCTCTTCATCGCTGCTTTCGCCTCAGCAGTCATTGCGGCCCCCATTGGACCCGATGGACCATGTGCAGAGGTAAATTGCAATTCTTTCATCTAGGGAAGGGAAAGAATATGAAACTAATCATCAATACAGTCAAAAGTTGATGCCATCCTGAAAGGCGAAATGGATCCCGAATCTTGCTGTCCTTACGGTCGATGCAAAGGACAAGTAGTCGTCTCGGTCGGTTAATTCGACATGCCAACACGCCCTATACAGATACCCAACTTGTTTTCCGAGTAGTGGTCACAATGCTTGGTTAGACAATTATACGTTAGGGAAGCAATGCTTCCCGTTTACTGTGCAACATGCCGAACATGTTGCGCGAGATTTACGGCTTTACGACGCTTATGAACTGGAGTTTGGCGAAAACTTATCCTTCGGGACTTGGGATTACCATGGATTCAACTTCTTCTTCTTCTTTTTCATTTTTTATTATTAAACGCAATGCATGCTTGCATCTTGGAGGAAATAATTGTACAGTGTAAATAGGATATGCGCCTCGGCCTTCGCAGCAATGCACACCGAGCCTAGTTATTGTCACCAATGGGTGATTGTAATCAATTCAATCCGAATGACAAGACTCACTTGCAACTCTTGTGATATGTCTGGCCCTCCCTTCAAATTAGGTCCAGGCAATCAACGCCTCCTGCTTATTTATAGACTCGATCGATTTCTCGCGAACATGGCCTGGCGCAGAGCGCCTAGTATGTGGATTGAGCTCCGACTGGAATGCAGCCAGTCCCATCCAGGCACAGCTGTGCATTGTGCTTCACACACGGCCGTCGCACTGAAGCATCGCACTCTCAGCCAGGCATGAAATCGAGCCACCAGTGCCGTATCTTGCTATCGAGATTGGGTAGATTTACACAATTGGGGCTATTGAAAATTGCATCATGATTGGCGCGCATGCATTGACCCCCAAATATCTCCGACCACGGAAACAACGCAGGACCCTTCTAAAAGTCCCAAGTTGCTATTTTTTCATCGGTTGTGATTGGCGCGGGAAAGTTATCCCACCAAAGCTTCCCCCACATTCTCCAATCTTGCCCATCGTTCAAGCATCATCTGACCCTCGTTTTGTTGCCAGCTGGTCAAGAGTTATTTTTTTCCCAGAGGGCTGAGATATATATGCCGAGTCTCCTCTATCTTCTCTTCTGATTCTTTCTACTTCGGAACTTTCACCTTTCTTGTCCAATTCCTTTCGCCTTTCATCTTTCGACGCACTGCAAATACGCCGCGGGTTCCCTTTCACTTCTCCGTAATAGAGAAACCATGGCACCCTCCGCAACTAGTACGACGACGGCAAACTCGTCTCTCAAGCCCAACATTGGCGTCTACACAAACCCAAAGCATGATCTATGGATGAGCTCAGCCGAGCCAAGCGCTGAGAGTGTTCCCTCTGGTGAGTCTCTGAAAGAGGGCCAAGTTACCATTGCTATCCGTAGCACCGGTATCTGCGGGTAAGTGTGTTTTTGTTTGTTCCCCTCTCCTGCTGGGAGTTCGCCTGCTAACACGCTTTGATAGCTCGGACGTCCATTTCTGGCATGAAGGCTGCATTGGCCCATTGGTAGTAACCGGAGACCACATCCTGGGCCATGAATCTGCTGGTGAAGTCATCGCGGTGCACCCGTCCGTCACATCTCTCAAAATTGGCGACCGTGTGGCCATTGAGCCCAACATTCCTTGCTTCGCTTGTGAGCCATGCCGCCACGGGCGCTATAACGGCTGCCAGAACGATACTTTCTTGTCCACGCCCCCAGATAACGGCCTGCTGCGCCGCTATGTCAACCACCCCGCAGTCTGGTGCCATAAGATTGGCAACATGTCCTACGAGAACGGTGCCATGCTTGAGCCTCTGAGCGTTGCGCTGGCAGGCATGCAGCGCGCCAAGATGCAGCTTGGCGACCCTGTACTTGTGTGCGGTGCCGGGCCCATTGGCTTGATCACTATGCTTTGTTGCGCTGCCAATGGAGCGAGCCCTCTCGTGATTACCGACATCTCGGAGAGTCGTCTTGCTTTTGCAAAGGAACTGTGCCCCAGAGTCATTACCCACAAAGTTGAGAGACTGTCAGCCGAGGAGAATGGCAAATCTATCGTCAACGCTTTCGGAGGCATTGAGCCAGCTGTCACAATGGAGTGCACTGGTGTTGAGAGCAGTATCAACGCCGCTATCTGGGCAACTCAATTCGGCGGCAAGGTCTTCATCATTGGCGTAGGCAAGAACGAAATTACAATTCCGTTCATGAGAGCCAGTGTTCGCGAAGTCGATATTCAACTGCAATATCGCTATAACAACACGTGGCCACGAGCCATTAGACTAGTTGAGAATGGCGTTATCGACTTGACCAAACTGGTGACGCATAGATTCCAACTCGAGGATGCCATCAAAGCATTCGAAACATCTGCAGACCCCAAGAGCGGCGCCATCAAGGTCCAGATCCAGAGTCTAGAATAGCTATGAAGACTTTGAAAGTGAGATAAAAAAAAATTGCATGAATATGGAGTTTCGGAGAATGGCGAGGGTACCACATAAGCAGATGGTAAATACACCGAGTATATAGGAAGATTCCATAATAGTAAACCCAAAATGTCAATAAATAGCAAAAAGCCGCTCCACTGCCGTGAATAATCATTTTTAAAAATTCATATAATTTTCATTGTATTATTTCGCTGCCAATAGGCGTCAATCGCTACTACATGGTCGGGCATCCGGGAGTTAGTTCCTTGTTCCTGGTGTAACTTCAACCCGTCGGAACCCGGCCGAACGATTCTTCCCGAGCTTTTTTTCTCTCACAAGCTTAACAACCCATTACCATCACCTCATCCTCCTCTCCCTGATTGAAACCCGCCAGCGACATTTCGACGACATTTTCCCATCCAATCACTTCCATCGGCATCAATTGACTTTGAGTTGCTGTTGATTTCTCTAATTTCCCATCGCCAGTCGATATCAATCCGCCCTTGGTCTCGAGCCCTCCCCCGACCGGGAAAAAAAAACCACTCGTCAAAATGCCTTCCTCTCTCGCTCGTCCCATGCTTCGCTCCCCGGCTCTGCGCCTTGCTGCCCGCCGCTTCGAGAGCACCACCGCCTCCAAGGCCACCGAAGCTGCCAAGGATACCGCCAGCAAGGCTCAGCAGGGTCTCTCCCGCGTCACTAGCGCAGCTGGACCTGCTTTGGCTGGTGCCGCCCGTGGTGTCGGCAACACCCTCAGCAAGATTGGCGGTCGCACTGGTCGCTTGATCGCCTTCGTTGAGCGTAAGCGCTGACCCAATTACCGCCATCGACATGTTTCGCGTCTTGTCAATGGACACATGTCGCACTACTTCTTGCGCAACTGCTAACAACGATCCAGGCCAAACTCCTCGCGTTACCTACTACTCCAAGGTCGGTCTTGAGCTCAGCAAGCTCGTCTTCCAAGGCCAGAAGATGTCTCCTCCGTATGTCCCGCCCGCCAAACAATGCACTCGGCATCAATTGGTCGCGCTAACATTGTAAATTCAGCTCCGTCGCCACTTTCCAGACCTACTACCAGAACATCTTCCAATCTTTCCGCTCCGGTTCCGTTTCTCCAGGCGCTATCCTCCAGTCAGTTCGCAGCATCGGCACTCCTCAACTGGTTGCCGGCGGTGTCGTCGTCGCTGAACTCCTCGGGTTCTTCACCGTTGGTGAGATGATTGGCCGCTTCAAGCTCATTGGCTACCGTGGCGAGACCGCTCACCACTAAATACCTATTCGACTTCGACACCACACCTTTTCATGAGCAACAAAAGTATCGCATTCGAAATAAGTGTTAGGGGAAGCGACGAAAGGGGGACAAGATTCTCGGATAGAATCGTGAGCGCAACGCCTGTAGGTTTTCAGGCAGGAACGTGGGTTGGGACGCATGGAATGACCACCACCAAAAAGGAACCATAGACTTGGCTTATTTTAAGCCGTCAGGGCTTTATTTTCCGTCATTGGCGACTTGTACTTGTGTCTGTCTTGGCCAGCATTCAAAAATGGCATCGATATGCCGTTCCTGTATTGTGACCAGATAGGACGAGCACGGGACGCAAAGGACGGCTTGCCTTGCCACTGCTCTGCATGTTTTAGATATTTTCCTTTGTAATTCAATGTACATCAGATGCATACCATGTTTATTTTCTGTCTACTGCTCCCATGTGATGGATGCCAGGCTGGAGTGTTGTTCATCCAAAATGTGACCGTGAAACGGAGCAACCACTTGCACAGCTACACCACCTTTAAGTCAAGCTATGTATTTACACATTTACATATGTTTCCAATTGTTCTTTTCCATTGACAACACTTCTTCATGAATAGCGCACACCTCTTTGTCGCTCTATCACACATCGCCAGCCATTCAATACCATTCAGCTCGTCATGCCATGCCAGCACACAACTTCACCAAAACAACCCCGACGACTTTACCACTCCTTTTGTTGTATATAAACCGAACTGGAATCCATTTTACACCCCCATCTCAGTCCCGCCTACAGCATTCCACCAACCCATCCTTTTCACAGCACAACGCCGCCATTTAACCAACCAACACACAAGAACAACCGCATCAAGGAGTCCCATTTGCTCAAAAGTCATAGCCTTTACCAAGCCTCATTCAGGTCCAATAGTTAAAACCATCTAATACTGTGCTGGTTTATGGTTAAAATCAAACGCCGAGCCCATAAGCTCCCAAAAAATGCCAAGTCCTGTCTCGCTGTCACCACAGTTTATCTTGTCGTCCAAACCGTCAAAAATGTGTTCCTTTCTCTGTCCCCATTGCACTGAATCTCAAAAATATCACAATATGGATGGTATTCGCGCCCTGCAACCTTTAAATGGTGCCCGCACCAGCGTTCGCCACCTTGGAGCAGATCTGCGAAGAGTGCCATCTCCGCAAGCAGTGGACAAAACATCTCATCAACTGGGGCGTAAACGGTCAAAATAATGTAAATAAATTTACATCACGCCCACGACCTCGTTCACATGTGGGATTTCAACAGATATGGTCCAGAACCAATCCACTTGGCCGCTGTTTGGCCATTTCCCTGCGGCTTGAGGAGGGGAGCTGGTTGCCCCCGCGGGCGGCTTTGAGTGCACAAAGGGTTCGTTTCCGTTTATTTTTAATCTCGTATGGCTGGATTGCGCCATACAAGGCGGCTTATATTTCTTAACCGTCGCTCTCTACGTCCACACTTGGGCTGGATGTCTGAAATGCCGTGCGTTGGCTTGTTTGGTGAGCCCGACCCGACAGTTTGGTTCGCCCTATCCTAGCCCAGCCAATGAAACTCCAGCTTTTTCAACTAAAGCATAGCGCTCGCCCAATGACAACACGCAAAAGGCATCCACTTGACGAATTCGTTTTGGCTTTGGATCATTTCAATTTCCTTCTGCTGCTTGACCCTCGCTTTGGTTTGCAAGATTAGCTCCCATGGCAAATTAGCTAAGTTGTTGCTGGTGTCCAATCCATTTCGTACAATGCCCTAACTCGTCTGACTTTTAGACAACTGGTTTCCAACGCAAAAACAAGGTATAAAATCAATGCTCACATGCTTAAATCAGCCATAGTAATCAATTTCTTCGTTATTGTCCGTTATCTTCTATCGTCGCAACCTTCATCTTGCCAAATGAAGGTGTGTTAATAAAGCCTTTTGAAGCCTTGTCTTTCGCTAATGCTAGTAAATATGCAAAATGCCGCTAATGTATCCGTAAATTAGAATGAATCGCCGCCATTTCCATTAATGTCAGGCAAAATGCACCAAACTCTAAGCTGGGGCTGCCTTGCGGTGCATCATCGCGCCTTGCCTGTTTCATCTCATCACACTGCGCCCTACTCGGGCTTTCTAGCTGTCCATATATGACTATTTCCATCGTCAGTAGCTAGTTCAAGGCAAATATAGCTTGACACTGCAATAAGACTCACATTCTGTAATATGCACGAAACCGTAAACAGCAAGTTTCTTCTTTCGTGTCGCGACACAAGGCATATACCGCATCCTCTGTCATGCCCAGGTTTTCAATCATCGGGCGAAGGCTTGCTCCGGGCAGACCATTCGTAAGCGACAGGTTGAACCATTGGGCGATTTTATCATTGGCTGGATGCCCAGTTGACGGATTGACATAGCATTTCAGCACCTCCTCTTCAAAGTCAACAAAGCCAGCTTGCGTCATCATTGTCCTTGTTCCGTTGCTGTCGACTCTGATGCTTTTCCCACATCCGTCCATTGCGGCTAAAAGTCTTCCGCTCCATTCATCCTGTCGTGATGGACTTGGAACTGATTCGGAGTCTTCCCAATGTGGCACCCAGTCGAGCTCGACTTGCTCAATCCGACCGCTCCCAGGTTGTAGGATGCTGCACAGGTTAGCCACCATGACTGTCATTCATTTATCACAGGCATTAAGCTTACCGAAATATGTTCTGATAGGTCTGTAACCAGCGCTGATTGGTGACGCAACCTAGCATGTTCCTCAAGTACACTAGATCCCAGTCTCCCTTAAGCTGTGCTTCCCACTGCGGAAGAGGACACTCGATATTGAATTTTTGGGTTGTGTAGTTGCGCGGAATACTTGATCAAGTCAGGAAATGAACAACGCTGGGCACCGGGTGAGAGCTAGCTATAGGATTGCTTACAACTGTGGTTGTATAAAATGCAAATCAATTCCGTGTACGTGAGCATTCTCAAAATTTCTGGACAGTCATCATTAGCATCTATCCCACCAATGGACAGAGAATGAGTTCCACCTACTGGCAAACATTTATTGCCCAGATGCCGGTGCCTGTTCCAACATCCAGTATCCGGGGGTTCTCCCGGTGTGGAGGAAAGTCGTATTTAAAGAGTCGGCCACGTAGTAGCATGCTGAAATGATGGAAAACGTCCATTCGGTTTTTCTCCTCCTGTAGCACTAATGTCAGAACTTTCTTCACTGATGAATCCAGCCATCAGGCACAACACCAACCATGTCGACAGGGAATATGTAATCGGCTCCAGGGCTCTCTTCAGACACAGGAAGCCATGGCTCCCCGTAGTAGCGGCCGTATCTCCAAAACCCGGGAACTAGCGGCAGCTCTTGCTGTGATCTACATTAGAAATAAGCAACTGGCCATCAACTATAATTTGTCACTGTTGGCAAGTATCTACATACTCTTGTTGAGCAGCCATGTTGAGAAGTTGGGCTCCAAGTTCAGAAACAATGTCGTAGTCGTCGTCTAGGCAACAGTTTTTGACGCTTGAACCGATTTAGAAACCTTGATAAAAAGGGTTGCTCATATAAGATATCGAGATGAGGCAGCAAACCTGTCTACCAGTGGGGATATGGAAGGTGTCAATGTCTTTAACTATTATCAAAGGTCAGTTGGGTCGGGCTAACAGCAAGGACGAGTAGCCGTTTGCGATGAAAATTGAAGTGAATATGAAATGGGCAAGGTAGATTCGTTGTGGGCTGAACAAATGGGAAAGTGCACACCGGTACCTGCCAACCAATGACGCCTTTATCCGGCTTAGGCAGGAAGGAACTACCCTTCGCGGCCAAGAAGCCAAAACAAGCGCACTTGAAAGGTATTTATGTGTGAGAGTGATGGCTCGCTGCGGAACGTGAACTGAAAGCATGCGTGTTGACCGACTAAACAGGGCCTCGGTGCTCAGACATGTCCAGCGCGATACTATTGTTGATGATGTGCTGGGTAACAGGTTCTCAGCATGGGCTCAAGCCTAGATGGAGACTGTTTCCGCTCATGAATAGATCTGAATCCTGACTTCGAATTGGATAATACGAGTCTTCAACAAACAGGTTGTCGAGATGAAGTCTTGGCTTAGATACCAATGAACACAGGTGGAACTCCGAGGGTACCGCTGTTTTTGGGCTTTTTCGATGAACTCCAAAGATTTCCAATTCATTTGGCATGCTGAGGCGATAGAAGTCTTCAGAATGAAGAGTGGGTTGCCTGTAAGGGGATACAAGGTTGCCACTGCTGGTGTGTGGATGGGGGTGGGGGCTGGGGGTATAATGCATAGAGACGCAAGTAACACAATCAAAAGTTTTGAACTCACCCTTTACAGACAGGCTGTATCCAGCCTACAGGATGTGGCTGTCGCACGCCTGGTCGTCTTCCACCAAAAAAGATGAGCAGTATCTTCCTTGGAAATAGTATGTGGCTTGCTGAGCTAGTCTGAAGCTGTGGAGAAGATTGTCGACAGACAGTTGTGAATTGGTTATGCTGCTTTTTTTTTTCGTTCGTCCGAGATCAAGACGACGCGATTGTTCTTTTCCACTGCATACGACTTTCTGGGGTGCCGTGGCGAGACCCCCGGCTTTACGGCTGAGCTATAACAAAGCAGGCAGACGTGATCCCAGGGTGGTCAAGTAGCGGTTACGAAGTTGGTTGGTGCGCCTGGATCAGCCTCGACCAGCAGCGCAAAAGCTGAGGCGTGCCTAGACCAGGGCTAGAATATAACCAACTCCTGAAGGAGGTTTATAAACTTCTTCTGAATATGTCAAGGGTCACAGCTAGGTATCTGTGAGGCTGTGGACCTCAACTAGTCGTGCTGAAGGGGACAAGGTAGTCTCCCAACTGTATTCGAGTGAAGACAAGGCAATGAAGATGAGAAGCTGAAGAGACCAACTTCGACGAGTCTTGCAATATAATAGTGACTTATCTGGTAAGTAGGAGAGGAGGAAGGGAAGAGAACAAGAAAGGGCAGGCTGCTTCTAAATACTTTTCCGGGCTTGAGCACACAAGCGTTGGTTGGGTTGGGTTGATACGACGGTCTTGTTTTGAAGAAGAGGATGCGCATCCCAGAAGGATTGCGTTGAAGAACCAATGGTTGACGATGTAAAGAGAAAAAATCGCCCCCAATGATAGAGAATAACAAAAACGAAGGTTGAAGAGAAACAAAGGTCGTTGTAACTGGCCTCTAGGAATCTTAGCAAACTGGTGGTCGGCGGCAGCCACAAGGTCCAGGACCCGGCCTATCAGGAATTGGGAAATAAAAGTACTCGAAAGTAGCTCGACCCGTTTTCCAAGGGTAAAAAAACGACGTTCCAGTATTGGGTTAGATCCCCTGTGATGCTTAACTAATTCGTCTAGGTTTGTTTCTCTGCTGTGACGAAGGTTTAACTAGCACTCCCCAGGTGGAGAGGCGGCGTGGAAGGGTCCGCTCCTTCGACCACTGCCGGTGACGGTCCAAGGTGCTCTTTTTTTTTTTTTTTTCCTGCCTGTGTCGTTTCTGTCTTGTCTGGGCTAAGCCTTGGTACGAAGAGCCTGCCGTTAATTCACCCCTCCCCCTCCCTCGTCGGTCGTTGTGCTATTTCTTATTTAGGCCGTGCCTGAAGCGGCGGTGGCCCCGATAGAGTGGAGGGGGAGGGGTGTGAGGAGGAATTTTTTTCCCTCTCTCTCCCTCTCACTTGCTAAACTCAATGAGAGCCTGGATTGATTAGTGGCAGATGACTACGACAAGCCGCCCATTTATTGCCTGAGCCCTTGGGAGGATAGGCTATCTGATGGGCAAGGAGTGTCATCAATGCTCCTAAAATTCTGAGTTCTCACAGCTCTGCGAATGCTCTTCTCTAGACTCTCTCCCTTATCATAATGACAATGGCGCATATGTTGCACAATTATGCGTGTGCGCCGAAATCTGTCCAACGAGGATGCGCGTCCGCGCTTGCGCCCTAAAATCCTCTCGCCTATGTGTAATTCAGCCGGTGGTCTAATGTCTTCGTGCAGGCTCGACCAGGTGAGAAGGGGAGAGAAGGCAGGCCATGCATGCCATGCACAATCTTGACGCTGCGCGCAATCATACATTTCAAGTTTCTTGACCTTGCCTTGCCTTAGCGCGTACTGCCCAACATGCGCAGCTCTGGCCCAGCGGTTCTTCTGGCTCACTTACATGTACTGTACATGGGCACCTTGCATACGTTGCAATACGACGGATGTGCCTGCAAAGCCCCATCTTTTCTGGGCAACTTGGTGCTCGATCTTATTCTTCTTCGATTATCCCATGGTCAGCCAAGGCAGTCAAGGGGGCCGCGCAAATACCCGTCCCATCCACATTCACTGCACTGGGGTGTATGATGGCCTCTCTACTGCAAATCAGCCCACACCACCATCATCAACCTGTCTGTACCGCTCTGCAATACACGGCTAGCCCCTCTCACTCCACTACAAGGTTTCTTCTGTCCAGCCAGAGTTCTCAATGAGCGCCACCCCACAGTGCCGCCCAATCCCTGGTCGACGGGTGGACTAGTGCCCGCTCGCTCAGTCGGGCTATAGTCCCAACCAGGACCCATGTCTGCACAGGCTGTAATTGCTTGGTGTGTGTGGTGCCAATGGCGCCGAAGCCAGGATGATTTTGAGGCTAACCATGGGCAGCAGCCAAACAGCAGAAAACTACAACAGTTGCCGCTATAGTATATGCGCACAATCGGAATTGACAGAACATCCAATCTCATGTGCTGTTGTCGAGACTAAGGAAATGATCTGTGGTCGCCCAGTGTGATGGGTTCTTGAAGCCAAGGCTTTCAATATAATGTGTACCATGCTCAGCGCTTTGTTACGCCCTCGAGCCGTTCGCAACCTACCAGGACAAACGGAAATTGGCAAATATGACGGCTAGGATAGATGGTAACCTGCATTGAGCTACAAATTAGCTCCTCCACTTAGCAGTGGCGGGCTCAAAATAGCATATATCCTGCGGGCAGGCTAGTTGACAGCACTCAAAATTGATAGCACACACCGAGTTGCGTCATATCTTCAGTCTTATGCCTGTTTCCATCTCGCCTATGCAGGGTCGGTCGGGAAAGAAACATGGTCTATCGGCGGCAACTACTGGAGGTCGTTGGTCTAATTATCAGACCGCGCACAAGAGTCAAAATTCGTTGCACCGTACATCGGCTCTGACATGGTCTCGCAGGTATACATTTGCTCTCGGAAGCAAAAGAGGAAAGCGGACTATAAAGAGAAGTGTCTAACAGATCAATTTCTCTCATTAATTTCGTGAACTCCGCATTCTGAAGCAAAACAAGGCCACAGTCCCCAACGGCGTCAAAAATGGACACTACCCTCTTGCCTTTCGCACGATGCTAGATTTCGTCAATATTACAGAATTATGTTGGCTGGCATTTCAATCAAAGCCTCTCCAAAAATGCATCCTAGGACAAAGAGCATTTATTGTAGCTGCAGAGAGGGCGTATCGCTTTTTCTTCTTGTTCATCTGGGACAATGCACGTACCGGTAATGTCGTAACGCTAACAGTAACCATTAGCCGCCCAAGACTCCATCTCTCCTCCTTCAATATGCATCATCACTTGCTCATTTGAGTTCGCCCAGCATCAAACGAAACTTCAGTGCTAAGCCCAAATCGTAGCTCAAGTCGAGCTTAGTACTTGGTCGTCCGTCTCAATTCGTGTCGTGGTGGAGATTTGCCAGCTACCAAACGTTGCTATAGATTGTGAGGAAAAGCAACAGGGAGGGTTGCGGTGGGACTGTACTGTTCGCCGACGTCAATCCACGTTGCATTTAGTTTGGATTTTCGCGTTTTTCTTTTTTCCCTTTTTTTTCTCTTCTACCTTTTTTTTTCACTTTCCTTTTTTGTTGCCACTTCGCAGATTTCTGTTTCTTAATCGCCATTCGAGCGACCTTGGGCCGCAACAAGGGTTCCCTTTTTTCCTCTTGCTTTGTGGGAGGAACTACTCCGCATGGTGTCTGCCCCATAGTCATCCGGGCATGGATGTGATGATGGACGGACTGAAGGTCGCCTGGGCTGCGACCATTTATCACACTGCATAGCGCTACTGCCTTTGGCGTGAAGAGGAATTACAACCAGTTTGGCCTGTGTTTTGGCGCAACTTCTCGGCCATTTTTGTGTATGTACGGTACGCTTGCTCTTTTGTGATGGCTCGAAAATGGATAGTCATCAATGGATAGCCCATCCTTGTCGCGCCCGTGTGACATGCCAGGATTGCTGGTCAGAGATGCTGTGTACGTCAATGACGTGCCTTACGGGGATAACCGCTGTGTATCGTTCTTAGCCCTGTTGAGATTGCCAGGGCTTTCCATGTCGGGTGACTTTGAAGGCTCCATATATTGGTGCGAAGTAATTTGTGATACTATTTTGCTTTGCTTTCTTTGCTTAGACAGAGCAAATGTGAATAGGATTAGTTGTTCACTTCTACAATTGGCGGTGAACTGGCTTTTATTGGGCCAAATGGCAACAACTCTCTTGTTGATCATTCGTGCTCGTGAAACCCCATCCCCGTATATGATGCGGCCTAAATTGCTTCCAAGGTAGAACTCAGCTTGCCAGCTCAAATAGACGCCATGGTTCGGTTTCGATCGATTGCCTTCATACCAGTTTTGTTCTTTCTTGGTAATTTCCCTTCATTTCCATTCGCAAACGAGCATTCACTCAAGTTCCGTTCGCCAGCTTGTGCGGGAGCAGCGTAAGGCTGACCCCAATTGAGGTTGATCTTTACCATCACAGCACCACACAACCCAGCGAATGAAACGCGTCACTTGACTTGCCCTTTCAAGGAGCTATCCGTAATTCCCTTCACCCCGAAGAGAGAAGACACTGGACAGTGCATAAACCTTTGGTGCAGCTTTAGCATCCTGAAGTGCGTAAACAGTCCGCGCACAAAAGATGTGGCTTACAACAGGATGCGCATTGTGCATGGGGGTCTGTCCGACACGCATCCCGGCCCGTCCATGGAGCTGCAATGAACCCAATCGCTGGGATCATTTCACCGATTCCTGTCTACATTCAGGCCATTTTCCTTTTTGGACATACATGATGTTGACCCACTGACTCAATCGGGCTTGTGACCCTTACCCTGTTGAAGGCATCTATCACGACGCTCTATACTGGCGCCGTAGCAAGTCATTGCCAGAAACCCTGTTTTATCACCACTCTCGTCCCCAAACCTAGATTTTTTTTATTATAAATTATATACTTGCAAACTCTCTCTCAGGGAGCTCTGTCATTGGAATAAAGACTCATGAACAATCCATCCGTGGTTAATTCGCTCCACGTTTGCGCAAACTGGCTCATCAGACCCCCAGCAACGTGGCTGTGCGACAGATGAGATCGCGATTGACCAACTTACATGTCGTTGGGCTGCAATTCCCTACCCTTCCTTTCTGCAGAGAGGTGGGTTGAATGCACGATTGCTTAAGGCTAGGTTTGTGCATTTACGATGCAGTCACCCTTCTGTGGTCTGGTGTCACACCGCTTCTTTACGACGGCCATCTATTGCAACCCCTAGGCACAAACACAAACGAGCCAAGTCCCAGTTATGCGACCATACGCGTTAATACAAGCACAGTGATTAATGCAGGACATGCATTGGAATAACAACTACTAAGGCAGAGACAGCCATTTGATATCCGACCTGTTTGCTGTTGCTACTTCATTACTCATCTCATTAGGCATCAAGTTACTAAAATCGGCCTGCCTTGCTGTGCCGTATCATTGACTCGGCTCAACTTGGCGGCAACTTTGACAGCGCACTAGTTATCAATGCAAGTACCGTGCCACAAATCCCAACAACCAGGCATTCGGTAAGTAATTATGTTTTTTGCTGCACCTGTCTTACTCTTTTTCAATGTTGGTGCAATTCAGCGGATAAGACTTCTAGTACTGTATTTTGCCTGGCTTAGTGACGGGGGAAGCTGCTTCCACAGCCGTGGCACAACTGCCATTCAACGCCCATATTGGGATCAAGGATTCAAAAGTTCTCGGCAAGTGCAAAAGTCCCTGGCCGTACGGGAGACGATCTGTGGTAGAGGTGTTTTGTCTTGTGACGTGGGCACACAAAGGGGCAGAATGGAGGGCGGAAGAGAGAAGAAAGGCTCGGATACTTCCCAAAGAATTTGCACACCCCAGCCCAAAGACTCACCGTTCACGGCCAAAGAGAGGCGAACTAGTGCAGAGCCTTGTGCACTAGTTTCGAGCAGAAGTGCTGGCGCATTACTGCGCGCTTTGGTCTTCCAGAGCTTAGGCTGCTACAGCTATATGCCATGCACGATCCAGAAATCTCCCGTCGTTTACTGCCTGTCATGCTCCACATCCGGTCGGTTTTGTTTGGCGCGCTCGATATTGAATCACACAAAAGTCTCGGTTGGCCAACGGAACCTGGCCACAAGCTGTCAATAGATGGTCGACTGTGACAGCGTGATAGCGTTACACAGCATTGAGCTTGCAGGTGGCCATGCACCACCCCGTCTGGCTGATGTATGTATCAGTAAGGTCCGATCAGAAGTACCTTGTTTGCAAGGATAGCAATGAGCACTGGCTCCACAAGGATTTGCTGGCGCGAACCAAACTGTCGGGTCGGGTCGCACGAAAGGGGTGGGTTGATTGATTTCTTTGTTGGGTGTGAGCGTGAAATGACGCCAATCCAAGGTTGGAAAGGCTTTGTTTTACTCGTTCCCTTGTGGCTAAACGCGACGGCGGAACATGACCGGCCCCGAGCAGCTCTCTTAACCACCCACTCGTCTTGGAGTCTGCAAGAGTTGGACCATTTTCGTTGACGGACCAATTTTGCGGGGGGGCATTCCCGCAGCCAAGCTGCTTTGCCTCGAAAGTAAAAAGACGCATTTCACATATGGCAACTAACTTTGTGGCGACGGCTAGTGATACGCTCCAATCTAGCTTGTCGAGACCTCGGGCGCTCAACAAGAGTCTCCGGCGCAGTACTCGCTTCTAGATTTACACCAGACCCAATAGTAGACAAAGGTGAGAGACAAGTCTTCTGATTCAAGTAAAAGGCGTTGCTTCCATGAGCATGGAAACTATTGTTTCTTTTTGCCGCCCCCAATTAAGCCATGTCAAGCAATTTGTTTCATATGACGGGCCACCTCTATGTTGCACCTCACTAAACGCCTGCATCCCATTCTGGAAATAACTGGCCAGAGTAAACGAGATCACAGAAGTCTAGGTAGCAAAGGAAAAACTTCGACAGAAAAAAGTAAAGAGGCTGCCTGCTCGATGCGACGGGACTTGCTCATTCACCTGAAACACGACACCACCGAAAATTAGTCCATCATAAGCGCTGTACAAAGACACTCCCCAGATTGACAACGCCTCTCCACCAAAAGACCAAGTTTGTTTTGGCGCCAAGAGGAAACCATAACGCCACAGGCGCTCTCAGCGTAACCTTGCTAGTATATGATGAAACAATGGACAAAAAGTATCTTCTTGTCACATTTTTTATTTACTGTATTTACACTTGTCACCTTCCCCGTCTTGCTTTCACACTAACCATCTGTCGGCCTGGATCTGAAACAGCCACCAAAGTATATTCATTCGTAAACTTTTCTTATCATTGGATAATGATGGTACGACTTCCTCGGGGGAAAGCGGTATACGCAATGTTCAACTTCCCCGATACATATCACCGTGAACCGTGACCAACAATGCCCCAAAGGAGAAAATACTAAAAGATAGATTCACTGTTACATTCTAGTCCCGCTGCTACCCTGTCTGACTTGTCTCCTTTTGTGTGCCTTGATCAATTTTTGGTCAATTTTGGAAGATGCTACTTCATCCTCGCTGCAATCTGTTTCCATTGGTGAAGAATCTTCCTCAAGTGTTTCCTTGTGTACCGCATGACTAACTTATGAAAACAAAACTCTTCCCTTTGCCGCGTCAACTACCACTCATATTCACCAGTGGCCTTTTGGAAGAGATATTCCTTGCCATTTACTGTCAGAACACCATCCTTGAGAGTGCACTTCCTGTAGAGATGTCAGTTCAACACCTTTCTATATGCTGCAATGGATGGGAGTTGACATACCACTTGTTCTTGACGCGCTGCACTTTGTCATATGTGCAGAGCATGATGTGGCCTAAGCTGTCATCGTCTTGCTCTTCATCGTCTGACTCTTCATCAGGGTCGTCGAGATCAGAGTTGATTGCATTCTCATCATCTTCATCTTCATCATCGTCGTCGTCGTCGTCACCTCCATCAAATGCAGCAACTTCTTTACCCTTGCGGGACCGTCGCGGCGCAGCTCCAGATGCCTGTTTGGAGGCAGCAGTAGCTTGCTTCAAAGGCAGCATCAATCCACCGCCTTCCATAGCCCTCGATCGTGCAGCAATCTGTGAGTGTAAGATTCGATCGATATCAACCCGTCCGAGCTCATTCAAAGTACCCGCTTTGCTGCGTTCAAGAAGCACACCCTCATAGTCAAAGCCTTCATCATCTCCAGCACCGTCGGTCTGATTGTTTGCCGCACTTCCGGAAGCCCCTTGTTGTGGAAGAGGACCGCCAGGGAGCTGATATCCCTGTTGTTGTGTCTGCTGGCCGGCTTGAATGGCGTTAATGGAGCCAGTAGCTCGGGCACCATACTGAGCTTGTAATTGTTGGGCTGCTCGGCTAGCCGCAACATTGTTCTTATTGTCTGCTCCATTATATGCTTGATATTGCATGGCTTGTTGTGTACCAGGTTCTTGCTTGATGGCAACCCCAGGCTCCTGTTTTACATAGCTGCCGTCCATGACACCGTTATACCCGGTAGGAGCTGCGCCAGCTTGTCCTGGAAGAGGCAATTGATTAAGGTATGCGGCGGCCGGTTGCCCTTGAGGACGTCCCTGTTGTTCCATCTGTGGAACCTGTTGAGGAACCGGAGCTGGCTCAGGCTTTGGATCCCATGGAAACGAGGCCACGTCCAGTTGTGACAATTTCTGTTGCCATCCCTATGAAAATTTTGTTAGCCATAATGAATATTTTATTTAGTCCTATTTCCAAAAGCAAAAGTAGATATCGAGTCGCTACACAAATATTTCGAGACGTCGCGCATGATCCAGATCTCGCTAGAGTCACCACAGCATAGCGCCACACGTGGTGGTGCGGAGCCAGGTTTGGTTTTAGGCATCAGTCGGTGGACTCGCAGCGCTGGGAGGCCGCCTGGCAGCTTAAAAAGGCCTCCCATATAGCGCCTGGTGCGCCCGCATCCTGCTAAAAACCAAATCTCTTCGTCAGGATCGCCACTCATGTTCGCGGCAAACTAGGGCATCTCTTTCATCTGCCCGACAACAGCGCCCTATCTGATTTGAAGATAAAGGCGATATTCATATTCGCTATTTGGGAACGATTGATTTGTGCCGCGGGGGATTCACATTTATGGGCGCGACAAAACGCAAACTTGGATGATCGCTTACCTGGCGTAGCTCTTCCAGCACGGATTCCTCAACTCCGTTTTCCTCAAAGTCCACGCGAGAGCTGTTGATCACCTCTTCAATGATTGCCTGGTAGACATCTCCGACGATTACGTTGGACATTTTGAGATACAACCGATGTCAGTAGCTGGTGCGATGCGAGCCTTACCGGCAATTCGATTGGTTGATGTGCGGGGTCGCAGGCACGTCTTTTGCTGCCGTAGTCGCCTTGAACAAAAGCCCTCGGAGCTGATGCGATGCTCTGTAGGTGATTGTAGCTCTTCTCGAAACTAATGAACGGATAGTGACTGTTGGTGTGGGTTGTTGGTGATGGTGATGATCAGAAGAGTGAAGGTGGCCGACTGGGGATGCAGCGTTGCAAGCGAGCTTGTGTGGCCGGCAACAGGAGCACAAACGGTGCCTAATGCCTCACTAAGTGGTTGTAGCTAAACACCGATATCAGATCGTAGTTGGGTACGTTGGCCGTCGTAAATGGTCGCCGAGCAGTAATTCAGTTGGTATGTCGTATGTTGGTGCAATTGGGAAAGTTGCCTGGGTCTGGTAGATTTGACCTCGTAAAGACATCACTGGCTTACTAATCTCCATCGCTGTCGGAGTCGGGTCCGCACCACCACGCTGAAGCCTGCTGGCGGTTAGCCGTCTACTGAATGCATGCTAGACGGCTTTTAATATTTTGTCTCTTAAACCAACTGCTTGTAGCTTGCCTCTTCTATTCGGAGGAGTTTAGAGTGCAGAATCGCAGAATTGCGGAATTGCAGCTATACATACACAAACGAGCAAAGCACCATCTCAAAGAAGAGTCATACCCAGTTAATCTAGTATATTGATTTCCTCCCAAAAATTTGTCGGTCCTTTAAAAGTTATGCTATGAAGCAGTCCATACACGTCCCAAATATTGACTTGTAATGTCATTCTAATCGTAGCTCATACCCAGACCCATTCCAATCTTTCAACGTGGAGAAGCACTTTCGTACCACGCGCAGAAGGGCAGAAAACAAAGTCCCCAACGCCGTTGCTGAAGGAAGAAGCACAATCCACGAAACATTGCGTCTGTTAAGAGGCAAGAGCATACTTACCGTGTAATACTTGTGACATATCCAAGTTATTTATCGAATTGTCATCTGCTTGACCATGTCGGCCTTGCCAGAAGCTCCAGCACCACTAATGCTGCTACTAGTGCCAGTCTTTTTCTCGAAGATCTTCCAAAACTTCAAGCTCTCGTCGGCCGCTATTTTTGTCAGATAGGTGAACATATTATGAATTGAGTATTTACTTACCGGCGGTTGCAAGCATTTGACCATCCGGGCTCAGGCAGCTGTGCAAGACTCTGCTCTCATGAGCGGGGATCTCAATGTTGCGCACAAGAGTTGGATAGCTCCAAACGCTCAACGAGTTGTCAGGGAAGCCGCTAGAGCTTACAATCTCCCGGTAGTGAGGGCTCCAGCGTAATGAGGTGACTTGAGAGCCGGTGTCGATGCTGTTGACGCGAGCACCAGAGGTTGAATTCCAAAAGTGAATGTGGCGATCATACGAGCCGCCTCCAGTAGCCAAGAGGTTCATGTTCCAGGGGCACCATGCCAATGCCTTTACAGCGGCCTTGTGGTTAGTCTTGGTGAACTTTGGTACCGACAAAGAGCGAGCGTCCCAAATAGAGACAAGGTTGTCATTGCCGCCAGTAGCAAGCTGGGCACCATCAGAGCGCCACTCAAGACCACAGACCTCAGAAGTGTGGGAGACAAGCTCAGCTACCTTGTGTTCAGCAATGCGCACATCATGGTTGTATACAAGACCACTGCGAGCACCAGTGGACAAAAGATGTTTGCTCCATCCCATCACACCGACTCTGGTGTCATGACCGAACATGCTTCGGATCTTCTGTCCTTCAGAGACATCCCAAATCTGCACCTCACCAGTTCCAAGTCCCACGCCGACATAGGCACCGTCATCAGACCACTTGACGCTACTGACGTACGTGTCTGGGTTGGTCTCCAGAAGACAGCTGACGCTGCCTTCGTCGGCAGACCAAACGTAAACATTGCGCTCTAGGCCAATCGCAACTTGGTTTCCAGAGCTCCAGTCCAAAAGGTTTAGGTAGTAATCGTCAATCAAACCAGGGGCATCTAGTACCCGTTCGGGGGCAGTTGCAATGCGTCGTCGCATTTGGGCCGAGCTGGAAGAGGCTGACTTCAGAGGACGGTTGTACTGCTGACGCAAGTCGATGGGCTTCGACGACTCAGGTGGAGCAGGCTTAAATTCAAGAATGCGAGTGTTGAGCTTGACGCCGCAAGCGTTAGCCAGCGAATCTTGGTAAGCAACCGTGTTGGGAGATGGACGAGAGTAAGCATCAGCAGACTCATCGTCGTTGATATCCAATCTCTCCAGCGCAGCCACAGCATCGTCAGCAGCATTTGAGAGAGTACTTGATGCCTCCCCGTTGCTTGTCTTGGGTCGCTGTCTATCTGAAACATTCAGTTTTCCCGATCCAGTATTTGAAAGTGCTGAGCTGGAAGCTCGGTTGGGAATGAAACGATCGCCGGCGTAGCTGATGGTAGTCTTATTGGACTTCTGGCGCAGAGGAGCCTTTCTTGACTTGACACTGGAAGGTGTCTTGGTGTTGCCAGTGCCAGTTAGAGTGAAGTCGGATACCCCAAGCTCCAGAGCCTTGCGAGGGGTTTGCGAGAGAGCAATATTGGACTTTGGTGACGAGCGGCTATTAGGAATGGATGTTGAGCGTGCAAGGTGCGAAAGGAGATTGCTTCCGTAAGCGGACTTGGATGAGGGGCGGGCCTCCTTTACGGCTTGGCCATCGGGCGTGAAAGGGGACGAGTTGAGGTTAGTGTTGATTGACTGGCGAGGCGATGGGGTGAGTGGCATGCGACCTCCAGCAGTCCTGGTGGTGAACAACCCCTTGTGGGATTTGACAGGAGTTGACACAGCAGCAGAAGCCATTGTGTTTTTTGGTAGTTTGTTTGTTTGGTTTTCTTTTTCTGAATGAAATGCAAAGATGAGAGTAGACAAAAGGCAATGCTTTAATCAAAATCAGCTGATAATGCTAATGACGAACAGAACATCAACGTTGACGGAACAAACCAAGACACACTAGCAAAAGGTTCCTGGCTGCGAACAATTTGAATTACTTGTGTCTTGATTGAGTATGAGGCAGATAATAAAAAGCAAAAAAATTATGCATCAAACAAAAAGCAGTAAAAAAGAATCGAGAAGCAGACCAAATGGCTACGGGTAGCGATGAGGTCGGAAACTTGGTGGTGTTGGTTTTGATATTTATCTTTCGTGAGCTATCTCTGGAGATAAACCAAAGCACGCAGGCCTTGTATATTGCAGCAGAGAGAGGTGAAGTGTAGGGAGTTCGGATTCGAGAGAGTTATTTGGAGAAGCAAGAGGGCCAAGAGGTCCATATGGCGCTGCTACTTCATGATGTCTTTTATTTACTTTGTGCCCCACTCTACTGTCTGTCCAGGCAACGGCTGGCTGATACTGGAAGATTGAAAGCCCGCGCCGTTCCACTCCGGGGATCATGGGTGGCAACCCAACATTGGGTGGATTAGGTAATTATGCGCTAAGCTATTTTTGGCACATCGTCCCCTGCATTTTCTTGGGCAGTCGCTGGAACAAACACCTTCACGGACATGCAGCCAAGGTCGACGTCATCCGCGGTGTGAATCAACGACACAGCAGTTTTCGGGGCTATCGGGCAGGCTCCGTTTGCAAGTGTGAGTGCGCAGAGACTCATTCGTCAGATATTTGCCATGGCTCAGTAAACACAAACATCATTTGTGTTGTAATGGCTGATTCTTCCACTCCAAATCCTACGCCAGGGTCCATATTCGGACCAGGCGACGGCCTGTCTACACCAGGCATCACAAGCCAGCCATCCTCGAATACACCTTCGATAATGGCGGCTCCAACTCCTCCATCTATCACATCGTCATCGAACAATACATACATCATGTCGAATTCTCCAGCCAAAAAGCGGACGGTTGTTGATGGCTATAGACCCAAGGTTACAAGAACGCTTGGCCAGCGACCGGCTTGTCTGGTTAATGCCTCTGTAACATACTGCGGTAACAATCAAATATATGCCTTCGGTGGGTTTGATCAGTATACAGACGAAGTGTATAACCATGTCTTGAAGCTGGACTTGGTAAGCCACCAGTGGAGTTTGGTAGACAACTACGGTGACATCCCCGGCGTCCGCATGGGTAAGTCTCTAATCCAGCTCTGACTTTGCGCACAAGGTATTAATGATCCCAATAATATAGGCCACACAGCAACTCTTTATCAAGGCGACAAGCTACTTGTATTTGGCGGCGAAAACGAACATGGGACATGTCTTTCGGACTTGATTATCTTCGATCTCAAGACTGCGCACTGGACACAGCCATCAGTATCGGGCCCTGTTCCGAGAGGACGTGCTAGACATGCTGCAACCTTGCATGAAGACAAACTATTCATCATTGGTGGAATAACTGGCCAGAATTGCGATGTTTTGGACGACATCTGCTGCTTGGATTTAAAGACTCTCACTTGGTCCAAGACGTGGCGTTTCGTGGGACGATTTGACCATTCCGTTCACATTTGGGGAGATCGAATTTGGGTTTTTGGAGGCTTAAGTGAGGACATGGATAAAGTCAGCGACTTGTGGTGGTTAGATCTCAAGGGTAACCCAGAGTTCGATATGCGTCCAGCCGTCGGCGTATTGGATCGCCAAGGCATATCGAGAGCGAATTCGTCAGTACGAAGCCCCTACAATGGATCTCCAGCGCCGGCAGTCGGTTCAACTGGCTACGCAGCCAATTCACGCACCGCACAGGTGAATGCTCCTTCGGTACAAATCAAAGCATACGCTCCAATTGCTCCTGGCTCGATTTCGGCGGTGAAATTTTTGTCTGGCCCGAACATTCCTTCACAAGGATCTGGCATTCACTTTCACGCCTACTCTTCTGGAACTCTTTTGGATTTCGTGTCGCCTGCTGCAACTATCAGCCATCGGGAATGTTCGCTGTCTGCTTTAGATCTTAAGACACAGCGATGGGAGAAGCTCGCTGATGGACATGAGATGTTCAAATCTGGCTATCGGTGGCACTATTGCATCATGAACGAGGATGGCACAAAGGCTTGGCTTCTTGGATCCCCTTTGGATCCTCCATTTGCTGACAATGGGCCGGAAATGTATTTGAGGTAAGTTGCTTGGCCCTAAGACTTTAGATGGTCGCAAATTAACACCATAGTTAGTGATATCATGGAAGTTGATCTTAGAAGATATGGCCTTCTCGGGAACAAGTTGGCTCCGGAACGAGGCTTAGAATCCGGCTCGTCCTCAATGGCACGAGCTGTAGATCAGCCTTCCCAGGGTTTGGGGGGCGACCTCGCCAAGTTGTTCAACCAGCCGCCAGAGACTGGAAGCGGCACAGACTTCGTCATCACTGCATTGTCTCATGGAGCAGAGCATGACGACATTTTGAGCTCCGGGCTCATCCGAGTCGACAACGCTGTTGGGGAGCAAAATTGGCTATCAGCCGACGCACCAACATCACCACCAATTCACGTCCACAAACTAATTCTCCAGGCGCGCTGGCCTCATTTTGCCCGCCTTTACAACGCGCAGATGGCCGAATTCCACACCAAGAAGATGCATATCCCCGAACCATATTCTGTAGTGAAGGCGTTCCTTCTATATCTGTACACGGACAGCATCAACGGCACATCTGACCCAGACAGTGACACAACCACCGATCTCAGTGATGTGGCTGGTCTCCTCGTCATGTCCAACATCTACAACATCCAGCATTTGCGACTCCTGTGCGTTAACCGTCTCGCGAAAGAACTCGACGTCGAACATGCTTGTATTATATGGTACTGCGCCGGTCTCGCCGACGAGGACTGGCTCCGAAAGCGCTCTGCCACTTTCTGTATGACGCACTGGGGTCGCATTGTCCGCACCGAAGGGTTCCTGCGCTTACCTCGCACTGCCCTCGTGGAACTTTCCCAGGAAATAGACATGGAAGGTCGAGTTGTCGCTGGCGAGGAACTCGAATGGGGAGGAATGGATTCATCCATGTACGTTCGTAAGGCGAGCGTGGCAAGCACCAACATGGTCGAGTCCGAAGCCGATGAGGATGACGGTATGGAAATGGGTTAAATGACGGCAATCCAAGCTCATGGTAATTCAGAAATAGTGGGATATGTCGATTCAAGTGAGTTGGTTCGGGGTTGGAATTCGGGATTCGGGATTGTTTATTACGCTCTTTAATGCATGGTTTCATAGCTTGGCGCATGGGAAATTCAAGCCTGGTCGCTTCTTATTGTATTCTACAACATATCTTGGTGGTTTGAAATATAGGCAAGTTATATTTTGTCTACATTCTTAAATTGATGTGACTGTGTAAGGGAATCTCCTAACCACTCACTCTACATGAGTAAAACGCAATACGCTGGTCCGATGGCGATAACATAACGGTATCCAGCTATTTAATATCTCAACCACGCAGCTAGCACTATTAGGAAAGCGAAATAATGTACCAAAAATAACGTCTTTTAAGAAAAATTGCAACCTGAATCTAGACCTCCATGATGAGGTATAAAACAATCCGACTCTGAAAAGATCAACTTGAGCAGAATCCCCAAACGCAGAAAAAGAAACCTTTTTTGTCTTCCCTTGTATCAATCAATTCTCCACAAATTTTTTACTTTTGCCAAGTGCCTCGAAACGAAGCAAATGGTGCACCCGAGTGCAAACCCACAAAGGCTTCCAAACTCGTCTCCAAAAGGCGCCAAAAGCCCATACATGACGATCCAAGAGATGAGGTCGGGAAAACCCAGCAGTGGGAATCTCTTACCTCAGCGGCAAGAGACTATATCTATAACCAAAGGGGAATCAAACCTATACACAAAGTAAACCGAAATTTAAAACCAACAAAGAGCGGCGCGTACAACCAACTGAGCAGACAAAACAAAACAAAACAAAAAGAGTAAAGACAAGAAGCAACCTTCCAATCACTGCCGAGCCTGCGAAAACCAAAAGAAGAGCAAGAATGAGTGCTAAGGTGTGGCGTAAAACATACACCGCAAAGTAGGTCTCTGAGTTCTTGTTTGCTCGCTTCGAATGTCAAAACACCGCGAATGATTAATTGACTGAACGAGCCGTGTATGCTTTACCGCACAAGGAAGGTGATGCATCAATTGGATGAATTGTTGTGTAAAACGGAAACAACAGTGACGAGATCGTCGGCGCCATTAGGTGGGGGTCGCGGGATCGACATGTCGCATTCGACATGTAAGTATCATAGAGCCACGGGCTTGAATTAGAATATGCTGAATGCTTGGCAGCTTCCAGTCGGCGAAGGATCCAAAATAAAGACAGAAATTGAAGAAACGCCGAAGCAGATGCCGTTAAATCGTAGGACAAATTGTGCAAAGCCAAAACTTTTGTGTAGACCAAGAAACGAGTGAGAAAAGCAAGTATAGCCTGGACAAGAAAAATACTGAGCCTGCTCAGTCGAGAAAATGACCTGGAGTCTGTATATAATCCAAAATCGGATAGACGATCGTGTGAGGTATTCGTCTCATTTGTTACCCGTTGCACTGAGCAGCAGATTAATACTGGGTATATCGGTGCAGCAGCTGTGTAGAATACAGTCTGCTCCCTAGTACTCCGCTCATTGAGCAGGGGGCATCGTGTCCTCGGTGATACCAGGCAAAGACAGGCCAGCAGCCATAGCTTGCATTTTGAACTCAGGATTGCATGGCAACGAGTGAGCTTTGTGCTATTAGAGGGGAAGGAAATGAAATGTTAGTAAACTTCACCTGTAGCCCAAAATAGCGGACCGCTTATGATAAGAGACTCACATATTTAAGACCGTTTAGGTTCTTGTAGCGCTTTCCACAAGTCTCGCAATTGAACGGCTTTTCCTTTTCCATGCCAAGAGTTCCGGGGTACGGGGCACTTGTCTCGGGGTTCACGATGGAAAATGTGCCATCGCCGTTTTCGTGTAACTGCTGCGTCTGGTGACCGTGAGCCTTGTGATATCTGTCGAGCGAGAGTTAGTTATACAAAGTAATTTCTCATTTACCGTCAGTTAGAATGTACGTACTTGAGGCCGTTCTGGTTTTTGTATGCCTTCTCGCAGCCAATAACTGGGCACTTGAAGGGCTTGTGCTCCTCAGGCATCATCATAGTCTGCAAGCGCTGCAGGAGGACCTTGTTGGCTTCGGGGTCGGCAAATTGACCCTGCGTGAGGCCAAGCTGCGCCAGCTGAGCTTGAATTGTTCGGCTGCCTTGTGGGAAGGCACCGTTGGGGCTGAACAGATGCTTGCCTGGGTCATCGATACAGAAGTTTGAATCCCCGTTGAAGTTGCCGTCACCCATATCTCCGGCATTTCCGCCGCCCATTGGCATGCCAGGGAAATCTTCGTCCATCTCATCGTCATCCATGTCTTGCTGGCCGCCCTGGCTGAGTTGTTGCTGCTGCTGGGTCGTGAGCGTTGGAGTGTTGACAGAAGAAACGGTGGGGTTGTTTTGGATGCCGAAGTTGGCTGCTAAAGAATATGTTAGGGTCAAGGTCTCCATGTCTTCAAAAGGTCGGAACTGTCCGTACTCAACTGAGGTCGCTGTTGCTGGCCAAAAACTTGTCTTGTCTGTTGCATCTTGGAACTGTCATCCATCTCCATGGTTCCAATGGCATCATCCATTTCCATGTCGGCCACGGCATCCATCTCATCACTCATGTTATTGCTAAGTGCTCCCATTTGTACACTATCCAAGCCCATCTGGCCAAGTTGCTGGCTAGGGCCGCCAGGAGCTTGCGGAATGCCAGGACCTGGAGTGGGTGTTGTTCTGGAGCTAGGGTTCTGAGAACCGGCCATCTGGCCAAACTGACCAAAAGCATTGTTTTTGGCGGCATTGGGGCTAGGCTGGGTATGGGCTTCTTCGTAGTGCTGGAGAAGGTCATGAAGGTTAGGCAGGATCTTGCCACAGCACGTGAAATCTCGCATGAAGTTGGCTTCGAGTTTCGGGAGATAGGATGAAGAATGGAATGAGGGAGATTGGGCGGCGCCGAAGGGCGAATTGCCCTGCATCATAATACTACATGAGAAATATCAGTTAGCGATTGTTTCCAAGCGATTAAAATTATTGTTGTGGTTAGGCTGTCGTTAGGTGGGATGGAAAGTTGACGAGTGAGGGGGGACATCGGCTGCGCGACGTCATTTCCGCCACGATACGAGCGACAACAGTTCCATGAATGGAAATCAAATCGGCATCGTAGCAACTGAACATAGAGTCGCAATGATACGACGGGAAATTGAAACTCAGTCGCAAGCAGCGACAAAAGCGACGCACGAGATTAAAAAAAATAAAAGTCGCAAGGGTCCAAAGGTGGGGTTGTGACATTTTTGGGAGGGAAAAGTAATAGGAAAAGGACAGCCATGCATCGAGACCTGATTGGCAACCAAGCAAGAACTAGACAAGCTAAGGGACAAACAACGATTTGGAAATATGAAAAAGAGAAAGAAAAGGAAAAAGAAATACTCACTCGTCTCGAACGAAGCTGCCGAACGACATGCCGCCCCAGCTCATACCTCCCATGAGGGAGCCAGCAAGAGACTCTCTGCGGTTGCGGTTCACGCTGTCGCGGCGGTTCTGATTATTGACAGAGATGGGCTTGGGACCGGCGCTCACGAAGGAGTCCTGCCGTGAGCGTCCCATGGCTGCAGCGCCAGTGGTCATTTCGTCGTCTTCGTCGTCGGCACGGGAAAGGCGTTTGCTGTGGTGGACGTCCAAGTCGGAATGGAAATTTGAATCGTCGTCGTGGAAGGCGGATTCGTTCTGCGCTGTGCCGGAGAGGGAAAATAGAGAGTCGCGGCCGCCTTTCAACTGTTGAATAGCAGATGCGGACAAACGATCGAGCTGATGATTATTATCTTGTCGCTGCTCCAGTCGATGGTAGTGAGGTTGTTGTTGCTGTTGTTGGGCGAGAGCAGCGGCGAGAGCGGATGTGTTAGTTTTGGGAAACTGGTCGGGAGGAGTTGCCGGCGAAGACGAAGACGACCAGGTGGAAGGCGACAGGGTCAGCGATTCCGCCGCAGTGGAGATGGGCGAGTCGGTGCTGCTGGAGCAGGTGCCTCCTGGCGCTCCTCGTCGTTGCCCGCAGCCACAGTCAGAGGTACCTATACTGCTGTCCGGCGCTTTGCTGGTACCTGTAGCAAGTGGCAGGCCGCCGCTTCGAGCGTGGGGCGCTGGGTCTGACTCTTGCTCTGTAATTCTGCCTGGGCAGGCGCAAGTAGAGTTTCTGGCTTGGGCACCACTAATAATTGGTGTACCAGCGCTAGCAACGCCGCCATCAGCGCAACCGCGAGTACCATTGGATTTGGCACTAGCGCTAACAGTGATGCTGGCGTTGGCACTGGCATTGGCATTGGCATTGGCATTGGCATTGGCGTAAGACCTCAAACCAGACGAAGCCGCCACCGCTCCCAGACTAGTTGCAATGGGCGACGAAGCTCCTGGCCGGGGTGGTGCTGAGTCGCCTCTGACGCTATGCCATTGCTGCTGGTCCTTCTCGGTGGTCTGAAACCACCCCAAAGCGCTCTTCATCCCTTTTTCTGTGACCGTAACAGGGCAGTAATATGTTTTGTTGAAATTTGGTTGGTTTGTGGTTTTTGGGCGGTGCAAGGACTTCCTTCGCTGTAACTGCTGTTTTGTTCGGATTCAGGTCCGTTTCCAAGGAACGACGACAAGACGATGACGTTGGGCTCAGTGAAACAGCGGACAAGACAAACGATGGCACTAGAAAGAACAAGATAATGAACAAATATCAAGAGACGTATCTCTCCTTTCGTAAACTGTAAACCGACAATAATAAGACTTTTGCTTCCGTGGCCAGCTACCGAGCCTTTTCCGAGGAAGCTTGTATTGAGCCGTTTAGAAAGACAAATGATGTTTCGCAAGCTGGGAATGTGCGGGCAGAGATAGAGGTGCGAAACAAACCATGGGGTAAATATACGATAAATCTTTCTATCCTGTTCGTTTTGCACTGATGTGGTTCTCTTACTTCTGGGAGAAACCGCGGGGGGGGGGGTTGATGGGGAGTGGAGGTGACGGCCACCATGAAGTAATATAACAAAGAAATCCTGCCACCGATACCCCAGGCCAAAACAAAAAGCTTCAAGATTGTGTCTACACTAGAGGTATCACTTCTGGAAAGTCACTAAAGAACAAGGTCTGCCGTGGGGCAACAACACGCCCAGAGTGCCTGTGTGTAGTGAACCATGCAAGGCCCCTTGTAAAGCTAGAACCAATAGAGCGCTGGGGTGTAGTTTGATACAAAAAGCCTGATCCGCGATGGCAACGTATTGTGGGAGATAACTGAGTGTGATGGATAGCATCAAGGCCGCGAGTGATAAAGCTGAGCACGGTTGGGGATACACTTTTGCACGGAATCGAGATCGGGCTTAGAGAGTGGTGGTAGTGTTGATGGTGTGGTGAGGTGGTGGAAACTTGCAGACGCCTCGTTTCGGCTTCTCACTGGCTGTGTTAGTGAGCTATCAAATTCAAGACGCTGGCTCGTGAGGGACAGGCAGAAGCGGCTGAGCTAGCGGTGAGTCAACCAGAGTTGACGGTGCACTGATTCCAAAGTGCGTCGTCGATACATGCTAGGCCTATGACGTGAATTGTTTTGCCGCCTGAGGAATTCCAGCATATTCGGTGACTGGAAAGACAGCGAGATGGTGGCAATGGCCAGGTACACAAGTGATGGATGACTCTACAGTCGGAGAAATCACTAGAACTGGTTAGGATCGCTTCAGAACGTATTCAGACGGGAGAGACCCCGGGGCAGCTTGAATTAGATAGCTCATGTAAATCATTCGTGTAAACCACATCACTTGCATTTGACCGCCAAATCTAGAACGGTAGCTTTCCCTTGGGGGTATTCCAGCGCCAAGCACCTACAAGTCCAAGATTTCTGGCAGTCTACGGCGTCGTGGCAATCGACACTAGCTCCAAAGCTGCCTGAGTGCATGCGACACCGAAACCTACCTGTATTAAACAGATATAGTGTACATATGCCTGCCTCGACACTATTGGATTTTAATTCGTTGAGCTCTAACGATGGCCAATATTCTAATAGTCTTGGGAAGGGAAAATGGCGCCATTAGCTCGCTTACTTGGCTTTCAATGATGCATTTAGCCTCAGTGCTGTTTTCAGTCACTATGGCGGCACTATGGCGGCGCGGCGCACCTCTTCCATTCCACAGCACCTAACAACACGTGGGAATCTGGCTCCTGTAGCACAGCGCACTCAGTATCCGACGCAGTGGTGGTGCAGTAACAATGGTGCCGCTGTTATTTTAGTGGGCACGACAGCCTAAAACAAAATTGGCCACATGAGATGGGACAGTGCGTAGGGGAACGGATCCGCTGTGTTTGGCGTTCTTTCAGCGACTTTCTCCGTCTTGCTTGGCAAGTAGGCCCCACCAGTGCTCACTGTCTGCTCCCGGCTGGCAAACATTAGTGCATCTTACGTAGCGCAGACCCTTCTGAAGCTACTCCAATACGACATATCACCGAAGCGTATAATGACGAGACGGTACACTAATGCTCAGACCGCAGGCGTTGTATCAAGACCTATCCAGTTCCGTCTCAGAAACGTATATTCTAGAACCAAGCCAAGTATCGCTCATTCGCTCTTTTTGACGCACAATGAAATGAAATACGCACAATTGCCTGTCAGCAACGCGCCCATTTGCCGAAGCTTTGCCCAACTACCTATTGCCGAGCTCCCCATGACGATCTAAACCCTTGATCATCCCAACCTAGTCATCTAGCGGCATGGTACCAAAATCCCTAGGCTTGCATCTGGTCAAGTGTACAGGGTTTCTCACTCCTAGCCGGGGACTACTTCGTAGTTGATGTAATTAATATTAGTCTTTGGTTGAAGATCCTTGGGGGTCACAATGAGGACCAGGCCGTTCAGAAGTTGCCTTGACCTTCTTATCTCTGGCGAGATGGCCAGCTGATGGTGAAGATTAGCCCAGTCCGTCTTGCGAATTGGTCCCCTGTGCTTTGCTTGCAAGGGAGGGAGGGCGGTCCAGGGCACATCGACAGCCCCTAAACTTCACTAACGGGATACCACATCCGCAGAATTCAAGCAAGAAGCGAGCATGGCAGTGCAGTGCAGACTGTCAAGTTGGAAGGCTTGTTCCATCTTGTCCAAATATAGCACGGTGCATACGGCTGTAAAACACTCATTTATGATAGAACATATATCCTACAATTCAGGCGAAGACAGGATACTACCCTGCCACCAAGCATGTCTGGCACCTGCAGCCACTGAATACGACGATAGGCAAACCATAGGTTCCCACGGCTTGTCCAGCAAGGCTAGTATTGAACCACATCGGACTTTAATAAGCCTCACTCGTGGCATTATCGACTTCTTGTCTAGGCCGACAAAAACACCTTTGCATCGCTTGGTGGCTCCGTATCTATTGAAGTGTGCAGGTTGCCATCGGTTACTGCCGCCACAAACTTTAAAACAAGTGAAAATAAGGCAAAACAACATAACATACCTTGCATCGAGTGCTATGGGTCCCGCCCAATCCATAGTGACTGTCAAAGGACATGATATTAACTTCAGCCTCCTCAACAAATCTCATCTAGTAAACCTCACTTGCGACATCCGGCTCCGCGTATGCCCGCACTTTGTCTCCGATTTCCTGCTCCTGACCTGCCCTTGTGGTAGACAATATCCGAACTCTACTGACGCGACGGATGCGCCAAGCATTGGACAATTTGAGGCGATCTTGTGCCTGGCCGGCGTAGTTGCTCCGTCAAACAGCAAGCCTGGGACTTCGGCGTCCTCGAATGCCTCCTTTGAACCTTGTCTACCGAGAGGAAGCATCTTCCCGTTGAGGTTAGTACTGGCAGCAGTTCCTGGAATTTGGTTGCGTCGGTGGGGGTTCTTACGGGATGAGCGGCGTCCCCAATAGTGACAGCCTTGCCCTTGGACCAAGTCAGTAATGGCTACATACTGAACAGCGGCCAGTTCTTGACCTCGGTACCCTGACTATCCCCCAACTGGTGTCAGATTCTTTCAATAAGACGATTTTGGTTTGATCAGGTACATATCGACTCACCTCGAAATTTCCACGATTCCTGGATCAAGCTGTTTGAACTCCTTCATCATTTGCGCCGTGACATTGTCGCCAAAGGCGATGTTTTCCTTCGTGGGATGGATTCCCAAAAAGTTTTGAATCTCGCCTCTGTTTAGTTTCTCATCTTCGACTTTTTACAGCAACTACATAGTTGGACTAAGGCTCTGCACGTATACCAAGTGATGTGTCTCGGTTTGTCTCTCGCCTGTGTATCAATAGCCATTGTAGTTCCGGAGCCTTTTGTTTTGGGAAGCTCATTTCCCACGTCAGTGGCCCCCATGCCACTCGTCTTGATCAAAAATATAAATGTACTCAATCCAGTGGCCTCTGTCTTCGCCTGTGCGGGATTGGGGACGATGGCGCTGCCCACATCGAATGAAGGCCATCTGCGACTACATCTTCTGCCACAAGCTAGAACTCTTATAAAAATGGCTGTTCCTCAGTCTGTCTACTCTTTCTCATTGCTAACCTGGTAGGATACAGAATTACGTTCTCCGTAAGCAGGCACTTCAACGTCATGTCCACCGAATCGAAAGGTTACTGCGGCCGTCAGTCCGGCAATTCCAGCTCCAACAACCACGATATCAAACCCCCATAGTGAGAGAACTTTCGGATTCAGCACAATTCAGCTTTACTGGTATATTTAATAGAAACATAGGAAGATTCAACGAATATTTCAAACCCTGTACTTTTATACTTTTCATACTTTTGAAGTCCACGAGACGCGACAGCTTCAAATAAAGCTCTGGCAGGAGTACACCACCATTGGTAACTTTTTCGGGTTCATTGAACTGACAAATTGCGTCCAACTTGTAGCTGTACTTGATAGTTCATTATGGAACTCACTGGACTCCCATACTTTGCTGGGATCGTGTTGCACGCGCACCCCGGCATCGCTGAAGATGACGTACAGTTAGACCAGCCACGAGGCTTTCCTAAAGTAGAAGTACATTCCTTTTGCGCGAGAACCGATGGGATGGAGGCGTTTACTGTTTAAATAAATACTCGTTGAATTTGAGAGTTTAGGAAATTTCATTCCATTTGTCTCTATAGGGTGCTATGAAGCGTACACTGCTGCAAGATGACTGCCAGATGAAAACCTATGATAATTGATGGACGTCAACTGCTGCAGTAGATACGAATGGTGAAGCAAAAAGCTTGATTTTGAATCATGGATGAAAGTCACCAGCGATGCTAGCTAACCTCCCAATTACATCATTCGGATACCTTTGACGGGTGGTAGCAACCATAGGCTGAACCACCCCGATTAGCCGACTGTGTTGTGCTGTCCAGGACTCAGCTCAAATACCTCAGCATTCATTTCAGCCTAATGAGATGCCAAGTCTTCGGGAATCACCAATTTTAGGGATTCCGCAATGGACGAAACATTTCTGCATGCAGACGTACAAGTCTCATACCCAAACGCCCAGTTAGTATTGAACCACAACAACACTCCCGTGACGCTGTAATATAAGTCACAAATGACTGCCCACTCTAGCGTCATCGGTTCATTAGCGATTTGATGGCCTAGCTAATAAATGGCGCCTGAGCAAATTGCATACGAGAGGTGCCGTCAGCAGTAAGCAAGGGAGGCAGGCTAACCAGCTGTTCGCACGCGCCGTTCAAATGGGTCTAACTAGTTTGTCTGTCGTCAAGTATACTAGTATGCAGGTCAGCTCATGCAAGCACCCTTGACAGCGGAGGACAAGCCGTGGTGAGGCTTGATGTACTAATTGGCGTGCAGCAACGACCTCGTTCCGACCTTTGCCTATGATGCCCAACCTCAAGGGGAGTGCTGGAGACAGTGTGCCACGGCATCTACCGAACATTTAATTTCAGCCACCTACGAAGGGGAGCTAGGCATTGTTCTCAGCCCGGCTCATAGAGTCAATGGGCATGATTTTGCCGACGCTAGAAGCCTGTCGCATGGCAGATTAACTGGCTCTATGCCACATGGTAAGCCCCTGGTTGATTTTAACAGTGGATAAAATTCTTTTCCAAGAAGCCCTTTTGGCCGAGGTGAATCAAATTGCCTGAGTCATATGCAGGTCCAGTGGTCGCGAGACTTCTTGCTTTGTGAGGAAGTTCGCTCCACAATTTCAAGAAGTGGAAATGGTAAGACGAGACGAGTCCGTTTCATTGTTCCTAGCAATGTCCGGGTTGAGGCAAAATTCATTCTGCCTGAGAGGTCCTGAAAGCTGGCCGCGCATGTAGAAGCGGCTTCATTCCGAAGCTCACCAAATAGCGCGTCTTACTCACAAAGTATTTCCGTATTGGAAAATTGGAAAATTGCAGCGACAGGAGTAAGATGATGCTTACAACGTCGCACTGACAGATAAAATTACGATTGCCTCACAGGTGGGATCGATTTCCCAGATGGCATGCTGGGTCCCCGTGCGTTCGGTGTTCTTGGCAAACCGTCATCTCCTGGCCAGAAATGAGCACTGGCAGCCTGTTCGCGCTTACATTACGTCGTGAAACGTTGTTCTGGAAGCCTACGCGAACACTTTCCCACCACTAGCGTAGTTTCTCACCCATGAGCTTGGGACTGACTATTCAGGTATGCTACAGGTACCAGAGGGGAGCTTTCACCAGCTAAGCAGTTCCTACACTGTTACGATTAGTACTGTCAAGTGATTCCACTGGTGCGGCCGGAAAAGAGAGCCGCTAGAGTTACAGCACAGTGGACATTGGCCATGGTGGGTTTCCGTCTCGTAAAGGAGTTACGTCTCTGTGACAAGTGGCACTGCAGAGGTTCGTTTGCAGAGAGTAACGCCGAAAAGAGATCAGGTCAGCGGATCCCAGTACCACGGGAGAGGTTTTGCCGTTTGGCAAAAGAAGACTCCATCTCACATGGATCCATTCTGCCGTGCCCAGGGCCTGCCATTTCCCGACTTGTAAAGGCCACGACTAGTTTGCACACCAAAGGAAAAGATCTGAGAAAGAAAGAAAACGGGAAATTACATTAGCGTTCACTAGTGGAACAAGAATGAGGGCCAAGGAGGACCCTGAAATTGTTGTTACCCAAAATATCGCCCTTGGGGTGATGATCTTGCCAGCTTTCGACGGTTGGGATCTGGATGCGCAAGCGCATTGGCGGCGCGGCTCTTGTGGATAAGACTACGCTTCTCAGGAGCAATGTTTAGTGAGTAAGCCGTTTCTGTGAGCCCGGTCAGCACCCTTGGGCCCCTTTGGTCTGTCGAGTCAGAGAGCTTACCGCGCTCTGCTGTAGCCCAGAGCCGTTGTCAAAGCATTGTTTCATGTAGGACAGACAGGTGTGTCTTCTCCCTGGCGGCTTTGTTATGCACCTATAGGACGAAACTCGTTTCACCGCTGATTGACTGGCTGTCAGCGTGATTGCTTTGATGACATCTCCTTTGTTTGTCCTTCGGGGGTCGCCGTGATGTCACAAGTCATTGGTCACAATGACCTCAACCTTCGCAAGTGCATGAGCGGTGAGTTGAGATGCTGTAGGACAAGGTGGACCTGTTTGTTATTTCTCAGGTTGGTGATGTACTGGGGAGGTCACTGTCATGAGGTTAGATGCGTCGTATTTGCACATATGCGCTAATCGCGACAAACTACCTACGCGTTCAGCCGGGTTCAGCATAGATAAAGTAGAAATTACACAAACAATTGCAAAACTACTTAAATAAATTCAAGCCAGGTCTACGGTACCGAAAACATGATGCAATGAAGTTTTTAGTTTCTGAATGTACCTCCAGGGTAGCTTAGCCAGTCCGTACGATAATTCCCGAGTCAACACCGACCCACTTTCGGAGATGTGTCGGAATTCGCTCGTTCGGTTGTTGCCGTTTTAACAAATACTGCAGCCGGTCAAATGCTATACAATTCGCGGACTACCAAGACTCTCGTGAATGATCCTCGCAATAACCAGAGCCTTCTCCTCTTGGAACTTCCGAGTAACGACCTGAGCACCAATGGGAGCTCCATGGTAAATATCTGCTTCGTCTATCGACGCTTAGTTAGGCGGAGGCGCCAAGGACAACAATAGGCAGATTGACTTACAAGCTTCCCAGTTCATGCGATCAGCGTCGTTCATGGGTGTATAATCCGAATCAGCTTGGTCAACAGCCTTATCTGCTCTAGAAACCGGGAAGACTGCAGCGCTGTAGTTGAGCGCATTCACAACTTGGGTGTATCCTGTTTGATCAGCAACGAACATACTGTGGACGAAGAACGAGAAACCTTACCGACATGGAACACTTTTTCTGGTATATTCGCAGTATGAGGTGCAACCGGTGAAATGTAGGCATCTGCAACTTGTCCTGTTGCGTTATTAGTATCTCTGCTCACCAAAGAGGCACAACATTCACTTACCGTCTTCCTGACCAGTGGAATTCCAATACTGGTTATATCGATCTGCATAGTCAAAAACCTCGAGTGTCTTTGTTTCAAACTCAAGTATCGGCATTGGATCTCTTTGACCCAGCAACGGGCGCGTGATTTCAATCAGAGGCTCGCCCGACCGAGCCAAATGATTGTGGATATCTATGTTTCCATCTGATGTGCACATCATCAAGTAGTCAAGAGCCAGGCCTTCTGCTGACGGTGGCTGCCAAGGGAATACCGTGTGGCCGGCTCGTTTCAACGCATCTTCGACAGCCTTGATGCCTCTTTGGATTGGGGGATGTGGAGTTACCATTCCATCGTTGTGAAGGATGCCTATCTTCAATGGCCGCTTTGGCTTCCCAGTCCAGTCGATTAAACTATCCACGGAATCCTGACGCCACGGCATAGGTACGACTATAGGATCATTCAGCCACGGCTCAGCGCTAAGAAGGGACCGGAAGACGAGTTCTAACCCCCCCAGAGAAGAACTCATGATGCCGACGGCAGACCTGTGCACCACCTCACCCGGATGCTGAGACGGTTAGACGGTTATGTAAATTGGAATGGGGAGATGCATGGATTTACTGTATTTGCCATGTTGCGATATGATAATCGCTCTGGTGTAGGCTTCAATGAGAAGACACCACATGCAGCTGCAGGTACACGGACAGATCCACCTGCACGGGTCAGTAAAACCCAATAAAGAGCGCCAAGAAAGCGAAGTTTTACATACCAATGTCTGTTCCTAACCCAACAGAGCTACCTCTGAGGCCAAGCAGGGCTCCTTCGCCGCCAGAAGAACCACCGGATGATAACAGAGTATTGAGAGGACTTTTCGTGATTCCAGTAATATTGTTTTCGGTTTCGATTCTCTGAAAACCGTTAGGCTGCTGCAGAGGTAAACTCTAGGCTCACATACCATGAGAGTTTGCGGAACAGTGGTTTTGCAGTACAGAACGGCTCCCAGAGCAAGGAGCTCCGTCACCGATTGACTTTCTGTGCAATGCGTCTTGTCTGCAGATACGCCAAGGTTCCCTCCAATCCATCCAACATATCCCATTGTTGTGTCTACTCCCTTGACGTGGAATTGATCTTTGAGACTGACTGGTAAGCCGTGCAGTGGTCCCATTGGTCTACCATGTTTGGCGAAATAGTCGTCAAGCACCTTTGCTCTGGCGAGTGCAATATCTGGGAAAAATTCGAGGAGACAATTGCCCTGAACATACCAACGACCGATATTAGTATTGTTAAAGGTTGTTCAAGTGCGTCAAACGCGATGGCGACATTACTTTGGCATACATACAATCTGTTGGGCGACGGCAGCACGACGACAAAACGCCGTGGTGACCTGTGAAGCAGAATATCGACGGGACTGTATTGCCGCAACAATTTCTAACGAATCAAATCGTGTGATGTCAACAGTCTCTTGATCAAGAAAAGTTTCGATGTACGACCCGCTGATGTCTCGTTGCTGGGAAGACTTCTGGATGACAGCAGGGTCTAAGCGCCATTCTTGAGGAATGTTAGCGGCGATGCTCTCTCGTTTGGCCGCAGCTCTTTCTTGCCAAGTTGCAGTTATCGAGCCCATGTCTTTTCTTTACTAATATGATAAAATTTACAGAGTTGTATTGACAGGAAAACAGCAGAGAAAGAGGTTAAATGCCTGTGCAATGGCAGCCACAGGCCTCGGTCGCCGTTGCCCGACGCTTGGTCGTATATCGTATCCTATGTCATAATTCGGTGTCTTTTTAGCTCGGAGCGGCTAGGACCATTTCCACTTTGCCCAGTAAGACTCTGAGACTAGCCAGTGCGGTCGCCTGCCGCAGATTCACTTTATTGGCGCAACGGCATGGAAAACAGGGTCTAATGTCGGATGATCACCGTGTAAGATTTGTTACTCCTGGGGTTTGTTGATGGTCGGAGCCGATGCTTTGCTGTATGTCGATGAACCGGGGTAACTACTAAGAGACGCCAGCGACGGTTATCTATGGACCATCCGGTACGCATTATCATCAATACAGCTTTACCTGGAAGGAGGTCACATTCTCCACAGCTGAGGGAAGATTAAATTTATTGCATCTGAGCTTTGTAAAGTATGGCTGCGGGCGCGAATAATTACTTTGTGCCACGGCTATGTTTTCATAAACCCGAGGCTATTTGCAAAAAGAACTGGATGAGTTTATCAAGCTTGAAGCTTGCCTTTTCCCCGTCAGGCATATCATACGACAATGCATTCATCTGCTTGTGCGATTGATAGAATTTGGAAGGCGCTTGTAACCGCTTGAGATAGCTTCGCGACGGCGGCAGCATCTGGTTGCTATGAGGATAGGCAGCGGCGAGACATTGCTTGTTCGAATGGACTACATCCGGCATAACCCTATCCCTCATCTTTGAAGCGAGTCTTGCCTTTGACAAGTGAGATTCGTCCGAGATTGCAAGGCATATTGTCTGTGGGCTGCGGCGTTAGAGCGGGCACAGAGTCCACCAAGACACTACAAAAACATAACTGGCAGAACAACATTGAAACTGGGACAAGAATGAGCTTATAAGTTGAAGTCATAGGGACTTGGTACAATATGCCATGCAATTCGGAACAATTTTGTCGAAATATACCAAGCTTTGGCAAAGACGAGTGATGTGATTGGCGGAGGTGCGTAGTGCAGTAAAAGCGGCATGGCTCTGGCTTGCCGTTTTGGGACAGGGAATCTCTCGGAATTCGGGAACTGGGCCGCTGCACCACTGAGACGCCGAGTTTACGGCTGCACAGCGACAGAGAGAGAGACAGCAAAAATGACGAGTAAAATTAACTGGGACGCGATAATAACTCGCTGCCAAATTGGCACAATGGAATGTGCCGGAATGTATCCAATTGATATATAACCAAACTTTCTTTACATTTCCTTTACTGCTGTATATTTTGTTCCACACCAATAAACCTTTCCCGCCAACCAATCAAGTGACTGAATTACCTCTTCCCATATTTCTGGTGGTTAACAGCGGGTTCCACAATTCAAGCTCGATTTCTTACCTGCACGCTCGTCATCGAACCACAGCCTCCTGCAACTTTTCTCCCTCCTCCACCATAATACTCTCATCGCCAATATGAAGATTCTCAGCAAGGAAGAGGAGCAACAGCACTACAATGCCGTCCTCAAGGGCGGTGCCATTGGTGGTGCTGCCGGTCTCGCCCTCGGTCTGGGTGGTGTCATGGCCGCCTCTCGTCGATACCCGTCCTTCCGCGGCTTGACGCTGCCATTCCGAGCCTTCCTCGTCACTTCCACCGGTACCTTTGCCGCCATTGTCAACGCCGACCGCTTCTCCAACAAGTTCCAGCGCGAGCAAGACCCCATGTACAACTACCAGGACGCCAGCGCTCGTGCGAGGGAGATGGTGCGCGAGAACGAGTCCACCAAGAAGCGCTTCATGGAATGGGGTCGTGAGCACAGATATACCATTGTTTTTGTTTCATGGCTGGCTAGTATGGCTGCAGCCCTGGCGATTGTGCACCGTGCGCCCATGAGCACTTCACAAAAGGTTGTGCAAGCTCGTGTGTATGCTCAGGGCTTGACGCTTGCTGTGCTGGTTGCGTCTGCGGCGTTTGAGGTCAGTGATGCCAAGAAGGGCAGTGGACGCTGGGAGACTGTCATGGTACTGGACCCGAACGATCCGGAACACAAGCAATTGATCGAGAAGAAGATCCATAAGGAGGAATACGAGGGCCAAGATTTGTGGATGGGTAAGTGTGCATAGCAATTAATGTCAGCGAGGTGACCCAGTGGCTAACGAGGATATTAGACATGGTCGAGGCTGAAGAGCGTCGAATGAAGGAGAAGAAACAGCCAAGACAAGTCCAGCAGGTCAAACAAAAGGATCAGAAGGACGCCAAGAATCAGAAGGACGCCAAGAAGCCCGAGGAACCCAAGAAGAACGACGACAACGAGGAAGCTAACCAAGAAAAGGAGGATGCTGACAAGGCTTAAGCTAGTATGTGACTCTTATACTCTTCTGGGAACCATAAAAGCCATCCACGATGTACACGACAGCCTGAAGAGCTTGGTCTTGAAAGTAAAGTCTTGGTCACAGCATTTTCTTATCACCGAAACCTCTCATGATGCGAAGCACAGCTTCTTGTAAGATAGCATGTACATAGACGATGTAAAAGCAAATCGAAAATCTCATTCCAATATAAAGATGCAAAGTTGCACTATACTTCAATCGTAAAGTGGCTAATCTGTGAATAGTATGCATGCACCGCTAGCTCCAAAATCGTCACGTCCCCAAACACCTCGCTGCCGTCAAATCCCCCAATCATTAATAATCGGCTGTCATGAAGCACCGTGCTGTGATATCCCCGCCCTGTTGGTGTCTTGCCGTATATCTTGCGCTTGTCCCACGTCATGGTGACCAAGTTTAGCAGCAGCACGTCGTTGCAGTACTCGTTTCCGTCGTGTCCACCAAGCACGAACAAGTATGAGCCCACGATGGTAGCTGTATGTGAGAGCCGCCGGAAAGTCATGGGAATGTCGACGGATTTCCAGACATATGTCTCTACGTCGTATATCCATACGTCGTCAAAACACTCTCCTCCGTCTGAACCGCCATATATGATGAGCTTGCTCCCTACCATATTGGCTGTGTGATAGCCTCGCGCCTTGGGTCGGTAGTCTTTGGAACTTTGACCTGCCTTTTCTGGCCCCGATATTAGTTTCCATGACATTTTGTTCATGTCGCTCACATCTAGCCTCCAAACGTCATTGAGCGCCCGAACGCCATCCCCTCCACCAAACACGTAGATGCCATTCTTGTATAGACAGGCAGTATGAGCTCGTCTTTTGGATGGTATTCTGTCGCCAACAATCTTTGGTTTCGACCAGCGAAAGTTGACAGTATCTAGAACGTATACATCGTTGTAATATGCGGGACCATCGCCACCGCCAAAGACGACAAGCTTCTTGCCTACCGCAGTACATGTCATGGCGCGTAATGGCATAGGAATCTCTCCCACCACTAGCGGCGCCGACCAGTAGAATGCATCCGCGTCGATGACATAAATAGTGTTGAAGCAAGCTTTCGCGTCGCACCCACCAAATATGTATATGTTCGATCCAATCAGCGCTGTCGTGTGCGCGCGAAGCGAAGAATGTGGTGCGCCAGAAATCGGTGCCTTCGACCAGTACATGCCAGATGCTGGAGCGGGTGGCACATCAGGGGAATCCTTCGGCCCCAGTAGCGGAGGAAGCTGTCTATGTTGGCCACGAGGCTGTTGTTGCGCGCTCGAGCGAGTCGTCGGCGGTTGTGACGGTTGCTGCTGCGTTGTGCGACCGGTGATTACTGACGAGGTGCGGGGCATAGTGCGCTTGTGGTTTTCCTTTTCAGCATCGTGAGAAGAATCGTTCGCATCGGTAGATCCAGGAGGAAGCTTTGATGTCTGTGCTCCAGCTGTGGCAGGTCTACCGGCGACTAAAGAAGCAGACTGCGACCTGGTTCGAATGGCTAAATCAGAAGGTTTCCTGCGGCGGTCATGGACGCTTTTGCTGGATAGATGACCGGGCGTATGGCTTCGGGGGAGAGGGAGGGGAACATCGCTTTCCGACTCTTCAGAGTCTTCGTATACGTCGGGAATGTCTCGAGGAGAGCCAATGGGCACCCTGGGGTTTCTGGTAGTCATGGCGAGCAGCTCAGGACGGAGCTTGATGAGAGTCGCGAGAAAGGTTGAGGCTTGTCAGACTAGTGTGCCTGAGTCCGTCGTCCTTGTTCAACGGTTCTGCATGGCCAAGAAGTACATGGGATTTTGATTGAGTGTTAGACCGCAAAGAGTTATTACGGCAACCTCAAGCAGACTGGCGTTGTAGGATGCATGTGGAGTGTGAGAGCTGGCGTTTGGAGACGCGGGGTCCAGCTAGCACCACGGACCACCTCACCGTTGAACTCGCCCAATAGCATGGCATAACAGCAAGATATTCGAGACATGATAACGGATTCCGCCATCTGAAATATGGAAATAGAAGAACCCTTATCAATAGCAGTGGATACAGCACCTGGGCCTGAGGAAAACGAGGTCACTCATCCCACAGAAGTCTAGTCTGGGGAAACCACCAGCAACAAGTATGCTGGGGTATGGCGTTTGCGCTGCTTCTCGCTTTGTTTCTTAGTTGCACTAAACATGGTAGGTGCCTTTAGAACTTGGTATTTTATTGAACGTGCTTTAAGAGCTGGACAGAGACCCTGCCTGGTTATTTCCTTGGCCTTTTGAGAATATACCTGATGTATTTATTGGGCATATTGGTTTCAATCGAGCGCATTGCAACCGCGATGCCAATGGCTCGATGATGGGACAACCAGCGTGAGTTGGCAATGAACTGAAAAACGAAACAGCATAATCCTCGCGAACAAGAGGCAAGAGAAATCAATATTGCAACTAGATTCATATACAGCTACCATTCTAAGTAACTACTACCTCCATAATTTCAGCAAATCGTCTGTAAAGAGGCCACTATTCGCTGCACACTTATTAATATATTGCAAAATTGTGCTGCTCTCTTTCACATACGACCATAGGTGGTAGAAAGCTCGGGATCCCGTCCGCTCTCCCATAGATAAGCTACCAACCGGCAGATTAGTAGTTGGGTCGGTGACGACCAGCGAACACCGGCTGTTGTATGTTTTTTGCCAGCTTTTTTGCCAATTCATTTGACCTCGAAAAGGAGTAAACGCTCCAATATCGCGAGGCTTTTGCTTTTTGGTGTGGTTGTGCGCCACATACGGCCAATGGAACAGGCCGATCCATTCAGCTACATTTGCGTCGATGGCGCGCCAGGCTAGCTAGCTATGCATGGTACAGCACGAGGAGGCAATAGAACTATGCCAAGCAGCCAATTGCTAATACAATACTTGTCAATTTGTTTGAAGCAAATATTATATATACACCGCTCACCTGTCAAGCTGTCAGCTATGGAATACGAGATTTTGCTCTGTTCTGTTTTTAGACTTCGGTTGCCGGCCGCCGTGTTCGCTTAGTAGCTGGTTGCGCATGGTTGCTCGTTTATGGACAGCCTTAAGATACAAGTACGAGAACGTTAACCGAAACATGCCTAAGCCCCATACTACATGACGTATTTTCTTGGTGGCCACATGAGCACAATCTCTCTTCCAATAGACTTTATTTTGTGTCCGCTCTTACAGCAAACGAGGCGGGCAGTGCCGACGCTGGCTCAGCCTGGTCAGATGTGTAAGTCTCAAGAGCGAGATGGCAGGGCAAAGTGGCCCAAAACCACCGAGGGTAGTATCGTGAAGTCTAGTGTAAGTGAGAGCTTTGCGGACTCTTCGTATTCATGGAGTATAAGTATTCCACGAATTCCCCTTTGTCAGTCTCGTTTGTTCTCATCATCACTCAACCAACTCTCCAAACAAGACACCCTTGCACCAAACTCTTCAACTCTCAATCTTTCAGACAAGACTGCCTGTTCCAACCGCCAAAATGCAAATCACACAGACCATTGCTACCATCATCCTCGCAGCCACTGCTGCCTCTGCTGCTCCTGCTCCTGCTCCTGCGGCCCGCCACCCAATCGCCAAGTGGACTTTCCGCGATGCCACCCGCAGCTGCGACAAACCCAACAACGTCTGCACTTGGAACTTCACCGTTGACGATCACGTCAAGCCTATCCACTGCACCTTCGTCAACAAGCGCCAGGGCAACACTCCTGCATCTCAAGCCAGACACCAGGGACCTCAGCCTTGTGGCCCTTACTCCATCACCAACGACTGGGCTGGCTCTTTCATGGCCTTTGCTGTCAACGACTATAAGCGCAAGATCACTTCTTACCCAGCCTACAATGACCAGGAGCTCGCTTCTCACCCCAAGGGCCTCACCAAGGATTTCAACACCGACGCCTATTAAATTTCCGCTAGCACCATGTACATTGGACAGCACCATTCACGACTTGATGGTTAGGCTGCCTTGGTCGCAATCATTATGAGCAATCTTTCAACTCCTATATAATGTCTAGAATAATTAATTCATATACTTTCCTTTACCCATTTCCTCTGCTGTTCTGATTGTAAGCCGAGTCCCTCAATTGAGTAATTGCATCAATTTGTGATCATAAGTGAAATACTAGTCTGTAGTAATGGTGCCTGTGTAAGTAACATCAAACTGTGACGATTAATTAACTTTGTTGCGTGACACATTGAGATTAAAAGAAGTAAAGGGCTATAAACTGTCAATTTCGCCCAGAAATATACACCAATTACTACATTGTGATTTTCTCACATTAATTAATCCTTTTATTATTATTAACTATTCAATTGGGGACTACAACGCTGGAATAAGTTTGTTAGCGGCTACATCCGCCATGTCTCCCTCTGCCGTCTTTGGTGGAAAAGCGCCAGTAGAAATTTTATCTCCACAGACTCAACTTAGACTTCACTTCACTTCCCGTAGCCCACGCTTTACATGTCACATTTTATTCATCATTTGTGAACAAAAGTGCTGCAATTTTATACTTTGACCCAAATTGAGTATTTTATATTCATTTTTACGCTCGCAACACCAGCTAGCCGACCTTCGCGCCCACAGTCACATCTTATAAAACTTTTCTTAACCAGCCATGTCTGACGAGGATAGGTCCAACGCGGCCATTGCAGAGCCCAACGGCGACGAAAGAGCCGCTAAAAGATTGAAAACGGATGATACGACGACTCCTGCAGCTGAATCAGGAAGCGATAACAAGGCTGAAGCAAATGGCACGCAAAATGGCCACTCAGAGCCACAGCAGAGAGATAGAAATGATAATCGTGGCGCAGCTTTAGCTCCAGTCAAGAAGGAGTGAGTTTATTCATACATTTTCACCATCTCAAGGCACCTGTAGCACCTACTTACCTTGCCAGGTACCTCATTGATCTCTCGACGTTGAGACCAGTCCCGGAACCGGTGGACGATGACGCTGCTGAGGGCCGTGGCTCTGCTCGCCAAGGCGACGACAGAGACAGAGACCACCGTGGCGACGGCGGTCAGGGCAACAACAAAAAGAACAAGAAGAAGAACAAGGGCCAAAACACAGATAGATCATTCGGGAAGTTCGACGATGAGCTGCCTCTCTGCAACAGCCGCGCTTTCACCTCTGAATTCTCGCCTCGTGAGTGCCGCTTCGGAGACCGCTGCAGACTCTGCCACGATCTCCGCAAGTATCTCAAGGAGGGACGCCGAGAAGACCTCACCACCTGGGGAGGCGTGTGCCCCGTATACGAGCAGCATGGCACATGCCCCACGGGGTGGAAATGTCGGTTTGTGCGCAGCCACATGAAGGAGGTTGAGCATGAAGATGGCCGCAAAGAGCTCACTCTGCTCGTCGACGAAACCAAAGCCAAGAGCAAGCAAGCCAGCGATGATTCAAAGGGAGAAAATGAGGAGACAAACTACGACATGTTCAATGTGGTTCCCATGGGCCCAAAGATTGAACTCAACCGAAAACGCACCGACTTCAAGCGAACAGAAACATATATCAAATGGCTCGATGGTGAAGCTCGCCACAACCACGACCTGCACCACCGTGATAAGGACGCCTCTGAAGAAACAGTCAAAGACTTGCGTGCCCAGTTCATCGAAGCACCATTCAAGCCTTCAGAGAAGCGTCGTCTATACTTTGGCCCCGAAACACCCACTCTGGCACCTCTCACCACACAAGGCAACCTACCTTTCCGCCGTCTCTGCGTCGAACTCGGCGCCCAACTCACTTACTCCGAAATGGCGCTCAGCATGCCTCTTCTCCAAGGCACAAAGGCAGACTGGACACTCATGAAGGCCCACAAGACCGAAGTTGAGCCTCCCACCGTCAAGACCCCCGTCTTCGACAACAGCTACGACCACTCGCGCGACATGCGCTTCGGTGCCCAAATCTCCGGTAGCGCAGTCTGGGTCGTCACCAAAGCCGCCGACATCCTCAACCGTCTCTGCCCCCAACTGCGTGTCATCGACCTCAACTGCGGCTGTCCCATCGACATGGTCTTCAAGAGCGGCGGCGGTTCCGCACTCCTTGAATCCCAAGGCAAGCTCGAGCGCATGATCCGCGGCATGAACGCCGTGTCAGGCGAGGTCCCCATCACCGCCAAGATCCGCATGGGCGTCAAGAACAACCGTCCTACAGCTCCCGCAGTTATCGAACGTCTCGCTTTCGGTGCCAAAGAGCATCGTGAACGCCTAGGCGCCCCCGGCTGCGCAGCCATCACTCTTCACGGCCGCAGTCGCGAGCAGCGCTACACCAAACTCGCTGACTGGAGCTACATCGGCGATTGCGCGGCTCTCATCAAATCCTATAACGACAAGAAGGCCGCTCTCACCGATACAGCCGCCGAGCCCGACGCTAACACCTTGCCCAACTCCAAAGACGGCAAGATGTACTTCTTGGGCAATGGCGACTGCTACTCCCACATCGATTATTACAACCATCTCGAAACCGCCAAGGTCGACAGCGTTATGATTGGTCGTGGCGCTCTCATCAAACCCTGGCTGTTTGAAGAGATCGAAAAGGGCCAATACCTCGACAAGTCCGCCAGCGAGCGTCTGACCTACATTGAGAAGTTTGCGCGTTACGGCCTCGAGGCTTGGGGCTCTGACGAGTTGGGCATTGGCTTTACCCGCCGATTTTTACTCGAATGGCTCAGCTTTTCGTGCCGTTATATCCCCATTGGGGTGCTGGAGCATTTGCCTCCTAGTATAAACCAACGTCCTCCTGCGTACCATGGCAGAAATGATCTCGAGACCCTCATGGCGTCTACCAATTTCAAGGATTGGATCACGTTGACGTAAGTATTGACCCAAGTGCTTTCAACATAAATTAACAATGCTAACACTCGCATTTTAGTGAAATGTATCTTGGACCTGTCCATCCTGGCTTCCAGTTCCAGCCCAAACACAAGTCCAACGCCTACGAAGCTGAAGGTTAAGACCAGTCTTGTTACATATAAAACCAAGGAAACCTGACACATCATGTTGGAGAAAAAAAGTCATCAGTTGAAGTTCTTTATGCCATCAGTAAATTATGAGAATACAAATGAATTAGCCGTTTCTGCTTGTTATTTCCAAAGCAAGATATGATATCTGAAACACGAATTGTTATACAACAATGAACACAAAACCAACGCCAGTCGCCAATTTTTAAAGCGGTTCTCATCAGGGTCCCTTTTTAAATCATGTTAATGCTCATCGAGAAAAGTCACCAACTCATCATCTATGAGTAGAAGTTGGCTCTTTGCATGCCGTCCATGGTGGCGTACTCCTTCTTGCCTTCCTCGGCCGCGCTCGTCAGCGAGTTTGTTCGGTTATCCTCGGCGATGGCCTTGATTTGCTTAACTTCGGTCCCAGGTCGTCTGAGCACTTCGAGGTACGTTGAAGGAAGGTAACCTTGGCGGCCGTCTCGAGCGCGGCACTGCCACCATTCACTAGGTTGACCAGCAGGGTCGTTCTTGGTAAGAACCGCAACGAGGTCACCTTTGCGAGCCTCTAGCTCCATGCCGTTGTTAGATTGAGGAAGGAAGTCGAAGAGAAGACGGCAGAATTCAAGCTTCGAGGGATCGACAGGTTGTTGAGCCTCTAGAGCCTGTTGTTGTAGGCGTCTCTCCTCTTCTTCGTGAGAAGCGGCGAGGTTTCGGATCATCTTAGACATGAGATAAGGGAGACCGAAAGCGGCGAGGAGGAAGAAAACAAGAGGCTTGCGGCTGGCACGCGCAGGTCCAGCAGGGTTGCCGTCAGGGCCGGGGCGACCCTCGAATCGAGCAAAGGCAGCTGGGGTGAGAGCAGTGGCATCAGCCGGAGGGGGGCGGCCGGTCAGCTTGGCAATGAGCGTGCGAATCCATCGCATCAATGTGAAGATGCCGAGGACGGATCCAAGTGTGTCGCGCAAATTGCCGAATTGCTCGGCAACTGATACCATGGCGAAGAAACTAGAGTGCGTAGCCATGTACGTGCTCTCCAGCATTTGGGCGAAGCCACCAAAAGCCGTTACGATGCCTTCCAACATCTGGAAAGTGGCGGCGGTGCCGTTGTTGAATCGGTTGGTTAGGCTGTTAGGGTCGTTGGGGTTCATGCCCATGCCTCCCATGCCTCCCATGCCTCCATACATGCCACTACCATACATGCCTCCCATACCACCATATCCTCCGTACATTCCACCCATGCCTCCCATGCCTCCCATGCCGCCATAACCTCCTCCGAATCTTGAGTAGGGACTGGAGTACGGCGACGAGTATCCGCCCCCGTAGGAACTATATGGTGAGGTGCCCATGGCGCCCATAGCACCCATGGTACCTCCTCGGCTATATGCAGCAGCGTTCTGGTTGACTGAAGAACTTAAAGAAGAGGGCATATCAGGTACGGGAGGAGGAGAGGAGGTTGATGTTGAAGTCGCGGAGGTAGGAATAGCAGCTGTGGTTGTGGCAGCGGGTGGTGGTATCGAAGCTGATCAATGGGGTGAGCATGTGAAATTCTACGTAGCGTTTCTGACAAAGCGACCATGGACATACCTGCAGTACCGGCACCAGCTCGCTCCCAAGGTTTTGGTGGTGAAGCCATGATGTGGTTATGAGGGGCTCGCTGCGACGAGCAAGTTGAAGAAGGTTGAAGAGCAAGAAATAGTTATTAATAGTGCGTCGATTGAATGACGTCGGAAGAGAGCGACGCGACCGTACAGCGGGGACTGACAAAAGGACGCAACGACACAAGGGAGGATATCGAGTATTGGCGAGGGATTAAAATGAGAAATGTTGTCGCCCGAGGTCGCTCAAGTCATTGATGCAAAGACCAAAGACTGGTTGATGATGAAAGCCGTTTGGGTTGGGTGTGTTAGATGGAAGGGAAAATGGTTGGAGTGGGCGGCGGCGAGAGTTTGACGGAGGCGGACGGAGAGGACGGAGAAAAAGGCAACAGCCAGAAAGGCAGAGGGACAAAAACCTGGGGTGGCCGAACCACTACATGTGGAGACTCTCATTGGCCCAATCGGCTGTTACTGCAGCTTTAAACGGGGCTTGTGCCTCGGCAAGTTGAGCGCCATGTACCCAGGCCACTGTAATTTTATGCGGGACCGCTAAAATCTATCGTGCTTTCGGTGCATCCGCTAACTGAGTTGGCATCAGATGCTAGATCCTGTTTATTAGATCGCGAGCCTTCACTCAATAAGCGATCTTTTTTTCTGTCGAGAAATAAATGCATGGTTTATATTCTGTGCACTGATATTACAAAGACGTTAAGCTTAAGCAGGTATGAATTTCTGCAGTGTAGTATTCACCTCTGTTCTCTCTGGGTCATCTTCTCCAGTTCTTGGTGTCTCCTCCACTGCACCGTCACCTCGCTGAACTGCACAGCGCATCAGCCCCACCCACAGCGAGTTACGCTGCCTACAGCACCACATTCTTCATCATCGTCGCTTTCAGATCAACTCAATTTCGTCCCATTCAATACTGATATTAATCTTATCAAATTCACACAAACAAACCCACCCATGGCATGGCATGGCATCAAACCGACCACCAAGTCCAGATCTCATTCCTAATCCCTTCATAAAAAAACAAAACCTCCAATGGACGCTCTCAACGCCGTCGCCTCTCCCCATAAACCCCGACGGCGGCTCCCCTACCGAACCGCGGCCCACCACAGCTGCAATAGAATCCGGGGCCGTCTTTGTTGACGATCACGTTGCACGTTTTACAGACATCTTAACTAGGCATACTCTATCTTCATACACTCCTCTTTTACCCGTACCGTCGTACGCTACCCTCTATCAATCGCAAGCCGGCCGTCCTGACGGTGCTCACTTTGTAATTCATCAACATGACCACCCCGTCGCTGGCACTCACTATGACCTGCGACTACAAATCAATGAGACCAGCAGCGTTAGCTGGGCTATCATGTATGGACTGCCAGGCGATCCAAACAGTGTTCGTCTAAATCGCAATGCCACAGAAACTCGCATACACTCACTTTGGGTATAATGAACCTGTCCGTCCACTCATCCTCTACTGTCATTAACAAATATATGCAGAACCATCTCATAGAGACCGCTTCGTCCCAGACAGGCTCTCTCCTAATATGGGACACAGGAACTTATTCTGTCCTACCTCGCCGCAGTAAATACGCTCCAGTGATTGACCCATCTTCACCCCCAGGATCTCCCACGTCCTCCACGGCAAGCCAACAGTCCCTTTTACATGCCGCCTTTCAAAATCGGAAGATTCGGCTGCGACTTCATGGCAGCAAACTGCCCGACCCCTATGTCATCTATATTCGCCTGACCAAATCTGAAGACGCAGCTGGACGAGCTAAGAGCTCACGCCCAGCCAAGCGACGCCGCACAACACGCCGCGGGCCGAGCAGGCCAGAGCCTGACCAACAGACTTCATCTAGCTCAGAGGACGAAGGTTCAGAGCATGAAGCTGTCCCCAATACAAGCCAAACGGTAGATCCCACCGATGATGTATCTGCTGAGGACCGAGAGCTTAGAGAACTCGAAGACGCTCGTGTTCGCGAGACAAACGCATACCCTGGTGCGACAAACTCAATCGGTAGTATCCATCAACGAAAGTGGTATCTGTCACTAGATCGGCCAGCATGCGGCTTCACAGAAGTAAAGCAGGCTGGCCGATCGTATTGGAGGCATGCCGAGCCTGTCGAGTCTAACAATGACGAGAGGCTAAGTGATGCTGGCCGTCTATGTTTCCCATTTCATGTACGTGGCAGGGATCACGAACAAAGCGTCGTAACAAGTCGACGGGGTAGAGACATCTTAGATGATGAGGGTATAAGTGGCTTCATCCCTCGTCAAGGGTGGAATCCTGTTCTCAACTAATCTCGTCTCGCCGCACCATCATCTTACTTCAATGTCATCTTTGTACGTATTATTCATTGCATTTTTTCTCGATCTGCCCTCGACTACTAGCGAATACTTCAAGGGAAAAAAAAAACCGTGTACTCCAAGCAGCAAATACAAAATACCTTTGTTGCCGGCTAAACAATCTGAATGAGACGCGTAGGAAACGTATACATGAAAGAATCCTGTCCCAAGGCTGAAATAGCGAAAATCAAAATCCATCTACTTCCAATGTACTATACACTATACACAAGACGTCGGCATCATCGTTACAACATCATCGGATGTGCCGACCCGCAAAGCGCCAAAACTTGGTGCTTGGCAATGGCAGCAGCCCGTGCTCGTGATCCCTAAGCCTTTGGTTCAACGGGAGTCGGCGCAATTCTCCTCTTCTTTGGCTTTCCATCCTCTTTCTCGCTCTCACTAGCGTCTCGTTTCGTGCCAGCTGTTACTGATGCATTGCTGCGAGGTGTTTCCGGCGGTGTAGTAATTGGCACGCCAGTGACCTTGCCCGTGTTGGCAGCTGCAACCGTCGGGACAGTGCCGCCAATGAGAGGTGGGTTGCTAACCACACCACTTGCTCCTGCGGCTGGCTGCGTGGCAACAGATGAAGTTGAATTGGATCTTGTAGGCGAGGCAGGTCGTTGTGGACCGGCTGACACGGAAGCTGGCGGTGAGGGTGCTGTGAAAGAGCTGTTCGAGTTTCGGTGTTGATGCTGAGGGCCACTCGGGAAAGGTGATGGAGGAGCAAAATTGGTGGGAGTCGCGCTTGGCGTGTTCTGTGTAGAGTTGGCAGCACCTCCGGCACTATTGGAGTTCGTCTTTGTCAATTGTGCAATCTCGCCTTTGTAAATTTCACCCAGCTCGCCAGCGGCAAAAGACAAAGTCGAGCAGAATCCATCCGATGAAGAGATGAAAAGCGTCAAACCATCGCTAGCCCATGCAAGATCTGTAAAGGTAGCGCAATGTAAATTGCTGACTACACAGATTGGCGATTTCTGCTGCGTGTCGTAGAGCAGGACTGAATCTTGGGTCGCAACGGCATATACCATACGGTATGGTAGAGAGAAAGCTGGTTTGGGTCCTGGAGTGGACGCTGAAGTCTCTAATGATAGTGACTTTGATGGCGTACTTGAAGCATCTCCTGAAGTAGTGTTTGGTGGAGGTGGGGGTTCCATGGATGGTACCGGTGAGGCTGGATTTGAAAGAGGCTCTGGTAGCGATGGAATGTCCACGTCTGCGGATGAAGTATCAATGGTGATATGCTTCGTCGTGGGCGGCGTCTGCCTGAGCGTGTAAAATATCGGCGAACACTTTACGACTACGGATGGCTTCTTGTGGCCAGGCAAGTGAGCAATGGGCGGCTTATTGATGCCTCCTCGTGTGTAAATGTACACTGTGTTAATAATCTCGTAGGATGGTTTGGCATCCTTGTCGGACTGGTGCTGGTTTTGATACTGGCCAGAAGGCGTCAATAACAAGCTGCCATCAGGCGTAAATGTTAAGCGCCGGAAGAAGGACGTAAGGGTCTCGTTGGCATATAGGCTGGCATTCTTCATCCCCATGCCAAGGCTTGAGGTGACTGAATGAGACTTTGGCGATGCTTCCATTGGCATAACAGCAGGCAGCGGAAGAGATGGAGCAGGAGATGCGGACCTGCGGGAAGAAAAGGATGACCGGCGGCTATGACTGACGACACTTGGAGGGTTCATTGGCAGTGGGAAGGAGGTCGGTGTGCCGGGTGCGGATGGAATCGGAGAGCCGACGGAGGTGCCAGAGTCGACAACGGAGAGCTGTGCGCGGTGACCAAAATCTGGAGGAGCTGGGCTGCTTGACGATATGCGTCTAGGAGGAAGATCGGCTTTGATGTGTGACGCGAGCTTAGGAGGTTTGTCGTCGTGGCTCAGGGTATATTGACCATCTTTGGTCTTTAAGGAGTAGATATGAACGGATCGATCGGAGGATTGGGTAGCGATGAATTCGTTCAAGGGATCCCAAGTGACGCCCTGCACGTAATGACTATGTTCTGCTATTTGTCGGACAAGGACACCTAGATAATACATTGTTAGACAGACGCTAGACAGATTGTAGCTTTACTTAGCGAGCCGCACCTGTATTTGCATTGTAGATACGAGCGATGTTGTCCATGCTCCCGATAATGAAGTGAGCAGCATCGGGAGACCAAGCCAAATCATAAATCTCGGCGCCGCTAGATCTGCACATGTGCTTGGCTCGCCATGATTCCTTATCGTCGAGGCCATCGGAGCCAAAATTGGTAGGGACCAACTCGCTGGGAACCCATAGAATTACGTTGCCGTCGTCGCCGGCGGAAGCTAATGTTTCGCCTAGATTCAATCATATCAGTATCGATGTTGGAGCTCAGTTGTTAGTGTATCGGATAGCTACCTTTGGGAGCCCAGCGGACAACATTGACAGCCTGATTGTGTTTGGAGAGAGTGGACAAGTATTCGACCTTTCGTTCAATCCCTTCAGAGTCGACCTTCCAGATGCGAACGTGGTTGTCACCACCAGCAGTAGCAAGCCTTCCTTTCCCACTAGGTTCAACGTGCACGGAGTAGACGGGCGCGTTTTGCTCGTGCCAATTGATAATTAGGGGCGAGGCCTTCATCTTGACACGAAATATTCCAAGGTGACATTCGCGTCGAACAGCATGTGGAGGGTGTATCTCAAGCTGAGGACCAAGTGGGTTTCGTGACGATGTAAATGGTCAAGAAAATCGATTGTGGAAAAAAAGATGAGCAGAAATTGAAATGAGAACAAAAAGAGGAAATAATGCCTGGTCCGGGTAGATGTGACTACAGAGCCGTGGGAAGTAGGCGGCGTGATGGATGGAACATGTCACGGATATGATGCCGCGCGATTGCAATGCAAGGAAAGGAACATTTGGCCAGCCTGACGACGAGGAGCTCTCCTCTCTGTACACGCACAGTACCACATAGAGCTAAGAGAGACGAGAGGGGCGGAGACGCGGATTGGTTGGTGGAGAGCTTCTGTGGATCGGCAGCTTCTACAGTCCAGCCCATGAATTGGTGCGCCAAACAGAGCCGTGTGTCATTACCCAAGTGCGCTGTTTTTGGGGGTCCAAGTCACTAGTTGCAGCGCTGGCGTCTCAGTTAGTATTGCACTGTAGAACCACTTGGGAGAGGAAAGCAATAGCACTGCCAGCGGGCTGCCGGTTATTGGCGCACCACAGCTAGCGCGTCTCTGGTGAGGCAAAAGCGATGCTCTTCTTATACAGAGCCACTACTACTGTGTTTCTTGGCTCCATTTGACACGCAAATGCCACAAGTAGCCGACTGCTAGTTTTTCCTTTCATGGGCCGGAAACATGCTGCAAAAACATGGTGTATAGTAGAGAGAGCTTTGTGGACGTGCATAAATATGTTCCCCAATCAGCAGTAATCTGGTTCTGTAATCCGCATTTGGCTGGAAGGCTTGTTTGAAGAGCTTATCAATCGCATGGTTTGTTTTGATGACCATGAGGGGGGAAGAGTCGACTGCGCGAAGAAAGGCCTCCACTGGTTGCCCTTGCTTAAAATAAAACAATCAAGAGAATTCAAAGTTCAAGCACCGAGTGCAGTGCCTGGAAAGCATATCGAACGTGGCTATGGCCATGAACATATTGATTAAGCTAGCTACAGATCGTCCACACCATTAGTCTTGCTGCATTTCTAGTCCTATATTTTTAGAACTCTTCTCACGGCAAATCCACGCTTATTAGTACAGACAGTGTGGCTTATACCTGTAGAGCGAGTTGATACCAAGACGCTACGCCTCTTTTGCCAGCGACGTTGCATTAGCCAAGACTCTCAAGGCAGACCTTGGGGACAAGCAAGGAGGTACGGTAACGTCGGCGCGCGGCACTTTTCGGATATACATGGGCAAGAAAAATACGGCGAACGGGAGAGGGGATCAATGCGACTCGATTGAGGTGCAGAATAATGAGGGATTGATTGAATGACGGAAATGAGCCATATTAAACGTTGGCTGATGTGGCTACGATACGTTTTTGCAGTGCCCAGCCAGGGTATCTGCTGTAGTAAGCGGCTGACACTACAGTGCTGCCATGAAACATAAATCACTGCAATCGGCAAAGCTTGTCGCTTCTTTTCGCAGTGGCTGCAGCGCTAGAAATAGTTTAATTTTACTGCTCAGGCCTAACTGGGGCGTGTGCTGGGGTGCACAGGTTCGACCCTGAATAGTGAGCTGCGCTGTCAGCATGTCTATTGGGTAAGGCCAGCCCACTGTACCATCAGCTGGTGGCACCCCCACCCACTGTGAGTACCAGGAATAGCACTGGCCCACGCCTAAACAGGCCTAAAGCGCTGGGCGAGCGGCCTCTGGTACCTCGCATCAAGTTGGTAATTTTATATAGTGGTAATCGGCCGTACGACCTAATGGGACCAAGATACATCTAGCATAATATTCCGGTCGGAAGTCTCTGGCTTGGTTTCTTATTTTTCATCCCTCAGTCTTCAAAGTTTGGACAGGCAGCATTCACGGCAGCTGTGTCTCGTATTGTGTATACCCTCTCGGCATTTGTGTTAGGCAATATTTTTGCTCAGCCCTTTCGATAACACAGCTTTTTTATTTTTCGCGCTCCGATACGCGATACGAAGATTTACAATCTGAGATTATAAAATTAGACAGCGGAGTATAAGACAAGATTAGAGGATGGTCATCATGAGGCATCAGACAACAATTGCCGCTGCCTTAGCCTTTGCCATTGCACCAACGTTGGCTAGCCCTCACGGAGAAGCTGGGGGTAGCGAATCAGCATTACGACAACCAAAGGAGACAAACGCGATTGATCTAGAAATCCTCGCACTCGGATGGACACCGCAAGTGACGGCCGCGCCGCCTCGGCCGCGCTATGCTATGATGGCGCGCGACGACGGGTTTATCAAGCCGGATAATGTGTGCGGTTACAGAAAAGATGGTGAGCAACAAAAGACTTTGACGCAATCAATTGGACAGGAAGAGGCAATTAACGCTTGTCAAACTCGCAGGTTTCATTTTAAATTGCTTTGATGAAGCCGAGACCTGCGTCTACGAATCACCATACGGAGGATGCTGTAGCGGACCTGGCTGCAGCAACATACCTACCACATGTATCGACTACACAGACGTCTTGGCTGGGAAGTGCAACCCAAAGACATTTAGCGATTCGCATACGGCATGCTGGTAAGTTATCACCAATACAAGACAGTATCAGCCCACATGGCTTGCTGACATCTTATTGCACCTCATAGTGAGAGAGACGCGCCAAATTGCATTGTGTTTAACCTCGCGATGAAGGATAACACAGTCAAGATCTTTGGGTGTTCTACAGGCACAGGTAGCGGCGGAATCTTAGCGTTGACCGATCCTAAATCGCGTACCCCATTGACAACACAGTCTGCATCTTCATCTTCCACAAGCAGTTCTGGAGTGCCTACAGAGACCAACAGCGACAATGACAGTGCCGACAAAGGCAACGACAACAACAACTCCAAGGGCGCTCCTGTTGGGGCTATTGTAGGGGGGGTTGTTGGTGGTATTGGTGCTGTTGCGCTCATCGCTGTCGCTATTCTGCTATTTTTGCGCCGCAAGAACAATATCCAACCCGCCAAGACAAACGACCAGAGCCCACCGCAGAAAGGCTCTCCTCAGGGCCAATCAGCAACGCCATCACAAGCATACAATCACCAAGGGGCCGTCCAAGGATACTATACTCCCGAAACTGCCGCCCAACAGCCACAGGAGTATAACCGACAAGGCTATTCGCCTGTGCCGCGCAACGAATCGGAGTTTGCTCCTCCGCATCAATGGAACTCACCAACACCAGTTTCCAGCGTCCTTGGAGCGCACCAATCTGTTGGAAGTGGGCATCAGGTGGTTGGCGAACTTCCGGCCATTAACCCATCGGGCTCACCAGAGAACAGAGCAGAGCTGGGATAATAGGCGATATAACCAGACCACTGAATTCGCCAATCGATATTTTGGACGACTTCGACGTTCTCTTATGTTGCTTCTTCATTGGATATAAAAGCCTTAAATTTGAACAAGGTAGATGTGTGGCTGCTTTCCAGCGGATTGATTCATACAAAGCGTGATTCCCTCTATATAATGCAAATCCAAAAGACCATTACAATACATGAGGAGTAAACAGGCCATTCCTGAGAGAGTAGTGAAGCCAATTCTTGCTTTGGAGCTACTTGACTCTCATTGGTCACTCACTGCACGTCCACAACTGCCGGTTAGTTTGCAACGGGCTGCGCTGGGGCAGTGTGGCTGCACTGCATATCCAAATCAAGTAAAAGGCGGTATCGATATTCCTTGCAATGGATGCATCCTGTGACTCAACATTTCGGCCACGGCAACAATTGTGCTGTAAACGAAATATTGACACAGTGTCTTTAGCAGCCTTGCGCTCGGCCGACGAACTCATGCCTGAACATAAACCAGCCCTTGCCTTTTAAAGCTCGCCATTTTGCTATCATAGCGGACGTAAGGCGGCCACCGCCTGTACAACAAGGGACCAATTGGTGACCAGCGCAACATGAACCAGAGGCGGCTGACCAGTAGAGCCCAAGTCCTAAATCCGATCTAGAACATACCATGTATTCTGCGCAAATGAGGCTTCAGGTGGAGTCAAGGGTGTTGGCTTGGTGCCGCTGCAAAGCACAGACATGCACGACCTCACTCATCCTCCTCCACCTTCAGCGGGGAGCCAGGTGAAGCTAGATGAAGCAGGTAGGTAGTTGCTTGCTTTGTCACAGTGATTACATTCGTCACAGTGGCGGTTTGTACTTTTGAGCTACTGGCGGCCTAATACCAGTTGACCATTTTCACGATTACAAGCAAGAGTCACGGTTGCAGGCCACGCTCGTCGAGCCAATCTGAGGCCAGTGAGACGTTGGGGTTAAGATTGAGCTGAAATACGCCACCAGTGCGAACACTCACTAGCGGCGAGCGTTACCCGTGGACTGGGCAGTGCACGTCGAACTCGATTCGCGAAAGCTTGGAGAGGAAGAAAAGCGAATCTGCCAATTGAAGACGGGATAGCGGCAATCTAATTAGGCATTGAAATTGACAGAAACATCAATTACCAGAAATGTGCCCGATGAGAGCCTTCAATCCTGTGCACTGTTTGCCTGATACAGCTTCGTGGAGTCAGGAAATGTTTCCGGAATCCACTGCGAGCAAAGACGAAAGGAAACCCAGCAATAGTTTTGCCTTGATTAACAAGACAGGCAAGTCTCGGGACAATTGAGCCGCCCCTAGTGACTCCGATGACTCGACGGCGAAGTTAACAGTGCACAAAAGTACTTGCAGCTCCCTAGTTGAGTTAGTCTGGCGCTGGCCCAATCAGTGAAGCGGGTACAGTGACAGGCGTGGGCCTGGTGCCTGCCTGAGGTATACGCAATGCTGAACGCTACAGGAATGATGCCTGGCATATGATCGCTAATTACTGTAGGTTCATTATTATACTGGTACTGGTAAGGGTACTGTACCGGGTACCGTAGCGGAATCTGCAGGCGCAAACTTGTCCACAGAGTTTTGCAGTACCTGTGTGTGCTCCATATTGATATCGGCCTGTACATAGGTGTAAGAGGAGCAGTGAACTGCGAGACAAAGAAGAGGAGAGGTCGTCCACTCGCATGCATTTCTCTGTCATGCTGACATTCAAAAGTTAACGAGGCTGTAACAAATGACGAGAGCCCACTACTGTCCGTAGCGAATTGCTCCTGCAGAGCGCCCAGGCAAGCCAGCCAACTTCCAGTAGAAGCCTAATTGGGGAGGACAACAGCGGCACGAGAGATGTTACTGAAACATGTAGTTTAAAAGTGTCCGAGATGGTGATCAGAACAACCCAGCCAGTGCCAAAGCTGACTGACGAAAGTCATTGCCTAATTTCTCAGTTTCATCATTGAAGATGCCTGTTGGTCTCCCGAAGGCACGGACAGAGACAAGAGAAAACAATTGTCATTTTTTGCGTAATGATCGCACTGACTGCGGCAAAACAATAGACGTCCAGCAAGACTTCACGCTTTTTTTTTTTTTTTTTTTTTTTTTTTTTTGTAGCGCATGCATAACTTGCATGTCCATGTACCACCGTGGCTAGCTCTACCTGGCACTGTCGCCTCACAGCTGAAGCCGTGACTCCTCGCTCTTCTCCAGATCATCCCACCTCCACTCACTCTCACTCCCACCCTCCAGCCCGCCACCTCGCAAGCTCCTCGCATTCTCTCAAACTGACAGGGTCCCGTTGACACCATCCCCATTCTAACCCGGCGCCGGATCCACGACGCCATCCTCCGCCCCCAAAGACCCGCGTGAGTCTCGTAACGACCGGGCTTGATAAGGAGACCGACCGCCTCCAAGGCCTGTCGGCGTTTCCTATTACTATTACGCCTCTGTCATCTTAACTTGTGACTCTACCGGAACTTTTTTTTTCTGACAAACTTTTTTTTCTCTCCATCTGTGTCATTGTTTTGTATCTACCTGTTTATTTAGACCGTCACTTAACCACAAGTGTTTGGCTTCAGCTCCCCAATGGCGTCTTTTCTGTAGAAAAGCCTTTTCTAATTCTCACCGTTGGGTACGACCGACCGCAGTCTCCCCAGCCACAACGACTTTGACATTGCTCTTTACCTGCACGTTCGCATACGAATAATTTAGGTACCATGGATCTCCATAACATGGTGCTCATTTCTGCAACGGGTCTTGGTGTTTCTGCCCTTACAGCTATTCCCGGCTTCTTTGCTCTACAGGCGCAGATCCGCAATCGCACCCCCAAGGACAACTTTTACGAGGACGACGATGGCAAGGCAACTCCGGAATCTATTGCTGCCTTTTCCAACACTCGCCGTAAATCTCTGACTCTCGTTTTCTCCATTACTGCCTTTGCCACCCAGCTTGCCATCGCTGTTCTCGCCCTTCTCGGTGACAGCCATAATGGTGCTTCGCTTCAAGATTGGCTGATCATGGGCTCTTGGGTAAATGCTCTCCACCTCTATGCTTCTTAGAAGACGAACCGAAAAGGACTAACCATTAGCACTCGTTTCTCTTTAGGCTGCTCTCGTTTTCCAGACAATCTCTTTGACTGCCCAACACTCTTCCGTCGAAACGTATACTCTCGGTATATGGGCTGCCTCTGCCGCTGCCGTCAACACCGCCATTGTGGCTGCCTATACCCATTGGCTCGGCCAACTCGATGATGCGTCAATTGATGCGATATTGATTCTTCGCCTTTTCAATATTGCCGCCGGCGTTTTCCTCGCTATTTCTTGCGTCCTGATTCCCCGGAGACCCGAGGTATACTACCAAGGCGAGGTTGTCGACAACGAGTCCGCCGTATCTGCTATTAACAGATACACTTGGGGTTGGGCTCGCAGTGTGCTTGACCTCGGCACGAAAGACGGCGATCTCAAGCAAGAGCAAGTTCCTCGACCTAGATCCTTCGCTCGTGCTAAGCAACTCGTCGATCGATGGAACCCTAAGCCCGATTCTAGTTTACTCATGTCTCTACTGCGATCATACGGCAACATGCTTCTCATTCAATATGGAGCCACCATCATTCGCTGCTTTGTTGGGCTTGCTCCATTCTATATCATGTTGCGCTTAATCCGCATCCTCGAACAAACTTCACCAGAGGAGCGAAATTTGGCCGAGATGTGGCCTCTTGTCTTTGGACTCGCCGGATTTGCCCTGGTCGAACAGTGGATCGAAGGTTGGATCAACTGGTACTCCATGGGAAGCCTCGCGATTCCTCTTTCGAGTCAGCTATCAGCTTTGATTTTCGAAAAGTCTCTGCGCCGCAAAAATGTCAAGACAGCTGAGAAGAACGAAGATTCTGGAGACCCCGACAAAGATGATGACAAAGAAGAGAAAGATGACGAGCCCGCCGTTCTGAAATCGAAGCAGGCTGTTGTTAACTTGATTGGTGTCGACGCGAGACGTATTGCAGATTTCTTGGCTTTCCAGTTCCTCGTCGTCACCAGTGCTGTTAAGCTGATTATGTACTCGGCGTTCCTCATTCAACTCATTGGCTGGGCACCTTTCGCTGCCGGTATCATCGCATGGGCTATCGTTCTCCCCATCAATACTTACTGCACCAAAACCTATATGAAGATTGAGGACCGACTCATGAAACTTAGGGACCGCAAGGTTGCTGTCGTCAATGAGGCTCTCCTGGGAATGCGACAGATCAAGTTCGCTGCCTTGGAGGAGCAATGGCAGAAGCGAATCATGGCTTGGAGAAACAAGGAACTCTCGACCCTCCAGGCTGTATTCAATGTCGAAATTGTCCTCATTTCCTGCTGGATCCTCAGCCCTATCCTTCTCGCTGTTCTCAGCCTTAGCACTTACGCTCTTCTTCATGGCGACCTGTCTCCTTCTACAGCTTTTGTCAGCATTGGTGTTCTGAGGAGTCTTGAATTTGCTCTGTCTATCATTCCAGACTTGTTGCAATGGGGCTTCGATACGATGATTTCCATCAGAAGAATTGATGCCTACTTGTCCGGCCCAGAAATTCCAAAGACTGTTTCCGAAGGTCCTGATACTGCTTTGGACAACGCTTCCATTGCTTGGCCTACCGACAAGGATATCCCCGAAGGAGAACGATTCGTACTTCGCAATGTTAACCTCTCGTTCCCACAGGGTGAACTTTCAGTTATATCCGGTAAGACGGGAACTGGAAAGAGTCTGTTGCTGTCTGCGCTCTTTGGCGAGACTGATTTGCTCGAGGGTGCAATTTACATGCCCCCAACTCCATCGCCCCTTGAGCGCAATGACGCAAAAGCTCATCCTGGCAACTGGATTCTATCCGGATGTGTAGCTTACGTTGGTCAAATTCCTTGGCTCGAAAGCGCCAGCTTCCAGGACAACATTTTGTTCGGTTTGCCCTATGTCGAGGAACGTTATCGAGAGGTTATTAGAGTGTGTGCTTTGAAGAAGGACTTGGAAATCTTGGAAGACGGCGACAAGACAGAGCTTGGTGCCAACGGTATCAACCTCAGTGGCGGCCAGAAATGGCGTGTCACTTTGGCTCGTGCCATTTACTCCAGGGCAGAAATTCTCATCATGGATGACATTTTCAGCGCTGTCGATGCCCACGTAGGCCGACAAATCTTCGAGCAGTGTATTTCTGGACCTCTCTGCGAAGGCCGTACTCGCATTCTCGTCACTCATCACGTCGGTCTTGTCCAGTCCAAGACTAAGTATTTGGTTGAACTCGGTGAGGGTGTTGTTCTCCACTCTGGTTTGACTTCTGACCTTGCCGAAGACGGCACACTTCAGAAGATCAAGAGCCATGAAGAACAGCGTTTTACTGAGGAGGACGCCGCTGACCCATCTACCGTAGTCAACTCAGAGGATGGCTCTGAAACAGACGAGGAAGCACTTGCACTTCGGAAGATTCCATCCAAGGACGCGAAGAAGTTCATTCAGGATGAGACTCATGAGAAGGGCTCTGTCAAGACGCGCATCTATGCCAAGTACATCAACGCCAGTGGAGGTGTGATTGCCTGGGGTCTGCTTGCTCTCATGTTTATTGGATATGAGACTGGTAACCTTGGTCGTAGTTGGTGGCTTCGCATCTGGACCGGACAACATGTGGAGGCTGCAGGCGCATCTATACAGACTGTCCCGACGGCTCAGGACCATGGTTTTGCAGGCATTTTCTCTCTGCAGCATGGTGGTATACACGCGTCTGCGAAGCCCCAACATGACGGCCAACGTGGCAATGTTATGTTCTACCTTGCGATCTATGCCACACTTGCCCTTGGCACTGCCATTCTCGCTGTTATCCGCATTTGCTTCTCTTTCTGGATGAGTATTCGGGCTAGTCGACGACTGTTTGATGAGGTATTGTTCGTTGTCATGCGCACTCCACTTCGCTGGCTTGATACAGTTCCGGTTGGACGTATTCTCAACCGCATGACTGCCGACTTTGACGTCATTGACACCAGGATTTGCACAGACGTTGGCCAGGTCATTTGGCGAATCCTTGGCATGGTTGGTGTTTGCGTTGCTTCTACAGTCATCACGCCCTTGATCTTAATTCCGGCTTTTGTTCTTATTTGCCTTGGTGGTGTGGTGGCTAAGAAGTACATGGATGGTGCTAGGCCGATGAAGCGACTGGAGTCTAGCTCAAAATCACCCATTTTCGAACTCTTCAACGCTACTCTTGCAGGAGTCAGCGTCCTCCGTGCTTTTGAGAAGACTCAGACGTACAAAGAGCGCATGCACTACAACTTGGACACATGGAACACTAACCGTCTGCACTACTGGATCTTCAACCGATGGCTAGGTATTCGCATGGCTCTTCTTGGAAGCTGTTTCACTGGTTTGACCGGCATGTTCATCATCTCATCATCAACCATTGACGCTGCAATGGCTGGCTTCACCCTTACATTTGCCGTCGACTTTGCTTCCAATTTGATCTTCTCCATCCGCGCCTACGCTCAACTTGAGCTAGACATGAATGCTGGTGAGCGCGTCATTGAGTATAGTGAGCTCAAGACCGAGAAGCTTGATGGCGAAGCGCCTCCGGCTGCTTGGCCCACATCTGGCAATATTGAGGTTAAGGACCTCACTGTCGGCTATGCCGCAGAGTTGCCCGCCGTCCTGCGCAACATCACCTTCAGCGTTGCCAACAATGAGCGTATTGGTGTTGTCGGCCGCACTGGTGCAGGCAAGTCATCTTTGACACTAGCCCTGTTCCGCTTCTTGGAAGCCCGTTCTGGCAAGGTATACATTGACGGTGTCGATGTTTCCAAGATTGACTTGCATAGCTTGCGGTCACGTCTTGCCATTATCCCCCAGGATCCTGTTTTGTTCTCTGGCACAATCCGTTCCAACTTGGATCCCTTTGAAGACCACAGCGATGAGGTGCTCCGTGACTGTCTCGCTCGAGTTCACCTTCTTGACTCCCAACCTGTCACACCCGCCAACGAGCCTTCATCATCTGCCAGTTCCACCATTGCTCCCAAGAACTCCAATATCTTCAAGGACCTCTCCAACGGTATCTCCGAATCTGGTGGTAACTTGTCACAGGGTCAACGTCAACTTCTCTGCATTGCCCGCTCCATCGTCGCCCGTCCCAAAATCATGGTCCTTGACGAAGCTACTTCTGCCGTCGACATGACTACTGACACACTTATCCAGCGCAGTATTCGAGAAGAATTCACCGATTGCACCATGATTGTTATTGCTCATCGTCTCAGCACCATTGCTGATTTCGACAAGATCCTTGTTTTGAATGAGGGTACCGTTGCGGAGTTTGGCTCTCCCAAGGAGTTGTGGGAGAAGGAGGATGGTATCTTTAGAGATATGTGCAACAGCAGTGGCGAGAAAGCCAAGCTGGAGCAGACCATTCTGCAAAATTAGATGAAGCGTGTGCGAAAAGTTGTAAATTGAAAGAATGGTGGACGCGGAAATGATTTGTCAGATTTGTTTGTTTGCATTTAAAATTCATGTTACTCATAAAAAGTACAGCATTTGTTAAATAGCTTTATATATACTGCATATTTACTTCGTGACCACTAAAAGTATATAAACTGTGACACTAAATTATATAAAAGGGTATCATTGTCCATCACTCGTTTACATAGCTATCTATGATTCGGGTTCTTTCGTTATGGAGCTGACGTTGCTTGCATGGGCCAGCAAGAACTTGCAGCACGTTAGAGTGAGCTTGCACGCCTTTGTCCATCCATCATCCTGCGCAATTCCTAACTTGATACTCGTATCACCAATCTTGTCGCCTTCAATCTTGTACGGCAGGCTTAGCGGACGGCCAGTGGGCTCGGTTTGGCGATACACGTGGGATCCCAACTGTCTAACGAGTTCAAGGAAAGCGACCATTGCGTTGTCGAACTTGCGGTGCATGAACGTGAGACCGAGCGGCATGTCTCCAGAACTGTAAAGTTCGAGGATTTGTTTCTTTGGAGGCGGCTGCATAACGCCACGAGACGTGAGCTTGCTCGATGCTGGGCTTGAGGCATCGTAGCGAATGATTTTTGACGTGCTACCGAGGGGCTGAGGCTCGAATCCTTGAAATTTAAATTCAAGCTTGTCAGCGACAGTGACGAGTAACAGAAGAGCATGACCCCATGCTGCGTTGATTTCCGGCCAGTCAACTGGTTTGTTAGACAGTCTCCCCAGGCGAAGGCCATTGATTGTCGCAAAGTTGCCGTCGTGGCTAATGCAAAACGTGTCATTGTAAACGTTCGATCGGCTTAGTTTCTGTAAGAGTAGAGAGTCATTGTTGTACTTTGTGTTGATACTGTCGCGCTCAGATTGGAAATCTGACATTGTCGTGGCAAACTCGTTTCGCTCCCTCCAGAACTTCTCCTCTTCCTGGTCAAGCTGCCGCGATTCTTCCTCCAGCGCCAGAATCTCTTCGTCTAACACATCTTTTTCCTTCTCCAGCTTTTTGAGTTGATCCATAGCAGCTGTCTTGGCTTTCTCAGCCTTCTTTGTGGCTTCCTTCCATGCCTTTTTGTCATTTTCTGTCGGTTGATTCGCTCGTACATCTTTGAGGTAGTGTATATACGCATCTCGTTCACGGGTGGACACCTCCAGTTTCTTCTGAAAGCCGTCGACCAACATATCTGTACAGTCGACGCAAACGGGGTGGTCTATATCTGATCTTGAAGATAGAATTTCGAATAGGCGGTTGATGCGGTCAACGTCATCGCCTCTGGGTGTATCAGAACCTGTGTTGCTGCCTTTCGAAGGCGCCGGTGATCGGCTGGCGGCTTTTCGGGCCGAAACTTCTGTTGTCAAAGACTGGTCTATCGGATGGCCAACTTGCGATTCGGTAAGGTAGATGAAAGACATAGTAGCATCTTTGGGGTTCGCGCCATGGTGTCTTTTGAATGTCGGCTGGCCCGGGTTCTGTGATACTTTGTCGTAAAGAGCTTTCCTAGCTTGCTCTTGTACTTGAGTAGTGGCTTGAGAGGGTTGTGGCTTTGGTGAGGTAGCGGAAGAAGATGAAGCTGGTATAGAATTAGTTCTCGGTTCAACAAATGCTTCCAAGTTGGGGTAGAGCGACGGACAGGTTAGAAGATCGTAGGCTGCAGGATTGAGATCCTGCAATGAGCCATCTAGCCTGAGCGGCTGGCGGCACTTCTGACAAAACATTGCAGTGTTTCTATTCCGACTTCATGCACATGGCATGCGACGGGATGAATAATAACAAAGGAACAGTGTGTAGTAGAGTGGCTGTTGCCAAACTTAGCCATGCAGCGACGCTTTGTATTCAGTAAGGTGCAGTATTGCGGGTGACGAAGTTGCCCGTGTGACATAACCAGGAAGGCAGCTGGACACTGCTAAAAGCCCACGCTGTGCAATTGCCTTACTGGAGCTTCAGCAAGGCCTTTGTCCACTGACGGTCTGCTATTTGGAGCTTAAAGTGTGTGTGGGGCACGCCACGGTTCAGCGCGTCTTCTGGCGCGTGGGCAGCGACGAGGCAGGCGTCGACATGGAGTCTTTGTCCCACTTTGAACTCTTCGACTTTCCATCTTGAAAGCATTCAACAACAACAACCACCACCACCACCATCTCTCCTGCCATTCGTGAGCCTATGAGACATTATTTATCTTGGGAAATGCTGAAGTTGGACATCCACATTCATGCCCAATGTCTCCTCAACACACACCGTCATTCCTAAGCATAACCAGGCAGCAAAGCAGCTTGGCCTCCCGCAATGGCTACTCCGCCATCACCAAAACGACCCCGACAGGGAGCTTCGCCATTCGATATCGATGACAGCCTTATCGATCCTGCTCTAGCTGCGATTTTAGAACCGGACGAACCATCACCACTGCCTCTACTGCAAGAAGATGAGCAAGAACAAGAAAAATCGAAGAAACAAAACTCTAGCAAAGATGACCCGACATATCAGCTTGCCCTGGAAAGGGCGTACGCAGATCAGCGATTCAAAGCAACGATGAACCACATTTTTGAAAAGTATGGACGGGATTTCGACGGAATTGGCGACGAAATAGACTTAGACACTGGTGAGATTGTCGTCAATAATGGACACATTCGAAACATGCGTAACGAAGCAGATGTTGGAGATGGGGCCACCGAGCCGCTGGAAGATGATGAGGGTATGTACCTTGGTGATCTCACGGACGAATCAGACGAGGAATATCAAGACGCGAACAATAAGGGCCAAAGCAATGAAGATGCTACCGCAAACGATTCGCATTCCCAACAACAGTCCGCAGCACAGAGCCTACAACCCGCAACAGTCTCTCAGGCTCCACCCGCTCCAGCGGCATTCGATCTGGGCGTAAACATGTACGATCCTCGCTTCATGGCTATGCTTCCTGCTCTGTATGCAGGCGTGTCTGCAACTTTTGGATGGGGTATGCCGCCTGGTCCTGGTATAGAAACTCAACCTCAGTCTCAACTTCGGCCCCAACAACCTGTACCGCAAGCTTTCGCACCGCCACCCATGCCATGGGCCCCATGGGGAATGTCCACTGATTATTCAATGTCCCCTTGGATGCAGCCATTTCCTACGATGCCCCAAGCCCCGTCAACGCTCCCATTCAACGCCCCAGTGCAGAGGTATAACTTCCCGGTTCAGAGTGGCCGTACCTCAGTGTGGGCTAGAAACTCGCGCTACAAAGATGACATCGGCGCCAAACAGGCTGTTCCAGGCAAGAGATCAAGTGTCCTTTCGTCTAGGAGCCGCATTCAGCATGCAACAGCCTCTGGCAGTATGCTGAAAAGTTCTACTGCTCGTACAGACACAGATTCTTACGACGGAGATGAGGCAGATGCGGAAGAATTTCTCCCACTTCAGGGTTATAATCATTCCCAAGCTTTGCCGGCAGTAAGCGACTTGGACGAAGACTCTGATTATATGTGGGAGCAACAAAAACCTCGACCAAAGCCATCGAAGCAACCAAAGAAAAGAGGTCGACCAAAAGGAAGTCGATCGAAGCATAACTTGGGCAAGAATCTTGAAGCAAATCCACCTGCTGTCACCTCAAAGATCGAGATAAAGAAGCGACAGCGAGAGGAACTGAAAAACAAGCTTCTAGCAAAATATTACGAAGAAAATCCGGAAGAAGAGCCTCAGCCCGAGGATGAGGTAGGACGCCGTCGCTCTGGCCGTGACCGCAAACGTGCCGCGGCGACAGAGGAAATGGTGTCGTGGGATCGTGTCAAGGCGGAGCGCAGGGCAGAGTACAAGGCAATGATGTCCATACGTTCAGATCGGAGAGCAGCCAAGTCGTCCAATGGTACAGCATCGCAGTTTTCGGCTACAGCCTCCTTCGAATCCGCTGCCACAACAGCGTCGGACAAATCACCGACACCAGAGCGGCTAGGTCTAGCATCTACGAAGGCGATAGTGAATTCAGCGTCTGAATCGAACAACCTTAAATCTTCCATTCCGGACTCGCAAGAACTCTCACCGTCTCAATCTGTCGCAGGGTCGCAGCAAGTGGATAATTCAATGAATAAAGTCCAGGAAAAGCAGGACGATGGCTATGAAGCTCTATGCGTATTCTCAGATGATGAAGCTCCCGCTGTTATCCAAACTAGAAAGCTGAAGGTTATCCAACCTCAGCCTAGTGAAAGTCAGGATCCCCCCTCTCCCATGGCTGGCGAGATTGCAGAGATTGCAGAAGCGGATGTAGATATTCCAAGTGGACAAACCCGAGAGGCCGCAACTGCCCTAAGAAGTACCGCGTTACATCAAGAAAGTAAAAAGGAGAAAATCAATTACACTGAGCTGTTTGAGACGGATCATGACTACACTGAGCTATTAGACATTTTCCCTAGCAGCTCTCCCAGTATAAAGTCCTGTACTCTAGACAATATGTCCCATCATTCACCGACAGCAAGCACACCTAATAGGGGTCGCAGCCTTTACGACAACGATCTGGAGAAGGACAAGACTGGGGGAAGAGACCAAACAACCGGTATAATGCACCAGAGCTACAGCTCTGACCAGGAACCCAGCTTATTCTTATACGACGATGAGAAACAGACTGGTGATGAACCAGCAGCACCAGCAGCACCAGCAGCGGTCATGCACAATCCTGTTCTTGGCTCATGTGTACATGGAGAACCGTCGATGGTTGATAATTCGCCATCGGCTGAATTGACGCGCAGTAAGTCGTCACCAGGCGTGGCGCTGCCCAACTCTACCCATAATATCGCCGAAGGAGGCAGGCGAAACCAGCGCGAACTCCCCCAACCAGTCAGCAAGAAGATGACTCCGGAGAGGTCGACTGTGCCCGCTCAAAGGACCAAAGAGCTTGGTACGACCGTTGATGCATCCCGCATACTTCCTGATAGCCAGTCATCGACTGCAGACAGACAAGACAGAAAGGAGCCAGTTGCAATTACCAGCCCTATTATAACTAAGAATCTGGTTATCTTGTCTCCAAAACCTGATACTCCCGTACCGCGGTTGGAAAAGTCTAAAGCATTGGCGGATCATACTGACTCGGCGAAAGCATCACGCCCATCAAGCGCCAGTAAACGTAAGCCTTCTCGCGCTTCATCGTCTAAACGCCATTCATTGTTGTCTCTTGTTGGCGATGAAGATGAGGCTGACGACCTAGGGCGCAGCTCCAGTTCCTTTACAAAGCGACACAAGGCATCAGAGCATCTTAGACGGAAAGAACGAAAACCAAGGCCTCTTCTACACAATGAATCTAGTACCCCACGAGCCAAAAAGCGACCTAGAGAGACGGAGAAAGGGAACCAGAAGGCTAGCCCTGCGACTCGTCCTCTGGAACCCACTGCTTCTGGGACTTGCGGCGTGGATGGTTTTATCTGTGGCCGGGAATTCTGTTTTACATGCTTATAAGAGCAAAGCAAGAACTATGAAGGATATTCATGGGACGATTGATACGATATTATGATTGATTATATAGGGCCCGATTTTAGTATGGAGTTAAAGATACCCAGTTCATATTTGTTAAGAGGAGAGCCTCCGTAACCAATAACAGAGTATCGACGTGATGACGGACTTGCTTGTGACATTTGCTAGCTGTCTCGTACTTAGAAAACCAAACTCTGTTCAATTATCCCTATTTCAATAATGTTGCATTTCGCAAAGTCGAGTTGAATTTGCTGCATAACTGGTGGCGCCTCTTGGCATATCTAGTCAGTGCATATGTTGCTTTGACTATTTTGTGACTGAGTACTGTAGCCGAAAGACCAACATCATACATGGCAGCTTAATCTCTCCGTAACATCAACGACAACCATGTCACAGAAGCGTGGGAAAGCCTGCGTACCTTGCACAAACAAAACAAAACAAACCAAAACAAACCAAAACAAACCAAAATCAAGTGAGTTGGAATCACAAGTTGCCACCTTGACACGCATGCTCAGGACTCAACGGCTCCGCAGTACGGAATTGAATGGCAGTGAGGTTGGCTTTGCACCCAATGATACAAACATGTAAGGTGCTCAGTGGGAGCACAGCAAGGGAACTTTGAGGAATAAAGCTCGCAGCCTCTCTGGTGGAGACAAAAGCTGCTGTGCGTGTTGCGCTCAGAGTGTACAGCAATGCTATCAACGATTCGTTCTACATGGGCAGCTGCGCTTGGAGCTGTGACAATCTTCTGCGCACCCGGTGTGGAGTGGAAGATTTGTCAAGACTCAAGAAAACACAAAGGATGAGGAGAGCCAGAACTAGTAACCATCCCCAGAGATACACCTTACTGGGAGACGAGGTACATACATCGTAGCATATGCATGTAACATATATCATTTACTATATCGCTGTTCCAAAAAAAAAAGGGAGGGGGGGTGGGATGAAAAGCAGAGCCATACACTCATCATGGCTCTCTACTCTGTCCCTGTACACCAGGACTTCACAATCCATTACAAGTTTTAACGATGCCAGGGTCAGACGAGTGAAGGTATGCCCATTGCAATTGAGTCTCCAAAGCTTTCTGTGATTGTCCTTGACTACCAATTCCGAAAAGATAAAGAAAAAGAAAATAATAAAAAGTCTTCCCCAAAACGCCAAAGACCAAACCACATCTCCGAGAAGGACAAAAGAACAAGTAGAGCCTCCCTTTCAACAAGTGGCGTTCCTATCATCATGACTCGTTTGCCGAGAGGCAACTTCGTTTCCATCTCTTGTCTTCTCCTTCTTTCTTCCGACCCAATCCGTGGCAGCTGATATTTTCCCTCTTCCTCGTGAGTTGGCCATCGAGCATCTGGGATGAATAGTTGAGGAACACTGCTAGCATTCGTGGGAGACTGGGTGTCGCAGTCTTTCGATCTGTCACCGAGTACAGCCAGGCGGTGATCGAAAGAAGCGTGTGATGTTGCGGCATCTTTATACGAGATGCTTGCGCAGCCGCAGAACTAATGGGTTGTTCAAGACTTGTACGCCGTACCATTAGTGCTGGCGAGGTTTTGCTTGAACACTTCTGGGTCGCGAACTGGGTCAAAGTAAGGGTGTGCTTGAGCCTCCTTGGCAGTAAGGCGTTCCTGTGTTTATGTTAGCATTCATGACATCAAATGGTGTCTAGTGGATGCCACAAACCTGGTGGTCATAACGCAACAGCTTGTCGAGGAAATCGATGGCTTCGTTAGAGACAAAACGCTGGTTCTCGGAGGTAACAAAGCTGTGCCAGGGCTTCTTCTGGAAGCGGCCCAAAATGTCGTCGTACTGCGCATCTAATTCGATTTCGTACTTGTCAAGATAGTCGAAGAGCTCATCAGTACCGAGAACTTTGGCGATTTTGACTAGCTGATCCGTATTGCTTTGGCCATGGAAAAATGGTTCTTTGCGGAAAATCATGGACGCAAACATTGCACCCAGACTCCACATGTCCAGACTGTAATCGTACTCTTGAAAATCAACGAGCAGCTCAGGGCCCTTGAAGTATCTAGAAGCAACACGGACGTTGTATTCGGTTGCAGTGTGGTAGAACTCGGCCAATCCCCAGTCAATGAGTCGAAGCTGGAAGGTTCATATCGTTAGCAAAAGTCAATGTGGCAATGGATGCTGCTTTGCTTACCTTTCTGTTCTCATGGTCGATCATAACGTTGTGAGGCTTGACATCACGATGCATGATTCCTTTGCTGTGACAGAAGTCCAGAGCCTTGAGAAGCTCAAGAATGTAGAATCGCACGTCAAGGTCGTTGAACTTGGGATACAAGCTGCGGAAGTCTGTGTTGTTGACGTGCTCGAAGATGAGGGATGGCGTTTTGCTCTGTGATGGGAGGTCTCTTGTCAGTATTTCTGCCTTGATACAATTTTTTCCAGTGCCTCTGGGCGCAAGTGAGGTTCTTACCTGGCTATCTCTGACGACGTCGAGAAGGGCAACGACATTGGGGCCACCAGCAAGGTTTTGCAAAATCTTGATCTCTCGCTTAATCTTCTTCTTCTTAACAGGTTTGAGGACCTTGATGACGCATTTCTGATAATTGACGACGTTGATGCCTTCAAAGACTTCGGAATATTTGCCTCGTCCTGCAAACAATGAGTTAGTTTCCCGGGGCTGAGGCTAATTTTTTGAGGTTTCGTTCGACGCAGAGCGCATTCCGGAAGGGTACGATGGGGGGAAGAGACGAACCGATTTTGCGCACGACCTCGTAGTTTTCCAAGACACCCCAGCCTATGGAGAAAACAGCGGTTAGTAAATTGAAGTGTCCAATGCTCCGCTGCGACAGCTCTAGTTGGCGTGGCCGGATGCAACAGAGGTCAAAAACTCACTGATGTTAACACTATCGTAGTCCCAGTAACTGCGGGGCATGTTCTGGTTGACGTCTGCATAGACGCGCGCCATTTTGAAGAGAGGGCGGTCGGCCGCGTGACGACAGGGCTATGAATATTGTAGCGAAGGAAGGACTATGTTGTCGCGAAGCGTACCGCGCAACGAGTTGGGTGGCCGACACGGCTTTGGTGGGATGAGAAGGGAAGTGGTGATGGCGGAGGGAAAGTGTGGGTTGAATGCGGATGGAGTCAGGCAGGTTGTGGTGCTGGTGGTGCTTGTGCTGGTGGTGGAGGCGCTCCCAACGCCTCAGCGCTGGGGTGTACTCCAAACCCCTCTGTTGTGCGCTGCGACGCTCTGCTAGGCGCTAACAATATTGTGCTGTGCGCCTGAGTTCAGCACTGCATTTCCAGAGCACCGCCGCCGAACTGGGACATGGAATGAATGCATGGGCATGTTGACCCGCCCGCCACAGCCGCCGCCTGTATACAGATTAGGGTGAGTGCTCGCAGTGCCAGCTGAGTGATGGTGACATAGAGGCATGATTCACAGCGCATAATAAGATACTCAAGAATCACCGCAAGTGATGATCACTCAATCATAGTGTAGTTTTTGTTTTTATCTGATATTTACAACTGTCATTATTCATCTCATTCATTGACAACCCAAATCGCCAACGCCACAAAGTCCTTGTCCCTCTCCATCGTCAATAATCTGATACAGCAGTCAGTAACAACTCAACAGCCAGCATGTTCAATTTCAATGGATGGTGCTGCCCAATCTCAGAGAGAAGATTATTTATCTCGTCATACAGCGTTGCAAAGACACATCCCCTCAGCTCAGAAAGAGCCGTGGATCCTCTGCGTCCCAACTACATTCAGACTAAGGATGACGATACAAGGGTTTTCATCATGGTGAGGCATAGAAGCGCAGATAAATGCAGCGGTGATGACTTACCTGTGTAAAATCATGCCAAACAGATTTTGCGATACGTCGATCAGGTCTTTGGATTGTCGAGCCTTCATTAATCGTAGTCCAAAGAGTCGAGCCCCGTTTCAACCACATCCCAGGTTCGCTTCCGCAGGTCGGGCTTAGGTTCGCGTCTGGGCTGTTTATTGGGCTTATTTTTCTTGCGATTTCGTGTACTAGATGCGAGCGGTTTGCCATAGTGCGGTTTAGGAGAGCCTGAGGGCCCAGCCGCTTGGTTGTCGTCGCTTTTATTCGATTTTGCAGCCTTTTCTTTCGCGCGTGCCAGCTCTCGCAGTTCAGAATGCCGGAAGATCTCAATCTGCTCGTCCGTCAAAGTTCGCTTCATGCCATCTTCATAGTAGCCGAGTTCATCTTCCTCCCAGGACCCGTCGTCTTGATTATCATTCGCTAGGCCAGTGCCGGTGGCCGCCAAGTTCATGAATCCATCCCCAAAAATTGAGGTAGCACCTTCCCCAAAGTGGCTTTGATGAAATGCAGTCAGCTCATCCTAAATAAGTTAGTTATCATTGTCCAAAAGCATTGGGCGTTAGATTCCTCACCAGAGAAATATTTGGGACTCCGGATTTCTGAATCACGGAGTGCTTTGTTTCAATAGGCACCATGTTGCCATGGTATGAACGAAGAAAACATGGGCAATCTGAGAGGCAGGGTTGAAATGAGCCTGTGTTTATGCCCCACATCATAGCCACCTCGTTGGCTGGCATCATTGCGGCCAGGCAACACACCGACAGCTCAACCAGCCCCAAATCTGCTTGCGAAAGAGAACTGATGCGCGTTCTGTCCAATTTGAAACCTCTTTTTCTGCTGCGTTGAGGGAGGGAGGGGTGTCGATATTGTATTCCGCGGCGAAGAGACAGCATCAGTTAGAGCGAAGCAAGGCCAACGCACTTTCAAAGGCGCGTACGACTTCGACATCTAGAAATTGTTAAAATCAAAAAGGAATATCGCAATCTCCGAATAAAATCTGACTCACAATGCTGTTGTTTATGCTCTAGCTTTTCTTCGGACAAGTTGACAAATCGTTGGCGCGTTTGGAGGCGCTTGATTGCTCGCTCATCGTCGTGCTGGGAAGCGGCAGAAGCCCAAACCGCAAAGTACTACTACATTAGGGGACGCTGGTCTGGCCATAAACATCAGGTGTGACACATTCTTACCTTGGACAAAGACTCAGCTTCTTTCAGAATATTTCGCTCTTGTTCGTTTGCCTCAAGTAGCGCCTGCTCGTATCTGGCTTCAAAGTCCTCCCAATCAAATCGCTCCAGAATGCTTGGTCCTTCGTGGAAGCTGGCATCTATGCTATTTGATGCATTTACAATACTGGAGAGTTCCGACGCCTTTGGCGATGCTTGACCTTGTTCAATATTAGGAGCAGGAGGGTTGCAGGGCGAGTCGTCGACTTCCATCGCTCCGTCACGGGCGTCTGTGGGAATAGTCGACATGATCGCAATGGAGGCAGAGTACCAATAGAATAAATAAAAAGCAGAAATTGCAAACTGTCACTGAATCGCCGAAAAACCGAAAGTGCTGCCCCGTTCACAAACAAGACAAATAATGGTCGATGTACCGGTAGCAAAACGCCAATCGAAGCGACTTGCAGCGAAAGGTTCTCAGGGAGATACGCGCCAGAACAATCAATTGTTAGTGGCGCGTCTGGCAGCACAGCGACCGCCTGGCCTCACACCCCCACCACCTTTCAGGGTCCAGCACCACTGAAACCGAGAGCCTGCTCCACCGCTTTCAGCCCACGGTTGCACGTCATAGGGTAGGCGGCAACCATTCGGCGCGCGTGACAACTATCATCTGAGCCTTTGACATAATATCTTTGTTCTCTTCAAAGCACAAAGCTCATCATCTCTTCCATCGAATCGAAGTCACTCTTGGTCCTTTATTCCTATTTGGAAAATATCATCTGGCAAAATGGGAGCTCGCATCTAGCCAGCGTCGTCATGGAATGTTATATATGTAGCCGCGAGCATGATGCTCAGCGGATTCCTTTTCTCTGCTCTGTCGACGCTCGCAACCGTCTGTACGAAGGACGCATGAGCAACCTACAGCTCATCCTCGAGAATGAAGACCTGAAGGCTCAGGTCAGTGGTGTAACAGACGCTGCAACTCCGGATAGTGCCGACGCGGCATCTGCTCAGCAACAGCAAGTGGCGATCGACACAGATCACATTCTTGCAGCTGCTGACAAGCTGCGCGCTGATATCAAAGCAGCTAAAGATGAAATTCAGTCGAGAAAATCATATTTGTCAAAACGAAGGTCTGACCTTGCTTCAATATCGTCTGGCCTGTCGGAGCGAAGGTCACGACAGCAGCAAGAGGTTGAGAAGTCAGCTCAGGCTCTTAATGTCCGCTGGGCAAGGAGCGCCGAGGATATGGCTGGGACGAGAGCCTTCCTCTGCAAAGAAGCTGCGAGATTGTATGGGCTGAAGCGAACCAGGAAAGGAAGCGGTGGTCGCTATGAGTATCAACTCGGAAAGCTACCCATTGTTGATCTTGGCAATATGGATTGTGAGTTACGGTCATTATTCTCATGGTGGTGTCCGAGCTAACCATTTAGCAGCATTATCTCCTGAGGTCATATCAACTTCTCTTTCGCACATGGCGCATATTGTAGTTCTGGTTGCTCACTACTTAGCTATCCGTCTACCTGCTGAGATTACATTGCCTCATCGAGACTACCCTCGGCCAACCATCTTCAACTTAGCCACGTCGTATCAACACGATGATGCACACTTTCCCACATCGCTTAGCTCCAGTACAGGATTTTCGGAGCCACGAATCACCGACTTCCAGCAAGCACCGCGTCCACGACCACTCTTTATCGACAAGCCATTGCCGCGCCTAGCAAGGGAGGACCCGTCCGCGCATTCATTCTTTTTAGAAGGCGTTACATTATTGACCTACGACGTGGCTTGGCTATGTTGCTCCCAAGGCACATTTTCTGGAGACAAGGGGTCTCTTGAGGACATTTGCAATATGGGAAAGAACATGTATAATTTGCTCATCAGCCCCCCGCTACATGGCCCGACAAATATGCCGCCACATATCTTGGAGCATGGAAGTCGAGACAACAAACCAGAAAGCTGGATTGGACGCTATTCGCACGGGACGATGTATTACTCCCTGGCTGGCGCCGACGGTACGGAGCTTATCAAATCGTTCAAGCTTCCGAGCCCGATGAAGCTGGCCGACAAGTTGAAGAAGAAACTCATTGGTGATGCTCCCGTAACTGATTGGGAGGTTTTAGACACGGATGCTTGGAAGGTCGATGAATGTACTGCAGCTGGTGCGCAGGGTACTAAGGAAGCTATAAACTCAACTCCACGCAATGACTCGAAGGGGTGGATGAAGGTAAAGAGTCGCTAATCGCCACCCTGTATATATGAGAATAAATGCTTGATAAAGTCCGTGTAATACGTACTCTCTAACTATCCACCATCACTTCTCCATGGCGATTTCCAGCATACGTACTGTGATAAGCAGTTTTCTTTCCACCTGCGTAGCGCAAAGTGTCTGTGCTGTGCCTGTCACATTGAGCTGCTCTGTCTTGTTTCACTGACTTAGAATTAGATTCCAATTGTCTTTTACCACTTGGTCTCTCAAGTCTTTCTTGCTTCTTTGCCTACGATCTTTATTATTCAATACTTTGAACGCCTAGTGTGTTGACCTACCGCCGAGTCTCTCTTCTCCCATATACGTTCTCCATTAATCCATTCCAATTTGATCGTGGGTCGTACACTGGAGACGGCATTTCTTCTACTATAGGGATCAGAGCGCGATAGGCAAGCCATTTTTCATATGCCTTTTTGCGCCGCGACATTTCGTACAAATCGTAATCGGGGGGCTGTTCAAACGGAATTCCGTGGTGTTTCCTTCGGCTTAGTGCCTCTTCCTCTTCCTCTTCCTCTTCCTCTTCCTCTTCCTCTTCCTCTTCCTCTTCCTCTTCCTCTTCCTCTTCCTCTTCCTCTTCCTCTTCCTCTTCCTCTTCCTCTTCCTCTTCCTCTTCCTCTTCCTCTTCCTCTTCCTCTTCCTCTTCCTCTTCTTCATCATCCTCTTCTTCATCATATTCTTCTTCATCATATTCTTCTTCGTCATCGTTTTCATCATATTCTTCTTCTTCGTTTTCATCGTAATAGTAATAGTAACCTCCATCTTCGCTATCACTCTCCACCCTCTCATGGTCTTCCTCATTAGAAACAATTGGGATATCTTCAAGCCATTCGCGAAGCATACTCTCCCATTCCGGCGTTCCAGACATGGTACATTCTCTGTAGGGATCAATGCTAGCCAGGTATTCGTCCCATTCAGGCGTTCCCACCATTATGTGCTCGTCAGAAGTCGCAACACCAACGTAGACCTCTTCCCATTGACTTATGTCCTGCATGATGTATTCAATACAAGTTATAATATCAATCATGACAACATCATCCTTTTCAGGCTCGGGCGCTTCGTCCATTACGATGTCCCGTGATAGCAGAGTGTGGCAATGGGAGCAGAATTCTTCTGTTGTATCATCATGGTGTCGGAGGAGAACTTTCCGAATTGGAATTTCTCCTCGGAGGGCGATGGGGCCAAAAGGGATGAAAGTATTCTGCATAGACGCGGTATTAACAACTAGACAAGATTTATTAGCTCGCTTCCCTCGAAGTCGTAAAGCGAAGACCTTCTGGGGGAAAGCCATATGGGACTTGACTCTTGCATTGGGCCTGGTTCTCTTTCTGGGTGGGAGAGAGGGAACGGGGCGCCTCAAGTCAATATGCTTTGGCTTTTTGCCAAAGTTCCAAGATCGGAGCAAAGAATCATCTATCTTCAAAGGCATTGACTGAGGAATTTGGTACTGAATCGGAAAAGAACACGCCTTACCATTTGCAGAAGCAATAGTTTCGGGAGTCCTCGCTGACGCCGAAGCACTAGCAGCAGCCTCTGGCTGCACAGCACCATCTTCTGAAGGCTTGAGGGGCATTATTGAAGATTCCTGAAAATCTTCAGCCTGAGAGTCTTCGCTTGAGCTGTCGTCCAATCGCACATTAATCCAAGGATACAGCTCATGTTCCAACGGTGTGAGCTCTTCATCCGCTTCGCTGTCAGTTTCATAAATGTCATAGCTTGGACATACCGTTCTGATCGTTGCATTTTGTACCAGTGTGTCGCAAGTAAATCTGACCTCAAGTTCGGGATAATCAACTTTTGTCCATCCAGCAATATCAACATCAGTGACGTCTTCAGTGTTGTGCGGTTCTTCAATATCTTGTCTCGGCTGATGTTGGCCCAGGGCATCGGCAATATGCCTTTGGAAGTAGCTTTGATCCGAAATCGGGATTAGCCTGGTAATTTCCGTCTTGCATGTCCTGTTGTGTGTTAAATATTCTCGTTCATCACCAACCTGTGCAAGCGTGGTGGTAAATGCTGAAGAACTGTTAGAGTCAAGGGAGTATGTTCCATAGGTGCCCGATATACCTCCACGTTCAATTTCTGTCATCTCATCTGTTGGGGCTGGTGGCGGCGATTGTTGATGAGTATTTCTAGCTCGAGCGGCTTCTTGGAATCGAATGACGGCCAATACATCTCGTAGCAGAGCTGTTATCAATGATTTCTCTTCTGAATCCCAGCGCTCTTGCCAATATCTCACTGTGAAGGCCAAATCAGCTTCTTCCGTACCACCCAAACCCAGGGAGATCAAGTTGGATAGCGTACTAATCCAGAATAGCATATGAGTGAAAGTGTTTCTCACAGCCAATAGGCAAGCGGACATAATAAGGGGGAGGCATCCTTCAAATTCTCCATGTAGAAACTCGTGTAAGGACAAGAACAGATTGCAAAGACGGTAGAGTATCCCTCTCATGAAGTTGCCGGCAAGTGGCATGTTGGTACAGTATTATATTTCGTTTGTGTCGAGATTTTGAGGTGTCCCTTTTACTTAGGGTATGTCGGAATGCGATGTTAACTTAATTGGGGACTGCAAGTTCATAATGACTGGAATTATCAACAGGTGGCCAGTCTCGAGTTTATTGTCATTTGTGAACGCTGAGTGAATGATGGTGTTATGGGTGAATGGCGATTCTACAAGGTAGTGAACAGCCCATTGTCTACACTAAGACTGTGATAGAACATCAGTACTGTAACAAAGCAGAAGTCTGGGGTAATTCACTTTGTGCCCCACGCAAAAAGAAAAAGGCGTAGCCAAGTCAAGATAGCGGCGGCAAACACAAACAAAGGCATTGTATTGAGAACAGCAAAATACAGTGGTATTAAACAAAGCAGTGCTCTATAACGTAAACACCAATCGACGTGGCTTCATCCACAACTCCAAAAACTCCTTGCAACTAGGGACCGGTGCAGTCCTGTAACATGTAATTCATTATTCATCATCCGTCTGAAACACCAAAATCCAAGCTCTACTTTCGACCTCGGGCAATCAATTTCTCATAGAGTTCCATAAAGGCAGTGCACCAATCCTCTTTAGCGTTGGCAACGCTGTTGCCCAGGCGGGTAGCGACAAAGTCTGCAATTTTCTTCGTGTTGAAGTGTTCGCCATATAAAACCGAAGCGCTGCAATCTATAGATATATCCACTCCGCCTTTGCCGTCGCGGCTCTGCAGGCCAAGAACAACGTCGACTCGCGTTTGTAGTGGGATGAGAAGCATTGTGGTTTTGATATCAATGCTAGAGTCCGAGGTTTTGTGCACAGAGGTTTGGAATGTTGTGTTGACTTTGCTAATTTGAGATGAAACTCTCATTGCTCCGTCCCAGGCAACCTGAACGATTCTCAAGACGTTGCGAGCATCGCCTTGTTCTGCTGGTAGGGCTCGAACACAGTCCCGAATGCCCTGGAGAAAGAACTCCTTCTCAGTCGACTTTGGTGAAGGGCTTTTGTCCTGGCTATCAGCAATGTACCACAAGTCAATTTGAGAGCTGCGTGTGCCTGCTTTGAAAGAGGCAGCGTCCAAAACCAGTTCAATTTCTCTCCTGTAGGCCATCGAGATGGTACCTCCCGAAACCCCAGTGATAGCCCAACCATGTTCCTTTTCAATTGCATCGACACGATCCTTGAGATTGTTGACTTCTACGCTGTTCCAGCCACGGCAGTCCTCCCTGATCTTTTCTGACTGAGCGATATCGGCAAGGCAGTTGGACTTCTTCACAGCAAGACCGTCCGCTTCTGTCTCGGCGCTTTGAAAATCTTCTCGGAGAGCCTGAATTTGGCGTTTTTTCTCTTCAATGTCGTGGTCCAAGTCTACAAGCAGGTCTCGAGTATTCTGCAGTTCCTGAGGATCACAGTCTGCGATCTCTTGCGCTGCCTCTTTCAGGTTGAGACGTTCTTCATCCAACAAGTCGTGCTCCGATATAAGATCTGGAAGTACACTTGACAAAAGAGCCTGTTGCTCCTGAAGTATCAAATAATCGCTATCCATGTCATCGGATATTTTGAAAAGTCCCTCTCTCAAGCCTTCTTGGAGCTTCATTCTCCATTCGTACCACATTGCTTTGCTCAACAAACGTGCGTGAGTTTTGACATTTTTGAATTGGTTGTCCATGAGGGCTTTGACGTCGGCGGAGGCGGTCATATACTCTTTAAACAAGGGCGGGTTGTCTTCAAATGTGTCTTCTTCGATCTCTTTGACCATGCGACGGCCTTCAGCAATGTATTTCTTTAGCTCGCGACACGAGTGCTGATAGAGTTCAAGCTTTGGAACAGTACATGCGCTCGCGACAACACACGCCTCTAACGACATGTCATCGGTCCCATCCGCACCATGGCCGCTTTGCAGAGTAGGAGGCGCCACTGTGTGTCGACGTTTCGTTGTGTTCAGTTCCATGAACCGAATCGAAGTCATGTCCAAAAAGTCCTGCAAATGTATCTGATCGCTTTCAAGACCGGTGAATGACGGCTCTTCATGAATATTGACATTGTGAATGGTGTGGTTGGGCTTAATATCGAAAGCACGGCTTTGCTTCCGTGGTGAAGTGACTGGCTCCGCTCTTCTTTGTGGTGATCGGCTAGGTGTCAAAGCTGGGCTGCTTGGGAGAAGATTCAATCGTGTTAGTCTCCCAGTGATATCGGCCTTGGGCATCTGCAGCTTCACATTCTTGACGGGGCTGCTTTGGTGGCCCTTCAGTCGCTTGATGCCGTCGTTTTCTTCAGCCTCCTCTTCATCGTCGTCCAGCTCCATCGGGCGCTTGCCTAGGACGCCTTTTGCGCTACCAACGTGGAGGCTTTTTCGCCCCTTGAGTGGTTTCTTATTTGGACTGAGGCTATCAATCATGTCTCTAAGATAGCCGGTTGCGTCGCGGTCGTCTTGAGATCGTTGTTTCTGGGGAGTGGATGAGTCTGCTTGTTCTTGCTCAATCTCTTTAGCCATAGCTTGCGGGTCATCAAAGACAACCACACGCTTTCCAGGAACAAATTTGGATGCAGAATCACCAATAGAGATGCGTCGGTCAATGATCTCAGCTACTAGTGGCGAACCAAGTCCATCTCTGTCAACTCCGAGGCCAGAGAGTCTGCGTTGCGGCGTGCGACTATTCAAGGAGATCCTGTGAGATTGACTGACTAAAGAAGCAGGTGTGCTGTGTGGTGGTTGTTTTGCGGGCGATCTGCTTTGAGACTTGGGAGTGTTGCTATCTTTGAGTGCAGCTACACCTAGACTACGGCTCTTGCGTTTGCCGAGACTATCCGTCGAGGCAAGCTGTGGAGTTGACGGCTTCTCGGGAGACGGAGTTCTAGAAGCTGGTTTAGATACAGACTGCATTTCAGCACCAACACTCCGTCGCGTCGGTTTGCCTCTGAATGGCAGCAGTCCTGGGCTAGACAGAGCGGGTGACACTGGTGCAGTCTTGGATCGGGAACTCCGACGTTTCGGTGATACGCCTGCAATGGCCTTGAAGATGGCAGCCTTTGGGCTGTTTGGCTTGTTGACCTCTTCTTGCATGATGCTCTTCCGGAGACTTCGAGGGCTTTTTTCGGCACCAATGATACGACCAATAGCGGCGGTCATGTCCATACCGATGGTAATGTCATCTCGGGTGGGCTCGCTTGGTTCTGTTGATGGCAAGATGCGCCCGATACTAGTGGTGATATCCATGGTGCTTTCGGAATTAGATATTTGATCTAATGTCTGTCGCCTCGGTTGAACGCTTTTTCTCTTTTGTTGCGATAATACTCCACCCAGTACTGTGGTCAACTCCATTGACATCTCTTCATGGTCAGCGCAGTCGTCATCATCATCCTCAACCGCGGCATGGTGAATTCCTCCAATTGCAGTAGTCAATTCCATAGTCGCATCGCCTTGTTCAGACTCGGCATCAGGACTTGAGGTGTCAGCGCATTGCTGCGAAAGAATACCCCCAAATGCTTTGGTGACGTCCATGGACATATCTTCATCATCAGCGCTATTACCGCCTTGATTGATGATTCTTCCCATGGCGCTAGTCATATCCATGTCCATTTCCATATCCATTTCGGTGCCTTCGTTATTTCCGTGGTCTGTCTCATCCTCCTGCGGTTGCGCCTGCAGCCCTCTCTTAATCCAACCAAACGAAGGGATGACTTCCTCTCCATCATTTGAACCGTCGCTATGTTCACTTTCCAGTCTCTGTGTGCTAGCTCGTTGTGCTGCAATTCGCAGGGCCTCGTCCAAAGTGGAGGAGTCGTTATCTGAGGCATCGGATTGCATAGATCCAGTAGTTGTGCCAGTAACATCTTCAACAGTCATCATCGTGCCGTCTTCCATATCGCTGCTTGACGCGTCGTCTTCTTCCTCCTCCCCGATTTCCTCTTCAACAGCATCAGGCGGTTCTGAGTCGTCACTATAAAGGATAGAGGTAGTATCATCCTCGCTTTGATAAGGCTGAGGTCGGGGTGTCGAAGGGCCATAACCCGAAGTGTGCGATTGTACCGTAGATTCATATCCAGTATTAGTCGACGCTCGTCGAGATGCTTCGGTCGATGTCGTCGAATCTTGTATATACTCAATCTCATGGAACGTGTGTAATGTTGCTTCTGCGGCGAACGAGACTCTGCGGTTCGCTAAAGATTTGCGACGCGCCTCACGGGCAGCCGCCTGTTGCTCCTCCTCGGATCGAACAGCAATTTTTGATATTGTAGGCTCATCTCCAAAACTAGGCGTTGATCTATCTCTGCTAACCAGTGAATTTTCGGAATCTTGGCTCTTTCGTGTTGTGAGTTCAGGCAGGACAGAGACTCGTGGTTTGAGAATCGATCGAGGCGCAGCAAGAGACTAACTTTTGTCAGTAAAATTCGTGATAAAAATGACATCTTTCTTACAGCGCGCCTGTTCCCCGATGACTGTCTGAGAGCATCCAAACCTCCAGGTCCTAAGCTTTTGCTCCGGGACTTATTGCGACCAATCTGCCGTGAGCTAGCGGACAAGTCGATAGTTGCGTTTTCTTTGTCCATGTTCTTTTGTAAATCGTAGTGCGCGCTTATGGATTGTCGCATACGCCTTGCAGATGGCACTGTGGCATCGCCGTCGAACGCCATTGCAAATGATGCTTCGCTGAGTTGAGAATGACCAGCCGTCGCGCCAACGATATTAATGAGCCCGCGATACCGTGTTTTGTTTACTTTCTGCGGGAACGCACCATCGGCCCCACCCTCCGTCAAGCTCCACCGAAGGCGTCCATGGTGCTTGCATATAGTCACGTGTTCGTTAACCGCAGCACACAAATTTTAGCAGCAAAAACATAGCCCTAAAAAAAAGTGGTGCAAAAAATTGGTGCGCCGTGCCCTACATCTCCATCTGTGCAAACTTGCCGACCTGTTCCACGCATCACTTTGAACGTCCCTGCAAACGACAGATTTTCAAGATGTAAGCCGCCAAAGGACACGATATTGTTGACGGAAGTTGAGATGCTAATTAATTAGGGCGACCGAGTTGACAGTCCAGTCTGAGCGCGCTTTCCAGAAGCAGCCTCACATCTTCCAGAACTCCAAGGTCAAGGCCAGAAGCGCCCGCCCTGGAAAGAACGGTCGACGATGGTACAAGGATGTTGGTCTGGGATTCCGTACCCCCAAGACCGCTATTGAGGGAAGCTACATCGGTATGTGCGAAACGAGCAACGAGCGACATCGAATTCGACGAGCATAAGACATATCGGCATTTGGAGGATGAACCAAGGGGTTGTTGAGATGATGCCGCATGCCGTCGAACGAAAGAATTCGAAGCGAACAACGAGATTAACAGAGAAGCGTAATACTGACAATTCGAATAGACAAGAAGTGCCCCTTCACTGGTCTCGTCTCCATCCGTGGTCGTATCTTGACCGGCACCGTCGTTTCCACCAAGATGCACCGTACCCTGATTATCCGCCGCGAGTACCTTCACTTCATCCCCAAGTACTCCCGTTACGAGAAGCGCCACAAGAACCTCGCCGCCCACGTCTCTCCCGCTTTCCGTGTTGAGGAGGGTGACCAGGTTACCGTTGGTCAGTGCAGACCACTGAGCAAGACTGTAAGTATATATGAATGCTGGTGTGCAGGAATATTTTTCTGACTCTAGAGCAGGTCCGTTTCAACGTTTTGCGTGTCTTGCCCCGTACCGGCAAGGCTATTAAGAAGTTCAGCAAGTTCTAATTGGGCTTTGGCATTTTTGGGCGTGATAAAACAGGGGAAGGTCCCTGGGTTGGGCACTGGATTACGTTATGATTGTGTAGATTCAATCGAATGACAATTACCACCATCTTTCGACACGAGTTTGGAGAGCATTGGTTTCGCCAAGTGACATGTCATGTCACGTCAAAGGCTGTGGGACGAGCACGGAACTGAGGCATTGTACCAGTGCTCAGTCGGGCCGCTTGTTATGAATTTCAAATAACGTGATGCTATATATTTGAAGTCGTAGTTTTATAATTGTAAACCGATTTGTTGCACGTACTAATCTTGTGGTGTAGTTAGGTATGAAGAGTAAAATAAAAACAAATACAGTGTGTGATACAGTGCGTCGCACTAGACGATATCTTCTCCATCAGAAGCTTCTTGCTCAACAAATCCAACCAAAGCAACAACCATGGGCTGGCTACCTTCATTTCTGGGTGGCGAAAAATCCAATGACCCATTGACGAAACTTGACCCTAAGCTCCGAGAATTCCTCGAAAAGGAATCGCCCGTCAAATATTCAAAGAAGGAAGAAGCAACCCCATCAACCCCTGCGCAACCCGAATCTGCGCCAGCTCCAGCCGACAAGTCCACGGTACCATCAGCGAGTTTATATCAAGATGGAAGATATGCACACCTTTGGAAGAACTATAAGCCCTTGGCTCAAGTTGAAGAGGAGGGCTCGTCCGACCACGACAAGCTCATGAATGTTCTGGACGGATACAAAGAGCGCAAGGCTGCTATCAGCAAGGCGGCCATGGAAAACTGTGCACTGCAGCAAGAAGAATGGATCAATTGCATGAAACACGGCAGTTGGTCGGATCAACTCCAAATGTGTCGCCATCAAGTGCGGCGGTATGAGCGCTGCTACACGATGCAATCAGTGAGTTTTTGTCGTTTCTACGCAGTGTCCAACGCTAACCATGGCAGCGATTTCTCAAAGTGCTTGGCTACGGAGCTGAACTCGGACGAGCCCCCCAAGTCGAAGAAGATATCCAGATGCATGCAGACACACTGTTTCAGCGCATGTTGCAGCATGAAATGGCAGTTGAGAAGGCGAAGGAGGACGGCACTCCCATTCCCGTTTTCGAGTCTGTTATCCCCAAGCCAAAGGGAGAAATTGTACGACCCAACGAAGAATTGGAAAAGCAATGGAAGGACAAATTGGACAAGCTTCCTGAAGACGAGCGCGCAGCGGAAGAGGCGGCACTGCGTGCTGATTTACAAATCAAGTCGGACGTTGCAAAGAATGTCAAGTCAATCTGGGATTCGAAAAAGGAGGAACGCGAAACAAGACAGGCGTCAGGACAAGGCACTTTTGGAGACACCATTACATCATTATTTGGAGGCAAGAAATGAGCATTGTATACTAAGATACCCTAATTCACTGTATAAGACGTTGCATCTGTCATGGTTCCAGTGACGAAAACAGCAGACTAGTCGTTCTACTTTTGCATTGCCTGTAATGTAAAACAATGATCTTATTCCTGTAAGTACTGCTGCACTCATGGTAGCCGTTGCATAAGTAGTCATCCGCCATCACAAGCGTCGCATTTGGAAAAGGCCGCGAAGAAATATTGGCTAATGCACGCAATTATCTCAATACCTGTCAAAGAATTTATTTATTCAGCTCTTGTTTTTTCCCATTTCCCCAGGTTATGAAAACTGGCAATTTCTAACTGTTCTCCATCTGGCAGCCTGTCAAAGTAACATATTTAAAAATAATCCAACCACATTCAACAAGCACTCAAGCTTCCACGCTGTGTTGATAACAACACAGATTGGTTCCGTGGTTTAGTTGGTTAGAACGTTTCGTTAACAAGGGTAATTCATCCGAGTCTTCACCCGAAAAGGTCCCCGGTTCGAGCCCGGGCGGAATCACATTTTTGCCATTTTGGTGGAATTAGTTATGGATGCAGGGTATTTTTTGCGCCAGCATTTAGACAGAGACGAAGCCATGCTCAAGTAATTGGGAAATTGAAAGCGCCTGTTGGCCGCAATTGGTATCTTTTGCCGTCCTGCATTTGCTTTTTGATAATCAATCACTCCTTTTGGTCGAGCTTCGATGTGAGCCTGTTTAGAGTAAGTGGTGGTGGCTACAAATTGGTGGAGGCACAGCGTACCCTGTAGTTAGTTCGTCTTCATTTTTGCATTGGGTGGCAGAGACCTATACGTTACTGTTTAGAGACGTATGTGGTAGTTATCAAATACAGTTCCATCGTTCGAGTATGGTTTTACAGGTATTCATATTCGTATTACACTTGGTGATTTGGGATACCTATTGCAATCGGAGGCAAGTAACATAGCTGGAGTATAATACAAAGGCTATCTAACATGCCCTTCAGAGACATGACAGTGTAGACTCTCAAAAGAAAAGGAAAAAAAGGCCATATTCACTTCAAATAGATAGAAGATCATATCACCGCATTGCGAATATTTTATACTTATTAATTATTTTACCTTTGCTCATCAGATGCATAATGCTGTCACTGCCGATAAGATCCCTACAGCCAGGCGGGAGAATTTTTTGCCACCCACCACCGCCAAAAAAAAATCCAGCTCTGGTTCTAGCTCCAGCAACCCACTAATACTCCAGGCCTGGCTTTGGGAATTTTCATGAAGTTGTAAGAGCAGAACACCGCCAAAATGAATATTGCTCGGCCGGTGCGCTCGACCGTCGACTCGGTCGAGTTCACTTTCCTGACGCCGCAGGAGATTCGGGCCATTTCTGTTAAACAAATCGAAAACGACAGCACTTTCGACAGCCTTCTCAACCCTGTTCCTGGTGGTCTTTACGACCCTGCTCTCGGATCATGGGGTGATGCACCGTGAGCATCACACTACACTTCGTAAGCCTTTTGTGACACAATTGCTGACTATTCGATAGCTGTTCCACCTGTCACTTGAACCAAGCCAATTGTCCCGGACATCCTGGTCACATCCAGCTTCCCGTACCAGTCTACCATCCCATCTTCATTGACCAAGCTTATCGCCTTCTCCGCGCCGCTTGTGTATACTGCAAGGGTTTCCGACTCTCCGCGAAAGACCTACACCTGTATATTTGCAAATTGCGTCTCATTCAGCATGGCTTCTTGCAAGAGGCACACATCGTCGGCTCCATCGGCGACTCCACGCTCAACGACGAAGTCGAAGACATTGAAGACAGCGAGGCCGAAGAGGAACACAACTCCATGGATGTCGTCATTCGGAAGCGAGAAAAATATGTCAAGTCGTGTCTCAGCAGCCAAAAGCTGAGCAGAGCCGACGCCAAAAAAGGCAAGCATGAAGGCCCTAGCGCGATGCGACAAGAGGTCATCAAGGAGTTTCTCACAGACATCACAAAAAAGCGTGAATGTGCTAGCTGTGGCGGCATCTCACCAGCCTATCGCAAAGAGCGCTGCGTCAAAATATTCGAAAAGCCCCTCTCCGACAAGGAAAAGGCGAAAATGGCACAAAGAAGCTTCAAGCGCCAAGATGCTATGGCACGAGTCCATACCTCACAAAAGAAGCATAGGCTGGAACCTACAGATGAGATCCAAGCCGAAGTTGAAGAACAATCAAGTGCAGATGAAATGGATATTGACCAGGATAATGCCACGCTCGACACAACAGCGGAGTTTGCATCGACACAAAGATACATTAGTGCCATGGAAGTGAGAGCTCGACTGGCTGAACTCTTCAGAAAAGAGCAAGATCTGTTGTCTCTGTTGTATGACGCCAAACCCGCCACGAAGAAAACGCCCAAGGTCACTCCAGATATGTTCTTTGCCACCCTGGTACTGGTGCCTCCCAACCGATACCGACCAGAAGCGCGCATGGGAGACTCTCAAGTGTCTGAAGCTGAGCAAAACTCTCTCTACAAGTCTATGCTACGAGGCTGCAACAAGATTGCGCAGCTGCACAAGGCATTGGTGGCTGGCAATGCAGACATCACGCAATTGCATCTTGCCTGCACGGAACTCCAAGAATTCTACAACTCTCTCATCGACCGAAACCACAACCCTGTTCAAGGCGCAGCCGCAAAGCGCAACGAAGAAGGCATCAAGCAAAAGCTGGAGAAGAAGGAAGGTCTTTTCCGAAAGAACATGATGGGTAAGCGTGTCAACTACGCTGCCAGAAGTGTCATTTCGCCCGATCCGTATATCGAGACCAACGAGATTGGTGTCCCTCCCGTCTTCGCAACGAAACTCACATACCCCGAACCCGTCACAAGCCACAACTTTAGAGACATGCAACAAGCTGTTATCAACGGCATTGATAAATGGCCTGGCGCTGCAGCTATTGAAGATGAGAACGGACAAGTAGTGAGCCTTCGCAAGAAATCTGTCGAGGAGCGCGTTTCCTTGGCCAACCAGCTGCTCGCACCCACAAATTCAAAGGCTTCCAAAATGGCCAACAAAAAGGTGCACCGACATCTCACCAACGGTGATGTTGTGCTGATGAACCGTCAACCGACACTTCACAAGCCATCTATCATGGGTCATCGCGTTCGAGTTCTTCCAGCTGAAAGGACACTGCGCATGCACTACGCAAACTGTAACACTTATAACGCTGATTTCGACGGAGATGAGATGAACATGCACTTCCCTCAAAATGAAGTCGCCCGCGCCGAAGCGTTGCAAATTGCAGATACTGATCATCAATATTTGTCTGGAACGCAAGGAAAGCCTCTTCGAGGTCTGATTCAGGACCATCTTTCAGTTTCTGTTGCTCTTTGTAACCGTGACACTCTCTTCACTCGCAGTGACTACCACCAGCTGGTGTACAGCGCACTGCGACCTGAAAGTGGCCACATTCTTGGAGAACGACTTCAACTTATCCCTCCCGCCATTATTAAGCCCGTGCCTCGATGGACCGGCAAGCAAGTTATCACAACGATATTAAAGAACATCCAACCATACAACTGCGGCGGTCTCACGATGAAGGGCGAAACGCAACTCAAGGCAGAGCAATGGGGCCGCAACTCAGAAGAAGGCACGGTGCTGTTCCAGGATGGCGAATTCATCACAGGAATTCTTGATAAGTCTCAGATTGGCCAAAGCTCCGGTGGTATGGTTCATGCCATCCATGAAGTTTACGGCGCAGCTATTGCCGGCAAGCTATTGAGTTGTCTTGGAAGACTTCTGACGAGATACCTCAATATGCGGGCATTCTCTTGTGGTATGGATGACCTGCGGCTTACTCCCGAAGGTGAAAAGGCACGAATCCGTGAGCTTCGTGCGACCGACACACTGGGTCTTGAGATTGCATCAACCTATGTTTCTCTCAAGGACAACAAGGACGCAAGCAACCCTCTCCTTCTTGAACGATTGGAGGAGTCGCTGCGTGATGATAAGAAACAAGAAGGACTGGATTTGTTGATGAATGCTGGAAGCAAAGATATTACAACCGAGGTTCAAGCGGCCTGCATTCCCAACGGATTAGAAAAGCCCTTCCCTCGAAACCAGATGCAGACCATGACAACATCTGGTGCCAAGGGTTCTCGAGTCAACGCCTCTCTCATTTCATGTAACTTGGGACAACAGGTTTTGGAAAGTAGACGTGTACCTATCATGGTCAGTGGCAAGTCATTACCCTGCTTCAAGCCTTTCGAGACCAACATCAAGGCAAACGGATACATCGCTAGTCGTTTCCTTACTGGTATCAAGCCTCAAGAGTACTTTTTCCATCACATGGCTGGTCGAGAAGGTCTGATTGATACCGCCGTCAAAACGTCGCGTTCCGGTTACCTGCAGAGATGTGTTATCAAGGGCCTGGAAGGGTTGGCTGTCGCGTATGATACTACTGTTCGTGACGCAGACGGTTCGATTATTCAGTTTGTATACGGCGAAGACGGTCTGGACGTCACGAAGCAGAAGTACCTCACGGACTTCAATTTTATTTTGCGCAATGTTGCTTCGGAAGCCTCCCAGCTGCAGTTTGAGCCGGCAATGGTCGAGCGCGTGAGTCAAAATCGCGAGGTATTCACCAAATACATGAAGAGCGCTGTCAAACACGCTGGCGAGAAGAATGGCAAGGATCCACTCATGAGCCATTACAACCCAACGGCAAACGCCTTTGTTACCTCTGAGAGCTTCTACGAAGCCATGACAAACTATATCAAGGACAACAAAGAGGGTCTTATCCGTGGCAAGAGCAGCAAACAGGATGGCCAACAGGGTGCTATGCTTAACAAAAAGAACGCAGAGATGCTCTTTGCGATGAAGTACCTGCGATCCCTTGTCGAGCCTGGTGAAGCCGTCGGTGTGGTGGCAGGTCAATCTATTGGTGAGCCGTCGACGCAGATGACACTCAACACATTCCATTTGGCTGGACACTCTGCCAGAAACGTTACGCAAGGTATTCCCCGTCTCCGAGAAATCCTCATGACTGCCACACGAGACGTCTCGACTCCTGCAATGACCCTGTACCCTCTTGAGAATGTGCCATCTGATCAAGTCGGAAACTTCACCAAGAAGCTCAGCGCTTTACCATTCTCCTACGTACTTGACTCTGTTGCCGTTCAAGAGCGAGTCGGTCGCGGCAAGATCTATGGCTCTGCCAAGACCTACAGTGTCAGCTTCAAGTTCTTCCCCTCGAAAGAGTACTCACCGATGTATGCCGTTGAGGTCTCTGACGTTATGGACACGGTAGAGAGGAAGGTCTTGCGAAAGATCCTGTCACTCACCAAAGCAGAGATTAAGAAGAAGACGCAGGCCACCAAAGCTGTGCCTGATATTGGAGTTAAGGCTGGCGTTGTGGAAATGGCGACGGGCGACGGAGAGAACCCTCGCGATGGCGACGACGATGACGACGATGACGACGACGGTGACAATGACGCCACCAATGCTCGTCAACGATCCAAGCGTGACCAAGCCGTGTCGTATGGACCAAATGACGACGACGACGACGCCATCAAGAACGCCATGGAGAAGGAATCATCTGATGATGAGTCTGACGATGATGAGCCTGCAACTAATGACACAGTCTCCCGTACAGCAAACGACGCGGAAGATGATGAAATGGATACTAGCCGCGATTCGTCGCCTGAATCATCATCATCTTCACCTCGTGCTGAGCGAGTCAAGGACGCCTACGCCGAGGTCACGGACTTTGACTGCGACGAGAAGTCAGGAGATTGGTGTAATGTTACGTTCGAGTTTGATACTGCCATGCCGAAGTTGCTCATGATTAACATTGTCAAGTCTGCTGTCGCCAAGACCATGGTGCGCGAGATCCGTGGCGTTGGCGAGTGCACCTTCGCGGATGGTGCTATCATGACTGAGGGCGTCAACATCCCAGCCATGCAGCAGCTTGGTGACTACCTCGACCTTGACAAGCTGCAGACCAACGATATCGCGGCTGTCCTCGACGTGTACGGTGTCGAGGCTTGCCGCAACAACATCATCAAGGAATTGAACGGCGTCTTCCAGTCCCACGGTATCGCTGTCGACATGCGCCACTTGAGTCTGATTGCAGACCAGATGACGAGAAATGGAGGCTTCACGGCCTTCAGCCGCATGGGCTTGCGCGGAAATGTCAGTCCCTTCACAAAGATGAGTTTCGAGACCACCGTTTCATTCTTGAAGGATGCCGTGTTGGACGGCGACTGGGACGACCTCACAACACCCAGTAGTCGTCTGGTCATGGGCCAGCTCGGAAAGCTTGGTACGGGAAGCTTTGATGTTTTCACTCAGCTGCCAACGCATCACGTTGCTGCAGTAGCATAAAAAGTGTTTTGACGTAAGGGGAGATTTCGGAGTTTACTCATTTTATCACGAGGATTGAAGAGAATGCCTGTTTCTAGGCGGTGTTTGTTTTTACCTAGAGATGTAAATCTGCAATGTTAGCATGTATATAGTTTTTAATGAATTACAAATGAACTATACACATGATAGTCTCGTACGCACGCGATGTATGTTTCTTTCACCATACGTGGACAAAAACCGAGCCAATATGTGATTGATACAGTCTCCATGCTGCCCTCGTATTGTTCGTTGGACCCTGGAATATGCTGTTGTGGAGCACTAAAACGGGTTCGAGCATCATCACCGATCAACATATTTTTTTTTTTCCTTTTCTCGAACATCAACCCCGCCACCCTGCAGCTATGTCCGAGGTCAACGACAGCTTGTTAGACCTCGAGAGGAATCGTCTAGTGCTAGAGGACAGTGTAAAACATCTTCAGAACACAATCCAGCACTGGAAAACATGGGACGCCGAATATGAAGCTCTCAAAGAAGAAGTCGATGCCGTCGCCGAGCCGAGTCAAGTCAACGAGCTGCATCGCATACACCGGGATTTCGAAGGCCAGCTCCTGACTGGAAAAGAACTCGATGAAGTATTTGGACAGCCACAGCGGACGAAAGAACAAATAGTCAATCTTTTGGATCGGCGCATCGACTACGTCTCGAAGAATGTCGAGACGTTGGAGAAGCAGCTGGAACTGGCTGAGCAAAAGCATACAGAAGCGTCGATGGTGGCTCAACCGAACGTTGCGGTTGATGAAGAAGGTCAGCCAATCACAGAAATTGTCGAGGAGCTGGACGATGAGGACAATGTCATTTCATATCAGCTGCAAAAGCAGGGCGAATCTTTACCGCAGGTCCAAGAGTTGTTAAAGAAGGCTGGGTTGCACAAGCAAAAAGAGAAAGAAAAGCAGCTGGAGCCACCGGAAAGTGAAAAGAAGGAAAAGGAACAGGTGCGAGAAGACCCAGAACCATCGACATCACAAAATGGCAAGAGGGTTGCTTTCGCAGACGACACAAAAGCCGGGGACGAGGATGATTCCGAACAGTCGCAAGCTGCGAAGCGTGTTGACAAGATTATGAAGTCGGCGCGGCAACAGACGATAACAGACCCCATAATACCCGAAGAGGAAGACGAAGACGATGCTCTGCTTCGACAGCAAATGCTCAAGTATAGCATGGGTGAAGTGGGAGCTGTTGTTGCTGAACTGGACATTGAGGAAGATGACGAAGGTTATGGTGATGAAGATATGGATGATTACGACTTTGATGAAGAAGAAGACGAAGAAATGGAAGACGAAGACAACTGGGGAAGATACAAGGGACGCGTCGTAACGGACGACTACCGCGACCGGATGCTGGAGTTGGAGAAGAAACTGGGAATCAAATCAGGCCGACCAGACGCACAAAAAATGGCCCAATCCACAGACAACAACAAAGAACCTGAAGACGACGAGCGCGTGGGCCGTATTGTGGTCAAGACCGAGGAGCCTGTAACAAATGAATCTGCGAAGCCAGCAACCAATGGCAAGAAAGAGGTTCGCTTCGCCGACGAACTCGACATTGCACCGCAATATTCAGATACAGACCCAACCAAGGAGAAACAAACAGGCATCGTCGAGCCTCTCAGCGATGTTGTCGAGAGATCAGTTCGCGCTAAAGCCCCGACGATGCCAGAAAAGCCAGCACGACAAAGCCGTTTCAAGAAAGCTCGAGAAGGCGGCGTGCCCAAAGGACCCATGGACTTACCATTGTCATTCTTTCCGGAACAAGAGCAGAGGCAAGTTCCAACTGGTCCAGCTGGCCAAACCATCTCAGACAAGCTTGTGGAAAAAGACATCGTATCAAAACCTGCTGCGCCGGATGAGCTGGACGATTCCATGCTTCATTTCGAAGTAGCCGACGAGCATCAACGTATGCGTAGAAAGTTTATTCAACGAGAAGGTGGATTCCTAGCGGAAGACGAGTCGCCGATTCAACCGCTTGATAATGACGCCGCTGAACCAGTCAGCAGATTCAAGGCTGCCCGCCTTTCCCGTCAATAGATGAATTCAAACGAGTCAAATGCATGATTTACTGGTATGTATCCGTGACAGTGTGATAAGAAAACGGAATAGGACGTTCAGTGACATTTGTCATTGGCGTTGATGCTCTGCAGCTTTTGATTTGCCTCTGCGTCATTGTTACTATTCCAAGATCAAATCGATGAGCTTTCTGATGCCTCTATCTAATTTGGTGGTTCTGGCTATTCGTTTCACTCATTACATTTATTATTGTTCTGCCCATTTTACACTATAAAGCATCTGCCTTGTCCAACATTCCCAATACACCTCCTACCAAGTGTAAGCTTCCCGTAACGTAGGCGCTTCCTCCGACGCTTCTCGCCAATTCCAATGCCTCTTCTATGGTGCGCAATACGCGCACGTCGGCTTTGCTATCGATGGCTTTCCACTTGTCCGCAAAGCGGTGCTGCACAGTTAAATCCTGGACTTCTTTCGGGTCAATGAGTTTGTTGACAAAGTCCCGCTTATATCCTGTATCAGCATAAGTAACATTCGAGCAGAAAATAACATGGTCGAAGGATGATTTATCGTGGATGGACTGCAAGAAGTCTATGGCTTCTGTGCGACCTTGTTGGTTGAAAATGAGCGTCTTTGGACCAGATCTGGGGCGATGTTAGCTATGATCCCTGTGTTGTTTGTAGACTCGCCTCACTTATTCGAAGTTTCTAAAGCAAACCATTCAGCAGACACCTTTAAACTGTCGGCAGTGTGCGCTCCGTCGATGTACCAGCTGATATTATGTTCCATCTTGACTTCACACCTCCCGCGGAATGCAGTCTTCTCTAATCCATCCACGAATTCTTGAGGAAGCTTCTTCGCATCCACATCCAGACCTAGCCTCTTGACCGCTGTTTCGGCTAGAGCAACTGCCAGTGAAGCATTTCGTTTCTGGAAGAGGGCATCTGGTTTCACTTTGATGCCTTGCAACCTGGGGTCGACGTCCAATGTTGCTAAATTCACATTCCTCTCACCTGCTCTGCGTCGCAGAACTTCTGCCGCAGGGGTGACCTGTGTCGTAGTAAAAGCGGGAGAGCCCGTCTTCATTATCCCAGCCTTGTGCCATGATATCTTCTCAATGGTATTCCCCAGCACATTGACATGATCAATGCCGAGGGTGCTTATGCCTGATGCCAAGGGTTTCTGCACAAGATTCGTCACGTCATATTCACCCCCTACTCCTGTCTCATACACTGCTACATCGATGCCCTCCTGCAGGAACGCATGCCAGCTCATAAGCGTTAAATAGCGCGCATAGGTTGGACGGCTCCCGAGCGGTACATTGTCCCGCTCCAAGGTCGAAGAGCCCAGTCTATCCCATACTTGGAAAAAGTATCTTGTGAAAAGGTCCTCTGATATAGGGGCGCTATTAATGCGAATCCGTTCTCTTACGGCGATGAGATGTGGTGAAATGAAAAGACCTCTTTTGCGTGGCGTGGCGTGAGACCGATGGTATTCTCCAAGGATGGCATCGACGTATGCACATGTACTGCCTTTGCCTTTGGTACCGGCTACGTGAATAATATTTAAGCGATCCAAATCCGAGAGCTGCGCTAGCCGTTAGAAGGCGAGGTGCCGCGACAACGCTACACTCCAGCTCACCTCGTAACCGATGCGGCTCAGAAACACCTTCATTTCGCGAATGGTGCTCTCATCAGGGATAATGCCCGCTTTTCTCCGACGTTCCATCTCTGCAAATGGGGTCTGAAGCGAGTTCAACGCATCAATGGCGTCCTGGATGTCGATACGTTAGCCGTTGCCTCGTCGCAAAACTAGCATGGACATTGGATTTATCCCACATTATACGTTCGCGACGCCATAGTGCGTCGGAATGGGGTCGTGAATAACCGTGTAATAAGAACTATTGGCCGTCGCGATGCATTGTGCATCGTTATCTTGGGGCAATGGCGTGCCTGGGGAGGTGAAGGAAGTGAGAGGTTGTGAAGCTGTGCGTCGTCCTCCACAGACGAGAAAGTGTCTCTTTGGGGAATTGTGGACGCAGACAACAACACCTAAACTCCAACACGTAACACCCGGTGGTACGGCACTTGGGAAAATTATTAAAAATAAGGCTTGATTCCAAATTATGCATTTTTGAACTTCAAAGTATATTTCACCATTGTAACTCCAACCACGATTGCAAATCCAAACACCTCGCCATGCAGCTATTCCCACAATCAAACCTCAGCCTGCAACGCCAGTCCATACTTCTCTTCTGTCCATTTCTTCAAACCCTCCTCCAACCCAGAAACCCACTCCTCGTCACGCTCCAAACCACTGCCGATATGCGCAATCCTGGTCCTCCAAGTGAGCCAGTTCTCAGCCAATGCACCCTCTGGCGCCCTCAGCACTCCCGTCGCGATATCGACCACTACATCATCCCCAATCTGCCGACTGGGATGAGTATAGAAGACCGTGGCACTGCAGGTACCGCAAAAGGCACGAAGAACTTCAGGAGAAGACGAGTATGTCTTGAGAGTGCCAAACTTCAGGTCAGGGCCGATACGTGGCTCAACACACGACATAGGTACAAACGTCCAACCGATGGCGGGCGTACCCCCAACGAGCCTACAGTCGTTGCAAACGTCCCATAAAGCAATCCACTTCTTTTTATCCAGTGGCGACACATATCTGGCCATCTTGTCGCTGGATAGCACTTTCTCAGTCGGGCGCTTGATGGTGAATGATACACCTCCACAGAAACATTTAGCTCGCAGCCTTTCCTCACCGTCTTCTCCAACCTCTGGCTCAGGAATGAAGACTTTTGCTGTGGGATCATCTTCTGGAGGGTTCCAATTGCGCAACTCCTTGCCTCCAATGCGAGTAAGATGATTGGACAGGCCGCCGTCAATGGCCGATTTGCTATACACATGCTGCGTCCAAGTAACTATACCTGGTGCAAAATTCGCAATGATTGCCGCTGAAGGCGTCCAACTGCCATCTTCCCCATAGCATCCAATGTGGCAGCCACAAGTGGAACAAAACTTGATTCCATATGGCGGGCCAGGGATGTCAAAGTAGCTGGTGTTTGCGTCCGACGACGGGCTGATCCATTCGGGCAAAACACCATCAGGGACAACGCAATGGAACGAACCCGGCCCGCCACTGGAGTATCGACATATGCTGCAGTGGCACATATATGCAGTCAATGGCAGGGCAGACTCGGGCACATTCAGATTGAAGTGAACTGAACCACAATGGCACTTTATTTCCAACGCTTTCGACATTTTGTCTCTGTTGATTGACAAGGGAAAAGAATTGTGAATCCTAGCCGTTGCTTTGAATATAGCTGATCGTGAAGATTGGGGGTGGAGGGATTTATACACAGGCTGTTGTAGCCTGGTCAAGATCAGCCCAGCTGAACTTAGCCGTATTTACTGCACTCTAGCTTACGGCGGCGACGTAGTGGAGCGGCCTGAAAGCGTGAATTCAGCGTGAATTCAGTAGAGAAAATTACATATTGCGTTCAACAGGATTATTACTGTACTGTACCGACTAGAAACACACACCTGATAGTGGCTTTTAGCGACATGGACCCGACATAAGCTTCGCCAAAAGTAGTCACAAACAGTGCCACAAGATCCAGGCAGCAGGCTAGGAAATGGATGTTGTTTTGATTAACCGTTAACAAATTGTATGAAATTCTGTTGTTACAACAGGCTGCCCGGCTCCAACACTCTCAGCACACCGCCAACTAAGTGCAAGCTTCCGGTCACCAGGACCTTCTTCCCAAGCTGTTCTGCATAAGCAACAGCATCCACGACATTGTCAAATGTCACAACTTCGCAATGGGGAGCTAACATCTTCATAGCAGCCGCTGCTGAAGCCTGGACACTCAAATCTGGTTCTGCGCTAGATTCCAGATCGTTTCTCGTGAACAGTGCATGGCTGAAGACATCCCTGCCTGCGAATTTTCGTACAGAACCCACGAAATGCTCCAGCAGTTGTGTCGCATTTCGCTCTTGCTGGTTGAACACAAGCGCAACATCGCCTTGCAGGTCCTTGGTGAACCATTTGGCTACCTGATCTAGACTCTCTCTTGTGTGCGCTCCATCCAATAGCCACGCCATTCCATCTTTTTCGACAACCTCGCATCGTCCTCGTATCCTAGCGTCTCGTAGGCCATCTATCAGAGGCTTCTCGAGATTATGAAGCGCCGTATCAGGATTGCTGTTCATTCCCAGGTGTTCTTTAACGGCCAATACTGCCAGGGCTTGGTTTCCCTTTTGAAAGCCTCCTTGCAGTATACCGTCGACACCTCCCCATGCTGCCACTGACGACTCGCTCACTTCTAGTAGCTGCGCGCCTTTCTCGTTTGCCCTAGACCGTAACACTTCCGCAGCGGGACTTCCATTTGAGGTAAAGCCTTTGACTCCCTCTTTCAAGATGCCCGCTTTATGCCAAGCGATTTCTTCTTGTGTCTCTCCGAGCATCGCAACATGATCGATGCCCAGCTGTGTAATGACTACTGCAGACACAGCTTCCTTTGGCAACACATTCGTCGCGTCATATTCACCCCCAATACCACACTCCATGACGACACTTTTGACTCCGCGCTTCAAGAAGATGTGCCAAGCCAGTATTGTCAAGAACCTGAAATAGAATGGCTTTGAAGCATGGCCCTCTGCGAATTCCACATCTTTGCCTTCTTTCCTTGCAGCCTCTGTAAATCTATCCCACAGTTCAAAGAACGAAGTCGCAAATTCATCTTGACTGACTGGCTCTCCATCAATGGCAATCCTCTCCCGTGGCGTGACCAGATGAGGACTCGTGTATGTCCCGACGGATGTGTATCGGCGCAGCATAGACGTTGCGTAGGCACATACAGAGCCTTTCCCTTTAGTGCCGGCTACATGGATATGTCTCATACGGGCCAAATCTTGAGGCGAGTAACCAGCCCGGTGTAGCCAATCGAGCATCTCTGGGATAGCAGCGGCATTAAGGTCCGTCGGCGGCGGTTTGACAGCCTGCCCTGACGGCTCAAATAAGCTCGTAACAGCGCGATTTGAGCTTAATAAAAACAATTTCTGCAGGGCATCATCATAACTGCGCGTACCAAAGCTGCGACAGCGCATGCGGTTGGCTCTGTTGATGGCTGGTAGGTTAGTGCAGTTCATGGCTGGTCGCAGCCGCCTTGCGAAGCCAGCGCCCCTCATCTCGAAGACAATGGAAAATTATAATATTGAGTAAGATGATATAAAACATTCACTTCATGTTTCGGAGAATCGGGAGTCCTGTGCAAGCCGACTGGATTGACAAAAATATGAGCCGTAGGTTGTACAGTCTTGGGTTTGGATGGCAATCTAGTGGGGCTTGTGTCTTCAAGGGTTATCACATAGAGCAATGTGCACCGCCGTCATGACTGTAATACACATCACCGCAAACAGCCGCAAGGATGCAGGAAGAATAACTATGAAACCTTACAAGAACTTCTATTGAGTATCTAATACACGCCTCAATCCTGCCGTGGGCCAATATACATGACAAAGAAGATGTGACTTTTTGTTTTACTCTACTCTCAAACTCTGCAGACGCGCCTCAGTGGCAATAACCTTTTTAGTTCCGTTAGTCATGTTATCGAGAATAGTGAAGATAATCGTCACAGAAACTTACATCAAGCGCCTGCTGGACCTCCAGCACCTTGCGTACCTCGCCCAGCCAATCTCTGCTTAGTGTCTTGGCCCAACCTTGCAGACCATTCATCTCTCTGGCAGCTCCATCTAAATCGCCCTCCTCTAAGAAGGTTTGCGTACGGGTCAAGATGCTCTCCACATCGTTACCGTCGGCCAATCCTTGCTTCTTGAACATAACGTGGCTCAACACCCAGCTAGACGCATGGCTGGCAACGCCAGCATCGTCAGGGAGTAGAGAAGCTTTGCGCACCTCGCCAGCGACACGACGGAATCGGTCGACCAGGTTGGAAGGCGAAGCAATGCCCTTTTGGTATGCAGAGGGATTAACGGAGGCAATGGCAGCATCTACAACAGCATCCTCAGAGGCAATCTCTCTCAGAGCAACCAGCTCCTTGATGAAGGGGCGGGGATGTTGAGCACTGGCAAGGTTGGTACGGACGGCCTCAACGGCAACGTGAAGCTGTTGAGTTTTGAGGTTCGTATCGACGACATCGTTCCAGCTAACGCTCAGCTTCTCGAGATCAGATACAGCCGAAGACAGCTTCTCAAGCTGGCTCAGGCGTCCCTTACGCTCGTTTTCGACGCGGTCCTTGACCTCGGAGACGAATTCCTTCTTCAAGGCGACAGCCTGCTCCAGAAGCTTGGATGCAAGCTTCTCCTCGTTGAGCTTCTGCTCGCGCTCAATCAACAGGTTCACGCGCTCGTCATAGCTCTTGCGAACATTCTGCATCTCCTGTTCAAACTCTTGACGCCATTGAAGCTCCTGCTGAACCATTGTGTTCTCAACTCGCTTGATAAGTTCTGATGCAGCCTTGTCGAACTCGGTAATAGTCGTTCGGACTTCGCCAGCGGCCTTCTTCTCAACCTTATCCTTGAGCTCTCTGAGCTTGTTGCCGACCGAAGTAACTTCACTCTTGGCCTTGGCGATGGAAGTTGAGTATTTGCCGTGAGCACCATCGGAGTTGATAACCAGGATAAGGTCATTAAGCATGCGAACAAGGTCCTGGACGACGGGCTCTTTGGCATCTGGTAGAGACATCAAGTCAATGGGCTCAAGCGGAGGGAATCTTGAGGGCTCATTGACTTCAGGAGCTTTGAACTTGCCCTTGGACTTGGCAGCATCCGCAGGGGCAGCCGACGTCTTGTCGGCAGATTTGACTGCAGGGGCAGCCGTGGCATCAGTTACAGCAGTAATCTCGGGCTCCAATGCGTTTCTGGGGGATTCAGCAGGCGCCTGCTTCTTGCCCGTCTTCGTGGAGGCAGAAGTAGAGCTGGAAGTGCGAGAAACAGGCTCGCCGCTGTCGGCAACGCGCCAAGAGGCACCGCTTTGAGCGGGAATTCTGACCTGCTCGCCCGCATCGCGACCACTAACCGTGGTCTTGCTGGAATGTGGGAATCGCTTCTTGAATTCGAGCTCCTCGAGGTACAAGACTGCTTGTTCGCCGAACGGGATGTACTCAGTAAAGAAATCATGGAAACTATCATTGATGCGAGAGTACCAGACACCTCCGCTGAAGCCAATGACGCCGAGAAGCATCAGAGTAACGACAAATCTGCGCAGACGAGCGAAGAACCCTCTCCTCTTTGGTGGCGCAGGAGGAGGAGGAGGAGGAGGTGGTGGTGGAGGAGGTGAGGCGGCTTTGGCAGCCTCCTCGGGAGTAGGGGGAGTCAAAGGAATCTCGGCATTGGTGACCTTGTTGATGGCGGCCTCTGCAGCAGCAACGGTCGGAATGCTTGCCGTCCTTTCGGAGCTGTTGGTTTCGTTAGTCGGCAGGATAGGAGCCTTGGGGTCGGCGGCTTTCTTCTGGTCGGCATAGTATCTCTATCGGAAGTGTTAGCTATGAGTTGATTTGAGTCGCACAGAGTGATTGTAGAGGTCGACAATGGCACGAGGGAGTTTGGCGTACGTTTTGGAGAGCACCAGCACGTCGCGAGGCAGAGATGGCCCATTGACGTCCGGCAGCCGCAGCTACCGGCTGGCTGCTAAGCACCCTCGCTGACCGAAGCGATGATCGCAACATTGATAATATGCAATGGCCACCAGCGAAAGGTAATGATGTGGTTGATGGGGTAAGCCGGCAAAGCTTGGTGGTTTGAGGGTTGGTTCTGGGACAAAAACGCTCAGGGCAAAAATTCGGCTAACGGGAGCTGGCGCTGGCGCTGGTGCTGGAACTGGGCGTTAGCTTTGGACCCAGAAGCCAGCTTTGTTTTGGCTTTGGCTGTGTGCGGCAGGAATCGGGAGTGACGCAAGGATCCACCCACAAGATAACAAGCAAGACGGCCATGCATACATTGCAACTTGGTAATTATCGTAGCCAAAAACAGAAAGAAATTGTTAATTAATTACCTCCAGACCCAGGACTCCAAGAAATATTATACTGAATCTGAAACCTAAGCTAAACATTCGCCACTCGTCTCTGCTCTTAGTCTATTACGTCGTGCGGTCCTGATCCGCCCTATGATTTGATCTGTATTCGCAAAGACAACAGCCAAAATCAACAAAACATCATGCGCAGCAATTGCCCAGAAAACAAAAGGAAGTCTACCATCACAAGTCACCTCGCTCTAGCAGCTGCAAGGTCCGTTTGCATTGGTGTTGGCGTTCTCGGGAGCCAGACTGACTCCTGGGCGTTGACCTTGTCGGGCATGTCTGGGACCAGCCTGATCCAAAGGCAGCTTCTTGGCAATGGCTGTGAAAAGCTCCCGCACATTCTCAGCTGTTTTCGCCGATGTCTCGAAGAACAGCAGACCGGCTTCCTTGGCATATGCCTCAGCATCGGCAGTCGGAATCGCTCGCTTATCGGGTTGTTCAGTGACCAAATCGAGCTTGTTGCCGGCCAAAGCGATGATGATGTTTTCGTTTGCCTGGCGTTGGAGCTCCTTGACCCAAGCCTTGGCCTTGTCTAGTGATGCCTGTCATTTGTTAGTACACTGTCGGCATGTTCGTCTACGCACGTCAACATACGGATTGTGTGATATCGTAAACAACGACGGCGCAGTTGGCATTTCGGTAGTACATGGGGGCTAGAGACTTGTAGCGCTCCTGGCCAGCGGTGTCCCAAATTTCGAACTTGACGGTGGTGGCTTCGTCGAGTGAGATGGTTTGAGTCAAGAAAGCAGCGCCGATTGTTGATTCACGGAAGGAGTCGAATTGATCCTGCGGAAACTGTTAGCGCCGACATCGAACTAGAATTTGCTGCTCCTCCTACCTTTACAAATCGCAAAACTATTGAGCTCTGATTACAGGGTTAGCAATAGTCTCAACTATATTTATGGGCGTCCCATTCACCTTTCCAACTGCGGATTCACCTGTAGTGTCTGGTTAGTCGAGCTGTAGATCCAACGCTGTTTTAGAGATTGTCCTACCGAGAAGAACAAGTTTGAATTGCGCGAAGCGGTTGTTACCGCCACGGCCAGCAGCAGGCCCCCGAGCTGCCATGTTGATGTTGTGCTAGGTGTTGATGCTAAATGCGGCGACGCCGGCGATCTGAATGTGGTCGCAGGATCTTGCGGTGACGGAAGTCGGTCAAGATCTCAAGGAAAAATTAAACACGAGAGACGAATGCGTCGGCGACTCGCTATTGACGTAGCTGAAGGATGTGTGATACAAGCGTTGAGGTTCGTAATGTTCGTAGAGTCTTTAGTTGGCGTTGCGAGCGTTGAAGGATGACGATCCGGATTTGATGAGGTAGGCGGCAGAATGAATGGGTTGGAACGGCAGCACACGTCAGGCGTTGGGAGGTCATTGGTGGCGGTTCCGTGCACAATGGGGCTTAGTCGACGCCGCTTTAGACCACTGGGTGTAGCCTGTAGGACAATTATCAGATGTAGCAAAGAACAGCGAAGCGGAATTAAAAAAAGAAAAAAAAAAGAAGGCGAAATAAAATGGTTAACCAAGAAGACGAACAGATATTTTAAGATGTAACATTTAATTAAGAGAACTATTATGTTCAGGTTTTGCCTGGTGCCTAATACCATATCTGTGCCTGTTCAGCGCTGGGTTGCCGAACCAGTAGTCATGGGGCTCATGAAGAGCATAAAGCGGCACGGTTCAGCTGCCAGTGCGCATCCAACCCATGGCGACCATGCAATACTACGCCATTCTTACACAGGCTTATGGATATAGAGTCTATCATCGAAAGGAAGTAAATTAATATGTATGAAAATATATCGAGCAAAATAGAAATCCATCCATTGCTGCAGTTACTTAAAACCCTTGCCCAACCTATGTGCTCATCTATGTAATTAGTTAGATAACTGCTAAAAGCATGTATGTACCTACAACAAGGTAGCAACCGCAGGTTACTTGCCATGACTGCATTCGCAACCAGTACAGTTTCAACACTGCGCTTCGCTCCAATTCGCACAAAAGCCCTCATCATGAACCCTCCACATCAACAATATCAAAACCATCAGCACCTTTCCCCTCACTTCAACCAAATTCTACCCGACTCTAAGACCTCGGCCATTGCTATCACGTGATAAATTCAGCAAAGTCTCACACAGAGACGGGCCCTGACGGAAGCAGAGCCCGCCCTTGCTAACCTGTATTGGACGCCAGCGCCCCTCTTCCATTTCCACAGCACAGGGGTGACGTTAGCTGGGGCGATGCTATCATCTGCAACCAAGCCTCGGTGGCCTATTTGACGATTTTCGACTCCGGCTACGACGAACAACTCAGGTTCAATTGCTTCATTTTTTCTTGACGAAGACGACTAGGCTGCTGGAAAAAGTTTCTCCAAAGCTTGCATTCTTCCTTCTACAAAATGGCGCCGTTGACGGGCCCATTGCTCCCGTTCAGGGACCTGAACCTCAACGCGACGAGCGACAGCTATGCGTTTACCTCCCCGTCGTCTCCCGATGCGCCGGCCTTGCTTATAGATCGACCTACCGGCGATATTAGACTCGGAGACAGCACATTTGTTGGAAGACGCGCCACGAGAGTCTCCAGCATCGCGGGTATCTTGGGCATGATCCAACTTAGACTTGGTTTGTAACCCATATTGCACCGTTTTTGTACAAGCTGCTTACCATACTTGAACAGACAAATATGTAATCATTATCACCAAAGCGAAGCAGGTTGGACGTCTTCAAGGCAACATGGTTTACAAGATTATGGGAACCGAGATCCTCCCCATGCGCGAACGACGAATTCATGATCCAGACGAGGACACCTTCATCGGCCTTCTCGAGTCATTCCTCAAGTCTGGTCCAATGTACTTCTCGTACTCTCTCGATCTTACCAACTCTTTCCAGCGCCAGTCGCAAGCCGACATTTCCAAGCCACTCTGGCAGCGCACCGATGATCGCTTCTTCTACAACAAATACTTGCAGTCCGATTTGATCGACTTTCGCAGCCGCGGATCCAGAAGCCAGCCTGGAACACAGCCAGCCATCGACCCTTACATCTTGCCGTGCATTTTTGGCATGTTTGAGCTGAAGAACACCAAGTTTAAGGGCACACCACTGTCAATCACTCTCATTTCTCGCCGTTCGCGTTACCGAGGTGGAACGAGATACTTCACCCGTGGTGTCGACGAAGACGGTCACGTCGCAAACTACAACGAGACCGAACAAATCATCGTTTTGAATGATGATGATGGTAAACCAGTTGGCTATGCTGGTAGCTCTGACATGCAGAGTGGCAAGCTTGGAAACTCCCAGGGCAAGGATCGCCAAGTCATGTCTTACGTCCAGACCCGAGGCAGTGTCCCAACATACTGGTCAGAAATCAATAGCTTGCGCTATACACCAAAGCTCCAGGTCCGTTCTACCGAATCTGCAGCTACAGCTGCAGGAAAGCACTTTGACGAGCAAATCCGCATCTACGGAGACAACTACCTCATCAACTTGGTAAACCAGAAGGGTCGTGAACGCAACGTCAAGGAGTCTTACGAAAATATGTGCCATACTCTCGTCACCTCGCCTGTGGGCAGTCGCACTTCGGACCATCTCACAGCTGAGAAGTTCACGACAATTCAGCCTGGCTCAAAACGACAAGAGTTTGATCGCATCCACTACGTGTACTTTGATTACCACAGCGAGACCAAGGGAATGCGCATGGATAAGGCATATGCCCTTGTTCAGCGTCTTAGAGATGCTCTTGACAATCAAGGGTACTTCCGCGGTACTGATATGCCCGGTGGTATTGAAGAAAAGATCGAAGCTAGAAGCCTTCAGAACAGCGTCATGCGAACAAACTGCATGGACTGCCTTGACCGAACAAATGTCGTGCAAAGTATGTTTGCGCGCCACATGCTTGATCGCATATTCGAAGAGTCGGGATTGATGTCTCGTGGCTCTACTTTCCGTGACGAAGATTCGGCCTTTGAGTTCCTGTTCAGAAACCTCTGGGCAGACAACGCCGACACAGTATCCAACTCGTACTCGGGCACTGGTGCCATGAAGACCGACGTCACCCGCACCGGAAAGCGTACCAAGGTCGGCGCTCTCCAAGACGCTCGCATTGGTGTTACGAGATACTTCAAGAACAACTTCTTTGATGGCCCTCGCCAGGATTCATTCGACTTGTTTCTAGGAGAGTATCAAGCCAGTCTCTCTGGCATTGGCACAACGTCTGTATTCATTGACAGAAGGCCGATTCTCATTCAGTCTATTCCTTACCTCTTGGCTTTTAGCGCCTTTATTGTCCTGGTTGGTATTTTTACCAAACGAGAGCCCGACGCGAGAGTCCTCCCTATGCGTATCTTTATCCTAGTCTGGTCTGCAATCGCTGCATGGTGCTTGCACTTTGTCTGGACACACGGCATGCTCTATGTAAGTCACAATGTAAGCATTAAATTCGGTCGAAACTAACATAGCATCAGGTTAACTGGCCTCGCCTGAAGCCACGTCAGTTTGCCACTGAAGGCTACAACGAGCATTACACAAAAGCTAGAAAAGATGCCGTCATTGGCGGATTTGTCGCTAAGCATGAAAGAGGCCTCAGCACCGCCCGCTACTCAAACGCGGAAGAGGGCAAAAAGAGAACCGACTAGGCTCAACATCTACCTAGGACAGCAAAACAAAAGACAAAATTCGATTCGCTTCTGCTTTTATTCGCTTGTTGTAATCTGCTCTGTTGCACAGGGCCTCTTTTCTTCTTCACACTATAGAGTTTTCAATGAACCCAACTGGGAACCTTTTTACTTTGTCAAAACATGGACGATTCACTAGTTTTATCACATTTGTATCAGTGTATATTCGTATTGAGTAAAATATATGAATTAGACCATGTATTGTAATGGTATGCGCTCCTCCTTGCCGTGCTATGCTTTCCAAGAAACAAATGATATACATCCATGTTGAAAAACGGGGGGTATCGTGACAGTCCAATGTCTGCTGTACAATGCAATTGACTGAAAAAAAAAAGAAATTATAAAAAAGAAAATGCAAAGAAAATGCAAGAAAGTGAAAAGTAAGGATTGTAGGTTATTGCTGCAATTTACAGCCAAAGCAACCACTTGACGCCGCTCCAGGCTCCTTTGCCAACGCCGAAGAAAATGCGTAGTATCATGACGACGAACCAGACATACCACATGAAGCCAACTAGGAGCCACTCCACCATGAGCCAGAGACCTCGCCGTACCCAGCGGAGACGCCTGCGTCTTCTGCGAATCATCTTCTCAATAATGTCGACGACATGCTTGACTTTGAGGGGCTGGTCGAGAGCTAGGCTTCTGCTGGTCTCATCCGCCTGGCCCAGAACTTTGCGGGCCATTTCTGATAAGTCGTCGGTGACTCTGGAACGCACGCCGCCTATACGTCGGTGAAGTTCAGGGCTAGTCAGAGTGGTGAACTTGTCTGCAGAGCTCTGCCATCGTTGGGCGGAGGCTTGGATGGCGAAGCTGATAGCCTGTGCTGTGACTGGATAGATTTCACACATGTTGACCTCGCGGTCCGCTTCATCCGACGAGACGTCTAGTTCTGGGAGTACTATGCCACATTGTTTGAGATCGTGTTTAGTATGCTCATCCTGGGCGAAGGGACGATGTGAAGTGTACGCGCGTCTGTTGATCTCCATGGCTTTGATGCCAGAGCTGAGCACTAGAGTCTTCATACGAGCAATCTCGCGCCGGGATAGTCGAGTTCGCTCCGGGTACCGACTGGCGTCATCGATAATGGACCACTGCCGGCTTTTACGGTAGCTGCGATCCACAAATGAGTCACTTAGCACCGAATTCAAACGCTGATCAGCAGCTTTGACACCTTGCAGCACTCGGCCGCGTGCTGAATCTGATTCAGAAGCATCCGATGCATCGAATGGTGACTTTGAGTGTCGCTGAGGGGACAGTGAGCTTGGTGAACTGCGAGCTGCGAGATGAGGAGGCTGTAGAAGCCTATCTCGAGAACTCGAGCCATTATCGTCGCCAAAAGGAGATGACGATGACGGCTGGGTGCGATTTTCTGCTTGAGACCGTTGCTGGGCACCAGATGCATGTTGAAACTCCGGCATAGTATCCAGGAAATGTTTTGGGGCTTTATGGTTATCATCTTGCCCTGTATGAAGCCCAGCTCTCGAGCCCGTTAGAGATGATCGTGGCCGGCCGCGAGCACGCTCACTATCCGATTCATCGGTCGAATAAACTTCTTGCGATTCACCAGAACCATCCTTCTTCCGCAAAATGTCTCCAAGCTTGGATACACTACCACGGATAACATGATTAGGGCCCTTGAACATTCCACGCAGGCCCATTGCCTGGTCTTCCATGCGATGTCGCAAGCTTCCTGTTCGGCGGTGACCTTTGTACCCTTCATACGGTGGCGCAGTGGCAGATTTTCTAGGAGAGAGATGTGTGCCATCCGCGTAGGAGATGTTCTCAGGAGACTGGCTGCTTTCGTTTTTATTCAAGGCGCCGCCATCTGTCTGTTCCATTTCAGTATCTGACTCTTCGTCGGCGTTTTTGTCGTGGATGATCTGTCTGATCTTTTTAATAGGGTTTCTGGTTGGCGAGCCCGAACGACTCCACGGAATTTCTGCTACAGGCTCGGTGTTATACCTATTTGGTCTAAGCTCAGGCGATGTTGGCAATGGTGAATCCTTATCGCGAGAAGTAGTTCGATGGTGAGCATGTGCATCAGCACTTTGGCGGCCTTGACGATGACGTGGAGTTGAACTAGTGTGAAGCTTGTCTGCATTGGTGCGCCTGTCGGAGTCACTCATATCGATAATGGAGGCCCTTCTACTCTGGAAACGGCTTGCTGATTTGGAAGCCGACGTTTTCTCCGGCGTTACCATACTTGGCGGAACTAAATGGCCTAAGTCGATGGAAGAATCTGTCAGGTCCTTTTCTTGGGCCTCCTTGGCGATCATTTCTAACATCTGTTTCTGCAAGACATCGTTTGTTTTGCTCACGGAAGTATTAGTTCGACGATGGGAGCCCCTCACCGTGCGATGAGCTTCCTTGTCACTTTCAGATCGTTCGGAGGCAGAGTCCTTCTTGCTGTGAGGTCTTGAATGACTATGATCGTGATGACTATGCCACGGCTGCATTAATTTGTCTTTTGCACGCTCCATCATGATGGTGTTATGGTACAATTCGTGGGGTGGTTTCATGTTTCGACTGTCTGAGGTCCCTGGAGCAGATTCATGCGTCCATGGAGAAAATGGGGCAATACCATTGGCGGCGTTGTCTGTTTGGCGAGACATTGGCCGAGACAAATCTGAATGCACGGGGAAGATCTTGCGCCAATTGCGATCTTCAATAAGCTCCTTGTTGTTATCCTGCTCCAGCCAATACGCGTCCGCAATCATGTCGCATGGTTCGATAAACCAGTCAACCCTAGCGCGGCGAGATCTTGGAGCAGGTCGCATCGTTGCGTCTTGGGATCCTGGGGTGGTGTCTTCTTCGGCACCAGCGAAAATTGGCATGGCGTTTTCTGCGTCTGGGGCACCGGTTGCCAGACTGGTGTTTCGGTGAATCTTGTCGACCCAAGTCCGTACACTGTCGACATCCCCAAAGCCCTGTTTCTCCCCATCGATTGTCTTTCGTTCCCGAGCTCGAACCTTTCTATTGCGAATATACTGCAGTGGATTGTATTTTCTTCCCAGAGGAGCAGGATTTGATGAACTCCAGGTGAATACCTTAGATGCACCCAGGGGAGATCCAGGAGGGCTACTAGTTACTGGTCGGGCGTATCTTGGTTTGAGAGGTGGCACTTCTTCAAGAAGTCGACGGTATTGTGCCATGAGTTCTAATTGGTCTTTTGCCTTTTGAGCCCTGGCTAATGTTGAGGGTGAAAAGTGGTATAAGTATGAGCCGTCAAGAGGCGTATCAAAGGCGTGTTGGAGAGGGCTGTTGGCGAATCTACCTGATGGAACCCTTGGTGAGGGTATCTTGGTTGGTCTTGGTGACTCATTTCGTGATGAGCGGCGCTGCTGCCGAAGCTGCTGTCGCAACTCGTTGCCCGTCGAGGATCCAGGAATTGGAGCAAGCCGTGGCGGTGTTGACCGAGACACGTTCCTCCTAGATGCTAGGCGCCGTGACTCGCTCAAATTGAGCGCCATGTGTACTATCTGAGTCGAGTCTGCGTCCATGCTTTGCCTCTCTTCCCTAGCAGCTGGCCCCGGTCGTTTCTGAGACGAGGGGGATGCTGAATCTCCAGAGGTAATAGCCAAATCTCCAAAGGAGCCTTGTGGTGATATAGAGTGATGCCGTGGAAAAGTGTCAGAGCTAATCCTCAGACGAGCGTTTCGATCTTCACTGCGGCGTATGGGCTCGGCGGCGATCGGTGATGTTCGTCGTCGAGGGATGCGCGAGCTCTTAGCCCGCTTCACAGGGACTGCGTCCTGTAACAGAAAGCCGCCCTTTGGGCGCTCTGAACGCCGTCGTCTTGTCTTGTCCTCTCTAGCCGCTCCATTCTGCAATGCTGCATCGGCAGGGCTAGAGTTTAGGTCGATGCTGTCGTCGGTGACGTTTGGCGTAGAGTCGTACGCGGTGGCAGCTACTGGTCTTCGTCCGCCATTGCTACTAGACTCACCCGCGTCATAGCTCGTTCTATTTCGCTGATCTGGAGTTATTGGCCCAGAACTCCCTTCGCGGAAGTCTCGCGGTCTGGATGCATGCCGGTCTGCCATTACGGCCGACCTCGGTACATGCTAGGCTTTCCTGCGAGGGAGAACGATTGGAAGCTTGGCGACTTCTCTCTGGGCCGTCAGATCATAATCGTGTTGAGCGTCGCCCAGCAAAGTGATGGAAAGAAATGGAGTTTAATCGTCGCAAAAATCCCAGTGCGCAAAGGGGGACGGGGTGTCGTGAAAAGCGGAGTCGGATGGATGGGATCACGATGAATCAACGAGGTACGTGAAGGTGGACGGCATGTGGTTACAGCTTTGAGTTGGGTTGCATGCGTCGGCCAGCAGGGGAGCATTCATCAGTCGGCTGATCGAGCGGTATGTGGAGACCCTGAACGCCTCACAGCCACGCTACTGAGGCTTGTCTATAACCCTCTACAATGGATTCGCTTCAGCGCCCTCTGCGGGACAAACTTGGTCCATCTGCACTGAGGAGAGCTCGGTTATAGCGGGGAGATGGCAGGAGATGGCGCTACAGCACGTGCAACCCTACTACGATTGCGCTGTGAGCCCTGTCAAGCACATGCTTATCCCAAACAAAATCATATGCTAATTCGAATGAAAACGCCCCTTTATTCGTTTTTGTACAACTCCAAAGATATAATGTCGTGCCCCTAATAATACATACATAGATACATAGATTGTTTTTGGTTTTGCAATGAGAGTTACCCCATAAGTTATCACGTCTTGGCGTCGAATTGCAACAGCCATCTGGGCAATGACGTGCAGCCTATGAAGATGCAGGCAGAGACTCGACCACCTCTTTACAGCGGCCGCACAGCGCATCCTCCTCCTCATCCTCTGCAGTATATTTCCAGCACCGGGAGCACTTATGTTGCTTCGGTGGCAAGACATGCACTGTTCCCTGTGCACCGTCAACGGCAAAGTCCACATTGTATGACCACTCCGGCTCGGTGGGTAGGCTGCTGTTGAGGTCGACTGATGATACGACAAAAATCATGTCCAACTCATCGATGTACTCTTTCAAGCAGTCGGCAAGCTGCTCATCCGCTGCTCGGACGACAACGGAGCATTGCAGGGAGCTACCCACAACCTTTGCCTCTCTCGCCTGCTCTAAACCAGATTTGACAGCATCGTGCACCACGCTGATAGTCGATAGCTGTTTTCGAAGTCTGCTTTGGTCAATCGTTAATCTCGATTCGTCAACGAGTGATGATGTAAATTCCTGGCGAGCTGGATTGATGATAGAGCTGTTTTTGTAGGAATTAGTACATGCGCATTCATGAAGTGATGCGGGAGTTCAGCTTACCTGTCTTCTACCATCCACTGTGGACGATTTGCCCAAGCTTCAGTCACCAGAACTGGAGTGATGGGAGCCAGCATGCGTAGGAGACCAATCAATATCGGCTCGACGACACCCCCGCCATCACCACAGTACAAACGGTCCTTCAGCGCTTCTAAGTAGAATGCCGATAAATCGGTCGAAATCCATCGGTTGATAATGGCAATGCCCTTGTGGAGCTCGTAGTTATTATATGCGTCCCAAACTTGTTTCATGGTGTCAGAAAGTTGCATCAACGCAATTTGGTCGACTTTAGTCAAGGGGGCAGATCGAGCAGATTGATGCACTGATCCTAGTAGCATCTTCAAGATGGTTCGATATCGGATGAGCGCGTTATGAACGGGCTGTAGAATGGTGGGACCAATCAAGATATCTGATGTAGCATCACAGCTTCCAGCCCATAGCCGGAGGATGTCAGATCCCAACGCATCTAAGTCTCCTCTGGTCTTGCCCTTTCGCTTCAGGGGCGGCAGTAACTTTCCGTTCATGACATCTTCTGGCCCAATCGTGTTGCCTAGAGATTTGGACATCTTTTTGCCTTGTGCGTCAAGTGTGAAGCCGTGTGTGATGAGTGTTCGAAACGGCGCTACGATATTCTCGAGCGGCTTCCCGTCGGCCTTTTGCGCAGCAACATAAGTCAAAAGACTAGACTGAAACCATCCTCTGTGCTGGTCTGAGCCCTCAAGATAGACATCTACTTGTTTTTCAATCTCACTCCAACTGCTGCCACTATCGAACCATACATCCATGGTATCAGTGCCGCGGCGGAGTGGACCTTCAAGAGACGGCGATATCCAAGCTGGGTCGTCCGCCGGATCCGAGAACCAGGCTTCTGAAGTACGATCCTGCATGACAGATATAATATGATCAATAGAATCAGGAGTCATAACAGCGTTGCCTTCAGAATTATACAATGCGGGGATGGGCACTCCCCAGGAACGCTGACGGGAAATGCACCACTCAGAGCGCCCCTTAACAAAGCTTTCCAAACGCACTCGGCCAGATTCGGGCACGAAACGGACAGTTTTCAGTGCGTTTAATGCATCTTCTTTGATACTGCCGACATCTGCGAACCATTGGGCTGTGGCTCGGATCACAACGGGTTCCTTCGTGCGCCAATCATATGGGTATTTGTGCTCAATTGTATGTGATCCAATGACATCCTCACCAACCAAGTCGAGCACTGTCTGGCTTCCACCATCTAGGATAGATGGAGCTGATAGCAATGCATCTGGATTATCTGGGTACGCGTCTTTCGTAAAGTGCCCTGCATCGTCAATGGGTGCGAAAGCGTCGATACCCAGCGTGGCACACACCTCGTAATCGTCTTGACCATGTCCAGGAGCTAGGTGAACCAAACCTGTACCCGAATCGGCAGAGACGAAATCTGCATGCACAATTAGTTGGGATGGCGAACCTGTTCCTCTGAGCTTGTTGTGATACTCTAAGCCGCTCAACTGAGCTCCAGAAATGCCCTGCGCAGCAATCGTGGCATTTGGGCAGAACTCTTGTAAAGCCTCCACGCGGGTTGATGCCACCAAAATAGGTGCGTTACCGACTTGCAGCACTGTGTATAGCAGATCATTGTGAACTGCAATGGCTCTATTGGCTGGGAGTGTCCATGGCGTCGTGGTCCAAATGGCAGCATAGAGAGGTCCGTCAATGCCCGCAAGCTCCGGGATGTTTGAGACGTCTGACACTATAGGAAATTTTATAAAAGCCGCAGTGGAAATATGGTCATCTTTGTATTCGAGCTCCGCTTCAGCAAGAGCGGTTCTGGACGAAGGCGACCAATAGACAGGCTTATGCTTTCGATAAATCAAGCCATGACGGACCATCTTCTGAAACACTCGGAGCTGTCTCGTCTCGAACTCACGATCCATGGTGGTCCATTTGTTACCCCATTCCGACATGACCGCAAAAGACTGGAAGCCTTTCATTTGCTCTGACACCGTCTTGCTTGCCAGTCGGCGCGCTTGCTTGCGAATCTCAACGGGCCCTAGCCCTTTCGTACCGGCTGTACCCAGAGCTTTCATCTCTATGGGCAAGCCATGACAATCCCAGCCTGGCCGATATACAACCTTTCTACCGTTCTGGACCTGGACCCTGATAATGATGTCTTTCAGAATCTTGTTGATCGCATGGCCGGTGTGTAGCGGCCCGTTCGCGTACGGCGGTCCATCGTGGAGAATGAATGGCTCCCCTGAGGACCTATTCGAAAACTGCCAATTATAGAAGTCGTCGGTACATTCTTGTAGATATTGTCGTTGAAATTTCGGATTTGGACGAGCTCTGTGCGACATTAGTTAGCTACTCAAAGGATCTACGCAGTAGAAACCCACGGGAAACTGGACTTGGGAAGCTTCAAAGTGGCTTTCCATGATTTGGACATTTTCGAACACAAGACATGCCCAATTGGCTGGTGCAGCCTTGCGACTGAGCTTGAGAAAGTTACGCAATTGAATGGGAAGGGGAATTTGGTGCGCCTCAGGAACGATTTGAGATCGCGACCCGCTGTTGGTTTTTTAGCGGGTCTGAGCAGTAGTGACGTGGGGAGCTCTGCTGGGAGCTAAAGTGCACGCAAACATCAACGGACTGTGCGGTTTTAAGTTTTGGTAACGACCATTTTACATTAATCGCAACTAGAAATATATCGTGTGCTTAATTGAATACGGTCAAAAATGGCACCAGTTCGTCGCTATTTGCGAATTACGAAGTATTCCGTCCTGGAATGTCGCATATATCTGGACAACCCGGCATTAGCACAGTCATGGCTTCTCAACCCAAGATATGATGTACTACCGCGTGTGATTGAGAGCGTGCGGCCGCTTGTCCTCCCAAAACTACGTGAAGAAAGAGAAAGGGAGCGACTGAAAAAGAAGGCATCAAAAAAGTCGAGGCTAAAGGATGTAATTGTAAGAGGTAGGCTCACATTTCAAAACAATTTATACGCTCAGACAAGCTCATTGAGCTATAGATGACTTTGAGGTTTCATTTTTCCTCATGGAAACAAATACACGGCATTCGCTGCTCACGAAAAAGAAGAACTTTCGAGAGAAAGCTCCGGGAATGATACAATCAAACACGACTAGGCTCATAGACGAAACAAATGAGCAGCCCGTGGATGTAGATGATGACTCCCCCGCACCAGTACGACTCGAGGAGGATAGCGAGGAGGACGCAGCAATCCGGCTAGCAGATATTCCTGTAGCGGATGAAAGCTTCCACGCAAAACGAGACCGATCTAGAGGGAACGAGGGGGCCGATGCCATTGATGTTGGCTCAGATGACGAGGTTCCACCAACAAAGCGCCGACGAGGAGGGCAACTAGATGATGATTCGGACGATGATGGAGGAGATGATAAGAAGAAAATGGCCTTGGACGTGTCATACGAAGGATTCGCAATCTACGGACGTGTACTATGTCTCGTCGTGAAGCGGACAGGAGAAAAATCAGCCTCGCAAACAACAACCAGCAGGTCAGAAGTTGCCGGGGGCCAAGCCAAGATGGAGAACTTCCTGACATCTACACAAGTGCCTGTTGGTGAAGAAGAATAGCCATGTAACAAAACAACCATGTTTAAAGACCAGCTGCATGATTCGGTGACCTCTATGCAGTAGCGTCGTATGGGATAAACAAAAGGACCAACGGCGAATTCCTTGGCACTACTCTATTTCATTCAGAGAATCGCGATGGCTTGCATTTAAGCCTGGTCACGAGCGAGAGCCACATAGGGGAGACTGGATCCCAGAGCGAAGGCGACGAGATGGACAAGTTGACCGCCGTTTGATCCATGCGACTGTCCAACTTTGGGCCATGATTTACATGCGAGCACAGCGGAAAAGCGATGTTCAATAAAGCATCATATCCTACAGTACTGGCACTGGGAAATGAAGCTTTGTTGCTGCTACTGTCGCCAAAAACCAGAGCAGCGCAGCAAGTCCACGTATGGGACAAGACGTCATGGATAATCGTATCACGCACGCTAATACTCCGTAAGTGACATGGGATTTGTGCTAGCCGTCGTCTGGGATTTTACGGATTTACGAGGTATTGCGCCTATTTCTGATTACTTTGTAAATTAGCCAACTCACGCGGTGCTACATGGTAGACATTGCAGGCAGAATGTATTGCCTGTGACAGCGGTACTTGGGCTGGAAGTATCTATTCCCGCAAAAAGTGGCCTGTCACTTTACCCACACCACGTCAAATAGAGTCATACCTGCGGATGAGGCTGAACACCGCCTGTCTTGTTCGCCTTGGATTCTGTAGGCTGTGCTCTCTGCCTGCATGCACGACGGCATTCTATTTGTTATTCTACCCCCCTTGTTCCCTGCGGAGAGGTGAGCAAGGTGCTGTGTAATTCGTCGCCCTGTTGTCATTGCCTTGCTTGCACGCCTCGAAGGATTGATTGACCAAATGTGGCCCTGCACGTTTTCTGCCTCGTGACCCTGCCGACGATCCAATTTATGCGGAGCGCCAAGTTTGTTGACAAATTGATGATGTTGTTTTCTTTACCTATTTTACCATTTTGCACTGCATGAATGGGCAAAGCCACAGCCTTGGGGCGGGCGGCCACGGGAGCGGTAGCGTCGGGAGGACATGGATATTTCAGGCTGAACTAGGGGCCAAGTGAGGTCAAAATGCGAGACATGATATGCCGGGAGATGTTTAACACAGAGGCGCTCAGGGCAAATGATTATAAATTAGTCTTGTACGCAAAGACAGGGTTAGTATTGAAGTGATACTGTACTTTGCTGGTTAGCGTATGTACTGTACACGCAAGCCCTATCCAAATGAGCTGTCAACTCTGTGCTGAGTTTAAAACCCCTGCCATTTTCGCCTAATCTCACTCTCTCCCAGAATCGTCTATAGGTCCTGCCACCATGCACTCACCAAGTAATTAATGAGCTTTGTAAACTTTGACAGTCCCGCGTGAACCGCCAACGATCGACAATTAAGACCACACGCCCCCCCCTCCATGGGCAGTTCCCATGTTTACCGCCATTGTCAAAGGAGACTATTCAAGGCATTGACAACATGTGTTGATAGTGGCTGTGGGTTGGGGTAATTGGACTGTGGAACTATTGGCATCAGGACATTAATATTGCTTCTGCCTCAAGCAGCACAGTACCTTTGACAGGTCGGTCCCCATAGTCGTCGATGGGCAGCAACTCTTGCAGATAATAGTCGCATCGGTCCGTGCGCCATGCTATCATGCCATCACACCACAGACTATTGACTCGCCAACAATTGGACAACGCAATGTTTAATTTGGAGGAGGGGACGGAGGTTTGGCTGGTTGGCTGGCTGGCTGCCTGACGTGACAGATCGGTTGGGTGGCGGATTTCAGGGACGGACGGAACATTTGCAGCCTACGCAGCCTGTTATTACCTGTGCGTGCAGTGCGTATCCTTGGCTTCCACGTGGGATATTCAGCGGGATGACGGCCCCAGAAATAGTACTCGTTGCCGCTAAAATTAACACGGTTACAGCGACTCCTTCAGCCCAGCCGCAGTGCATGCAGAAACTGACGCCCTGTCTGTTACTGAGCATGGCGCGGCAACAGCTGTCATACATGCATTTCAAGCATGAGAAGGGACACATGCCGTAGAGGAGAGAACGGATGCCTCACCTGCAGTGCTGCATTACATGATGTTCCTCTGTCATTATCACCTGGGTGAATAATATCCTGTAGTCACCACACCCAGCCGCCACATATGGGCAAGTAAGCAAATTACGAAGTGAAACCGCCAACACCAGCCAAGCAATTGGCTGTCGTCGCACCACGGCTCATTATGGTGCTCAACAATCTTTGCCGCGACTCGGCGACGGGACAATCATTCGCGATTCATTTTATCCGTTGTCGCAATGCCGCCTCCTTTGCGGCGGCGGCTTCGCTCCGCTGGGACGCCTCTTCGTTTCCTGTCCGCAGCATGTCTGTGGCTTGCGCGCAATTGAGCCAAATACTAATAATGTCAATTCAAGCACACTGTTGTAGAAGCTTGTGGTCCTTGCGTCGAAGCCGTGTGGAAGAACGGCTGAACGAGCGATGCAACCCCTTCCGTTGCGAGTGGCTGCGTTCCAGGCCCGTGGCTGCTCTTCCATACAGCAATTGTGGTGGTATTGAGGCCAGTTTTTAATGCTATCGTTCTGTTTAGTTTGCTTTTGATCTGCTCACTGGCGTGACAGGTACGCACAGTCAAATATCCGGAACAAGCCGTAGTGTTGTTTCTACACCTGCCATGGGCTCATACTATTTGGTTCTAGGCCGGCATCGTGCAGTACCGCCCGAAACATGCAGCAAGGGGTGTCAAAAACGCCAAAAGCGGGAGAGCCAGTGCATCGGGTCTGGGCTAAATGGAGGTAGCTGTCTAAGCAGAGCAGGGACCAAGATGGCGCTGCAGTATGCAAGTTAATTGGAATTGTTGAGAGAAAAAGGAACAGGATGAGATATCAGGAATCGTTAGTCAACCAATAAGCTACACCGCGGATTCACGGCGAGACACTAGATAACTCGCATCATACGAGGAGGACTGAGCGAGGTGACAGCAGCAGGTGTGTGTGCTGTAATAGCGGCAAGTGGCCATGTCGTATTTATCCAAGACACCAAGTATCAAAATGGCACAGAGTACGTACTTTAATCCAATGGGCAAAGGTGAGTTAAAGTACAATCACCAACCCAATCGGACTCAACTGCATCATGCAGTATGTTTCCAAGTTGACCTAGAGACACACCGAACCTGACACAGCTGAATTGTCTCGGTCTGGGCGACTAACCATATACCGAGACCAGTTTGATTGAATGCATACCGTAATTGGCTTCCTCAGGGACCGTGACGACGATTTCGGTTCGGCAGCGCCGGTGTGGGGGATTCCAATCTGGCGGATTGAGCGACACTAATTATTACAGGCATACGAATCATGTTTGCTTTTTTTTTTGCCTGGGGCTGGTGCTTGTCTAGCCTGGTTTGACACGGCAAACCTCGTTGCCGACTCAATGAAGTTAGCCCAGGAACGGACTTCATTCTGTACCACAGCCTGAAAATGGAGGTTCAGGTACCGTTGACCAAGGCTGTCGCTGCGCTGGGAGTATCGCAACCCGTGGCACAGCCTCCTTTCGTTCAGCGTCTACAACAACTTGGCCGAGGCTAAGAGACAGAAAAAGCAAATGAAGTCATTCATCGCGCTAGGACGCACGAGCGGATATTCGGGAACCCGAATTTTACCAACCAAAGCCAACGAGCGACAGGTTCCCAATTGTGCGACTCGGAGTCGCTTCGGTTCAGCTGGCTAATATGCCTCGAGAAATGGTCACTTGACTTGCAAGGAGACGGTGGTTATCTGAGTGTATTTCACAACACAGTATTACAATATCGACTGGTCATCATTGCCAAGAGACGCTTCCGTTTCGCCGGCATCGCATCAGATAATCGTGCTCACGTTCTCGTGCGTGTCTTTTTTGCTGAGCCACGTGGTATAGAAATTAGTAAAGCGGTATTAATGAACAGGGAATAGTAATTGCTGTTGGGTGGCATAATCATCCAAAAAGTGAGTCATCTGCAAGCTCAATCTTCCATGTCAGCATTCATCTTATTCGCTGAGCAACAAGAGAGTGAGGCGCTCCGTAAGGCTGGCTTGCAGTGGAGTGTTAGATGATGTGCGACGAGGTAATGTGCATGCTAGGTACATGGAAGAAGGTCGTAAATTAAAAATACCACACCTGCAGACAAGGATTAATGACTAGGCATCATGCATACAACATACCAACGGCTGGCTATTTGGGAAGAACAAATGGAAGAGGCGGTGGAAGGCTACCAGCAGTCAGATTTAAGCTAGTTTGGGCCATGTCGTGTTGAGTTGGCGCTATGGAGAGTAGTGGCGTGAGTTTACGAGGTCGCTAAGATTGGGTCAAAGTTAGCAAGCAATCAGTTTTCGACGTAGGCCGTAAGAGACAGACAGTAATTATTCGCGTTGCATATTGTGTTGGGCTTTGTGTTTCATTGCGTGCCTCGGGCAATCGGAGATGACGACAACAGATTGCGAAACAACTTGAATCATACGTTTTTTGTTTGGCATCCGTCATTTCGCTGATGGACAATGCCCTTCATGCGAGCCAATGTTTTGTTTTGGGCGACAGGCTGGAAAAGCTGTGCGAAACGGACAAAGGCAGAGAATTTTGCCAGGGTAAATGACACACAGACCAGTAAGTAGACTGTTGAGCGAGTAAAGACCATGTCGCATGCCTGTAGGAAGGGGTCCAAGAGAAAGTCGACCGATCGCTCGGGACGGACGCCCAAGAAAAAAGCAAGCTACTGTGGTGCAACGCAGATCTAGGAGCATACTATTAGAAAACGGACGACTCACAGAGCGCTGTCACAGTATGTGTACTCCAAGGTATGCATGGACCTAAGAATTGCTTCTTTTGGCGGTCAAGGCAATGCGCATTCACCGCCAGAGACAGGCTAGCCAGTCAGCAGCTAGAATTTCGCCAAGCGAAGACTGTTTTGGGGAGGGTGTGTGCGAAGTTCGCCCCATTAGAACCCGATTTAAAAAGAAAAGAGAAATGAAGTGCCATGTAGAAAGATGCAGTAATAAACAGGGCGCTGGCTGCCCTTGCTGCAGGCACGCAGAACTACCAGTGCAGTGGTAATTGGGCGCTGCATGCACTGTACACTAGCAAGGCGAGGTACCGAACCCGAAAACAAAGACAATGAAAAACTACCTAAACTTGGCCGCCTGACCCGAAGAACCAGGACCAAATGACGCTACGCAGTCAATCAGAGGCAGCCAAGCAGCCAATCACAGGCCGTAGTCCAGCACTCCCATGGCGATGTGCAACCACCTGTCTTGAAATTCCATGTCGTCGACCGTGCTGAAACAAGAAGGCGACAGACGCGTTAGCTTCACAAGCTTCGCTTCCGTCATTTTAGAGTCAGCGAGAGAAAGAAGAAGAGAACAAAGAAAATTCCTGTTTCGCCATTACCAATAATTCGGATCCTTGGCTCCGCTTCGGTTTCTGAACACCTTGTCAAGGTGGCACTTTCTTAAGCTTCATTTCCCTGGAGTGGCCCCCGAACACTGTAAAAACTCCACTGAGCACCTGATTCTGAGCGTGTCATGATCCGTTGATTGCAAAGAAATTTTGCTCCAATAAGCCCTCGTAATAAACTCCGTCCTGTGTATGGAACACTCCCGTCCAACAAAAGAGAGGACCCTGGAACCACTTCCAATTTCGGAGAGCCATCTATCCTCCTCCACATCACACGAGTCCAAAAGGAGTCGATGGAGACAAGAGGCAAAAAAAAATTAAAAAAAATTAACACCCCCCGACATGAGATGGAGCCGACAGATGGTACCTGAATTTGGATCCATGGTGTTTGCCCTTTCTCGCACTAGAAGGAATGCCCCAAAGAAAATCCTTCCATGGAAACTTCCAAACTGTGGGCCCAGGAACAGGGCAGCATCTCATCAGGGGGCAAAGGGCCATGGGCGGGAAAAAATTACGGAGGCTACGAGGATGTCAAGCTAGTAAAATTGAGCCCCTTTGATTTGGACGCATTGTAATTAGGTACATGCTTCACAAGTAATTCAGAGTGTTCATTAGCCTTTGACGCTACGACGACGGAAAGGTGCCGTGCCGTTAATGATGTTGAGCCTGGCTGAACCTCCGTCGCATTCGGGGTCCAAATCGGAGGTCTGGCAGGCCACCATCACGAAAAACCACATATGTAATTACTGTACATGTACTGTGATGTTACCAAGAAGAGGCTGTGAAAGTATTTCCGCGGATATGGTATTGGTAAAAATACAGTAATTACCCATACAGTGAGTGCTGTTACTATTCAATAGTCTAGGGCAACGACATGACCCCTGTTGTGAACGGTTACCTTGTTCCGTACCATCGTCATTAGGGATGCTTAGCCGCCTGTTAATGAAATTATTTTGTTGAACTTTGCACTTCTGGCGTGATTACTGGTAAACTAGTCGGCAACCCCACCATAGTCTGCTGCAATACTAATCAACGTCAACCATAATGCGGTTTCATTGTTTTCGTTAGTGCTACAGACAGTGTTGTATATGCGCATTGTGGTACAGTGCTCTGCTGTTAAGTGCATTCGAGCAGCTCGCTGACAATGCGTGCGTTAGTGTCACTGCTGCACACCGTTCGCACAGCACGGTGATTTAATCACCATTCAGCCGTCAACTTGTGGCAGATGAATAATTAGGTTCAATGGATTGACTGTCAAAACACACATTCAGATCGGACGTCGGGTAATCACAATCCTCCCTGGGAGTTTGATTTGGATTGCCTGGACCCCGAACTCCCGGACGCCTCAACTTTGATTTCAGCGCACTGCCGCCAATCAAAAATACAGCGCCCAAGACCTGGAAATACAGCGCATCACTGCTGCAGCCATTCTTACGGGGCGCCACGCAACTTCAAGGAGAGGCTTTGCCAAATAAGAAGAAGAAACATATAGTTATAAAAAGCATAAAGAGACAATTACAATTAAATGTAATTTACTGGGATTGCACCTTAAATCAACAAAGAAAATATACCAAGAAGGGAAGAAAAGGTACAAAAAAATAATCCTTACAGGGGTAAATTCCTGGGCGTGCCGTTGCTCATCAGCGCGGTACGCTCTAAAAAATGAAAAATGAAAGAAAAATAAAAAGAAAGAAAAGAAAAAGAAAATAGAAAAGCCACATGTCTGCTGCAAAAAGAAGGCATCAGTGGAGCTTAGTGCCTCTGTTTCAATTTCCAGAGGGCTCCACCCATTCCCTCCTGAGCTGCGACTGCGTCACTGTGACTGTGCCCGAACAAGGGTGTCGGTGCCAAGTACTGTCGCTGGACGAGGTACTTTGAGTCTTGGTCACTGGGCTGACGTCGGTTTGTGTTGGGGTGTCTCGTACACCGTCATTCCGCCAGGCCACGCCCCCCGTCTGCACGCCCTCCACACCCCCCGGTACCTGGGACCTGGGTGAGCTGGCCAAGGACGATGGTGCCTGCCCTGACTCTCTCTGCCTGCTCGTTGTCCGACTCGGGAAATACATAAGGCACATGGTCTCCCCACGTTGGAATCAAAAGTCATTTGTCCCATCAACACATTACTCTTGAATCTTGAAGCAAGCTACAAGCAAAACAACAACTCTCCATCTACTACCACAACTTTTTGGCTATACAGTCACACAAAGCAACAATCACTCTTCGGTTCTCGAATCACCTACACACCACAGCCAACATGCCTGCTCAACGACCTTCTCACCTTCCTCCCTGCCCTGGACCTCCTCCCAGCAGGCCTCTTCCTCCCCTCCCCAAATAAACGCGACAACCGCATCCATCTTCAACAATCTTTCTGAATGTTGAAAGCGGATACTGTCGCATCCCTACACCGTAGGGAACCACAACCCTTATTGGAATCATCATCCTCGATACACCACGGACAAAAGGCATCATCATTCGAATGGATCCTCACCGGACTCTTTTAACATTGGATCTGATATCAGATACACAAGCGGCTGAGAGTCAGCCAAGCACTTCTTGACTGTTCTCTGTTCTCGCACCATGCATTCACCTAGAAGCAGCATGTGTCATCTGCACCGTACCCTCGTCAGCCACATTCGGTAGTGCGACGGTGCCTGCATAAAGGCATCTGCTCGCTGTGTCATCGAATCATACGCCTGTCCACTACCAAATGCCAGCAACATCCTCGTCAGCTATCATCATGATTAGTCGACGCTGCAGGTGTTTGGTCAACACCTTGTACTAATTTTCAAACAATTTTTTTTTCCGTCGACCTGCGTTCGCCGGATCGAAACAGGCATATTTCACTATTCCCACATTTGCGAGCATTTCAGAATGAGCTCTTCTTTACTCAACTTTAATTCGGTCCTTTTCATCGACGGAGGTGGCATTTATTTGGAGGAAATACACACTTGTACTATTACATTATCCATTCGGATTGGCGTCGCCTTTTACGGCGGCAGTCATCCCATGGAGATGACGGAAGAAGAATACGCAGAACATATCACGAACATAGCATTATAGATTTGGAATTCCAGCCTGGGGTTTTTACACTGTCCACTGATCACTCAGTGTCGACGTTGGAAGGGAGCATATAGAATAGCATCATCTGATTTTACCGAATTGCATTGGCATATATTGCTCGCTTTACACACACATGTCTGTTCCACTCGTTATGCACACTGTGACTGTTTATCCATTGGCATTGTGTTAGAACGGACTGACTTTCAGCTCGGACTGAGCGAAGGTGGGATGGATGGAAGGTGGCATCAGGTGGTTACATGGTGTAGAATGTAATGGCTGGAGGATGGCACCAATGATGGAAACGGGCTGGGAAGGCAAAATTCGATGTCGAAAGGGAGCAAATCCACTTTCCATCAAGCGACTGAGACACACTGTATGGGAAGACTACAGACGAGCGCAAACAGCGTGAAGATCCCATCTTGGCATTATGTCTGCTAATTGTGTCGCCTCTGATATCCCTCACGAGAACGACTCGGCTGAGGTGAACAAGAATTACCCGAGTCAAACGGCGCAAAACAATGAATTGAATCTTCATACCAATATAGCCGTTTGGCCGTTCCTTGGCTCCCCATTTCTTCGGTTGAACAGGTAAACGCCACTGGATCGGGCAACCCAGCATCCCAGCACAGCGCCATGTGGGTGGCAGTTCGAAAAGGGAAGACGGACGAGAGCGACAGTCACAGAAAGACGAGAGCAAGTCCCCCTGACTCGTCCAAGCCAAGACCGCAACGAAGCCAATCAGTGGACGTGGCGGACCAACCAACGAGATTTACAGTTTAGCTAGTTTTGCTTTTTTTAATTCTTTGTCTTCTCCCCTTTCGCGCAAGCGGCTGTAACATTGAGAAGTGCTAACGAGGTGTCAATGCGGAGAAGGGGATTGACGAGACAAACCATAAAAGAAAAAGAACGGCCGAGCAATAGGGGCGTGTACTGCAACTGGTAGAGTATTTACCAGCGTCAATTTATTTTCCTCCATCGGACTTGTGTAATGAATACGGCAATGAATCCATGCATGCAACCAAGTTTCACGATTGAAAAGTAAAAATAAAAATAAAAATGGGAGCCGCTTGTGTGTTGGTGTTGTTGAAACTAGCCAGTATTCGGCAGGTAAAGTTGATATTTACTGGGATGCCATACATCGGTAATTGCGCAAGCCACCTTTTTTTTTTTTTTTTTTTTTTTTTGCCCTTGGCTCCTCCTGCTATTTCCTTGATTTTCTTTTGAAGTGATAAATTTTTCTTTGTCGTTTTTATTTTTCTTTAATTACAGATGCAGGTACTCCGTAGTTGGTGCGTTGTTCGGCCCCGAAATATGCAGGTCCTCATGCATGTGGTGAGCAGTAATGCAGTACAGCAGTAAATGAATAATAAAGAAATAAAGGAAGATGAAACAAGGCAAGGGTGTCATTAATTCGGAGTTAATTTGAGAGAAAGAAGGAAAATTTTCATCAAATAGATTGAATTTATCCCGCACAGTAATTTATTGTACATGCAGATGGGCTCTTGATTACAATTCAGTGTCGATCTAGAGACTTTTCTGCCATTTGGTGGTGGCAAATTCCGATCACCATGAAACACTGGTACAATTTGTTTGGCAATTAGAACCTCGGGGGTTCAAGCCACGCGAATTCATCAGTAATAGCCGATCTTCAGGGTGATTGATTCACTGTGCTTTGGGCGATCAGACCTGGGTGCAACCATGGTTCCGAGCCGTCAAAGTGTGCGGCTGCTGAGAGTCAAACAAGTCACTGCTGTGTAAGGACGGACCATGCGCACAGCAATAGCAGCAGTCACATTGAAGGAGAAAGCCGAGAAGACGCAACATATCAAACATGGATTGAATGCCTGCAGCAGCTCGATGCTACATGTACAAGCGGACAGCAGCCGTTGATCCATCACGTGGTGGCTCTGCTACAGGGCCCCTGGGCCTAAGGACGAGTGTCCACTCTGCGCATATGCGTCTAACCGCCGCTACGACTGTGATATCACCAGGCGCCAAAATTTCATGTCACCAACACGCACCAGGGGTGGTCAACCATTCGGCGCTAAACACACATGAGCAATTGACCTGAACTCGTCCCTCTCGCCCCTCTTCATCAACTTTACTCTGATTTATTGGACGCCTCCGTAATGCTCGACCTCCATGTGTGGGGATCTGCCTTTGGCCTCCCCTCCATAGATGCTGAGTGTCTCGCCATCATCACATATCTGCACAATTCCCTATCCAGCACCGATTGGCGCTTAATCCCCAGCAACGATGCATCCATCAGCCCATCTCGTACGTCACAAATCTTACCACTGTCTCGTTATTGGACTCTTCTCGTCGTGTTCTCTTACTTACGCGCCGCCACCTCCTTTAGATCTACTCCCTGCTCTCTGCCATGACGGCGTCTGGACAAGTGGCTACAGCTCCATTGTCAGGTACCTCAATTCAAAGTCACTCGGTGTAGACTTGGATGCCAATCTAGATGAGACACAACGTGCAGATGTCGCTGCTTACAGTGCATACCTCGGGGTGCATGCATCGGCCTTGTTGGACCTGTCGTTGTATGTCTCGGCGGCTAATTGGGCTGCGGCCACGAGACCAGCTTACAGCTCGTTGCTATCATTTCCTCTAACCTGGACGGTGCCGACGCTCATCCGTGCAGAGGCGATCCAGCGTGTGGAACACATTGGCCTTGCTGAACTTGATAGCGACTTTGATCCCAACGGCGGATTGCACCTATCGGCGGGCCGCGATGCACTGCCAGAGACATTCCGTAAACACTTGCCCAACTCACGGGTAAAGAAGACCGTTCATGAAGAAATGACGCCCGAGCAAGCCGTGGCCATCAGACTATTCGCCTTGACTGAGCAAAGTCTGTTGCCATTGGAGGACCTGCTGGCGCCTTCCAAGCATGATGAGCACAAAGTACGCTTCTTCTACGGCACGACTCTATCGTCATTAGACTGCCTGGCATTCGGATATCTTGCTCTGATGCAGAATGCACCAGTCCCACGATCATTCCTCAAGGACTGGGTCGATAGTAAAGCACCAAAGCTACACTCTTTCGTAGAAGACCTGCTTTCGTCCACCCTCACAGCCCATGGCGATTTGCCGTGGTCACAACCGCCACCAAGTTCCGTCCTGGAGTCCACAGGCCGCATTATCGATTCTGTGATTCGACACGTTCCCAGCGTGAACGAACATTACGTCGCAGAAAGGCGCCACCGTTTCGAGACAAAGGCGACTGGTGTCGATTCCCGGTCGGTATTTCTGGCTGTCAGTTTGCTTGCCACTGGGCTATTGACTAGCTGTGGCGTGTATTACTATAGACAACTGCCCCCGTTTGGTTCTTTGCGACAAGTATGGAAGGTCGGGGGAGGCTCAAGGTTAAGCGAGTTTGGAGACCTTGGATCTATGCTGTCTAGTGCCTTAGGGCCGGGTGGTAGCTTCGCTGGGGATCAGCGCAACCCATCGGCGAACACGGGGCGTTTTGTAGATGTAGATTCTGAATTGGATTAGATAGATACCCATTCACTGCTGTATATCATGTACCAACAGTTAATAATGCAAAGTATAACGCCGTCGAAGAATCGTCTGTTATCAATTACTTTACGTCCTTAAAGAACTCTCAGTCGTCCATGTACAGTGACCTAGTGTGTTCGTTCATTTTCTCCCACCCTGTCCTAGGAGGTAATTTGTTTTATCGTATGATGCTGGTTATTCTCCTTGCTTATCATTAAAGACCCGTTTTCATTCACAGATCACTCAAGCCTCGTGTCATCGTCCGCGGAAGCAAGAGAGGCAGCCACCAAATCCATGGCGAGATGGCCCGGGGGGGGGGGGGGGGCTTGAAATAGCTTACCACATATGTGACCAAAGTCCGCAAGCCCAGTTACGAACTGTGCTCTATTCGCGGGACTGTTAGCATGTGGTTCTCATCTTCGCTACTATGAATTGCCATTAGCAGCAAACGTCCCCTTCGTTGGAAGGACTGGCAGGGGGTAGATCTGATGAGCTAACGGGCGATGAAATAGAGATCTCTAGGGTTTGGTTACAGATTCGAGTCTTGATTATGGACTGGTTCGAGTCCTCAAGGTACTTGATCTATGCTTTACACAATTTTTGTTCATCCTTTTCAGTATGTATCTGACTATGTTGCCCTTTGTTGCACAATCTCCCCCGCCACCTTGGCTGTTGCCTTTGTGATCAATTCGTGCTCATGAGAGTGTATTCTCTCCTGCAACTGCTCCAGATTCTCTCCGTTGTACTCAATCTCCTGGACAATGATGGGGGTGCCTCTGTCCACTTCAGCAATGACGTAGTGAGCCATGATGCCCGTCCGCGTTATTCTGCCAGCCTTCAGCTCTTCATAGGCTCGCTCAATCGCTCCAGCTCCATCAAACGCTCCTATACAATTATAAGTAGCCAAACGTAGAATGACTCTTTTTATAAACTTACCAGGTAGAGCGGGATGTAAATTGATGACGCGAATCCCGGCCTTGTCGATAGGGTCTAGGAAAGCATTGGAGAAGACATACATCCAACCAGCAAGAACAATCAACTCTGGCTTCACCTCAGCTGACAGAATCTTCTCAGCCAACGCTGCGTCATATTTCTGACGAGCCTCCGCTATTTTCTGTTCATCTTTCTCGCCCTTCTTTTGAAACCCGTTGCTGATCAAGTTGAAGTACTCCCAGGGAATTCCTACCAATTATTTAGTTACAAGTCTAGTAAATCGGATACACATTCCTCATTTACCTGCTTTGTCTGCTCGAACAGTTGCGTGTGCACTTTTACGGTTTGTGATGAGCGAGATAATGCGGCTATTTCCAAGTCCTCCATTGGAGGCCGCATCAATAAGAGCCTGGAAGTTAGAGCCAAAGCCAGAGGCCATAACCATGATCCGGCATGGCGATTGTTTCGTGTCTGCCATTCTGAAGAAATATAGTCGTTAAATTATCTTGAAAATTAGACAAGCGTACATGAGTCGCCTCGTTTTGGTATAAGTTCAAACTTTGTCCACCCACTGGATACAAATCCAATCACGTGATGCCTGCGATAATTGCTTGAGTTACCTTCAGATAAACATTAGTAATTATGATAAAATTCAGAAGTAAATTGTTATTGAAAGATACGTGAGACTAAGGTTTATGTAGGTTTTGCCCTTTCAGCCAATGTGTGGCCCGCATGGCTGCTCCGGAGTGTAATTATATGAGAAGGAACTGGAGGGGGCTTCAGATCCACTAGAGCCTGCAACAGGGTTGGAATACGATGCAATATATTAATCTCATGCAAATACCGCGCTTTTATGTTGCTTTTTAATGGCCAGGCAATTTGATGGGTAATTTTCAGTGCATTTGGTACATATTTCGTGTCAACTACTTAACCTGTCCAATTCGACGAAATGCGTGCCGTTGATCTCACCACATATCACGCCCGCAGTTCCCATTTTGTCCATTGAATGTTGTAATTGTTTATATATATAACAAAGGTTTATCCTATAAGGCTCTCCTCCAAGACTAAACCTACAGTTGCTTGATTTCCTTTCCTGCCAGTTCTGGTCTTTCAGCTTCCAACTCATCACGTAGCACTGCAAATGCCAAGTCCGACACCAACAAACTCTGTCCCAAGCTCCAAACGAGAGTAATAGCGTAAAAGAAGTTGGCATTTCCACTTCCTGCGTAGATCCAAAGATGGTAGAAAGCAGGTCCCAAGAAAGCAGAATACATTACAGTGGACGACGCCACAAAGGTATATCGCATCAACGGGAAAAGATGTCTGTATAGAGGTAACAGGGCAAGAAACAGGCCAGTATCTGAGACGGATGGATAAGGCTTGAAAATTGCAAAGACTCCAAGAAGGATTGAGATCGAGACAAGAGGCTGCTTGCGCAGTCGAATAGACAGTCCGCCGACATAGGTGAGGAGATGCAGCCAGAAGACGGCAAGGAAAAAGGTGCGGAACGGGTCGAAGATCTCGATGAAGAAGTACCACCAAAGGCCAACATTAGGGGCTAAGTCCGATAGTGTGAGTTGGATACCGTACGTGCGCTCCAAGAATTCCCATGAGTTGCCAGCCAACAGGAAGGACATTCCAAATAGAGCGCCAATGACGGCCGCAGAGACGGCGACGCAGGACATGGAAAACGTAGCAATAGATTCGATGCGCCGCTTAGGAGACTGGCGATCGTATGCAAGCAGAATAAGGGAAGGCAGGATGAGGATCGGGTACATCGACAGATAGGCGGCGAAAGACAGGGCGATGATTGAGTTGAAGGAGGAGCCACGGATGGCTCGAGATACAGCAAAGAGGATTGCGCAAGTTGTGAAAACACTCGTCGATCGTCCTAAACAAGTCGCTATGGTGAAGGGGTTGAACAAGAATCTGAAGAACGTCAGTAAATAGCGTCTTGTCGCGCAAAGAGAACGCGGCCGACATACGCAGCTGCAACAAAGGCCCCTTGTGCTCGCTTGTCGCGTCTAGGTGATGAATACAGCTTGGATTGTCCAGCTTCTCCGGAATTGGTGATGTCCCATAGAGCATTGGCACTCAATAAATCGACAATGATATACAGCACCGATGTGAATATTGGCCACTGCTTGACGTCGGGGAGGAACGAGAACAGCGGCAGCAGCAACGGCGCCTGGTGGTATACGCCTCCGTCGTATGGGTTGACATTATGATTATACAGGAACAGTCCCTCTTGCACTATAGAAATCGGAATCGCCATTAGGTCCTGCAAAGAAAAATCAATCATTAGGTGACAGAAGAACTCGACGTACATCGTTTAAAGCTCGTGACAGGGGTCGAGATCTCGACGCGGCCTGTTAACAGATCCGGAAGGCCAGGAAATGTCAGAAACAAAAGAAATCGTAGCAAGGCAGCTCCAGCAAAGACACCGGCCTTGCTCTGCAGCGTCATTGTCGTAGACATGGCATCTAGGCCGTTGCTGTTTGCAAAGATGGTACAAGCAAGGCTAGGTTGTTCGTTGCCGCATCCAAGGCCACTTGGCCAACTAAAGGGAGCCAGTGGCTGCACGCTGTGCTGAGACCCCAAACTGACAGTGGAGCCCACCCCTCTGGCGCGTCCTTCCCGCAGCGACAGTCCGCAGTTGCCAGTATCGATAAGACAGGCCAATTGGAGGCGGTGAATTTTGGCACAATTTTCGCTCCAGCCAAAAAAAAAAGTTTAGAGCAGCCGGACGTTGATAGAGGCGCCCCGCCAGACAGAGAATTGCTCTGCCAACCTCGAACCAATTCTTCTTCACATCGCTTGTCGAAGAGCAATTTACAGTCAAAATGGCCAAGATTAAGAGAAGAGGAGACACCGGTGCCGCCAAGAACTACGTTACTCGTAATCAGGCAATCCGCAAGCTCCAAGTCAATCTTCCCGATTTTCGCAAGTTATGTATCTGGAAGGGAATTTACCCACGGGAGCCTCGCAGCAAGAAGAAGGTTTCTAAATCTTCCACCAAGTCGACTACTTTCTACTATTCCAAGGATATACAGTACCTGCTCCACGAGCCTTTGGTGCAAAAGTTCCGCGACCAGAAGGCTCTTGAGAAGAAGATTTCCAAGGCTCTGGGCCGTGGCGATGTCAAAGATGCTGCCCGTCTCGAAGGCAACGCTGTTCGACCTGAAAAAACCGGAAAGCCTGGTTATACCCTCGACCATGTGGTTCGCGAGCGTTACCCTACCTTTGTAGACGCATTGAGAGATTTGGACGATTGTTTGTCCATGCTTTTCCTTTTCGCCAACCTCCCCTCGACCTCGACCGTTCCCGCAAAGATGATCGCCCGCTGCGAAAAACTGTGTCTGGAATTCCAACACTATGTTATCGTCTCTAGAAGTCTTACAAAATCCTTCTTGTCTATCAAGGGCATTTACTACCAGGCCGATATTCAGGGCGAGGAGGTTCTCTGGCTGGTGCCTTACAAATTCACTCAGCGTGTTGTCGGCGATGTTGACTACCGCATCATGGGAACTTTTGTCGAATTCTATATGACTCTTCTCAGCTTTGTCAACTTCAGGCTTTACACGTCGCTTGGCATCAAGTACCCCCCCAAGTTTGATCAATTGAAGGATGCAAATGCCGCTGAACTCGGCGCCTTCACTCTCGAAGGCAAGACCCTTGTGGGAGCCAACGAGGACGAGCAGAAGCAGATCGAGGATATTACTCACCGACCAGATCCCAGAGTTCAAGCTGCCGTCAACAAAGTAGTGAAGAGCTTGAAATCTAGCAAAGACGAAGACTCTGCCAAGGATGTCAATGGCGCGGAGGTCGACCAAGACAACTCCGAGGCCATTGATAAGTTTGAGCCTACTGCACCAGGTGGTGATGTGCTTCCACAGCCATCAACCAACGGTACTGCGGCCGGTGACATTTTCTCCAAGTTCACATTCTTCTTGTCAAGAGAAACTCCTCGTCAGCCTTTGGAGTTCCTCTTGAAGGCTTTTGGCTGCAAGAGAGTTGGATGGGATGCCGTTTTGGGCGATGGCGCTTTCACTACAGATGAGAGCGACCCTTCAATTACACATCAGATTGTCGACCGTCCCATTATTGTGGCCGGTAATGATGAGGAGGACAATGGTGAGGATAACCAAACAAGTCAAAAACTTGCTGCCAACCGTCGTATTCCCGGACGTATTTATGTTCAGCCCCAGTGGGTTTGGGACAGCGTTAATGAAGAAGAGCTAAAGGAGCCCCATATGTACGCTCCTGGTGCCTCGTTGCCTCCCCATCTCAGTCCCTTCGTCAAGAATGTCCAAGGCGCATATGACCCCACGATACCTCTGGAGGACCAAGAGCCTGAGAAAGAAGCCCTCGAGGCTGATGACAGCGATGAGGAAATGGATGCTGAGGACCTTGCCGATGGCATGGACGTAGCTGATGAAGACGAGGACAATGATGAGGACGACGATGAGGAAGACGATGAAGACGATGTCGATGAGGACGATGAGGAAGACGATGAAGATGAAGATGAAGACGCCGAAGCTCAGCGCCAAAACGAGTTGGAGGCTGAGCTAGCAGGTGCTTCAATCAAGACGAAAAAGGTCAACGGCAAGACCAAGGCTAAGGACGATGCCCTGAAAGCTCTGTCCAAGAAGTCTCGCGAAGAGGCTGAGGACCTTGAGCGCGCCAAGGGTATGCTGAGCAAGAAGAAGCGCAAGTTGTACGAGCAAATGATTTACACCAACACCAAGAAGAGCGCAGAGGACGAAAAGTTGAGAGCTAAGAGAAGAAAGCTTGAAAAGGCCAAGAAAGCCAAGGCGTAAAAGGGAAACGGCTGTGTACATTTGCAAATACCAGTTTTAGTTTAGTATATAGAGCATGTGAATTATGAATGGCGTTTAATTTTCTGTTTAAGTTCCAGATCCAAAATCAAATTAACTAAAGCCTGCAGTGATTGATTGATAGTCGGCATTGACCTTTGTTGAAGTTCACAATGAAAGAGAGCGCAGCACCTTAGTGGGGCGACCAACAATCAAGACTCACATCCAAATTTCTACGACCTACATCAAAAACGTGCACCTTGTAACTTCCATCGCCACGTTCCATTTTTTATTTTTTTCTTATCGGCATGTGGCATTCCGCTACCAAGAATGAAGGTCGCCTCCAGTTTCAAATAAGCATCCGCTAAAATGCCGCCCGATAGAGCGGATCCCTCATGGGATTTTACGAACGAAGAGATCGCATCCATCGCGTCGGATGAACTTCACGAACATCGCCCAAATCGCTGGCGGGGCGCCAAGTCGTCCTGGCGTGAACTTACACGCAAGGAGCGAGACTTATGGGATACGCTCAAAGCTATGCGAGCAGAGGACTTGTCTATTCATCTGTATAACATACATGCCTTGAAGCGGGATGCGAATGCAACCAAGGCGAGGGTAAGGTCTTCATTGATTTTAAATTGCAAAGCCTCATAAGTGTTGTAACTAATCATTGTATAGATTAAAGACATAAACAAAGAAGCATTCATTCCTCGCAGAAATTGGACAGCGTGGCCGTTGCAGCCAGGAAACCTGCCACGAGAAGGACTGTTCAAAACACCCGTAGACAAATATGAGCACCTCACTATTCGCAAATATGAAAAAAGGATATCGCCCAGGCAGGAAATTACGGAACAGTTTTCCGATACTGTACTTCGATTTGCACACGAAAACTTCCAGAGGCAACTCGCGAGAAGGGCGAAGAAGCGTGCGGCTGGAAGGGAGGAAGAGACAGAGATCAGACAGTCTGTGGAGGATGTGGATGAGATCGTATCCATAATGGATAACGACGGTGAAGACGACACACCTACGGCAGGTTCATCAAGTCCGCGGCGGCAATCCAATAGGAAACCATACGTGCCAACAATGTCACTCGACGACGAAGCTTCGTACGCACTGCTACGCCCATCGGCACTTCACGTCATTTCCCTACTCGATAGCACTCTCGAGGAACTGCATCATATGCAACCAAGAGTTCGGACCTGGAAACGCAGGTCTTCATCGGAGAAGCTACGCGGCAGTGGTCGTGGAAGGGGCCGACCACGCCTACCACCAAATACACCTACAACCGGGCCCTCGTCAAAGGGAAACGCCAGGGGACGCGGGCGACCAAAGAAACTGCATGTGCCACTTGAAGGAGAAACCCACCATGAAATGCTCGTTCGCATCGCACGTCAGGGCCATCGGCGCATTCCGCACACCGAGGAAGAAGCGCGAGCAGCAGCTATTGATTTGACTACTGATGTCGAGTCTGAACAATCAAACCACAAAACACAAAGCGATGATGATGATGATGAGGATGACAGCAACGACGCCGATACAACAGACAGCAACCTCGATAAGGAGTCAAATGAACCTAGCGATGCCAGTGAAAACAAAGAACGCAACATCGGGGAAGCAGACAGCGATGCAAATACGCATTCAAATGACAACAGCGACATAAGCGAAGATGAAGAAGAAGAAAGCGACGTCGCCAGCATCGGCGACCACCGACGCTCCAAGGAAGAACTCTCTGACCTAAACAATTCCGAACAAGACTTCAATGATAAGAACACCAAACGACAGAGCCGTCGCTTTCCCCTCCGTGACTGGCGCGACGTCCTCCACGCCGCCTCCGTCGCCGGCTTCCCCCAATCGGTGCTCAAACGCACCGCCGACCGATGCGCAACCCTCTTCAACGAAAGCATTACACTCACCCTACCTGACGAAGCCTTAGCCAACTACCAAGCCACAGGCAAACAAAGACTCCAGCCCAGCCAACCCTCCATCACCACCGTCCACCAACCATCCTCCCACATGGCCGCAGAGACAGAATCCTCTTCATCCTCAGACAACGAGCACGCCGAAGCCCTCCAAATGCATCGCCTCTTGAGTCGCCGTTCACGGACACCAAGCAGCCGCGAAGCGTCTTCCCGTGGCCGCTCACCAATCAACCCATCCTCCAAGTCGTCTGCGCGCCCCTCCCGTTCGCGTTCGACCTCGTCCACTCGCCAGTGCTTTTGTCCCGTCAAAGCGTGCCCTCGCTCCATTAGGCCGTTTGACCGCAGGTCAAATCTCCGTCGCCACATGCAAAAGGTTCATCCGGACGTTGATCCCGATCTGGCTGAGCAGGACAGCGAAGACGAAGTCCATGCCGGGGTGCACGTCGACGGCTACTTGAAGAGAATAAAAATTCGCCAAGGGAGGGGGCCAGACGTAGTCAAGAGGACGACTAGAATCTACAATACATCACAGAGTAACAGAAGTAGTCCACGGAAACGACGGGCAAGCACGGACGATGAATACGTGTAGTTAGCCATACCAATACGATACCCAGTATTTCATTTCAATCTTCACATTATCAATCCAACAACGAACTTGATACAAATAATGAATGTAAAATAAATGAAAACACCAAAATCTAAATACATCAGGGGGTATCAAACTGCCAAATAAGCCTGCAATGTAAACCAAACCGACTTTTGTCCCCTTTGCCCTTACACCAAAAATGACCGTCAAGAATAATAAAAGTTATCAAACACCCTCCCTCGCTAAGGAAATGAAAAGAAAAAAAGAAAAACCAGTCTAATTAATTAAGCCGCGGACTCTTCCTCTTAGATCCAAGCCCTACAGCAATTCCCGACGCCGGTGGGAAATTCTCTCTCCCCTCGGCAGCCTGCCTCCTTGCCGCCGTGACGGCTATCCCCCTCTGCTGATGCGCCTTCGTACTCTTCTTAAATAGCGGGAGTGTATGTTCCGAAGGCATGGACATAGTGCTCGCGCGGGGGTCGAATGAGATGGATCCAGTGGTGAGGTTGGATGTTACGTTTGGATTTACCTCGCGAAGACTAATACCCAATTGGCTGTTTGTGGAGCTGGAGCCTGGGCGAGTCGAGGGCGGTGAGCTCGTTTTCTTGGTGGCAGGCAAGTCGGTGAATACCAGGGTGTTATCATCGGCTAGAGGGTCGGCGGTATTGTTTGCCATGGGAGACGCGGGCTCTTCATCGATTCTAGAGATGGTATTGGCTGCGGTGCGTGGCAACGAGGTTGGGTACTGATAGGTGACTTTCTGAGGAGTGTCGCCGGTGGGTTGGTATTCTTGTAGAGCGGTTGCGGCGACCGTTTCGCGGAGGTTGATGAGTGGTTGGCAGAGTTGGGATGCCATGGGCTCGAGGCCGTCACGCAAGTCTCCAACGTCAACCTCCATCTCTTCACCGACATTCTTGATGCGGTCAAACGTAGACTTGAAGTGGGAGAAGATGTTGCCAAAGGACTGGTCGACTGCAGTGGAGAGCGTCTGTACTGACTGTGTGTGGCTGTCGTGGTGGTTGTTGTTCTCGACTCGGGCGCGTGATACAAAATCGTCGAGGTCCTGCATCTGCACGCCCAGATCCTCCACTTGCTCTTCGACGACACGGACGGTTTCTCCGTGAACTGCTCTAGCCGTGTTTTGAATCGCAGTGCTCTGATCATTGGCTGCATTCCAGTCGTCCTTGAGCTTCGTCTTGAGCTGCTCTCGTGATTTCTTGACCTCTTCCAAAAGCTCAGCCTCTTTCTCATCCCAAGCAGACATACCCTGTCCGTACTGAGAAACTGCTCCCTCCAGAGCAGTGTTGGAATCTGCAATGTTCTTCTGAATAAGATTGGCCTTGTCGGCGAGTCTGGACTCTTGTGTCTCGGCTTGGGTATTGATCAAAGTCGTGATTTGAGCCAGAAGCTTATGTCTGTCGTCGGCAGCCAGTCGGCGCTCTTCCTCCAATGCTTCCTGTATCTTAATCGACGTGCTAGCATTCTGTACCACTGCTGCATTCGTAGCTGTCTGAAGCTGTCGTCTCAAGTTATCGCATTCGCTGCGCTGTGTCGTAATGTGGCGAACCAAGTCCTCGAAAATAGACTTAAAGTCCTTGCCTAAAGCGCTGTAGGAGTTGTGAAGCTCGGTATGGAAATCGCCCATCTCGCTCAGCACATCGGCGGCAATCTTCTCAGCAGCCTGAGAGATGATCTGCAAGCTGTCGCCAACACGCTCCTTGACGTTGTCACGGATAACCTTGATCTCTTCCAAAACGCCATCCATGTCGTCTTTAGATTTTTGCTTCTGTTCAAGCAGCTGCTTCTTGGAATCGGTGAATGTGCCCAGCTGCTCGTCGAGGAACAGCTGCGTCGCAGTGAGCTTCTTCAACTCCGTGCCAACAAACTCCTGCATTCGCTTTGAAATGCCAGAGATGTGCTCTCGCTGCTCCTCCTGGAGTTCCGTGATTCGTCGCTCAACCATGCTAGTCACATCAGCCACTTGCGTTTGTGACGTACCCCAAGTCGCACGGTTGATGACTTGCAAGTCAGACTTGCGCTTGTTCTTGGCATGAAGGCCATTCACATCAAAGGTAGTCTTATGAAGCTTGCTGATCAATTGGCCTCCAATCTCGGTGAGCTTCTCCTCCGTCTCTTCGTGAGCCTTTCGCAGCTCACTCTCTTCGGCCAACGACTTGCGCGTCGCAGCGAGAACAGCTTCAGTTTGGTCGAGGATACCCTTCGCATCGTCCAGTGCGGTGCGTGTACCTTCGTGGTCCTTCTTCAATCCCATAAATGAAGATGTAACAGAGAGCAACTCTTGCACCTTGTTCCGCAAGTTGGTTTCTAGCGTTTCAATCTTGGCCGTCTGTTCTTCCACAACAATGCGGCGAGACTCGTTCTGTGCCGACATCTCCTCGTACATCTCATTGGAAAGATATACGCCGTTGCGCTGCCGCGTGGCAATTAGTTCGGTTTTGAGCTTCTCAATTTCTGCTGTGAAGTCTTTGAGCAAGGTCTTCTTGGAAATAGCATTAAGTTGTGGTTTGTTTCGGATGTTCTTTGCGCGGAATGCATAGTCTAATGTGGATATCGTTTCTTCGAGGTTGGTTTTGGATGATGAGAGGGTAGCAATTATGCAGGTTTTCGTTCGGCCTCCGAGAGAATCTTGCAATAGTCGCGTCAACTTGGATTCTCTATACGGGATATGAGGGCTGCGATCAACGAGAGCATTGATGACACGACCAAGCGTCAGCAGCGATTTGTTGATCAATCCAGCCTCGGCGGCACGTTTGTTCTCAGCACCAGAGCGCTGAATGTTTTCACTTCCAGCCAAATCTACGAGATTCAGCTTTCCAGCGCTGACGAGGTCCTCGACGCCGGCGTCGTTGGTCTTCTTAACATAAGCGGTAATGGTAAACACGGTGTGACTGCGCGAACTGAGGTCGTTGCACTTGGTAGCAGCTACCTGGCGCTTCAGGCTGCCTCCCTGAAGCACCTTGATACCTTCGGCAGCATTCTTGATGTGTTTCTCCTCCATTCCCTGCACCATAGTCGCAGCGTGGCCTCTTCGGGAAGCGTCGTCGTAAATCTTCAGCTTAGCATTCTCCTCAACGGACAACAAGTCGCGCAGCTCTTCATTATATAACTCAATAAAGGAAACTTTAACACAATGTTCTGTGTCGTCGAGGGCGAGGCTCCTAAAGAGATTTTGTAAAACGCGGGGGATGATACCGGCTTCGTCGGAGAGTATGCCCATTGTCTCCGTCATATCGCCAGACATTGTGTACGTCTTTCCCGTTCCGGTTTGACCATAAGCAAATATTGTGCAATTATATCCCGTCAACATCTAAATGAACAATTCAGTCAGCATGTGTTGCAACCCCGCGGCGCATTCATTCAGTACACAAACCTCGTCTAATATCGGTCTGACGGTATCGTCAAATACCATGCTCTGGTCCGCCGCAGGTGAGTAAACGCGGTCAAAGCTATACGTCTTGTGGCTAAGCGCATTGGGACCCAGCGACAGCTCAACCTGGCTACCCTTGTGACTATCAGCCTTGACAACGACGGTGCTGTTCTCCCTGACCTCTCTGGGACTGCGCCCGCGCAATCGAACCACAACATTGATGTTTGTCTCTTCGCCTCCCGCGCTAATGACGCTCTCGGATTCGAAGTCGCGCTCTTTACGCTTGGCACCGGCGGCAATGTTGGTCGACGCGAGAGACTCAGCCGGCGACACGGCACCTGCGCGATCGAGCGCCGCGTTCCTCTTGAGTGTTGATGTTCTCATTCCGGGCCGGATGCTGTTGCGGCTACCAGCGCCAGCTCTAATGCTCGAGCTCATTGTTGATCGGTTTAGCTCCCGATCGGAGCGCGTTCGTAGGTGAGCCACGATGGGTGGTTGTTGTGAGAAACAGGCAATATGAAGAAAACTGGTAGCTTCGTGATATGATGGGCGTGGTTTGGTGGTATCAAATCACCAGCCCCGAGGTTGAGTAACGAAAAGAAGACAACAAAAACGAATACTAAGATCTTCTTTTCGGTGTGTATGTGTGTGCACAATTCTGGTGGGGAGGGGCCGCTGTGCAAGGCTGCTTGCTGTTATGCGTGTTTCTGTGTCGATGCAGAGTAAATAATAGTGCGCCGACATGGGCATGGGTGCGGAGAATCAACAAGGCTAGCTTTGTTGCCGTGGCAACACCTCATCCCTGCAACTTCGCGATTGATTACCCTACAGCTGGTTGATAGTTTATTTTTCACAATCATACACAGCGACTAGGATTAATCAAGGTTAACTGAATTTTTATTGCAATCGCTGTAACAAATTTGACTCTAAAATAAGCCGTCAGGCATTTGTCTGCATGCAAATCAGCTGTGCGATAAAGTAATTGTGAAACGACACCACTAGTCAGCCAACTGAAGAGAGAACATGCAACCAACAGCTGGGACTCGCCCCATTTCAACACACACCCGCCAATTTTTAAGGCACGCAAGGAAGAATCAATATAAAATAGATTGCTCAATTATGAAGAAGGTATTCAAATCTATCAATATGGAACAGGATGAAGTGTAAATGCTCACAAAATCGCAAAACGCCGAACTACCTAGCCAACCAGCCGCTCCCATGAAAAAATAGTGTAGCAAATAACGTCTCCTGTCCACTGCGACAAGAAGCCGATGAATCAGAAAGAATGACAGACAACCGCTCTATTTGCTTTCAGCCTTGGCCCTTTCCTCATCAGGTACGGCCGTCTTGCCGTGATCTTCGATGCGCAGAGACTTAAGTCCAGTCTTATGTTCGGTATGTTGCTTGGAAAGCGTCTTCTGTTTGACAAAGAAGCTGATCGCGAGACCGACAGCACTAAAACATGCATACATAATAAACATCTTTTGCAAGGCGTTCCAGTAGGCAGTCTTAACGACCTGTCTGTTTTCAACAGGCAGGCTCTTGATGCGATCGACATTGGCGGCGGCGCTATCGGCTGTAAAATACGCAGCCTCTTCGGGTCCGATGGCGGCTGACAGCGCTGCTCGCTGACCCTGCATGACATTGTTGAAGACGGCACCGCCAACAGTGACGGAGATCGACGTACCGATTTGGCGAATGAAGGAAAACCCTGAAGTAGCAGCCCCAATATCACGAGGCTCGACATTGGTCTGCAGAGCAATCAATGGCGCTTGGAAATTGGGGCCGATACCAATGCCGAGTACGATTTGGAAAAGAATGATGCGAGCCCAGTGTGCGTGGTCGCCCAAATCGATTAGCAATCCGAAGCCCAATGTACCAATAGCCAAACCTCCGATAATGGGCCACCTGTAGTTACCAGTCTTCTTGATGACGAAACCGATAATTGTGGACACAATTGACTGCGAGAGCATAGCGGGCAGAAGGTAGATACCAGAGTGAAGAGCATCCGCAGTCAAGACGGACTGGAAATACAGAGGCAGCCAGTAAGTGGAGCCCATGAAGCTGATGGCGTGCATAATCGACAGAGAGTAGGCGGCGAGACTAGTTTGGCTCTTCAATAATCGTAGAGGGATAACGGGAAACTTTGCAACCTTGGCTTCATAGACACCAAAGCCGATCAGAGTGAAGAAGCCGAAAATAATGAGGCAGATGACGGCCGGCGACTTCCAAGGGTACTTGACACCACCGAATTCGAGTCCGAAAAGAAGCATCAGAGTACCGCCAATGATGAGAACATTGCCTACCCAGTCGATAGCAGCCAATCCTTGCTTGACAGGAGTGCGAGGGTTATGCAGCTTGAGGAAGAGCACCAAAATGGTCAATGCTACGCCACCGAATGGCAAGTTGATGTAGAAACACCAGCGCCATGAGACCTTGCTGGCAAAAACACCACCGAGGATAGGACCGATAGCGGCAGCGCAAGCCCAAACCATACCAAGAATACCAAAGTACAGGCCACGTTTGCGCATTGAAAACAGGTCAGAGACGCAAATGTTGGGCAGAACGATGGTGCCGCCACCACCAATGCCTTGAATTGCTCTGGCAGCAATCAACATACCCATGCTCTGGCTGACGGCGCAAAGAAGGGAACCGATGAGAAAAACGGTTACAGCGGCGAGAAGAACTGGCTTGCGGCCGAAGATATCAGAAATCTTGCCCCAAGTCGGCACAAATGTTGCGTTTCCAAGAAAGTAAGCGCTGCCAATCCAAACGTAACCAGTCGTAGAATGGAAATGCGCCGAGATGGTAGGGATAACGGTAGTAACAATGGTCATATCTAGAGCGGCCAAGAATAAGGCAATGCAGAGGGCAAGCATAATCAAGAAAGTCTGCAACTTGGTGCGCTGTTCCTCGGGTGCAGCAGGGGAAGCAGCTGCAGCGGCGGGCTTTTCATTTGGTGTTGCGTCGGACGCAGTAGACGGCCCTTCTCTACTGACGGCGTTGCGGTCTCCAGCGATGGGCGTTGACAGTCCGCTTCGAAAGGAATCGGGAATCTTTGGCGAGGCATTGTGGGAGATGTTGTCTACGTCAAGAGTAGTAGCGTCAGAGCTGATTCGCCGCTCATTGTCTGAGTGTCCAGTAGACATGGTTGAGATGTCTCAGCCAGGCGAGACGAGGCGAACAAGGGTTCCAGAACAGGCTTGTAAAGTAAAGGCCAAGATGGCGACACTAAATATTAGAAAGAGGTAAAGTGTGACGAAAAGAGTTTAAGAAGGATGGATAATTTTGTAGCAACGGCTGTGTTCAACGGTTGATGGCGTAAATTAGTGAAAAAGTTTGGGGTGTGTCAAAGTACAAGCCGTTGGAAGAAGGACGTCTATGGTGTATATGGTGAAGGAAAGGAGAGAAGGGAGAAAAGGAATGAATTAGAAAAGATGCATGAACAGAAGAAGGAAATACAAGCTCGGAGGTACGAGGAAATAGGGAAACGAGTCACACTGAAAGAAGAAGAAGAGAAAAAAAAAAGAAAACGAAAAAGGATTGGTCAGATCCTGGAGAGACGGGTAGAGTGGACTGGGGAGTGAGAGTGGCGCGCGTGGGGGACCAATGCAGCCCGAACAGAGCGAATGGCGAGAAGTCGGCCGGCTGCCAGTCAGCTGGGCTAATATACTTGCAGCTGTTAGACTCTTTACGTACAGGCAGGCACGCCAGCATTTACGGTTGACCATTGTAGTTAAAGTTTACTCGCTTCTTCTTCCAGGGGGATGGTGGAGGTGCTACAGGCACATAATTTGACTTTCAGCAAGTCTCCAACTTTGACAGTAGTCTACTCTGTTTTGCGTCACGTTTAGTCTCTAGAAGCTCGGTCAATTCCCCAAAAGGAAAGCCAGTTTTCGCTCTTCGCGTTGTAGACGGTTTGTAGACGACAGGCTCCAGTGCATCTATAGGTACTTATTGGATTTCAGCTGGCGGCGGTTGGCTGCGATGGTCCTCCGACATATGCACTGCAACCGTATCCCCAACGCCACATTTCCCTGTTAAGGCAGTAGAAGACAGGGGCCTGGCTGGCCCTGAGAGGACAAGATGGAGGGCGAGTCAACGACAAAACACAGTCATTCATGGCTTACTACGGGCGTAATGAGGCCTGTTGTCATTGGACGGCGTTAATATTACGGCGATCCAGGGGGGTTCAGGTCCCGTCACAATCACAATCACACTACATGCATCCATCACAGTGCAGCATTTCGTGTTCCGAGGACTGGTACGGTTACTGTAGAGGTGTCGGAAGGCGCTTCCGCTGTCCTTTTTTTTTGGGGGGGGGGGGGGTTTGTACCTCTGGCCACTTAAGAAAATTAATTATGGATTTGATTTCAAGGCGGAAGTGTCCGAGTCACACAACCTGCTCGGATCCAACAATTAATGTCCGAGGAGTTTTGTGCTACCTCAATTCCACTTCATCCTGTCTCCCCCTTTCAACCTGGTTGAAAAATGGAAGAGAAAAAGAACGTCTCGAATCGCTGACTACCAAATGCAAGAGTCTCTTTGTGGTATAGCCCCCTGCACGTTCAGGAGTACAGGGGCTCTAGCGGCCGCTCATCTTGTCCCGAACCAGAACCACAGCGAATGCACTGTTCCATTAGGTGTCCATGACGTGCAGCCTCTCCCTCCAAGATTGACAAAATGACCCCGTTCCCCATTCCCCATTCCCCATTCTTCAACAAGAGCGCAAGTACAGTACTGTAGGAGAGAGCTTGCAAATGGCCCCCAATTTTGAGTTGCCGGGCTCAACCTCCAGAGTCTAGAGTGCAAGAAAAAAAGCAATTACGTGCTACAGGGCACGAAATGCAACCCAATACTTTTAATCATGATAGCCCACGTCAATTTTAACAAAGCCACAGTGACAAGCCCTGGGGCTCGACTATAATAGAACAATTATCTGCGACCGAGAGAAAACGTAAGAAAAATCAGCTCCCCTCTCGACTAATATCATATTATGTACATGCTCCAAGACATCGTGACGACGCCGAACCCCAAAAATGTGCGACAAGATGCTACAATGGCGGCCGATGATCAATGTTATGTTTCGACCCCGAGCCATGACCACTGCCAGCCTCAATGCCCCTCCACAAATGGGTTGATCACCACGGGCTGAAAGTCGCTTGTCTTGTTGTTCTGTGCATTTCTAGAACTTCGCGTAAATTAGTCTGCTACCTTGACAATAATCTTCCCTACGGCCCGCCCCGTCTTCAGCTTAGCAAATGCTTCCACCACCTTATCCATTTCAAAGCTCTCATCAACCACCACCTTCACCTTCTTCTCTCTCACCAATTTAACCGCATCATCAAGCAGTTCCTGCTCCAGCGGGGTCGTTGGCAACTCCAGCTTGCGCTTCCCCCCTCCCAAAACCCCTGGCCATGCCAACATCTTGGCCATGTCCATCTGTCCTGCAAAGTTGGTCCCCATGCCTACGTGCAAGAAGGACGCCGACTTGGCCAGAAACGTATGTGATTGTCTGTACAGCTCCCATGCGCCAGCCTCCACATTCTGTATTGCCCTATTGAACAGCTTGCCGGACTCTTTGACCTGTCGCTGCAGCTGCTGCACAAGGTTGCATTTCGTATAGTCCAGCACAACATCGGCGCCAAGTTGCTCGACTAGCGCAACGTTTCGTGTCGAGCACGTCGTAACCACCGTCAGGCCCATGGCTTTAGCAATCTGCACTCCGAAAGTGCCCGTGCCACCTGAACCGCCGTTGATGAAGACCTTGTCGCCCGCCTGCAGCCCGCGCAGGTCGTACACGGCTGTGATGGCCGAGGCGTCGACGCCAGCCAAGTCGTCGACGCTTAATTGTTGCGCTGCCTCGATCTTGGTCAGGATGTCATTGTCACCTACCACAATATACTCTGCTAAGGTGCCGTGCTTGGGATATATCTTCAGGCAGCCTACTACCAAGTCGCCAGCTGCGAAGTCTGGTGTGTTGGACTCGGCGACCCTGCCCACAAAGCCTGTTGCTGGCGTAACGGGTGCGCCGAGGAATCTGGCGTATCCGGGAAGTTCTAACAGTTTGTAATCGGCCGGCTGGATGCTGGCCCGCAACGTCTTGATGAGGATGCTGCGGCCTGTCTTGGCCTGTGGTGGTATTGGCGCATTGTCGTTTAGACGTAGACCGTTCTCGAGGCTCTTACCAGCAGGGCTGTATTGCCATGCCTTCATTGATTGTGACATAGTGCTAGTTTTGAGTGCTGGTTTGATGTAGATGTAGAGTTGATAAATTGTCGGTGTTGACGGAGTGCCTTAATGTAGCATGAGGAGGTCGACTGAGACAATTACACCACTATGACTGTGACTTCACTTTTCGCAAGTAGAGAAACGTTGCTTGAATGTTCCGCACCAGGGCGATTCTCCGCGGGCAAATTCCATCACTTACAAATCCCTCCGTCATCAAGTCCGCAATCGTGCCATTCCCGCACATTTATTCGATAGAGTTTATCTCACGTCTCCACGATTCGATACGCGTATCTGTAGTATCAACCAACTTCAAGATATTTCCATTGTCTATACATCAAATAACCACACGCTGCTCTATGCTCGTCTCGAATAAGTAAACAGGGTAGATTCGTACCAATGCCGAATGAAATGCAACATGCTGTGTGTACTACCCATTTTCAGGTCGATTAACGCCAGCCGGTATCAGATCCGATCTGGAGTTCATAGCTGTAGTGCGCCCCAGAAGCTAATAGTAGAGTTGTTATTAACCGACTTCTAGAATTCGGCTGCAATTGCTCCTCTTTGGTCAGGAGTCGCACATGCGAGTGCATATATGTTGGATTGTTTGACACCATTTTCTCTGCATTCCGGCCTGGGAGCCGGTGAACATGGCACACAGCCCCGTGTAATATATTTGTTCACACGCCTCCCTTTGCAAACATCTTAATGCATAGTATTCCTTTTTAAGTAGTATTCAACCAGAGATATGTTCATAGAGCCCGCATTCGATATACAATAACAAAGTTCCTCTGGCCATCTGCCGCTTCGGCCCCGGGGGTTTTGATCATCACGGCCCTACCCGGACTTAACCTCACCTCCGTCTTTACTTCGTTATCCACGCCCTTAAGCATGCTAATCGAGCCCTAATCAAGCCTCAAAAAGCCTCAAAATCTTTATAAAAGAGACTGACAATACGCAAAACAAACCAGACACCAAACAACACACTCACCATGCCCTTCACAAGCTGGAATCCCCGCAAGCTCACCTTTCTCATCACCGGCTCCGCCTCAGGCTTCGGCCTCGCCCTCACACGCCTCGCTCTGCAGAATAACCATACTGTGATAGCCACCTCACGAAACTCCTCTCGCAGAGAAGAAATCGAATCTTTAGGCGGACAATGGCACTACCTCGACCTCAACTCGCCAGATTGCGCATCTCTCATATCCACACTCGAAAATGCAGGCACCCACATTGATGTCCTCGTCAACGCTGCTGGGCTCCCTATCCTCGGACCAGCCGAGACATTCACAGACGAACAAGTCCGTCTGGCGATGGAAACTGCCTTCTTCGGACCGTTTCGTCTAATCCGCGGCGTTGCGCCGCATATGCGCAATCGCAGGCGCGGCATGATTGTCAATTTTAGTAGTGGTGCTGGTGTAGACGGCAGGGATGGCATGGCTGTATACGGAGCTGGAAAGTCTGCCATGGATGGTGAGTTCTAAAACTTTGTCGAGGCTGCCATAGTTAACATCCAGTAGGCCTGCTAAGAGTAATGTCCAAGGAGCTGTCCCAATTCAATGTGCGTTGTCTCACCATCCCACTGGGCGGTTTTGACACAAATTTTAGCTACGCGGTGCAGAAAACGGAAGAACCTTGGCCAGCGGACTATGACGATTCTATGGCGAACAAGGTCGTGAATGCCGTTCAAGGATCTAGCTTTTTACCTGGTGGGGATCACATCAAAGCGACGCAGGTGATATACGACATGATAGTCGGCCAAGGGGTGGGAGAGGGAAAAGAAGGAGAGAAGTTACTGCCGTTGGGAGAAGACATGGGGGCGATGATGGATAGAGTGATTGCGTCAATGGAGCATTCGATGGCCACGTTCAGAGACGTATGCACCAGCGTTAGCTTGGACAAGAAGCCAGAATAGTAATCGATTCAAAAGCAATTAGAAACCTAGACAGTTCTCTGACCTACTAAAACGCCAAGACCTAAGCCGTCCCAATGGTGATACAGCACTCTCTAAAATATCGTCAAAGTATTAATGAAGCCATTCTTCAGCACCTCAAATACCATGCCAGGGAAACCGTACAAAGTCGTTGTCGAATCCCCATTTGCTTCAGCCCGTCTGGCACCGCTTTCTTCCCAACCCCCTAGTAGCTCGCAGCTGCTACCAGGACTATCACCCCAGCCTCGATTCAGGACCATACCCCTCTGCTTCGGCTGTGACTGGTTTGCGGGATACAGGCTCTCCCATTTGTGGTTCATGCGGTCCTCGATTTCTTTGAACTCGGATTCAGAGTTGATTTCGTCCCCGCTTGAATCTCCAAGGTATTCGATTTCCCATCTGCATCGACGGTGACGGTTGAATTCATACGAGCCTGGAACGTTGCCGTGTAGGACGAGCTTCCTAATGACGAGACGATTTGAATGGTGGCTGCGAAGACCGTTCTCGGTAGTCTCTAGTTTGCTTCCAGGCGGCGTTTGTGACGGAGCTACTGGTGTTGATAGCAATACGTCGAAACCCATGTAAAAGTAGTTATAAAAACATTCCTTTGACGGATTGATAACATCTTGTTCATCCACGGCTTCGCCATCATCGGAATCATCAGAGCCCGTATTCATGGATGATTGATCGGTGTCTGTTGACTCGTCTCCCCTGCGATGATTGGTCGCACCAGGACGACCTCTAGCATCGCTTCCTGTCCGCATCTTATGCACAATCATCTGCTGGTCATTTTTGCGATAAATCGCATTGGGCGGCCCAAGTTCCATGACAAGCTCTTGAGGTGTCGTCTCTCCCAGGTGAATCCAGAAGGACTGATTCGTCCATTTGCGGAACAGTTGAAGCCTACCACCTCCATGAATCCGAATGAGAGACACTTCATCCGGGTACACATCCTTTGTACGTGGAAAAACAGACGAAGACTTTATACTAGGCAACACTTGCGTCCACAGCGTCGGCCTAGCGTCAGGCCACGATTCGCCACTAAATATAGCCATCGACGTCGCAACCTGGCTCGAAGATGCTGATAACAGCGACACCACATCCTTGTCTGGCGAGTATGACCCCACACTCATAGGAAAATTAAACGCAACACCAGGGTACGACAAGACGTAGATACCCGTTTCTTGTCCATCAGTGGGCGGTATGAATTCTCCCGCATATGTGGGACCCAGTAGCCTTTGGTATACATGTCGAAACGACGGCCCCGATGAAGACTCTCCAGGGATAGGGGACCCGGGCGGACCAGTCGTGCTGCTAGCTGGCCGTACTAGGTCCTTGTCTTTGAAAGTGATGTGATTCTTTGTAAAGTCGACGACTTCGATTAAGCGTAAACGCTGTTCGGGACCGTCAAAGCGTAGACGCAGGCCGTTGTAGGGGAGCGTGATGCAGACGGTGTCGGTTACTGGTCGTTCTGGAGAGTAGATGACTTCGAGTTTGGGGAACCTTTGTGGCTCTGCTTTGAGGCGGGTGAGGATATCGTGGAGAGAGGCGCCGAGGACTATTTCAACATTAGCCATATTTCTTCTTGAACACAAAGTAAATCACTGGGAAAAAAGACCAGATACGTACCTAGGAAGCCCAGTCCTCGTCCTGGATAAAGCTGAGCGCTGAATAGAGACATGATGAATCCAAGCTCTAAAGCCGAAGCTATGTAGAGCCCCTCGCTGGTCGTAGGCTGCGCATTCCAATATGCGCTCGGAAATGAGGTGTATTTCAAAACCAGAGAGTTAGTATGATTCACTGAAATGGTATTGAGGTCGAATCGCAGTTAAATTCGCAAGGGAGGATAACAAACACGTCGAGTCACGAGCTATCGCTTTGTGGTAGGCGGGTGATGTCGCCGCCTGCGGTATGACGCGGGGTAGCCACTAAAACGGCTGTGTTGGGGCACGTCACCTGCCGGCCCGTCCGCTGAACGCCCCTAGCCTGATTTAGCCCGAGCGCAAGGGACCGGCCCCGATAGAAGGGACGTCGTCGGAGTGGGAAATGGATGGTGACAAAAATAAATGATAAAATTTCGAGACTCGCTCATCAAAGAGGAGTGCCCAGTCTATAAATACAATGAGAAACAATGGTCTCAGCTTTACAAATCTCCTGCCCGCAGCGTCTACCACTGCTCGATCTCGTCTCCCTTCTTAGGCTTCTGTATGCGCACTACTTTGTCAGAGTTGAGCAGACACAGAGGATCCAGAGCCATCTTGATCTATTGTTTATCAGTTAGCAAATGGCTGCAAAGCAGATGTTGTGACGCATGACCTACCTGTCGCATAGTATCTACTGTCGTCTCACCCAGCTCATGAGGCAGGTAGTCTCTCTTGACCAAGCCAACACCGTGCTCGCCCTGGTTCTTATTAGTTTCCTACTCAGGATGGTTTCATTGGAGGATATAAACGTACAGTGACTGTGCCCTCCATTTCAACAGCGCGCTTCACCATGCGGTGTACAACTGTCTCAGCCTTCTTCCTCTGCGCATCGTTGTACAACAGGATAGCTGCAAGACGTTAGCGCATTCAACGACGCGAATTCATCTCATGACTTACAGTGGAAGTTTCCGTCTCCAACGTGTCCTACAATGGTACCAAACAAGCCACTCTTCTCAATATCAGCCTTGGTCTCCTCAATCAGCTTCGGCAACAAGCTCATAGGCACGGCAACATCGCCAGTCCAGACACGGTCTCCATCCTTCTTAACAGCCATCGTGCTCCACAGAGCTTCCTTTCTGGCGCTCCACAGCTCATCAATTTCGACCTTGTTTTTGGCAAACTCGAAGCTTTGGCATCCAGCCTGTTTAGCAAGACCCTGGACCTGAGCAACCTGCTCCTTAACACCGCCGGGGGTACCGCCGAACTTGAAAAATAGCGTTGGCGCCTCCTTCCATGACCTTGAAGTCATACCAGCGTCGTTGATGCACTTCATTTGGTTGTCGTCGAGAATCTCCACGGCAGCGACCGGGACCCCCTTACCGACAACCTTGCCGACACAGTCAGCAGCATGGCGGATAGATGGGAAAGTGCAGACAGCAACGCTAGTAGACTCGGGTTTGACGGTGACCTTGAGAGTAGCTTCCGTTACAAGGCCGAGAGTGCCTTCAGAGCCGATGAACAGCTTTGTGAGATCATAACCAGCAGAGCTCTTGCGTGCTCTTTGGCGAGTCTTGATAATAGTACCATCAGCCAGCACAACAGTCAACCCAAGCACCCACTCGCGCATAGTACCGTAGCGGTAAGCGTTGGTGCCACTGCAACCTGTGCCAATCATTCCCCCAATCATGGCACCCGGGCCGGGATCAGGCGGGAAGAAGAGACCATCCTCACCAAGCTGCTCGTTGAGGTTCTCCCAACCAACAGCAGGCTGAACAACGACATCCAAATCCTCCTTGTGGAGCTTAATAATCTTGTCCATGCGGCCGAAATCGATCGAAACGCCGTGTCTCGTGGGTGTGAAGTGTCCCTCCAAGCTGGTACCGCCGCTGTATCCGACGACGGGAATGCGCCTTTGGTGGCAGATCTTCATAATCTCTGAAACTTCCTCTGTCGTGCTAGGGAAGACAACGCAGAAAGGACGCTCATCTTCCTTGGCCTTGTGTGAAGACCAATCCGACGTAGCGTGCTGGTCGCGATCCGAGTCCAGGGTGCTAACGTTGTCCTTGCCTAAAATCTTGACAAAGTCGGCCCATGCTGCCTGCATATTCTCCAATTTGGTGTTGTGTTTGGGCTCTCTGGTCTTGGAGAGCTTCAACGTCGAGTTCGGTTCGGGTTCGCGAGGCCAATACGTTCCGAGCCAGTAGGAGATACCGACACTAGATAAAAACACTGCAGCCCAAGTCTGTTAGCAAGCCCAGAACCACAGCGAAGACCTACAGCGCCATTCAATTGCTTACGAAAAGTAATCATCCAATTTCTTGAAGGATCAGTCATGTCCCTCCATCGCTCGTATTGTTCTCTTTGATCACGCTCTCTTCTCAATCGCGCACCAATACTGCCCATGACCTGTCCCTGAAACGACCTCCCCAGCTTCGCCTCGTTTCCCTGGCGCGGCGCGCTGGGTGTTCTACTTTGTTCCGGTTCGAGATCTTTGCTATACCATCGTGCAGTTTGTAATTGTAAAACCGTCTGGCGACTTCCGCGAAGCAGCGTCTGTGGGCGTCGAGATGAACCGACGGCGAGCTGTCGAAGTGCTGGTGAAGAAGCCATTATCGCGGTTGTGGATAGTCGATACATTCAATACCAATACCGTCGCCTCCTAATAGAGCTTCAAGAATGCCGAGAAAAAGGACCGCTTCGCAAGTATTTGAGGTGTCGAAGCGGGCGTCTGTTGAACGGGGACGCAAGGAGTTGGTCTGCCGCAAAAAGCTGCAGTGCAGGATTTAGCCCCAGAAGCTATCGGGAAAACCATGCAGCCTATAATTGGTGACTTCCCCACAATGCGGAAATCCACCACCGCTGGCTCACTAACACAACAGCGCTAGAGCCCAAGTCACGGATTCATAATTCAATTGTGCTTGGGGAAAAAAGGGTATATTTTACGCTTGAATAGACGCTAATGGTTTCTAATATACATGTACAATTCAGTTGAGGAAATGCTTCCCCGCACTTTCGTAAAGGGAATACCGCTGTGATTCCATCTCGACTCTGCTTCATGCATCTGCTCCACGAGCATAACTGATACTACGACTGCAGTAGTTGTACATTGAACGTGGGGGAGGCGCCTTGCAAGTGCGACACATAGGCTGCTAGCTCCTGGTCGTCTTGTACCCGCAGCGGCAATTCTTCGCCGCTCCCTCCCTTCACCACTCCCTCTACTAGCCCGCATATTGTCCCCGGGAACTTGACAACCGCTGCGGCACGGACATGGTCCAAGGAGAGAGTCGATACCGTGCTAATCCATATGTTGTTTGGTAAGGTGAAGTTTGATGATTGATGTAATCGCAGGAAAACGGCAGTTGCTTGGGAATGCTGCTGCTGCTGCTGCTGGTGATGTTGATATGTGTGATGTTGATGTGTCTGATGTTGGTGTATCTGCTGTTGCGGCGGCTGCATAGTTGGTGTCGGTGTCGTTGGGTGTCGAACTGTTCGGTGAGGTTGTGGCGAAGTTTGATTGCCTGGAAATACATGCTTAAATCGGAAAGCATCTTTCTCGAACTCTCTGGCTTGCTTTCTTGTGCTTGTCCTCGATGACCTGGCAGCCTGAGACGTAGCTTCCGGCTGTGGTATAGGTTCGATATCATCGTCCATAGCATCTGGCGCTATATCAAATGTCGCATGGATATATCCATCATCGAAAGCTGCCTCCGCCTCCCTTGGCGTTGGCGACTGTTCCACATCTTCTTCTACGGCCTGTTCATTTCGCACATCCCCCTTCTTCCTTGACTTCAACCCCATCCGTAATCGCCTTAAGAGATCTCTCGCCAGCCTCTCAGCTGCCGCGGCTTTCGCCTTTGATCCCGCGTCATTGTTCTCATTGTCCAGTATATCCTTGATGAAATTTGACTTCTTTGCCCACTTGAGCTTCAACTGGTTCCAATTCTGCATTCGACCTCGGCCCTCGACGGCCCCAGCCTCGAACAGTACTGTGCGAAACGTTCGTCGCAGTTCTCTGGTTTGGATGGGGTCGATGCCTAGTATGTTCTTTCTCTCAGCTGTTGATATGTGTTTGGTGGTATTGCGCATGCACTTTGTGATTGCCATGCATATGACATCGACGCTGAGCTTCTTTGCTTCCAGCTGATTGTCTCCAATCCAGAACGCGCTACGTAAAGCGGGCATGCTCCCTATGAGCTCAGTCTTTGCTGCCTCCCACGCCCCAGGGCCTGCAACTGTTTTCCGTGTAATGCCATGTTGGTTGCAAATATCCATAAAGTTGGTGCGCATAAGCTGATATGTTGGCTTGTCTAGTCCCAAAACCGACCTGGCTTCCTCTCCCGTCATCTCCGATGGGAATCTTGCTGGAGACCCGTCTGTAGGAGGCTGAAATACCGCAGCCAACCTTCTCTGCTTCCTAGCTTCCAAATCTGCTACCTTTCTCGGGTCGTCGACGACGTCTGGCTCTTCAGCTAACAACGCCTCATCCACAGACGACTCTGCCTCTTCATCTTGAGCATCCTCATCAACCAATGATTCATCGATGCTGATCCCTTGCAGAGAAAATCCATTCTTACGCCGTATACGAGTCAAAGTTGAAAATTTAATGTCGACCCCGTCCTCTTCTCTAAGAACCTTGATCATTTCCGGTTGTGACAAGTTCCTAGCCCATAGCTCCTTGATGCGAGTCAAAAGCGCATCAGTCTTCTCTATTCTAGGATGTCTTGAAGGGAACCCCCATCTCGTGAATTGGCGCAATAATGATGCACGGCTAACTGGATTAGTCTAGTGATTGGCGACAAGTCTCGTTCGCCGAGGCACAGCGTTACTCACCTGGGGCGAAAATTATATTCTCTGGCAAGATGCTCGAGAATATCTTGTACCGGCAATTTCTCTTCCACATGTAAGCGACGGCAGATGTCCTTGTGCAGCCGCCATTTGTAAGTCATGATGGGCGATGTTGGCGAGTACGGCGGACGAGGAGGGAATTGAGGCTTGTGTTTGCGTTGTCTTCCGTACCCACCAGCGACGGCTGCAGTGGGTTAGTCATTCAGCATCAGTGCGGTACGGTTGACAACATGGACTACAGAACGGACCCAGGAGACTCTCTCACCTCGCTGAATATTGTCTTGTTTATGTTAGAGATACCTGCCGAGTATCGTTCAGAAGAGCAGACAGGATTGGACAATTTATACCCAACCCCAGGTCTAGAAGCCATTTTATCACTTGATTTTCATGCCGCTATGCCACGAATCCGACATATACAGCAAATTTGTCAATGTTTGCTACATGCCAAACCAACCCCGCAGCAGACGGCGCTGTCATTTGGCGCCATTCCCGGATGCCTACGGCCGCCACTACACGACTCAACAAGCAAGCCCACGCCGTTCGAAAAGGAAACCAATCAATCAATGCATCAAAATCATATATATACCATCTAGTGTGAGGTTGCAGACAATGCTTTCCAATTCATAAAGTACGCTGGCAAATTTCCCGCCAAGCAACACTTACCTACCTCGGCTCGGCTACCCCAGCTCTTCCGGCTCTGTCGACGCTATAAATAGCCGATCATCACCACCACCATCACTTACACCAAACACCTTGGTCAACCCCTCACTCACCAACCATTGTCTCATTCATCATCACCATCGCCCAAAATGTCCTACCCGGACAATTACAACTCCTTCTCCCTCCCCACTCTCAAATTCAGCCACCACCCAGCTTCCTCACCAACCGTCACTCCCGTCGTCATCATCTATCTCAACCGCCCTGAAGCCCGCCATGCCTGGACCGACGAGATGGCCGAGTCCCTCATCACTGCCTACGACGCCCTCTCTGCCGACCCGCGTGTGCGTGCCATCGTCCTCACCTCCGCAGACACCACTAACCGCTTCTACTGCGCCGGCATGGACTTCAATGCCACCCATCGCCAAAACAGCCATTCCAAGGATGCCCATCGCGATTCTGGCGGACAGACGTCTCTCGCCATGACACGGTGCACCAAGCCCATCATCTGTGCCATCAATGGCTCTGCCGTGGGAGTCGGCATGACTATGACGTTGCCCGCTACGGTGCGCGTGGTCAACAAAGACGCCAAGGTTGGCTTTGTCTTTGGTCGTAGAGGCTTCTGCATGGAGGCATGTAGCAGCTTCTACCTGCCTAGGTTGATTGGCACGAGTCGCGCAATGCACCTCGTCAGCACTGGAGCGGTATATCCCGCGTCACATAAGCTGCTGGATGGCCTCTTTAGCGAGGTTGTGCCTGGTGACGAGGTTCTGCCCACCGCGTTGAAGATTGCCGACGACATTGCGCTGAACATGAGCATCCCTTCCTACAAGGTCATGAAGGACCTGATGATCTACGGCCCCAAGACACCAGAGGAGGCGCATTTGCTTGAGAGTAAGCTGTTCCATGACTTGGTCAATGGCAGAGATGCAAAGGAGGGTGTTGAGAGCTTTATGAAGAAGCGTGCGCCTCAGTTCAAGGGAACGATGGAGGAGGATAAACCTTCTGCCTGGCCGTGGTATATGCCTTTGGATGTCAAAGCTAAGATCTAAGCCGACAAGTATATACAAAACGGAAAAAAAAATGTACTACATCGCGAATTGGAGAGCAAATTGAAATCAAGTGCTAAACTGCGTGTAAAAATGCAGCCACTTTCTGTATCGTATTCATCATCTACTCTACAGCTCTTCTCTCAGCTTCTCATAAAGCATCTACCACTAAAACAAAATCAAACTCCAAAATCAAAGGTGCTGTCAACCGAGCACAGCTCAGTCCGTTTTCACAATGACATGTCCTAAATCTTTTTTGTCTTTCATTTTCTTTCCTCTTTGGCCGTAATCCATAACCAGTCGTGTTTTGTGAACCAATTGTCCATTCCAAATGAGCAAACAAAAAAACAAACGCTGCCCAGAATGAGGAGTATCATCAACTCAAAAGGATGCTGATGTATAAAAAGAAAAAAGTATTTCCAACGCCGGCTGTGCATGCAAAATCGATAAAAACAAGGTTGCGTACCCAGATCATTGCTCCTGGAAAGCAAACCTGTGAAAGCAGCAAAAACAATCAACGCTAAATTCAAAGTCGTTTATGTACACGGGTAGTATGTATAGGTAGGTAGGGTGTGCCTTCAAACGAATCATACCCAGGGTAATTCGCAGGAGTCGAATCTCGACGTCGTGGTTCAATGGCCAGATGAAGTGAATCCTGCATCGAGTATAGACGATAGCGAAACAGCAGCATTGCTGATAATGCCGTGAGCTTTCTAAGACCATGAATTTTCAAAGGCTCGATTCTATCGTCGGCCCATCTTGAGCAGTCGTGTTCGAAGCCAAAGCATAAATGCAGTCCATACGCCAGTCGTCTTTCGCTTAGCCGTTCGCTGTCTCTTGCGGGTTTGGAACTGGACTTCGTCTGCGCGCATAGGTGCCTGCCCTACTGCCGCAGCATCATATCCATTGCTAGCAAAATCAACCTTTTCTCTCATAACGCTAGGTCCGGTGCTTTTGCGAGACCGTGCCTCGCAAGAGCTGGACTTGCCGGTGCTTGAAACACTCGTGGTTGCTGAGCTTCCTTTTCGGAGACGGGTGCGGTCTTGCTTTCCAGTTTCCCTGTTGTCGGCGCGCTCCCGCTTGCGAAGCTGTCGCTGGGCATACTTTTCGTTCTTGGCCTTCTCCTTTGCCTCGAACTTGCGGCGAGCCTCGCGAACTTGTTCCTGGCGAGTGGCGGTGTCCACCTCACTTCGGGAACGCAAACGGAATCCGCCCATATCAAGAGAATTGCGCAATGGTGATAATGGAGTGGCTGAGTTTGGTGTTCCCGAAGCAGCCAAGGGAGAAATTGTGGTAAGCGGTGCGGTAGCAGAAAGAGGCGATTCCCGTGAGCGTGGCAGTGAGCTTACTTGAACGTCAGACAAGCTGCGATTCAGTCCAGCAGGGTTCATGCGAGGCACAGGACCAGAGTTGGAGCGAAGAGCAGGTGCTTGGCGCAGCGTTGGCGTGCTATCAGAGTGAGAACTGGAGCGCTGAGAGCCGCTAAACGTTGAATACAGGGGAGGGGTTGTCACGGCAGGGTCGGATGAGGTGTTGTAGGTGTCAGCGTAGGGGAAGAAAGAGTCGTCGTTTTCCGAAATGGCCGAAACGTATTCTCGTGAGACAGGCGCAGTGGTTGTGTCCTGCGAAGCTATCGAGTTGGCGTAGGACAGCGGTGGAGTGGCAGTCCTAGGCATCTGTTGGAAAGGATGGATGAAGGAGCCGTTGCGTCCGCTAGTGGAGGTGGCTATGGAAGCATGCGACGTGCCACTAGCCGAGCGAATATGCGAATGCTTGAAGCGGCCACTGCGGTTGTAATCGGCGGTTGACGTTGAGGAGAGAGAGAAGCTGACATCACGAGTTGGTCTGGAGAAGGAGGAGGAGTAGTCGGCTGGACCGCCATTGGCAGCTGCGCCATGCATGCTTGACAGTTGCGAGGGCGCAGCGGCCTGATCCGAGAGAGTACCATAATATTCCAGAGGCGGAAAACTGAGGGGAGAGGGTTGGTCGTCCCAGTCGCGCTCGGTATCAAAGGACTGTGTTCTCTCGGACTCGGAGTGCGAATGCAGCTTCTTGAGAATGGGCTTCATAACAACACGACTCCGCAGCTTGACGGGGCTGTTGTCGAGCGCCGGGGGTGGCATTGAGAGGGAAGCCATGTTGACGAGTGGCCAAGAAAGAAAGCGAGCCAAAACAGGCCGGCCTGTCTAAAACGACGGCAAATAAAGGCGTGTTTTGACAAGAAACGAAATATTTTCAAGCCAATGGAGGAGACGACAGGTCCATGGCAACTCCGGTTCTTCCTTCAGTTGGAGTAGTTTGTCGGCGGAGGTGAGTGGGTATGCGACTTGATGAGGTTACACCGACCTGTAGTGCCAAAGCGAACAAAGCAAAGCGTCAAAAACAAACGGTCTAGATGCTTTGTTTTGTTTCCTTTCCCACCAAGAAAGAAAACAAGAAGATAAATGGAGGGGGAGAATGGAGCGTAAAGCGAAATAAAAAGTATCGAGAAGGAAAGAAAAGGAAAATGGAGCAGAGGGAATAGGTGGAGGGATTAAAATTGAGGCTTGGGCGGACGAGACAGCCTGACTTTGTAAGTGCGGGTATCTGGTGAGGCGACAGAAAGGCAGTGAGCGCGTCCCTCGTACATGTATGTACAGGCAAAGGGTGCGAGGCGAGGCGAGGAAGAAGAAGGAGAGAGGAGGGGCGTAATCTCTCTTGAAAGATGGCACCCACAGTGGTTCTTGTTTCCCTAGTCGCTAAGATTGCGTGGTAATTATGGCCAATGACAGCCAAATAGGGACAAATAGGGTAACCCCAAAACGGCGACGGCGGGCGGTGTTTTTGGTCTTTAGTGGGTTGGTTGCCTCCACTATAGCACAACTCAGTATCCCAGTCCAGTAATTCGGATGCGTCGGGCGTTGAGCCGGTGACAGGACCAAAGGTGGGATTGGAAGTGAATTTAATTACTGAAGAGGCAAGGAACCGATTTTCCGGACTTTGCAAAAGAAGCAGGGTTCAAGAGCGGTAATTAAGTTTAAAAAAAAAAAAAAAAAAAAAAAAAAAAGGAGAGAATAGTTGCAAGGAAGGTGAAAGAATTCAAGCCCCTTGACCTTGAACCTTGACCTTGTCCGGGTTGGTCGGACTGTGACGTGGGACGGGATCAAAGCTGAGGTCAGAGAGGGGACGACGGTGGGCAGAGCGCAAGTCGCAGTGGTTTTGCAGTGGTGCTGTACGCTGGTAGGACGTCCAGAAGCGGGTGATTGGGGGGGGCACCCTTGCGTCCCTTTTAATTACTACAGGCTTTGAAGTACTACGCGCTGGGGCCCAAGGCAGACAGATTACTGTACCGTGGCAGAGGTACCGAATGGCAGTTTGCGGACTTTATGGATGGGCAATTTCAGTGATTGGCGCTAATTTAAACATGGTAATGACATCCAAAATAAAAATGAAAAGTTTAATACATTGCAAATTAGAGGGAATTGGTTTTTTTGGTTTGTTCTCTCACATCAAATTGACTTTTTGAAGCTGAAATGAGCACATGTCAGAGCTGTACATTTTGCTCGTCAGTGTGCAACAGTCCAGGCCTCGTCGGGCGCTGTGCAGAGTCAGTTGCACAATTTACAGCGCCCTCATTGGTGCCAAATGTCAGCGTCTGGTGCTACTGACGGCTGGTGGCTGCTGCGCCAGTCGCTGCCAGAGTGAGCCAGAGGCCGCTCTAGCCCGGGGGTCCAGCGGTCCCAGCAGGCGGCTCCATCCACCAGTAATCTCTCAGCATTTCTGTCTCGCAACTCAAATAAACACTGCAAGACGCGCTATATTAAATGCAATATCATGGAATAGTTGCATTTCACCACCACTTTCCTGTGCCAGTGGCCAATGCCCCATTTTCCACATCAGCAATCTCGATCCCTCCCATTCTAAAACTCTCCGTCAGCCATTTTCTGACTGAAGTTGAAACCATCCATCTCTGTCAGTCGGGTATCCAGAGATAGTATTATTTTATGGAGTTATGATGTCAAATCCCTGTACGAATAACGTATGTCAAGAACTGATAGGCAATGCAAACATGGGGAAAACTGAAGACATTCCCACTCTTTACTTGGCGCCACAGGCTGTTTTCGGTTCAACCAATTTCACCTTTCTATTTTGACTCGAATGTAAATTGCAGCACAGTACGTACTGTAAACCCTCTCAGTGGAAATGGGAGAGGCAAATTTGATACAGTGCGTGTGGGGGAGATGCTCGCCCGCTGTCCTCTTCGGCCTTTCCGGTCAAATTGCTCGACCAAGTAACGCCATCGCCTCCTTTGCAAGAACGCCATCTTGGCTCACTTATCCATATCCATTCTCTTATCCTTTGAATTCGGTTAGCTCGTCACAGGAGGGGGAACCTTCACTCCGCATTCTCCGTTCCACCCGTCGCTAGATGACAACCTAATTACGTTTCCCTCAATCTCAACTTATCCTCGGTTTCTGGAAATGCCATCGCAAACTCAAATTTCCGAGGGTCCTTTTCATTCCCGCTGCTACTCCCATCGCAGCTACGCATCAACACTGATAATCATGGCCAGGCTGACTTGTCCATGCATGGCTGAGTCTATGGCGTGGCGCGCTTACATGGCCCGGTTGCATTGCCCAGGCCACGTCCAGCGAACTCGACTCAGGCTGAGAGGGATCTGGTTCTCGATCTCACCCAGATAACAATGCCAGCACTCATGCGACGCCTCGGCTGGCCGACTTGCAATATATTACACAATAGTGTCGCCCAAATTCGCCCCCAGCGCCCCATTCGCCCATCAACCCCAAGCCTCAGCCCACTCGCACCTTACACCAGCTGCTGAAATAGGCAGAAATAGCCATCACATACTGCTCATGACATGTATGGTAGGCAACTCAACCCCACATACGCATTAGGAAGGTCTGCGCTTGTTGCCATCAACATCACCACGTATCAAGACTTGACCCCACAACAATTGCATCAAACTTCAACAACATCATATCAATGATGCTTAAATGTTCTCTTATTTCTGTTGCAATGTGTTCGCCAAATGTACAAACACAAAAGTTTCGAGACTGAACGCTGAGATGTCCGATGCAGTCTGATTGGCTCCCGCTGTGCTGGTGTGATCATCACTGTCGCCGTCATCGTCATGGATATCAACATCGTATCAGATCGACTCCCCACGATTTGCATATGTCGGTCGTAGAGGTCAGGATACTCACCATGTAGATCAGCCCCGTAAAACCCTGATATTGGAAATATGCGCTGTCGCTGTGACCCTTTATGATGGCTACTTGTAAGAATAGGATTGCTTATCGCTAAAAGGTCTTTGCAATAGTGTAATACTTGTTACGTTTTGGCGTCATTGAAGTGTATGATCTGCCGTCATGACATGATGCAACAATGTCACATCGTTTTGGAACAAAAATAGATACCAGGAGGTGTGTCAATTGTCCATGCTAAGGTGCAGTTTTGTCAAACTGGCCGAATACCTGACACTGTGGCAGTAAGAAAGGCAGTCAGAAGTACATGGGTTAATCCGTTGTAAGCTGTATTGCCATCGGGTGCTTCGTAGACTTGCCAAGATGGCCATGATGTGGACAAGCGCCAGCGATGCCCATTCCATGCCTTGACAGCATTGACCTCCTGGTCACGCAGCGACAATTGCGTCCTTTGACGCCAACTTCAAAAATATATCAATAGCGGCAAAATTCCAGTGTTTCTTTGTGACTTGTCAGACGTTACCAACACTAACCAAGCTGGCTAGGTCGCGGCTCACCCTGAGCTGACACCGAATCTTTCCCGCCGAATGATAGGATCAGAATGTAGTGTAGGCTGAATTGACCGTATTATTCTCAGATGCTTTCTCTTTCGAAGTTTACAGGCGGAGCCCTTGGTTCAGTTCTACTCTTGAGAACCCGGTGGTCCCATCTGAACCGCCTCTGGCACTCCTACCGTCATAGACCCATTATCTATAGAGTATGTAGCAACAGTATTGTTGCTAAGGAACATTCATCTTTGAATTTGTTTCCAACTAGTTTTAGCTCGCTTCTGGACAAGGTTATCCATTCTAATTGAACTGACATCGTCTGGTATTGAGCCATGTTCATTGGCCAAAACAAGGACCTACTCCCTCACCGAACACCACTCACCACCATATGTGTTCTAAACGATCCCCGATAGTTTTACACCAATATTGTTTTATCAGTATCGTATGCTGGGGTTCACCTTTCAACTATCTAATGATTTGTGAGTTAAAAGGCCACAGCGGCCGCATCGTGCGTTTCGCCAAGAAACAACATAGTCTTCACTGTAGGAAACCCGAGCCTTGGGACTATTTTGATCACTATTTTATGTAATTCTGGCTCCATGACGCCCACGAAAAAGCATTTGACGTCGGCTGCTAGCTAAAATTAGTATATGCTACATGATGTTGAAATCGAGCCTGTCTGGCTCCAGGGTAGTGTGCTACATTCCGGCTTCGAAAGACCCGTGAACTTCAAAATACAGCGCCAAAGTGATGAATACAACCTAATATAATATACCGTCGCCGTTTTGAAACCTCGATAAACCTTTTTGAGTTTATCGGAAGTAAGGGTCACTTATATACCTCCTTCGACTCCTATATACCACGGCATTGGATGTAACTTAGACGAACAGCTGGTAAAGGAAGCTCAACGAAGGACCCATGGACATGTTTCAGACAAATGAAACACATGAATTTTCTTAAAAGCTTCTAGAGTGCCTTAATGGAGTATTGTTATATTGTAGCTTAATGCAGGACTGCGTGGCTAGCTCCGAGGAGCATTGGAAAAAGTTCCGCGCAGTCACTCAAAGATATCAATATTGTTCAGTGTTATAGCTGGGTAAACGTAGTCTCAAGATATAAAAGTATCCAGAATAAGTCTCAATTTGAGTCATATCTGCCAAATCAGAGATTGAAATTGCAGCAGCAGCAGCAGCATATTGATGCGTTCCGGACTGGCGGGTATATAGATATCAGATGGCATTGTACACGAATGAATTAGTCGTGTGAGGTTAATGTGAACTGTTCGGCTACTCCTACATCCATGTACCGTATACTAATGCAATGTATATTTGCAGTAAAGGTTGCGGGACGAAAACCATTTGGCATAGATGTGCTCAACGGAACAATCGTTTGAAAGGTTGGGAGCAAACACTTAGAGACATAGCAACATTTAGAGAGCAAGATGTGTACGACTAAGTTATGTCACTTGAGGGGAATCAACTACGCAACTGCAATTTCTTTATAGTGATATGTTCATTCATATGTTCAATCGCGGAAACAGGACCCAAATGCAAGAAAGAGGTGGACTGCGTCATGTCTTGGCTGAGACGGATAGCAAAGCCCTGATAGCGATGCAACTGTTTGCTCAGGTCATTGACTCGATGGAAAATTTTCACACATCACCATGTGTATATCGCTGCCTGACCTTGCTGGGAGTTGCAAAACGTCCAGGCTTTTGAAGTGCTGCCTGCGCGAGTTGTCGTCGGGCCGTCTCCAATTCGGACAGTGTCCGTTTCGCCTGAGCTTCACTGAGACCTAGCAAACCTCAGAATACTCCGTCGTCGGCGTTGCTTGACAGACACGTATGTGCTGTAGAAGCTCCGCAATGGGGCTTCTGCATCGCGCTGCAAGGAAAGATCTAGATGCAGCTGCATACACCTACCAATGCATATGTTTTAGGGTTAGCGTCGTTGTCTCTTTCGTCTGAAGCGACGACAAATTGCAACGACAAGCATGGACTACAAGGACGTTGCAGCAGTTTGTTTGCTATTGACATCCAATACGACGCTATAAGTTGGATTCTTGCGGCGCAGATTGAGCTCTTCATGGGTTAATACAGGAGAGAACAACTTCGGGTCAAGATGTCCGCCATGGCGTTGCGTCGAGTTTGGACGGTAAGCGAGGGTACTCCATACATTGGAAGGTATGGTTTGAACAACCCTGAGGCTTCTAATTTTGCGTGTGCGTGCATGCCTTCGCACTGATACACTACAACGATGCCTGGTCTACTTGCGTAAAAGCTTGATAGAGGCCACCACCCTGATAACTGTGGCTTGCAGGCACCGTCTTCAGTACCGTGGTCTCAACGCATTGGCCAAGTCCAGGGGATGGATCTCGGGCAATGAAACGTGGCAGTCCAGAAATCATGGCTGAAGTATTGCTTAGGCTGTTGGCCTTGAACCATGTTGCAAATTTGCGCTTACCAAAATGCTGTATTTCACCGAGGCATACCGAACATGACTCCAGTATAACTGCCAGGTAAGCGCTGACTTGCAGGCCTGAAGGTGGATTGTTTTTCTGGCGCTGGCTGACCTGAGGTCTCAGGTTTTTCCGTTACACTTTTGGATCAAAGCTTCGGCTGACTGGCTGGCGGGTTGTTATTACAGGGTTCTCACCAGCAGATCTTCATTAACCCCCCACGATCTTGGCCAAGACGGTTTTCTGGCTAGCAATACAGGCAACAACACCTGGCACACGATTAACCCTCTCATTTGTAGCATGGCTTGTGAATGAACGAGATGGCTAGGATTAGTGTCCTTTCTAAGATGGTTAGTGGCGGCCGAGTTGGTTCCACTCGGCTCGGGCGAGTAAAGGGCAGAAGATGGACAGTAACGATTGACGACCAAAGAAGCCGCTACGTAACAGCACATTCTGGAGGGCTATGCTGAGGATGATCTCTTTTGATTTTTTCTTTCTTTCAGTCATTATTTGCCACCGCCATGGCCATGAAGTATTCCGGAACGGACATGCCTACCAAAGCAATTGACAGTACATTGAGACCAATCACACACAAACTGTAGCTTGTAGTGAAACCAAGATGCGGCGTCTGATGGTCAGATGTTTGTCGTGCGCATGTGATTGACAAGAGACAGGGACAGCCAAAGGGTCGAAGGACGATCGGTCGATGGCGTTTGGGCGAACAAGGTGAAGGAGTGGCGCCATTGATTCGCAGAGTCCATGCCTGCTCCTGGAAAAGTGGTTATCCAAACACAAAATGGCCAGCAAGATGAGACATTTGGGGCTAGTATTAGCTTGTGGATGGGCCTCTTCATGCATGCTTGGGCGCCTTTATTTAGCGCGTTATCTGGTGTGTCCATCAATCCATGTAGGACGTATGCAGTAGGCATGTCGTTAATTCAGGTTGAGAGGATCATGATACGGGGCAGCAGAATCTGCAAGAAACCCTGTCGGAACTAGACCCTGGATAGAAGGCAGTCATGGATGTTTGATGGAGATGATTTATGTAAAATGAGACAGGCAGAGTGAGAGAGCTGTGGTCGCGATGGTGACATTGATAGTGACGAGGCAAGGATATGAGAAACCAAAGATGCGTATGGGCTGTAATGCCACGTTTACGGGAGTGCTATGGCGATGACCCTTGACGTGGTATGACAGATCGTTCGGTGACACGAGGTCAAGGCAAGAGATCAAGCCAAAACACAGGTGAGGGCTGAAGAGGACAGCGAGGTCTGCACCGCAACTGGGAGTGCGCATCGCAGGACTTGCGGCGACAAGAAACTGGCCCAAGGTGCCCCAAGCTTGTGCCCCAAGCGCAGTCAGCTGTAACGACGGAATAGTGGGTTTGATGCTACAGTACCATAAAAGTTCGCCGCGGACAGACGAGGTGAAAAGCGACAAGCATGCGGTGGAAATAAAATAGCGAATAGATTAATTGGCCTGAATGGCTTCTACCGTTAAAACTGGACCAAATAACGAGACCATTGAGTGATGAAAGAAAATGAAAGATTAAATAATTGCCTTGGCTGCATCCAGGCTGTTGAGCGGGCGTTGAACATGCCCTGAGGGGAGAAGGCAACATTTGACGCAGATTGTGGTGCAGACGAGACAGCTGCAGCGCAGTGTCCACTAACCAAGCCACCTATCTACTGCGTACAGGCTGGAAGGTGCCTTCGACTCTGCGCCACCGTTGATGTACGGAGCATCTTGCACGGGTGAGGAAGGAGCAACCGTCGAGGCGACTGGCTTCCTGGTCCCTGGTGGTTTCGATGATGTGATATTAATTTACCATGCACACAGCAACAGTCAATTGGGTAGTCAATTAGGCAATCAATTAATTAATTTCCTCCCCATGCGTTTCCCCTGCTTCTTGATCCAGCAGGTTGCCCTCTTTTATTCAGAATGCATCTGCAAGTCATCATCCGGAATCCTTGACCCCCGTGATAATCCATGCCGTGCACCACACGGCACCGCGGGACGTCCCGTGGCTCCCATGGGCCAGGCTAGAAAGTACTTTTCTTTGGAGGGGGCGTAATGCTTTCTAGGTTTGCACATCTATCAACTTAGACATTGAAAAATTTTAACATTCTTTTTTTTCTTCTTCTCATCACCGTCTAGTGTCTTACATTGTCTTCATTACCGACAACTTGCATTGGAATACTGCTGCAGGCCTTAGTGGCTGGGGTGCCCAATGCGTCGTTTCAGTCGAGAGGCGAAACCTTGCTGTGATTTTGGGGCCTGTCCTTTTAGAATTAATTACTCCGTCGACACGTGCGACAATCGTCGATTACGATTCTGGATCCTGAAGCGAGGCGAAGGAAGCACAAGCGAACTTCAAACGGTATGGTAATTTTCTTTAATTGGCTAAGTACTGGCGAGGCTGACTCTGTATTCTTCATGTACCTGGCTTTGACATGTACTTTCAAAAAGAATCTTCCAATGGCAGAGGCGTAAACACATACTGCAAACGGACTAGAAAGGCAATTGAGCTGTTTTCTACAGCTGCAAGCTGCAGCAACGCTTTATCCTTGCCATGGAGTGGCGTTGGTTGCCGGAACCTTTGATTAATGGGAACCCTACCCTGTCTCTTCTTACATGTAATTACCGTACGGACCTCCAGAATTACCTGCAGATTGCCCTGCCCTGTCCAAAATGTCCTCGGCCGACCATACAACACATCACACACCACGGAGCATGTACATCAACCTCGCGGTGTTTTGTTATCGTCATGAAACCTGCCCGACCAACATTGGATTCCACAGTGGCGTTTGTTTGCTGCTGTTCAGCAGCAATTACCTACGTTTTACGTGCATGGTACAGCATGACATGGCAATCTGAGGCTTGCAGCGTCCTGCAGCGTCCTGCAGCGCAGAGAGCTTATTGACATGGCTCTGGGATTACTACATGTACGCCAACGGATAACCGAGGCTACCTTGCACATAGGCAGCATACACTTGATGCATGGCACTTCAATTTCCACTACGGTAGTGCGCTATTGAGCTACAGTATTCTACATACAGTGGCTCTAATACGCAATTACGACACGGTGGAGAATAGAAGGCGAAAATGTCTCTCATGCATTGGACTATTCCTTTCTCATTAATAGGACCCCAGCAGAGGTGCCAATGACCACATGATAGCGTCGTGTGTAGGTGAAAGATTTCGGCGAGCTGTTAAGGTGAGGAAAGGCGACACTGAGAGTCGTACCGTAGTGGAGGCGAGTGGAGGGGAGGGGGTTCGGAATGGACAGAAGAGCACACAAAAACTATACTGTCTGTGTAATAAGACGTGCGAGTGGAGTGGGAGGCAAAAGTCATCGGATGCCAGGAACTCACCCACCAAGGCTAGTTCCTGCATGCTGTAAACAAGTCCCAAAGCTTGTCCATCAATTACCTTGACGGCATCCGTTGCCGTCATGACCATCGCATTGCAGGTTGACAGGGCATTTGGAGTGCGTTCATGGTGGCAGTCATGGCAAGACATGTCCTCCCCAAACACCCGCTGGACAGAAAACAAGACATCCCGCGCCTTCTACAAATTGGGACGTTGAATCCGTCGAAGGGCCCTTTTCTTTGTTTTTATTAGTCCTCTCGGGAGGGGAACTACTAAGAGGGGTTTTATTTTCATTTCATTATTTATTAGTTCTTCCACTAGCCAATGATGGACAAAAGGACGCCAACGGACAAACCAGGGTCGTGTTAGTTTCCGTTGTTTTTCACCTGTCGCCCCGCCAAAGATCAACTTGCCGCTAAAAATGGAGAAAGCGCCCGCGACGCTGAGGAGCGAAAAAGAATGGATACTCTAGGCACTTTAGCACTGTCTACGGAATAGTTCAGGTCAGTGGTGGCTCCTAGGGTGGTTCTCGCCATGGGAAACTACGGAGGAGAGGGGAAGCGGCAGCAACGAGGAACACGAAGAGCAGGTTTGAGTTTAGTGAGCTTTTGGCCTCTGATGGGCTACGACAGTTACCCACAGTTGGCATGAGCTCAGGGCGACTGGCCATGGGAGATTTGAGCATGGCCGCATCGACAAAAGAGACAGTCAGCCGCTGATCTCCGAAAACCATCGTTGCGAGTGGGTTTCCTATTTCATTTTGCTTAGACTGGACTGGCGCTGATTGCCCTGTCTTTTTGTTTCTGATTGTGGTGCGTTGCGTTGCGCTGGTCGTTGCTCTCGTGATCTGACCTCCTCGTTGCTCAGAGGCCATGCCAGCCATTTTACTCGCTAGTGAGCCACCAGTGCTCAAATGACATGGAGATGAGCTGGGCGCTTCAGAGTCCAAGCTGGACCAGTTGATTGTGTGTGTGTCGCCATTGCGACCAATTTTAGAGCAGACATGCTATGTAGCTAGTCAACTGAACAATGGCACTTGACAATATATGCATTGCACACTACTGGTACATTCATTTACTGCGGCGATACGCTGTCTCGCCCTCCTCCCCCCCAGGCATCTTATCAGAGGGCACATGTGTCCAATAGACAGCAGAGGGAGGAGGTGGTTTCGGAGTCGAACTTACTGGTCCATGACACACACATACTTGACGACAGAAAATGCCCATGGCTGATTTGAGAGGAATATTCATCAGGGAAAAAGAGCAGACTATAAAAATGGAAATGGAATGACATTGCCTTGCTGCAGCATTAGCGCCGTTTCCCAGGACAGGTACTCGAGGTACTGTCGAGGTACTTGGCACAGTATGTGGTGGCCCGGTCTCCATAATCTGCAGCACAATCTGCAGCACGAATAGCGCCTCCAGAACAGAGACGACGTCTCTGCTCTGCTTGCTTCAGACACTACAACAGAAGCCTCTCGGACATGGGTCCCTCGACAGGCCCTTAACTCCACCCCAAACAGCTCCAAAGAACCCACCCAACCACCACAAATCCCTGCACCCATGTCGCGCCAACGACTTGAGTCCAGATCCATTCGACACAGATGCATCGTTGCTGTTGTGTGGATGCCACTGTGGATGCTACTCCTCCCTCTGTTGCTCGCTCTCTGCTGTCACTGGGCTTGCCGCACGCACAACAAACGATTACGGACTAGTATGTGACATGAGAGACATGCAGCTATTTTTTCCTCGTCCATGTCTTGTCTTGCCCACAGAAAGAGACCCTCCATGTTCTCCATGCCCATGCATGACATGGGCTAATCGGTTCTGCGGTCGATAGTGCCGGCCAAACTTTTTAGACACCCACGCTCGCTACCTTGGTCTAGCCGCCTATATATCCATCCGGTCCCTTCTTTGGCCCTGACACCTTCTTGTTCGACACTACTGTCGCAACACTTTTACCCATTGTCCCTTTTCCTACTTCTTTTCCCTCCTAAAGGTTCACTTCTCGCTTCTCTCATACCGTGTTCCTGTTCCTGTTCCTCACCTCTCCCCTTCAACATTGTGTCTTGTCAGGATGATCATCACGGCTTAAGAGACACCTACCACAATTCTCTCCCTCCCACCCTACGTCCCTACGCTCGAGTCTCTCGTTCATTTCTCACCACCCACGAGCAATATTTGGGGAGCTTAACCGCCATCTCAATATCCACTGGTATCCCCGCCGTCTCACCCTGACCGTTGAGATCTGTTTGCGTGGCCACCGCCCATCCACCAGCTGCTTCCACTAGCTGCCAGCCGCCAGCATCTGGCACACCCAACCAACAACATTTTGGCCAATTAAGTCGTATCATTTCATTTGCCTTGATAGGACTGTTCAGTTCTTGCAGTGCTGTTGTGGAGACCCTCTGAAGTGAGCCAGCTGTCGAGGGCTGTCACCAGGTGAAAACATTGTGAGACGAGCTCGTGTTTATCAGAACGCGCAGCACCAGCCATTAGGAAGAAATTTCATTAGGAGCGTTTGTTCCTTTGAAATCCTGTATAAATTGGGGTGCCCTCTTCCAAGAGTTTTGTTCCTTGTCTCTATCTAGGCGTGGAACAACTTTGGTCTCTTTTTGCCAACAGCATAGCTCATCCAAGCCGTCAATTTTTTTTTTTTTGAATACAACAACAACAACAACAACAACACAAGACAAAGCTGCCATTGCACAGATTACCTTTGGTTTTACATAATGGTTCAAGCTGTGCTTTCCCAACTGCTCAAGCCTGTCTTGGGCTTCGAAGGCACCTTCTCCGACTTGTGGTACTCTCCACGATTCTGGGCTGCCGTCTTCTGGATTCTCTGGTTTGTGGCTTACCACGAACGCTTCTTACGAATTTGCTTGCTAACTGTTCAAAGGGTTCATCGCTACCTTCGCCTTCTTGTTCATTGTGTCAGTCACTGGGTTTACAAGTCCAAGCCCATTCCCAGCAAGCCAAAGTTCACCAGCCAGGACGTCACCGTTGTCATTCCTACGATTCATAATGTGTTTGAGGAGCTTCGACCCTCTCTGCAGAGCATTCTTGCTTGCCAACCTGCTGAACTGATTCTGGTCACCACGCACGACAAACGCAAGTCGCTCGACGAGCTCGTCACGACCCTCAACTACCCCGCCATCCGCGTCTTTGATAGTTCCATTGCCAACAAGAGACTGCAAGTCTGTGAGGCACTGCCCCAAGTTCGAACTGCCATCACCATCATGGCTGACGATGATGTGACTTGGCCCTCGACTCTCATGCCATGGATTCTCGCTCCTTTCGAAGACCCCAAGATTGGTGGCGTTGGCACCTGCCAGAGAGTCCGCCGCGAATGGGATGCGCCTCTGGCCGCTCGTCTGTGGAACTGGTTGGGCGCTGCTTACATCGAGCGCAGAAACTTCGAAATCTCGGCTACTCACAACATGGATGGCGGTACATCGTGTATGTCTGGCCGCACAGGAGCGTACCGATCGGAGATTTTGCAGAGCCACGATTTTCTTCATGGGTTTAGAAACGAGAAATGGAGGAAGTGGATCCTCAATGCTGACGACGACAACTTTGTCACCCGCTGGTTGGTCAGCCATCAATGGAAAACGTGGATTCAGTACGATGAAGAGTGTGAGATCGAGACTACTCTTGAGAACGGCCACAAGTTCCTGTTTCAATGCACTCGCTGGGCTCGCAGCAACTGGCGCAGCAACTGGACCAGCTTGGTCCGTGAGAGACACGTTTGGAAGTAAGTGCCTGCCCCTTGGAGTGTCGGTTGTGAAACATGACTAACCACCCAACCTCAGACAGCAGCCTTGGTGCACGTACGCTTTGCACTTCGCAACCTTCACTTCGCTTGCATTCGCCGTCGATCCGCTTCTGCTAGCTACTTGTTGGTGGGCCACTGCCAACTGGGCTATCAGTGCTCGTCTCTGGGCTTTTTGGTCGCAGTTCATCTTCATGTTCGCCTTCACCAAGGTTGTCAAGCTTGTTGGACTGTTCCGCCGCAACCCTTCCGATCTCATCTACCTTCCTCTCTCCATCGTGTTCGGCTATTTCCACGGTTTGATTAAGCTGTACGCACTCATCACACTTAACATGACGTCTTGGGGCAGCCGTGCCGATGGTGACGCCAACGATGAACAGCGTCTTGCTCCAGCTCCTCAGCCCGCTACGGTTCTCAAGACCCCTCCAGGAACTAGTTCTCTCATCCGATACAACGCCCGTCGCCAGGGACGACAGGCGCAATGGAGAGAGAACGTCGGAGAGAAGCGTGCTCTCATGGCCCAAGACGCCATCCTGCCCCATTCGCCACCACACGGCGTCCCTGTGAAGGTCGCTCAAGAATAATTGACGTCCCTTGGACACGGCATCACATGATCATCAAAGACTCTCTGACATAATGACTTTTAACGGATAATGAAGCATGCGACAGTGTTAGCAATACTGCTTTACCTGTCGCCAATTTTCCCCTTTGTTGCGAGTCTTTGGTTTTGTTTTCTTTCCTCCTTTATGATTGGTCCGAAATTATCGTCATTTACGCAAGAGGTCATACAGGACTCTTGGTGTCTGACGATAATTTCGGGGTTTGGTATCACTGGCCAAGTCTGTTTTTGCATTGCATACGCTGCGATCTTGTTTTCTTGTTTTCCCCGCCTTTCTTCGCAAAATAGGCTAGTTTTTGTATTATTTGCACCGACATCCGGCGATGTCCTGGTCATTAGAGCATTTGGCAGGTATAGGAAAAGTTCTGAGTTGCATTTACGGTTGTTTTCTGGTTGTTTTGGTCTGTTGGCCTTTTGGTCTATATAATGTTTTTGCTCCCTCCCCAAGCCCCAAAAAATGGCAACTGGATGGGTTGGATCTATATGAAAGTGTTTTTTGTTGTTGTTGTTGTTGTTGCTATCTGGCACCTCACGACTGGGAGAAGCTCAAGAGTGGTGAAATCGGATAGAGAAAAAGACATGTCATGGCAGAAGATGGCAATGGGGCTGACAGATACCCTTTTGTGTGTAATTAGCATAATGGCAGAAGTCATGAGAATCACAATCACCATTGAGACAAGTTTCCGTACAACGAGCTGCTGTGCAACATGATACAAATCCCCTAGGTGAGGTAGCTCCACTCTGTGGTTTGTGCCGGATCTCGATGCACAAGGTGTGGTTGCACAACAGAACGGGTACGTTGATCCTCGAGGGTGTACATATGTACTTGGCAGTGGGGGGCAGGGTCGCTCAATGGTGTGGAATTGGAGAAAAGCAGACAGGGTGTCAGAGACGGAGGCTTGAATCTGCCGCTGGGTATATTATCCAGCACAGGTCGGCGAACCAAGCCGAAACGGAGGGTTACCCCAGAGAGGCAGCCCGCCGTTTGGAGCATTGAATGAGACAATTTATCGTGTCCAAAATGCTAGTGAACAAATCAAGAGGAAAAGGCTAAATGACGAATTGATCCTTTCCCTGCAAGGGTGGGAGAGTAGCCTGGCATAATGATAACGAATATGAATATGGACAAAAGCATCATGTTGGCGATATCGGCCCTGAAAATATCTTTAACGCCTGCACAATGACATCTTCATAAAGAAAACCGAAATGGAGTTGGTTGCTGAACTCAGCTGTGACTCCAAATAGGCACCCACTCACGACGCAGACAAGCGAATTTAGGTCGCTTCGGATACAGGTAGGCACATTCATACCATCGGCGCAGAGCGAGTGGCTTACTAAATCAGGTTTGATAGTTGCTTTATGCTCGGTTGGATTTGCTTTGATCTTGAAGATCGACAATCAATAGTTAGTGTCCATCACAGTGTGGTGGGAGAGTCCCACACGAACGAAATGGGGTTTCGGTTTCCCGCACAGAGCTAGATGAACCAGATGAGCAGCCGTGAGCATTGACAATGAGCATCGAAACATGGAGCAGCTAGCAGAGTAATTGCACCATCGGTGACGTTTGAGCAAGCTCACTCCCTGCTACCTACAAGTCAGCGCCGCAGAGATGAGTACCATGTACATGGGAGGATGGTGGGTGGTGGATACGTAAGCGGGATATGTAATGGAACAATGGTGGGCGTAGATAACCCCCCTTCCGGGGAAGAGAAAAAAAAAAGGCACGTTTAGGAGCACATACGTCCAATATGTACTGTACATGCTGGCCAGAGTATCAATTGGCAATGAAACACACGGTTCTTGGCCAATTGGAGGGTAGTTTGAAAGGGAGGGGACGCTGGGCCTTTGAAGCGACGACAACCGAGCGGGGATGAGCAACGAGACGAAGAAATGTTGATGGCGGGCCGACAGGTTACGGTGGAGAAGATTTATTTATTGATTGATTTCCCTTCTTCTTGAAAGCGCAAGGACTGCAAATCCATGTTTGGTCTTGGCTAAAATACATAATAATGGGAATTTTAATTGGGTGATGGGACAAGCTGCAGAGTCGAGGACAAGACGAACAGCACATGCCTGCATAATGCGACATGCGAAACATGCGTCCCTGTTTGCCTGGATGAGAGAAGAGACAAGAAGAACATCAGCAATTGTGAGATGGGCATATTTGATATCTATTATTATGACGAAGAAATCATTTGACTCTTTTGGCTTCAAATTTCCAAGGCAGGATAAGGGTTTTTTTGATAGCTCAATGTTAGTGTAAGCTGTGCTTTGTCCTGGCATGATGATACTTTCTTTTTTGGACGGCTCCTTCCTTTCGGCTAGATCTGGATTCTTGCCGACCGACTCAAGAGCGTTGCGTCGTGCGGAAGGAGCAAAGCCCTTACAAAGAAGGCACAATGGGCAATGAGGAGGAAAAAGCAAAAGGAAAGAAGGACGGAAGCCGTGCGTACCTGCCACGTTTGTGTCAAGGTTAAGCGAAACTTTGACCAGCACAAGAAAAAGCAATTCTGTCGATGCATCGCCGGCACAGCAAACATACAGCCCTGGTCGCCTCTCCCACACAATCAATTATACTATACAGGACAATGTCTTTATGCACGCACGCTCGCCTTCAGCGCGTTGTTCCCACTCACACCTTTGCCATGAATATAAACAAAAACAGGCCATTGATGTCCCCCAATACAACTCTACAGGCCATCGCTAGCTCCCACTATACAGCGCATACTCACACACTACGACACCAAATGCATGTGCTAAATAAATAGCACCACACGCACCATAAGCAAGCCATCTGTTTCATCCTGCCCACCTTGAGAGCTTGTTTTGGCTTCAACTGAGCTTAGCTAGCACTATGCACATGCGCTAGAAGCTCATCAATGCTACCTTTGAGCTCACGCACGCCTTGGCCTGCCATCCTACACCATTTTTGCTCGCAATTTCCTGTCTTCAGCCGAATTTACCATCACATCTACTGAACTACAGCTTATTCCGACATGTTCCTTTTAATAGCTTGGATGAATGTCGATCTTGATAGCCTGGTGTTAGAGTCCCGCACATCTCTCGCCTTGCCTTCGGTTGTAATTACCTAAAGACGCTTGCCCGAAAAAGAAGGAGGGCGACAGCAGCAGCATCCTTGCCCATTCTTCGCATTGCGGACTGAAGCGAAGAAACATGGAGCTACATCCCATCCTACGCTACAGTCAATGGCTGGACACGCAAGCACACCTTGTTTTACGATAAAATGCAAGGAACGACAAAGAAAAAGAAAAGAAAAAGACTTGTGCTGCACGAATCCACAGGCAAGGTCCTGTGGAGGGAATGCCCCGTCTTGGTCTTGTAGCTGGCTGTGCCATTGATGATATCTTCCTTCCTCTTCATCCGATAGCCCCAACGCTTCACTGACTTGGTGGCGCCTACAGGCGGGGTAGGATAATCGACAACTCCAGTGGTTGATTGCTGTCCCCCAGTGGTCAAGGGTGTTTCGGCAGTACTTCAGAGGTACTTTGTTCCCCCAACCAGCCTGATTCCTGCAGAAAAACAGGGGACCTGGCCACAGAAGCAAGTGGACAAGAGGGGTGGAGTACCAGTGGCTGCATATTGTCCACATTACATGCAGGACGATGATGCAAGTCGCTCTTTTCTCTCGCTCTCTCGACGGAATTTGCGGGCGAACAATCAATATCCCTTGCGTAACAACGTTGGATGTCTCAGTCATATCCGCCTCCATTCTCCGAACGCCTCTTACAATTCTCCACGGTATCACGGCATTCCCTTCAAGGTCCAGCGTCACAAGACATCCCGAATGACCCTCCTTTATTGTTTTTAGCATTGGTGTTATCTGATTTGTGCAACTGGCATAGCACTTCTCTCGAAATTACACCTAACGTCCTGATTTAGCGAACGAGCTACTGTTGTCGCCAGTGCCAGATCGGCTGAGAGCCGCATATGCGATGCACTTACACAACCTATGCAGATAACAGCACCTTCAGCTCTTGCGTCGTTCATGACCGCCACCGAACCACTCTGGTGCCACAAGCATCCACAGGGCCAGCCGTCTATTGCTTGTTGCCTGCCCTTGGCGGCATGTCATGCATGCCAATTCAAAACGGCCGTTCGCTCGTGCAATCACACTTCATGGACGGCCGAGTGGCGGGTGCCCTTGCAGCCATGTTGAGGCTTACAGTTGCAACAATCTCGGCGGAAGTTACGCCATATGCGTGAAGAGTGGCTCTATTATTGTGACAGGTCTCTTGAAGGCTTGGTGTTCTGGCTTGCAGACAGCATTTTCATTCTGCGTCTATCAGTTAATTGCTGCCTGTGACAGCGCATGTGAAAACGGCCGGAGAAGCAATGAATTAATGATTGTGGCTTTATCTGTAGTTGTACATATCATTCTGGAAAACGACCAATCGATTTTCCTGTCTGCATATCCCATCCATACCATACGGGCTGCATCATTCCCGGGATCTACACCAACTGCGACATCCGCGCTTTCCTCATGGCCTCCCTCCAAGATAACACATGTTCTTCCTAACAAGCTCAGTCATCAATTCTTCCTCTCCAGTATAAGCAAACGCCACCGTCTCTGGCCATGCCTCAGGAAATGGTATCGGCAAGTCTATAGTGTCTCCATGCCTAATCTGTGGCGACATCATGATGGATGCGAGCACTGGAAGGCTTGCTCGAGCGTATTGCAGGTCTGAGTTGTGTTAGCTTTATTCGAGAGCTTAAATAATCTGCACTTACGGATAGGAAGACCCAGACTTGGTGTCTGTTCCAGTAATGAGCCCGCCGCTGATTCCTCGGGGTTCGATATGCCGTTACGAAACGCATTAGATACCGGCATGGAACCCGGTGACTTGGCGGCTTGTTGTAGAACTGCCGAGAGTAGAGCTTCTTTGTCAAACCCAGCAGACCTAGGTGACGGTGATGCTTCGGGTACAGTGGCTCTCAAATGGTTCATGTCGAATTGTCGAGTTAAGCCGACAGGACAGCGTCCTTCGGAATGAATGACCACTCGAACTGATTGAGCATGAGATGGGGTTTGAAAATCGTTATCCATCACCGCCATATCACGGATGGCCACTGCGTTCACAAAGACATCTGCATCATTGTCGTGACTCAAACGCTGCCATCCGCAACGCCAAAGTGCATCACGATAGCGCTGGAAGCTCATCAGCCGAGAGACTCGATTGTCAAGGGGTGATGTCTTGGGTCCGTTTTCAATGCGCGGTGAAAAGACCGAGTTGGCTTGGAGAGAATCCAACCTTGCAAGGTATATCTTCAGTTGGTTTCTTGTCAGTCGTCGACTGGCCAGACCTGCTTCCTTGCGGCCATGATGAGGGTATGGAGTTTTTGGAAAGCATCTTTGAGCTGCTTGGTATGGGCTCTCCGTGCCGAAAGGGAGCTCCGATGTGCTGGATGAACATCGGAGAGGCGAAGGCAGTGGAACTGAGCGTGCCCTGCTTGAACGCCTTTCGTGTGGTCTGATACCCGTTGAACCAGTTTGGATTGGCCTCACCAGTGGCCGCTTACGAGACTCCATGATGCTTGCGAGTTACGAAAGATGCGAGAAGGTGGGAGTGGCTATCTCACCATTTCTTGCAAGAAGCCCTTCTTATGTCTAATGAGTTGTGCTTTTCTGATCCATACAAATGACAAAGGCAAATCGTCCAGCTTAACATGTTGATGACGACGCAGTCACACAGCCTCTCACACGGGAGGTCAAAACGCAAAACTGAAGAAGAAAAAATTAAAACAAAAAAATGGACAAAGCCACTAGCTACTCGCGCAAATTGACAAAACATTGCATGTATTCGGCAAACTATGCTCTGGAGCTCATCTTTGTGAAAGGGGATTGACCAGGGGGCCGGGTTTCTAGATTGTTGGAACAAAGGCAACACAGGCTGTGGCATGCATCCGACCGGGAAGAGGTCTTTGCACGAATCAGAAAGTTGGTAATATAGGCTTGAGCGGGCGGAACAAAGAGGCATGTGGCTCATGACATGTGCAGATGGTGATTTTTCCTTGTTTTATGCCAAGTCTTCAGCAGCTTTGGGTTTGTGATGGTGGGCGGGACGCTGGGCTGAGTGGCCTTGTCCTTTGGAGTTTGTTGGTGGCTGTGAGATGATTAGTGCAGTACGCAGGGTGGAGTGATGAGCTGGTCTATGCTGTTTGTTTATGCCAAAGCGAAGAATTTCGGCATGTCAGTGTGTCGATTGTAGTCGTGGTTGTTGCTGGCGTGCTTGTTGATGCATGAGTGCGGACGCCTCAACTGATTTCACATGCTGCTTTATCAGGGGTGGGGTGATTAAATGATGAGCGTGTATTAATGAAGGTTTGTTTTGGATTGCCGGTACAGTACAGTATTTTGCGGCCGAGGTTTCTGTGAAGTAATTATACAGTAAAAGTGATAGACCTATTCTGTGACGGTGGCGGAGGACACTCTTTCAAGGCGCGGGATGTGGTTCAGAACCTGACCACGGGGAAGCATAGTTCTCTGTCGATAGTAAGCATCGAAACATCTGGCCTAGGGTGAATCACATATCGCCAGTATGCGTCCACAACTCAATCGGGCCTCCATGTCAGGATAGGAGACTTGCAATAGACCCAGAAAGATTGATGTATTGGCTGCAGTACTACTACTACCGCATTCTCTTTCCTTGCTTCAGAGCAGTCCTAATGGAATTAATCTGCGTGACTTACACTCAAGAAAGGCAAGTAAAACCACCAATACAGTATGTTGGGCCCTTTCTTCCAAAAGGAGCAACTGTACACTTTGAGAATTACTGGAGCTGTTGGTGCTTGCACCAATTATTTCGTGACTCGCTGATTACACAGGTAAAGAATATCTCTTCATGTCAAACGTCAACCATTTTCTTTTTCATGTACTTCACTATTAAATTTTACTGCCGTGGTAGGGCAATGGCGTTGTCTGGACCTCCAGGGTATGAAGCCTACGATACTCTAGAGCCACGATTCGTGGTGTTGAGGACCCTGAAATTCCCCACCCTCGCCGGCAGTGCAATGAATGCTGAGCTGTTCAAAAACGTCACTCGCTTTTGCATCTTGACGCGCGACAGCCAGAGTGTCCTTTCGACCTTTATCCATTTGCTCCTTTGTCCGGTTTCGTGCCAACACCTTTTCTCACTTGTTGTCATGCAATTTTGGTTCCCTTTGAGCTCGTGAAAGAAAATTAATCTGCTGCCCGTCATGGCGGACTACAAGCAGCGAAAGGAGGACTTTGTGTCCAATCTTTCCGGAGGTTCCGTCATGGAAATCAACTACATCACCGCCGTAGCTCCTGTAAGTGTATTTGTACTGCTCAGAAGAAGAGCAAATGGCTAATTGGCAGGTTGCGCTGCTCCTATGGTCCGCGCTGCAAGCTCGCCTATCCTTTTTCCAACCGTATACGATTCTCGGCCTCTCGATCGACTACTTCCTCAACATTGGAGCAATCCTCCTCTCCATGACGCTGTATGCCAACTCGCCGCTACTATTACTCTTATTCCTGCTCGCCCCCGTCGCGTTGACGTACATGTTGTCCCCGGTATCGCCATTGAAGAAGAAACCAAAGGTGCCTGCGCAGGTGGGCGGCCCGCTCGATGTGCTGCCGCTCAAGCCTTTCCTGACGAGTTATCGAGGCTGCATGATTGTGGCGACGTGTGTGGCAATCCTGGCGGTGGATTTCCAGCTCTTCCCGCGCAAATTTGCAAAGGTCGAGACATGGGGCACATCGTTGATGGACCTGGGCGTGGGATCGTTCGTCTTCTCAGCGGGAATTGTGGCTGCAAGGCCAGTGCTGAAGGAACGTGCGACAGGGAGGAGAATAGCGCCGGCGAAGAGGCTGTTTGATTCTCTGAGGCATTCTTTGCCGTTGTTGGTATTGGGCTTCGTGAGGCTGATGAGCGTCAAGGGGCTGGAGTATGCAGAGCACGTCACGGAGTATGGAGTGCATTGGAATTTCTTCTTTACGTTGGGCTTTTTGCCTCCATTTGTGGCCATCTTCCAAGAGATTTTGAGATTCATCCCGTCGTATGCGGTGTTGGCACTATTAACCGGTGGCATATACCAGTTCCTCCTGGAGTCGACGGACCTCAAAGCGTATGTTCTCACTGCGCCGCGAGTGGATTTGCTCTCCATGAACAGGGAGGGCGTGTTCAGCTTCATTGGGTATTTGGCCATTTTTCTCGCTGGACAGGACTTGGGCATGCTCGTAATTCCACGAAGCATCAACCCTCGAAGCGGCGCCAAGGCGGGAACTCAGCGAAACACGCTCTTGATGACTATGGGCGTGTGGTCGCTCATCTGGCTGGGATTGTATTTCGTCTCTACAGACTACAGATTCGGGCTTGGTCTTACTGTATCAAGACGACTGGCCAATCTGCCGTATGTGTTGTGGGTAGCTGCCTTCAACTCTGTGCAGCTACTTGCTTTCTGTGTAGTGGACACCATATTCTTCCCGGCGTTTTATAACGCAAGTGACAAGAAGTCGGAGAAGGAAGCATATGATGTTGCTACAAGTAGGGTGCTTCGCGCAATGAATCGCAACGGGCTGCCTGTATTTTTGATTGCCAATCTACTAACAGGCTTGGTGAATATGACTGTGCCAACGCTGGATGTGACGCCAGCGGTGACGATGGGGATATTGTTGGCGTATACGGCTGCAGTGGCAGGTGTGGCGTTGTCGTTGGATGCATTAGATGTTACTATTAGATTGTAGAAGTTTACAGCGTTGATAACGTTAATAGACTGCTGTTGGCATGTTGAAGTCGAGGTCGAGGCTGGTGTAAGACGGATCTGCGTGTCGCTCTCGGCAACCACACACCACGACACAATGTCGCAGTTCACGTTGCTCTTTTGGGACTCATCACCGCTATCCAATTTGACAACTAAGATGTGATATATGAAGTAGGCGAATTATTGACAATCAATTTATTTTGATTAGTCGAGTCAGAAGTCGCCGGGCCAATTAGGCTGTCGCCATGCTGCCTGGAATCACGTGGAGACGAAGCTCGACTGGGATATATACGAATCACTAGTCCCATTCACGACGACGATTTTGGAACGAAGCAAGTCCAGAATTTCAATTGAAGCTGTCAATTACCTCTTTTTTTAAGACACAAACCTGGTTATCTGAAAGTCAATTGTAATGGCGACGAGAAAGAGCTCTCGGCTCGAGGAGATGGAGGCAAAGCCAGATCCTGTGCCAATCCGGCCTGCGCCGGTCAAGAAGCGCAAGACGTCAGCCAATGCAGATTCAAACGGCACAAAAAATCAAAAGAAACCGAAAGCTATGGCCAGTGCAGACGGAGCCAAGCTGGGCCTCTCGTCTCTACCACAGGAGATCTTGGACTTGACAGTCAAGAATGTAAGTTCCTGATATGTCTATCAATTGTGATGATTTCATAACATGGTCCTTTTTGATAGCTTGGAGATCCAAAGTCTGTCAGTGCTCTTGGAAGAACATGTAAGGCATTGTACGATCTCATGATGCCACGACTGTACCAGCGAGTCGCGGCGGCAGCCATGTTTCATGCGCACATTGCGAAATTGATTCGTACTCTTCAGCCCCATCTCACCATTGCGCAGAGCAAGCAATTGATAAAGGAAGGTAAGTATAAAGGACAGCCTGCGAAGCATGTCGGTGGTGTTGATCCAAATGCTGCGCCGCACTGTGCTAGCTACGTTCGGGACGTGGTGATTGGTGTATGCGACCCTGGCAAGAAGCATGTGTACATTGTCGAGAGATACATTGAAGAGGCGCTGAAGAACTTTGCCAATGTCGAATCCGTCCAGGCGTGGACGCTAACCGAGTGAGTAACTGTACCTCCGAGTAGACGACCGCTGACGTGCTAACGTTTTGGAGACCAATCGCGGAGCAAATTGCGAGCATGGCGAAGCTGAAGGCGCTGTGGTTGCATATGCGCACATTCGAAGAGGAAAGCGAAAACCTGGCAGGGCTACTTAAAAACATCAAGGGCTTGGAGCACTTACACATCACCGATCAAGATTGGGGTGTCACTTATATGTGCAACGATGTGTTGCTTTCCATGCTCGCAAACTCCAGATTGACACTCAAGAGCCTAGAGTTCCATGTGCCTCGTCTCCCAGTAGGCTTTCTAAGTAATTGGAAGCAGCTGGTGTCTACGAGTGGACGCACGTCAGAGGGCAAGTATGACTTTCCGCAGCTCAAGACGTTTGAGTTTGGGCCTTTGATGATCGATGAGGAAGCTCTGCAATGGCTTCAAGGCATTGACTTTGTTGATCTGCAGGAGCTGTCGCTCAATACCCCGCGCGATGTCCAAGGCCGATTGGCAAATCACGTCACCGAGCAAATTACTTCGACGTTAGCGGCAGGTAGACAAGTTAGAATCAGGGACCTGAAAATGAACATGGTATGCAGCGATAGTACGACCACCATGATGTGGCACACGACGATGGCAGATAAGGCACAACTGGATGCCAAGATTCGCCTCATTGGTTCTTTTGGCACTCTTGAAAAAGTTTCATTGTTGGAATATGGGCTGTATCGTGATGGCGCACCGAACCCGAGCCTCGACAAGACCCTCCTCGACTCCATTTTCAAGCACAGCCATCTTCGAGTTTTGCACATGACTTATTCGGGAATAAAAAGTCAACTGAGTATTCCTTATTTAAAGGAGAACGATGTTAATGCTCTTTTGCGTGGTTTACCAGAGTTGGAAGAGTTCACCTTTGCGCCACAAGTGTCTACGAAAGAAGAAGCCGTAAGTTTGATCTGTGCTTGAATTATTTAAATTTTTTTTCTAGCATGGCCTGAGAGCTGACGACTTTCCCATTACAGGATGGAATTGCACGATCGCTTGTAACTGGTCGTAACTTGCGAGTAGTTGACCTCTTTACGCTGGAATTTCGTGAAACGGACACTGTTGGCAGCATCCTTCAAGAGTACTTGGCGGCGGCTGATGTCCCAGACGGGGAAAGCTTTGTGTGGGAGGATCACTATAAACTTCGCCGTATCATCACTTATGAGCATCCGTGTGAAATTGCTAGCAAATTCGGCAAGATCCCCAAAGGTGGAAAGAAGTCAAAGACCGAGACAGCCAGCAGGGACGTTGGAGGCAAGATGAGACAAGTACAACACCGAGGAGTGCCAAGGCATTTTAGCATCCATGTTGGCTACGATGATGAATTTTTATGGTTTGACAAGATAAAACGGCCCATGTACCGAAGAGCGATCTAGTGAAGCCCCGAATACGGCCGGTGATGATATCATTCGTTAGCTGCTGAAAGCATGCACAGGGAACGGGATGTACAGTACAATAGAAGCACGGAGGCTTGCACGAGACATTGTCCTCGATAGTACCAAGATCGCAATACAGTAAACTCACCGCTGTTTCAAACTAACCAAAAAGGAGCATAGCGAAGGCCAAAATGAGCAAAGTAGGAAAGATGTTGCAGAAGAAAGCAATATTTCACTCCTCAAGTTGATTAGTGCAAGGCAAGGGAGGAAATGCAGTTACGATTTTGGGGGCGCTCGCGACGCTGTCGCGTTGGCTGTTTTGGGCAAAGGCGGGTTGGAAATGGGAGAATTGCTTTTGTCATTGTTTATTATAATCCAATTTCGGCAAGTTCGGTTATGTTGCGAGACGATTTCTTTTCAAGTGGTTTTGCTTTTGTGAGGGTGAATACGGAGAATATGTTCCTTGCAGGAGAACCGACACAGAGCAGCAAGAGGTTGGAGGAGAGGGGATTTTTGGTGCCTGAGTAGTGGAAGCAAGGGTGAAGATTGGATGGGATTGAATGGGATGGTTGGAAGACGGACAGCGGCAGGAATTGGTTTCGTGGTTGGTGGAGGATTAATTTGATGATACGAGAATTAGTGGACATGACGAGGCAAAGAGAAAAGAAAACCATAATGTAAAAATCTTGCTATAAACAGGAGAGTTATAGTTGACATGTGTAGGCGCGAGTCGTTGCAAGTACTGGAGATAGTATTAAGGACGTATTAATAGAATATTATAGAGGGTGAAATAGGGTCGGTAATTAATTAGTTTATGTATTTGGAGTATGCGTTGAGTCAAGAGTCGGCACCGACCAGAGGATGGTACCCGTGCCAGTCCACTTCAGACTCGCCCTACTATAATAAGATGGAGGATAGCAAGATAGTATTTCAGCTACTATAGTGCGATAGAGGATAGCAACAGAATATTTTTAGCTACTATAATACGATAGAGGATAGCAACAGAATATTTTTAGCTAAACAAACCTGGCAAGAGACCCGTGGCAGATGCTAAGAAAGTCGCTGGCAGAGGCGTACCTGTGAGATTTATCATTAGGCGCTAACATGGGCAGATGAAACTTTAGCTCCCGGGCTGCAGGCGCTGTGATTGGCTGCGAGGGAGCGTGGCCCTCGGGACATTAACAGCCAGTGGACCGTTGATAATTAATTTTAGGTGCAACAGCAGGGAAGACAGGGTTGCCAGCGCCAAGAAGGAAGATGGTTAGGGGGGCATAGATGACTGCAGATGCTTATTGATGACGGGACTGATAGAAAGAAAAGTGAATGAGGCAATAGGGATGAATGACAATAGACCACACAATGAAAAAAGCTTTTTCTTTCTTCTTTCTTTCTTTTTTGGGAATCAACGAAACGGGAACAATACCACTTGAATGAGAAAGCGAATCGCCCATATACGGTGGCTTTCATTGGCCTGTGATTTGTCGCCCTTGGCTCCCCCCCCAAGTGGCTCCCCCAGCGCCCCCTCCCAGCCGTCTCCCCTCCGCCTCTCCACTATCTAGGAACCACTACTGCTCGTGGTACATGCATAGGTCCATCTCCGTCTTGCTGCACCTGCTGTACCTGACAGGCCCTGCATGCGCCAGTCGCCCACCACTGAGAGAACGTCGGCTGACATTTGAGGCAGACGCTGGAGCCGGTTTATTGGACGCGTTTTTACATTGGAAACACGCGCCTTTTTATTTTTATTTTATTTATTTATTTCCTCTCTTTCCCCTGCGCTGAACGTCAATTAGGAGGCTGACATTGAGGGATCGGAAAAGGTAAGAGTTGCTGCATATTTTTTTTCCATTTGAATAAATCAATACACTATATGGGAGCCTACCAAGATGCAGTTCATGACATGTTTTTGGGTTTCATTGTGTGATAGGTATCACAGTGGCTTCCAGTGTGTGATGGAGCTAGACACTAGCCAGAGTTTACGTAGTATCCAATCTCATCTCGTTTAGGTGGTACCTGATCGAGTATGGTCCTCCGTACTGCTGAGACTCACCCCCAGCACGCTGAACAATGTACAACTCCTCCTCCCTGGTCAGCCCTCTCCTCCCGTAATTTCATTGTAATGTAATACTGGCCATATGCGAATGTACTGTACCTGAGCCTACCTAGTAGCCTAACCACGGAGCCCAGCCAGAACAAGTCAATGCCTGTATTTGCCCAGCCCGCCCTGCCCATGCCTTGGCCTTGAATTGCATTGGATTGCTGCTGTAACTAGAACTGGAACTAGCACTGACTGGAACAGGCTTGTTTGACACAACAGGCATTGTATTCCTTCATTTCCCATCCTTCCTGTCCCCGTTTCTTCCTCACCTTCTTCTCTCCCCTGTTTGTGTTGCGCCTTGACCAAGGTTTCTACTGTTCGGGCTCCAAAACAACAATTGTTGGGCGGGCTTCCTCAATCTTCTACTCCTCCCTATTGTTGTTAACTTTTTTTTTCTGTTTAAATCATCCTTTTTCCCTAAGCGCTCATCTTCCCTAAGCCAAAGACACAAAGCGTCAGCTCAATTTTGTGTTGAGCTGCAGCTTTGAGCTTTGAGCCTCGGCGTCGCACGCGCCCTGCACTGTACAGCGCTGTACATCAGCGCCTAATCCTGACGTGCATTACAGTACGCTACAACAGAATCCCCAGGCGCGCCACCGTGAACCCTCCCTGTGATTTGAGGTGTGCGTGTTCTCTTTTATTTTATTTCTTGGGCGCGTTTCTTGTTCTCGGAGCCTGAAACTGATCCAAGTGTAAAAGGACCGGATTCCACATTTATTGTGAACCACGCAAGCTGAGCAGTGGTTCGATTTCATCTAGACACGACGTTGCGATTGCCTACGACCCGAACGAAACGAAGAAACGAACGTCAACCGCCAAGAGTCATGAGATGCTAGAAACAAGAGGTTGAATCTCGAGCTTCACGATACACTACCAGTTCTCCCGTTGTACAATTTGACAAGTATCTCGACACACCGAGAGTCATTTCGCCTTGCATATTTCGGTTTCGCCCATTCGCATCCTCAGCGTCTCTTTGGCTGATCTTGCGGGGACTTGTACCTAATTAGCCAGCGCCTGCGCAGCTAAAGCGTCCGTGCTTGCACAGCGTGGGATTTGGTGGTGTGTGGCCAGTTTAAGCTTTCCGACCCAGAAGCTACGGTTCCCCCATCTTACAGCACGAAGCCATCGAATTCATAAAACCCAAAAAAAAGCATCAAAAATCTTAATTGGTACAAGAAATATACTTTAAAGTTAGGGTACCTGTACAAAAACAGACACGACCACACCTCCACCGACAACATAGGCTTCCATCGTTTTGCGGCTTGACCGAAACTCCCAAAGCCTCATCACCACACCAGTGCTAGGCGGGGAATTTACTGGGTGCCATCATTGCACAAGCCAGCAGTAATAATAATACTCCCCCAAAGCAATTAAAGGGAAAGGGGGGCAAAGATGTCGTCTGCAGCCCTGCAAACAGCGCCCCATCAACCACCACCACCAGTTTTGGCCTCACCTCCTCTTCCTTCATCCTCCTCTGGTCGCCAAAATAATAACTCGGCGCACTCCTCTCCCACCTGGGAGGCGTATCATGGTCAACGCACCCAGCACCAGCAACAACAACAACAACAGCATCATCAGCATCAGCATCAGCATCAGCATCAGCATTCTGCCTCACAATCGTCCTCATCCAAACGGCCCCCTTCTCGCAAGACCAGCGGACACGGCGTTTCTCCACCTCCAGACATCACAGCTGCCATAGCGGCGCGCACTGCTGTCGCCGGCGCGTCGTCCGCCACGGCCTCTCCTCACAGTCCTAAATCCGACCGCTTCACAATGCCGCCCGTTGCGCCCCCGCGTACTTCTTCCAACCAGCAGAGCTCCAGTTCTAGACGGGCCGCTAATTATTCTACCGATAAACCCACCAGCTCTCCTAGACAAGCTCACGCCGAGGCTTCCTCTTCACGCCCTGTCGAATATCGCCCAACTACAAATGGTTCAGCACCCAATGGTGCCCACGCAAAGCGCGTAGGCAGTTCCCATGGCCAGTCGCACGATTCTCCAGCTCGGTCAAGCCATAGCCGAGATGGTAGTCGAACTACTGCTGGCGCTACGACGACCATGCCCATTCGAACCCATCAGGGGGAGAGCACCAACCAACCTCGGGACGGAGGTGACGGTTTACTGCGAGCCATGACAACCGCAGACGAGCCTAACGGTCGAGACGAACGATCACATCGCCACGCGTCGTCTCAAGCGAGAGAAGCAGAGGCTGCCCCTCCACCCCCTGTCAAGACGAGCGCCAATCATGAAGAGAAGCGCAGCAGCAGACAAGAACACAGTGGCCGGAGCCATCACCGCTCAAAATTTGGAGACTTTATTCTGACGAGGACTCTTGGTGAAGGCGAATTTGGTAAAGTCAAGGCAGGTTGGAAACCAGGCAGCTCTGTCGAGGTATGTGAATCCAGCGCAGAACCGCGCCCCTTTCTATTGAAGCGCACATGTCTGAACTAACGCGCTTTGCTAGGTCGCTATTAAACTTATTAAACGAGACGCTGTGGGTAGCAACCCAGTGCGCCTAGCGAAGATCAAGAGAGAGGTTACAATTCTTCGGGGCCTCAAGCACCCCAACATTGTCAAGCTCCTAGATATGGTTGAAACGGATAGATATATCGGTATCGTCTTGGAATGCGCTTCCGGGGGAGAGCTATTCCAGTATATCGCGGACCAAGGCAAGGGACTCGACGAATACCTCGCTCGCCGTATGTTTGCTCAGCTTGTTTCTGGTGTTGGATATTTGCATAAGAACGGCATTATTCACCGAGACTTGAAACTCGAAAATCTCTTATTGGACAGCAAAGGCAACATCATTATCACAGATTTCGGCTTTGCCAACATCTTTGACCCCAGCGTTGATCTCACCGAGGAAGAAGAGTTTAAGCTTCAGGATCAGAGCTTCGTCAAACGCTTAGGCCTTGACAAAGTTAACGATCGTGGCATGCGCAAGGGAGATTTGATGCAGACGAGTTGTGGCAGTCCCTGCTACGCAGCTCCAGAACTTGTCACTGATGATGTTCCGTTGTACACGGGACGCAAGGCTGATGTCTGGAGCTGTGGTGTAATCTTGGTACGTTTTTAGTGCTCAATGAAGTTGGAAAACTGCAATCGCTAACATGTTCCCGTAGTATGCTATGCTTGCTGGTTATCTCCCCTTTGACGACGACCCAGACAACGCCGACGGCAGCAATATTCAACAGCTTTACTTGTACATCAACCGAACCCCATTGACCTTCCCCGAAACCATTACTCCTCACGCCCGCGATTTGCTTCGACGGATTCTTGTACCCAACCCAAGGAAGCGAGCTGACTTGTTCGAAGTGGCACGCCACAGCTGGTTGAGCGAATACTCGCATGTTGTCGAATTCATCACCAGCACAACAACATCGCCCGATGACATTCAGAATGCTGCAGCCGCTCCTGAGACTTTTGCACAGTCGCCTGTGATGGCCAGAAGCTCATCTGTGCGCGAGTCTAAGCGAAAGCAGAACCAGTCACCACCGATTGGTGGACTTACCAAGACACAAAACAAGATAGATACACCGCCAGAGGCAGCCCAGCGCACAACGAAGGATGCCAAACGCCGAACCGTTCAAGTCGAGTACGTCGCCCCAACGACACAAACTCAACGTGGATCAGACCCCGTGCAGCCAGAGAGATCTTCAAGGTCAAGGGAGCAACAAAAGCCGTTGCCTACCGATCCTCCGGTATCCAGAGACGCCTATTCTCGCTCTGGGCAGCAGCGAGCCCCTCCTGTGTCGCATACTACCAACAAGGCTACGAGGGACGACCGTGGCTATTCTGGTAACGCCTACACGACAGTGCCAACATCCAGCACGAGACCTCAGACTGGTGGCTCTATGCAATCTACTGGCTCTGCCGGCTTACACTCCAGAGTCAATTATGGCCAGCCTGCGCCACCCACCGTCGCGGATACTAACGCCCAAGGTCGTATCCAGCAACCGACGTCGCTGGATGATAGCGCTTTGGTAGGACGACCAAGTGTTAGTGTGCCACTTAAGTTTGCCAAGGTATCGGGATTCCATGAGGATAACAAGCCAGAGGCGAAACTCGGTGGACAATTCCGCGGTCACAAACGGTCAAGCACAATTGGCGATATCTCATCCAAATTGTTAGGTCGTAGTGGGTCTGTCTTTGGTCGTAAAAACAAGAAGCCAGAGGCACAGGCTGAGAAGGCTTCGAGAAAGTATCCCCCAGTCAGTCTGGCCAACAATGGAGCTGCTGGACAGGAGCCGGGTCGTGCATCGATGGACTCCCAATTGTCCGGCGGCAGACGATCGTTCTCTCTGGGCTTGGGCAAGAAGCGTAGCGGTAGCATCTCTGATTCGGTAACATCAGCAGAGAAGAAGGAGCGCCGCCGCTTCTCTCTCCTCCCTGCCTCATTCTCACTGAAAGCCATTGGGCTGGGTAAGGATCAAGACACCCCATCCCCGATGGGCTCTCACCACAATGTGCCTAGCTTCGACGGCCGTAAAGACCAAATTAGAAATTTCACTGCGCCGACGGACGCACGAGGCACCACACCGTTCTTCGACAACCCCCAGGATGGAACTAGCGGCTACGACACCAACAATTCCAGCCCTGTCTATAACCATCAACGATACAAGTCAGCGCAATTGGAGAGGGGTGGAGGCAGCGCGATTCCTAGCTACATGTCACGGCATCCTAATCACCTGAATAGCGGATCCGAAACATCAATGGATTTGCGCCGGCCACCTACTGAGCCGCAGATGGGTACCCATAGCCGCGCGTTTGCTGAAGCTGGAGAGTACGACACTCGCCGCGTTGGAACAAGCGGCACTGGTCGTTCAAACCGTGGGGTGTTGCAGAAGAACAAACGCTTTGTTGACACATATGAGCAAGGCCACGATGGTAGCAGTGCCGCCGCCAAGAGGGTCATGGACTTCTTTAGAAGAAGAGGCAAGACCAGAAGCGGAGAAGATCGATGATTGGCATCACCAAGAAGATCTAGGTAAAGCTACTAGAAACACGGTACCATGACGCTTTGGTTTACGACATATTCACATTGGCATTGTACAAAAAATTGACGAGAAGAATCGTTGACGACTAGAAAGAAGTGAACTCTTTCTTATAATACGCCTAGACGTTTAGAAGGATGCGAGGAAAGTGAAGAAAGAAGTTGAAGACTGTTGGTTGGTTTCTGATGTGTTTCATGTTGTTGCGGATTGGTTTTCATGCGTTTTTTTTTGGTTCTTTTTATATTTTCATGTCTTTCCTTTGTTGTATTATCTCAAGATTGCAATGGTGTTTATGTGCGTTTGATGCGTCCTTGCCCCGATTTGCGCTTTTACTCTACTGTTGCATGCGTGCGAAATGATTTTTATACTCTACTTCTTTTCAAAGTTGCAATTTTGAACAGGCAACGCTTTATGTTTACTGGCGGAGGGAAAAGGCAACTCTTTTTTGCCTATTGCGACGCATTGCTTCCATCTTACTTTGAAGAAGATGGAGGGGTGGAGGAATCTGGAAGGCATTTTATCATTGGTTGTTGTAAACATTTACAAGAGCATTAGCGTTGGGAATAACAAGTCAATTGAGAAGCATGAAGCAATGATTGTCTGTGTCTGGGTGAATCAATGTATGTGATGATGTATGTATCCAAAGTAAGTGGAGAGTGTCGAGGGAGGAAGTGAGCGGCATGCCGATCCGGGTGACGGGCAAAGTAGGGGGATCGCGGAAGTGATGATCGCATGACGCCAACTTGCAGGTTTGAAATGGCTGTGAAATCTGATTGGCGTTGTACGCTGTGTAACTAGGGTCGAGTTGTGAAATGCAATGTAGTGGCATTGGGATTGGTGCTAAGACGGGTTGGAGTGGATAGAAACGGCAGGGTTGTAGTGACGGCGAGGGAATGCAGAACTAGGAGAATGCGTCACTGGTGACGATGCTTGGAAATGAGCAAAAGTAATGAGATTAAAAAAAAAATGATGCATTGATTCAATTTGATGGGAGAATGACAACTGAACAGGGAACATGGTTGATTGAGAGAAGATGCGGAGGCTTGCAGGATGGTGTGGCTGTGTAACTGGGGCTGAGGCCTCACAACGCATTATTATTACCGTGCTTCGGGCGTTGTATTACCCACTGCAGTTCAAGATGCTCCATGATGCGTCGTCACTGTGCTTTTGTGTGGCTGACACAGGCTGGTCCACCTTTTGCAGCTGGCTGTTGGGTGATCCGGGGAGTGTGAACGAAGCCAAAGTCCACTGCAGACGAAGCTTAACCGCACTAAGATAGGGATTTCCTTGGTTGTTAATTTCAGCGAGTGAGTGGGCAAGCTAGCGCTAAAGGGTCCACTAATATTTTGCCCCCTGTGCATTTAGCGTTAGTAGTTAATTATTACAGGGCCTTGTTTTAGCGGATGACTGACAGTCAATCTGTGTCTTTGCCTCGAAGGATCGTGTGCCGTGTCCGCACTCCCCAAGTTTATTTCCTGATAAACTTAGTAAAGGCTCTCCACTTAACAATCTCCAATTCACTTGCCCAGCACTTGAGTAGACACTCTTCCCTGGTTCCTTTCGATTCTTACATTCCTCTTTTTCTTTTTTCCATCAAACCCATCACCGTCTCTTGACAACTTTGGTGATTCATTGACAACAAACCTTAAAAGATCTTGTCCATTGCCAACACTCCTGTTCGATGAACAACGCCACGCCCGTACCTCCTGATATAGATGGCAGCAAACCGTCCAAATCGCAAGGCTTCCTGGGCCGTTTGTCCAAACGATCGAACCAGCAGCAAGGCCAAGACCTTGACGCTGTAAGTGCAGACCACAACGTCTCTGCGCCAAACAACAACGCTACAAGCCAAAATGATTTCAAGATCGGCCAAGACTCTGGCTCCATCAGCACCGGCTCTGCCAAGCTGGGCTCGCAGGATGAGAAGCAAGGGCCTGTCATAGACGGCGTTGGCTCTGCTGAGCAGAAAAAGTCTACTTCCAACACCCAAGGCGATGTTATCGCAACCAACGACGCATCGTATGGCGGCGATGACGCGACAGCGACCGGCGACAGCGCTGGTGGCAAAAGGAAGCGCGGTGTCATTGAGGAAGCGCGCAGGACCTTTTGGATGGTTCTGACGTATAGCTGGATCAATGTCCTGCTTGTCTTTGTGCCTGTCGGCATTATCGTCGCGAACATTGATGGTGTTCACCCCGGCCTTGTCTTTGGCATGAACTGTATTGCAGTCATCCCTCTCGCTGGTCTGCTTAGCCATGCTACCGAATCGGTCGCTAGCAAGCTTGGTGATGCGCTTGGTGCGCTGCTCAATGTTACTTTTGGTAATGCTGTCGAATTGATCATTTTGTGAGTATATTGAAAAATCGTCACTCTGAAGATCAAAAGCTAATAATTTGCCTAGCATGTATGTCAACGCTTGTACCGAATCGAACGTATCACGAATGTAAACTGACCAAATTTAGTATCGCTCTGTCCAAGGGCCAAATTCGAATTGTTCAAGCTTCCCTTTTGGGTTCCATTCTGGCCAACCTATTGTTGATTCTCGGAATGGGCTTCTTCCTTGGTGGTTTGCGCTACCGAGAGCAGGTCTACAACAGCACTGTCACTCAGATGAGTGCTTGTCTTCTCAGTCTGAGTGTTATCAGTCTGGTTCTTCCCGTATGTAAGAATGCCATATAGTTGATACCATTCAGCTTGCTAATAGTTGCACAGACAGCCTTCCACGCCTCTTTCAGTGACACTGCCACTGCAGACAGAGAGTCGTTGAAGATCAGCCGTGGTACCAGTGTGGTAAGTTGCGTCTTTTTTTATTTTTAAGAAAAATAATTGACGAATGAAACTAACTTCTATAGATCCTGCTGCTTGTCTACATCATCTACCTCCTCTTCCAGCTGAAGTCGCACGCATACATGTATGAGTCGACTCCTCAGCACATTGTAGATGCAGAGGCCATTCCTGGTCCTGCTGCTGGCTGGTTGGATACTTCTAGCTCCGACGACAGCTCGTCTTCTAGCTCCGATTCGGACAGCTCTAGCCACTCTCGTGACACTGTTCGCCGAACCATGAGAAAGGTTCTTCGTGGCGGACGCAGAAGAAAGTCTTCTGTTGCCTCATTTGACGGTGATGCCACTCGCTCTCCCTCATTCGGTACCGCCAACACTAGCCCTCAAGATGAGAAGTACGCCGACGCCGGGCCTTCTCGTCCTCAGCTTTTCCCTCGTACTTCTTCTGGTGACACCAATGACGAGGCTATCGAAGATGATAAGGGCTCATTCAAGCGCCTTCGCCGCCATAGACATCGCCACTCTCGCAGAAAGGAAAAGAAGAAGCATCGCCGGGATGTCGATGCTCCGGTAGGAACCATTAAGGAAGGCTCCGAGAACCCACACCACGGCGAGCAGGATGATACCCGTCGCGTCGACTTTGCAGTCCAGAGGGTTCAGGCTAAGGACACCGCAAATGGCAACGATGCAGATGGTGAAGCATCCGATGCAGAGACGCCTGCTAAGCGACCTACGTTTCCTAACCTTCGTGGAATGTCCGTTCGCCACTTGGCACCTACCGTATTTGCCCAAAAACCTGATCCAGCTGAGTTGACCCATGTACCTTCTGGCCCCGTTCCTCGCGTTCGCTACGGTATCCGTCGCACCAACTCTCTTCCGGATCGTCTTCAATACCAGCAACAGCAGCAACAGCAGGCCGTCATTCGCCCTGCTGGTGCTATGTTCCCTGCCCGAGTCCCTGTCGCTCCCTTCTCGAATGTGGCCCACGTTAACAGCGGTGACCATAACGAAGAGGACGAAGAGCACATGTCCAAGGCTGCGGCTATTGTTTTATTGTTAGTTTCAACCGGTCTTGTTGCAGCCTGTGCCGAATTCCTTGTCGGTTCTATCGAGGATGTCGTAAAACACTCCTCTCTTGGCGAAATTTTCATTGGTCTCATCATTCTGCCCATTGTTGGTAACGCTGCAGAGCACGTCACTGCCGTCACTGTCGCCATGAAGAACAAGATGGATCTTGCCATTGGTGTTGCCGTAGGAAGCTCTATTCAGATTGCCATTTTCGTCACTCCTCTGGTCGTCATTCTTGGATGGATTATCAATAAGGACATGACGCTGTACTTCACCCTCTTCGAAACCGTCTGTTTGTTCGTGTCGGCCTTTATTGTCAACTTCCTCGTCTTGGACGGCAGAAGCAACTACTTGGAAGGTGCGCTATTGTGTGCCGTATATCTCATCATTGCGGTCATTGCATTCTTCTATCCTGACGAACAGGATACTAGTCAATGGGGACATTAAAGAAAATGAGTTGGACACCCGCTCTGGTGAGAGTTTGGGTGTTTTTCGAGTGTGGTTTGATTCACTGATGCAGAATGTATTTAATTTAAATGCGCCTCTGTTATTTTTAATCGCATAAAATGAAGTATATTTACCCGCGGATCACTGCTCATCCTGTATCGTAAAGACATTTCATTCATATCAAAAATATAGATTGACCATCAAAATACAAGATATATCCATGCCAGCGCCATTCGCCATCGTATAAAACATTTATAATTCCTCCTCCTTCGCTTCAGCCTTGTCTTCGCTCTTGTCTTCAGTCTCAGGCTCCTTCACAGCTTCACCTTCGCCCTCCTCTGTGTCTCGTACCTTTCGAGGCGGTTCGCCCTCCAATTCCTCGTCGGCCTCCCGCTTCGTACCTGTTGATTCCGTGTCGGCCTTCTCGTCATCGCTCACACCGTCAGTTTCGACTGCCTGGTCGGCTGCGATGTTATCTTCACGAGGACGGCCCACTGCCGCAGCAACGTCGATAGTCTGTGTTTCAACGCCGCCATCACCGACGAAATGGGGTTCTTTAATACCAGTGTCATCCACGCCGATCTCTTCAGGGCCACGGGCATGCGGCACCTCTTCTTCCTCTTCTTCGACATCGTGGTGACCGTCCTCTCCCTCCTCGCCCTCTTCGCTATGCAGGTGACCACGGGATAATTGTGTGACGGGGACGACGCCAGCGCGCTGTTCTTGGCGGAGGAGTTCTCCTTGCGTGACTCCGCGAGTGTGGCCGGTGGATGGTACGCCGTTGACGCTGACGGAGACGGTTTCAATGCTGCCTATGCCATTGGGGCCGTCAATGGTCTCCGTGCTCTCGCTGTGGATCTGGGCTCCTGGAGTTCCCTCGCTACTTTCGGGGCTAGGTCGCGTAAGCCATGGGATGGGTGTCAGGAGCGCACCACCAAGGGCTTCGTCGGATCCGACTGCAGCAGTGGTGGGGTTGCTCCAGGATACGTCCTCGGCGGGATCTTTAGCGTCGCTGTCGGCATCGCCATTGATGTTCATGGATGCCATGTCGGGAATAGCCGGCGGGAGGGGATATATGTCGCTGCCGGATGTGACTTGGATAACGCGATCGACGGCATGGAGGTACGAGGCTAGGGCTTTGTAGTGTGCGCGGGGACTGAGGATGAGTTCTGCAAAGCGCTGCAGAGTGTGAGGCGGGTATATTTGAAAGGATTCGATCTTAGTCTTGATGTCGTCGAGGAGTTCTTGGATTGGCTTGGGTAGTGAGCCATTGTCGGCGGGTGACTGTGATTGGATCGGGGCGTTTTCCTTGTCGGCTTCTTGGGATGGGTTCGGTGATGTTTCGGAGCGGGAGGAAGGGAGGCGTTTGGGTTCGGGGACAGGAGATGGGAGTGTCGGTATGGGGAAGGCATCGTGGGCGATCTGGCATGTTAGAAAGGTTGGAGCGAAGCTGGAAGGGTGCGTACCTGGTCTAGTCGCGTGAGGATCTCTGGTCGCAAACTTGACCATTCGTCCCTGCAGGATGGTTAGTATTTATGGATGCGTGGAGAAGCAAGGAGTTCATTTGGTGTACTTTTCTATGAGTTCGCCTAGAGAGATCTTCTGCAGCAAATCATCGGCGTGGTCGACGTCCATGGCGGGCATGATTGCGCTGATGGGAGGTTGACTTTGAGGATTTGGTGGGCTTGAGCTTGAAGCTTGAGAAGTGCAATGCGAGATTGCTTAGTCATCTGCCTGCGTGTAAGTCGGGGGAGCTTTACGCAAGGTTTAAGTAAATGATTGAAGCAGAGTGTAGTAAAATTGATAAATACTAAGCATATAACAAAAAGAAAATAGTACAAGTAAATATACCGAGGTGCCAAAGTGATCGGCGAGGTTATGCGCTTCCACAGTGGCTTTAGAAACAATGTTATGACTGACTAGCCTTGGAATGGGTAAGCTTCCAAGTAGAACTTGAGAGGAAGTTTGTTTTTATTTAGCTTCATTTGGTTATTCATCCAGTTACATGGAATGACGAGCCGCTCGCAAGCCGCATCTTGAGTTCTTCTGAGCCTGGCGTGTCCTGCGTCTGAAGCTTGACCAACTTCCTCATGCCCTTGTCCACCACATCTTCCAGTCTACCAACCGTCCACCATTTCACTTTGGTAAGCTCATCCCCAAGACCGACTTTATACTCCTTCCCTTCCTTGAGGCTCATTAAGGCTGCCGTTTCGCATTCGTACGTGACATGATAAGACGCAGCCGATGCCTTGCTCTTCTCCTCTTCCACGGCGGAAAGCTCAACGAAGCTGCTCGCCTCTGATGCAGTACCAGATGAGCCGGTGCTAATACTTTTAATTCCCATTGCAGTACTATTGACGCTTTCTCCGGTCTCGACGTCAGTGAAGACGAGTCCGCGCTTTTCCAAGTTGGCTCGCACCGCGCTGGGCTGAAGCAATGTGTCCTTGGTGTATACCGTCAGTGGCTGAGAATTCGTGCCGGTGACGAAGGCCTCCAAAGTGATGGAAAATGTGCCTTGAGAACTAAGGGACTTGAGTGAAAAAGTAGAGGAGGATGGGATGATTGATACGACAATTTGGGGAGACGGGTTCTGGCCAACGAGGTTCTTGACTTTGCTGAGAATGGATGAGGGTTGGTCCTCCATTTGGATTGCGATGGTGAATTGTAGAGTTAATGTAACTACGGTCGATTTCTAGTCTCTAGAATAAGGGTGTCACTCGAAACCTATATATAATTAGACGTAGTAGCCTGAAGCCATGCGTCCAGATGATTCACACCTGGTGGTGTAATTCAAAGTACCGCCCACGAAACATGCTTGCATTCGGGAATCTTCGCTGTAATACACCATTCGCAGATCCAAAGTCATATCAAGTATGCTGAGCGAAGTCATCATGCGCTTTGATTCCCCGCGTCACATTCACATCCTCTGCGCATCGCAGCCTAGCCACCGTGAATCCTAGGCATCGACGCTAACGGTGGGATGCCACAGCGTGATGGTGACTGTGTGCGGGCATTCACTCGCTGCAAAGTTCAGCTCGTCAAGCCACAATATTTGGATGGCGCTCTTCACCTCGTTTATTTCTTACTCCAGGCAACCTGCCAAATGATTGCTTTTGTGGACATGAGCAAGAAAATTGTCCTATCAAATAGGTTGACTCTATATACCTTGATGGACAGTGACAGGACACTACTGCAATCCGGTGCATCTTCAGCCCGAGCTTATCTACTCTATGTCTATGTCCGTGAGTGTAAACTCAGACTTGGCCCTGCTGAAGCATTCAACAGAAAAGCTCTTGCTTTCGAAGACTCCAATCCTACGAAAACGCCCATTTGCTATCTTATCCAGAATGAGACCAGATACCGCGCCAGTTTCGCTGGGTGAAACAGACCATTCGACAAGCAGTACATGACAGTTCCGCGTAGTTTCTCGATCAAAATCAAGCACGCAATGATAGGTGAAGTTGTCGCCGTTGGGAAAGTGAAGCGCACCAGCATCAAACCCCGAAGTTGCCAGCAGCGAGTTGGGGCGGTATTCCAGCTCTCCAACCAGACATCTCACAGACAGTATACTTCCTTCCCAGCTCTTCGCCATAGCATTGTTGAACTTGTCGGGTGCAACTCGAACACCCAATATTTCACATGTTTCTTGCGCGTTTAACACGTTAAAGTCAAACTCGATGGGGCCGACCACTGAAGCCCAGCTCCAGCTCGGTGCTCGAATCTCACTGGGTCGCTGCAACTGATGGCAGTTGTTGAATCCTGGAGCCTTTGTCACGCCTATAAATATCTTTTGAGGCCCCCAGAGCATACCTTTAGTCATGTTCTCGACGAAAAGGCCGGCGGCATAGGTGCAATTTGAACGACCGAACGTATCCTGAAAAATAGTTGCAACACCAGCTATTGCAGGAAACGTATCTGATGTAAACGATAGCTGACGTGTTGAATATTCTCCAACGGCGAGGTACCATTGTTTCCATGCCGGTGCAGATGTTTGTGCTGGAAAGCTGTTTCGCATCTCGGCGAATGCGCTGATTCGTGGGCTAGAGTTATGGCGCGAAATACGACTAGTCCATGGTGCATCCTCTTTTGTATATCCAGACCGGCACTCCCAGTACAATATAGATCGACCAATGTGGATGATCCTTGGTGCTAGTAGCCGTTCTTGCAAACACCACCCGCGCGTGCCGAGATGACACTTTTCTAGAAGGTCGAAAAATTCAGGCGGTCCTCTTTGGATGACGATGCCCGGTTTTACGACTGCTCGCGGCGACCTAGCAGCAGAAAAGATACCTTCATTGCTGGAACGAGACTCCAGAGCAGATATAGTCACTGCAGAGCCGGCATATACAGATGCCATCATGGCCGCCTCTGTCGCCCAATCTGAGGCAGAATCTTGTATAATGCAGAGAGCATCGATCCAGAGGTAGCGCAGGTTGAGTTCCCTACAGATTATGATTGCATCTTGAAAGTTCTGCGGGAGGATTTCTACGTCGATACCGGCCTTCATTTCATCTAGAGTATTCAGGGTCAGGCAATGCGCAATTTTGCCGCCCCAACAATGACTGAGCGCGGCATACTGTCCAGACATGCCCGCCTCTTCCGAGATGCACAGCTTTGGAACAGAGGCTTCTGTCTCTCCAAGATCCAAAACCCTTGTTGGCAACCAATCTGCTGTTTTGATGCCTACCATTGACCCGCCACACTGCGGATGTTCATCTTTGCAAATTCGCATCCACTCTCTTGCCGTATCCCAGACTTCAGTGTCGAACGAACCCTCCGGAACAGCTCTCCGGCGTCTGAACTCAGCATGCGGCCACTGGGCAGGTTCCCATGGCCGTATACGACCAAACTCAAAGGTGTGTTCAAATGGCCTCCAGTACGGTCCAGGCGGATTATATTCGCTGAAGACAGCCACAAATGTGCCCTCTGGGTAATTAAACGGGAACAACTCAAGGCGACCGACGGTAACTCTAGCTTCGGCGCCGGAGAAATCATCCAGAAGTAAGGCACATAGTTTGCAGGTTGCTGCAGAGCTCTCTATCGCTGGTAAGGAGTCATGATGGATGAAGCATCCCCACGAGCTGCTGCGATAGCCTGTTGACAGCCTTGAGTTCTGTACCCAGCGCGATTCAAAGGGAATGTTAAGCTGAAAGTCATCAGCTATCAGATCATGAGTAAACTGCTGGCACAATTGGCAAAGCTTGTCGGCAGCCTTGGACGGCATTGTTGAGAGTTGGGGCTTAGGACGTGTGGGCTGGGTGCAGTCTTGTATTGCTGACAGCGAGGCTGCTCCTGCATGTGCGGCCCGAACAAAATTCCGCTCACCGATACCAATATAACTTTCAAACCTAATTTCAAATGAATTTGAAAAGAACATCGCGGGGAATCGAGTAGGAATTACAATGTTTGCTTCATGCAGCATCTACTACCTCTCATAGATCGAAGCAGTGGCTGCACCGCTGCCGACATGGTGTATCTCAAAATGCTCATCATTCTTCTCCATTTTAGATGGCTATCTAGTAATAAATGAACTAAATATTTAAGCCTCTGGTGTCATACTTCCATCTAGCGGGGTCAAAAATGACCTCGAAAGAAACTGCGTCGTACGTTCCAACCGCACAGCACAAGTCGTGGAAACCCTCCATTCCCGTCACAGGCAAGTCCTCCTCGGCATCGGTCTCCTCATGCAGATTCCACTCCATATTCCGCTCTCTTCTGCCATCTCTGGTGAAGAAGATCACAACCTTGGGTTTATGGCTCTGCTCTCCAGGGCTCAGCGTCATACCGACTCCCAACGTCTCGCCCTTTCTAAACTCTGTAGTGAAGTCCTTGCCACCCCATCTATCATTGATGTACTTGTGACCATCGTCACCGTGAATAGCCAAACTTCCTCTGTGCCAACCTGGCATACGGAAAGAAGGGTATGGCAGAGCCGTGAATCCCATAGCCACAAAGTTGTTCTTGCTTTCGCGAAGGAGGTTGACTTCGTAGTAAATTGTTTTGGGGACATTGTACCGGCTGGGGTCGTGAAGCTGGACAGAGTATAGAGGTGGGTAGCTGATCAAACAGCGATCGGGTGCATTTCTGTTCGTAGTGACCTGCCACTGGCCAGGAGACACGAAAGTGAGCTTGCCATTGAAGCCCATGGGCTCCATGAGGCGAATGTTCTTGGTCTGTAGGGCGTGGAGCATGGCAGGGTCGTTGGCTTGACCTGCATCCATTGGTCGAGTCAAGGGATTCTGCCCACACCACTCTTCTCCAGCCTCGGCCTGTTCTTCTGTGGCGTTGCTTGACGGAGAGACTTCATAGCCGCTGAAGATGGCTGGTGGGGGAGGGAACAACGAGGTGTCTGGTACCAAACTTTCCCAATCATGCTGGGCTTGCTCATTGGTTTGTTCCTTGGGGGGTGCTGCCCAGTCTTGCGGAGGTGGAGGACCTGGTGGAGGGGCGTAGTCTCCGCCCTTGTAATCTGGAGGTGGTCCAGAGGGAGGAGCGTATTGCTGATTCTGATTCTGATGACCTGGCGGTGGTCCAGAGGGAGGAGCATAGTGTTGACCCTGGTGAGATGGTGGTGGTCCAGAGGGAGGAGCATAGTGTTGACCCTGGTGAGATGGTGGTGGTCCAGAAGGAGGAGCATAGTGTTGACCCTGGTGAGATGGCGGCGGTCCCGGAGGCGGCGCATAGTTCTGGTTCAAAAGCGAAGGAGGAGGCCCCGAAGGAGGAGCATACTGCTGCTGTCCTGGCGGAGGACCAGTCGGGGGAGCATAATCCCCACGGCCCGGAGGCGGCCCCGATGGCGGTGCATAGTCTTGCTGTCTGCCCGGAGGAGGGCCCGGGGGAGGTGCATACTGCTGATTTCCTTGTCCGTAATTCATCTTGTTATTTTCGTTGCTCGCGGGTCTAGCAGCAACAGTGTCGTCTTCGTCTCTTTCGTTCTTACCGCCAAAGCACATACTGACCAAATGCGAAAGGCGAAAGGTGATGGTGGGGGGATCTCAGCCTTTTGTACCAAAACTAGGAACAGTAGCTTATTATGCAGGCGAGTGAGCGTATTGGTGGAGGATGACGTCTCAAGGCTGGGTCTGTAGCCAAACGGAAAGCCTGGGGGTTGAATTACTGAGGACCTTGTTTTATAGGCGGGTTTCTGGTGGGCTGTGCTGCGCTGCTGTTACGCCTTGGCGGGCGGGCGGCAACTCAAATCATGACGGGCACTAATAATTATAATAATTACCTCCCACCACGTGGCTGTGCGACAAACCTTCAAAGAACAATAGGACTTTGTTGGGCGGCCTCATCTGTGGCTATCGTTTTTAATTTCACTCCTCGTACAACCAACAAGACATGGCACAGTACAGTATGCTGGTTGTGAGTTTTATGCTTCATCGGTTTGCATCACAATGCCAAATCAAACTCAATGCAAGGCATATTGGCTTGTTCACAATGTCGCTCTAATGCTGATTGATAATGTACAGTTTCCATTCCTTCCAACCCCCCCCCCCCCCCCCCCCCCCCCTTAAAATACACACATATTTGCCCAATTAAAATATCTTGGTTATGCTCTCGCGCGTGATGACGCTATTTTGCCTCTCGTCTCTCCTCACGCGGAAGAAGCTGTCGCAGAAATCGCTGCATCGCATGTGCCGTAGGAAGTCTTCGTCGTGGGTAATCACAATCAGTTGAAAGTTGCTCTGTGCTTGACGAGCGCGAATAATCATGTGCAAACTCTCTGCAAGACTCTTGATGTTGTCACGATCCAAGTTTGTGGTTGGCTCATCCAACGCAATAAGACCGCAATTGACACCAAAAGATTCGGCCAGAGCAAGACGGATGATGATACTGGCAAGGACCTTCTGTCCCGCAGAACAGCGTCCTCGCATGTCCATTTCAGTATCTTGCTTGACCATGCAGAGACGATAGTTATAGTTTCGCTTGGCCGATGTACCTTCATTGTCAGATCGGATGAGAATTGTGTCAATATCGGTACCTTGGTACGTGCTCTGCCACAGCTCTCCGGCGATGCGGTTGACTTCGGCCATTTTCATGGAGTGAAACTGCATCACCGCTTTATCTACTGCTGCGCCGCACTGTGCAAGATCTTCAATTGCAGCTTTGGTCGTTTCCACGCGGATGTGCGATTCGCGATACTTGGTCTTGGCATCTTTGTAGTCCATCTCCCACTCCTTTAATAGCCTGTCCAACTCTTCATCCTTGGTCTTCATAGTGCCCATGACGGATCCTCGTTCGGCCAAGAGTCGATTTGAGTGGTTTTCTAAAGTACGTGCTTCGCTTTGTAGTCGCTCGTAATCCTCATGCGCGTTACGGTCTTCCAAGTCATCAATATCCTGACGAAGGGTATCCAGTGTTCTGAGATGCTTGCGGTAATTTAGGTTGTCGCTGATATTCTTTCTTCTCCTGTCGCCGCTTTCGATATCTTGCTTCAACTTGTTCGTTCGTTGTGTCAAGTCAGCAATTTCCTTTTCTGTCGACGCTATCGACTTCTCAAGTACAGCAATGGCTCTTTGGTTGGACGCTAGGTTTGCTGGGCCTCCGCGATCAATGTAGTCTTGGATATCTCCGTCGATCATCTTGATTTCGTTCACAGAATTCGAGATAGTGTCTCGACTCTCGACAATAGCTTGCTCCTTTGATCGTCCTCGACGCACAGCCTCATCTCGGATTGAACGCGCCTCGGTCATGCTCGGCTCAATCTTTTCAAGCTCCTCATCGGCTCTTTGGATCATCTCTCGCTGGTTTACTTGTTCCTCTTTAAGACTTTTAACCTGAAGCTGGAGATCTTGCTTTTTATCAAGTTGGCCAGCTGCAAGGCTGACTTTGTTGCGCAGCTCACTCTTTTCAAGCTCGATAGAACTCATTTGATCTTTAGCACGCTGTCGGTCACCCGTCAACTTAGCAACCCGGTTCTTGAGGGCTCGCAGCTGTTCTTCGAGGCTAGCTTGAAGCTCATGGATTTCATCGACGCTGCGGCTAACAGAGCTAGAGAATTGCTGAGAGGCAATACGTTCAACTTGAGCTTCTGAATCTTTGATGTCCCGTACCGTCTGGGAAATCGTGGAGACAGTCTTGGAGAGGTCTTCCACGTCGCGTTGTTTTTCTTCCTCAGATGTGACTGTGGCACCAAGCTCCTCTAGATGGCGATCAAGAGTGTCAAACTCTGTTTCAGCCTCCTTCCATTCCGTCTGCAGGGCTGGAAGCTCCTTTGTAATCCTCTCGTGCGAATCAAAAGCAGAACGCACAGATTTGAGCTTTCCCAGTGTTTGCGTTAATTTCTGCAAGTCTTTGTCCACGTCAATCTTCCCTTTGGGATCCAGCTGTTTCTCAATTTTCTTTTCTAATCTCTCCATGCTCGCTCGTTGACTGTCGTCGAAGCTTCTGTCGCAGAGAAGGCACTTCTTCTTGGTTGCGAGCATACGTTTACACTTGCTGTAATAATCAGCTAAAGCATCAAATAAGCTCAGCTCGTTTCGTAAATCTTCGGCTTCTTGCTCAACTGCTGCGACTTCTTCTGGGTATTCTTCGAATGTCGCATCCTCGCGTACTTCGTGTAAAGCTTTGAGCACCTCATCTTTGCAGGTAGCTAGCTCACTGGACCGTTGTTGGTGCGTCTCTTTCACACTCTTCAGCCGATATTCGACTTTCTGTTGTTTCTGACGAGCTTGATCCCTGCGTTGACGAGCATCTGTCACAGTCTTTTGTTGTGTGTTGCTTGCGGTTTGGAAAGCAGCCTCCAAACTTTCAGGCTGCCAGTCAGTGCCCACCACACCAGAAAGCTTTGGTCGCCACGTGTTTGAGAGGGTTTCAAGTTTTCGTTTACGATCTGCTAGTTCTTTCTTTCTGAAATCCAGCTGAGCTCTCTCCGAGGCAAGCCGTGTGCACTCGACCAACTCGCGTCCTAGCTTTGTGTTCTCAGCCTCCACTTGGAACAGCCTATCATTCTCCTCTATAATCTGCTGATCCCAGTTTGACTTTTCGAAGTCATGTTGCACTTTGGAGAACCGATCATCAAGATCTTTAAGTTGTTCATCCAAAATCGCCTTTGCTCCTTCATCAACCTCAATCAGACTGGATTCACTTTGAAGAATCATTGTGCGCTTTTCAATGGCAGCCATTCTTTGCTTTGCCGAAACTCGGTCCTGGGTCCTTGCGGCCTTGCGGCCTTCGAGTTCGGTGATTGACGACGTAGCCTTGTCAATTTCTGTTGCATTTTCTTTTTGCAATCGCTCCAGGTCTCTTTTCTTATCATTCAACAGCTTTTGAATTTTGTCATTGAAAGCCTTGACGTGTTTCTCGGTTAGCTCCTCATCAAACCCTCGAAAGTCATACTGGCGAGCGGCTTCTTGAATCATTTCCATGCGAGCCTTGATTTGTCGCTCATGCTTTTCTTTGTCAGACTCGTGCTTTCCCTGTTCAGAGAACTTGACGGATAAATTCTTTCGCGACTCCACAAGCACGTTTTGGAGCTCATTATACTGATCGAGGTTCTCCTTCGCCTCGGCTTGTTGTCTTTCCATGCTTTCTTCATACTGCGACAGAGATCGTTCCAGAGTGGCGTCATCTTCTGCAAGCTCCTCAATCGTCTGTCGAAGTTCGTTCACGGCATCTTGTCGATATTCGAGCTGCTCTCGCTTATTGCTCAGGTTTTGGACAATCTGGAGGAAACTATTGGCCTGTTCGTGTTTTTCTCGAATCTTCTCCTGTGTCTCTTCCATCTCTATCGTGATAGTCTCGCACTTTTCACGCGCAGCTTCGATTTCCCCTTGCAAGCCGGTCATTCGCTTCTCAGCTCGTTCACCTCTGTCCTTGTTGATCTTGTTATGCGCCTCGTCGTTTTGCAGCTTTCCAAGTTCCTCGACCTGCTTCTTCCTCAGAACCTTGAGGTTCTCAATGGCCTTAGTGTACTTGAGCGCCTCAAAAATCTCATCAAATCGCTTTTTCAGAGCAGATGGTTCGCTGAGGGGCCACAGGGATTCGTCTTGATGACAGAAAATGACAGCATCTAGAATCGCGGGAGAAACTCCAAGACGCTCCGGAATCATCTCGTCCAACTGAGCTTGGCGAGTCGATGTAGTTGTGCGTTCACCATTATTGACAACAACCAATGAGCAATCCAAAGTCTTCTGTGAGCGGGTCGTCTTTTTTACCGTAAGCTGCATACTGCGAGTGGCAACATGTTGCCGGTCATTGATGGATCTGAACTGGAGTTTGACTTGAGCCATAACCTCCTTTTCACCACATAACTAATTTTCATGTCAATGTGCGTGTCCTCGAACGTTTCGAAAAGAGCCACGATAGGTCTTACCTTGGGGTCATGGATGAAAGCTCCTCCTTTGCTGTTTGGCGGCAATTCGCCTGTCGTAGCATATTTTAGACACTCAATGATCGTTGTCTTACCAGAACCGTTGTATCCAACGATCAGCGTCAACGGGGTGTTGAACTGAATAGCCTCACGAACAGACGGGCTGAAGGAGCGAACTCCAGAAATAGAGAGCTTGTCTATTCTCGACATGGTAACGGAATTTGATTTGTTTAATTCTGAGCCAAATATGGCCCAAAATTATCACATTAAACCAGGTTTGGGACTGATGGTTTTCGGTTGGTTAACTGATGCACGGCTCACCAATGCCAGGCAGAAGGGGACCAGGGCTGCATGGCACGCGCTGCGAGTGACCCGTCGCGACGCCAGGCAGACTACGGCCAATGCGTGTTCACGTGCAGGCACTTCAAAACGGAGAACCACCGTTTGATGCATAACTTGCCTTAAATACATTGCCCAATTATTACAGCGCTGTTGCTTGACAACCCATTTGCGTAATTGCCAGTGGAGATCTACCATCGTGTTGTAATAATTACAGCTGAGTGGGAAAAGCAATCGAGCCAAGGGGTATCATTGCGCATGATGAACAAACCGATAGGAGCAAAGACTTATCATTGCTCTTCACACGCTCCTACTTTTCACCCTAGCAATACAATTCTGGTTACCGACCGTTGCGAAGAAAAGTCCTCCCAGAGGCCCAACCCCTAAACGGCGATGATCAGCACCCGTCGAGGTCTAGAAGGTCGCAAAAGATGCAATTTAGCACTTTAGCATCCTCCGCAAAAATGCCATTTCCGAGCCAGTGGGTGTACCGGAAACAGTTAGCGAAGAAAAGCACATTAGTACAGTGGTGTGCCGTCTCGGTTCAGGTGGTCAGCAGGACCCAGCCAATCCTTGTACTGCCCCCCTAATTGGCCTCTCCCCCGCTCCCACCTTTGGCTTTCCAGTGGCGACAACAGTCCATCTCTCCCAGTCCCCAGCACTCCAGGCTTCCTGCCACGCAACATGCCCGCGTTCTACAGGGCACACAACGCTGTAGCTGCAGAACAAGTCCCACGCCATGCCTAAACTTTGCGCGTCCTTCAGTGGATGCAATTTTTTCGGATTCCCATCATGAATATCTGACAAATGAGGGACCATAGCACGACAAGCTTTGCGCCTTTTTCTCGTGGCTATCAAAATCTAGCGACGAAAAATGAACATTAAGAAAAGATGACCTTTCAATGGATAAATGCTCCGTAGTTGTCAATTTGATAATTCCCTATTGCGCCGTGCATTTAAGTGATACACAAGTACCAACACAAGATGCGGCCTGGGGGCAAACCGCTGATCAGCAACTGCGATAAAATCTGTGCTCCCTAAACGCCGCCCTGTCCCATGTAGCAAGCAATAGCCTTTCGCTGCTTGATTCACATACACACATACATACCTACATGCATACGCTAATTTCAACATAATTTTGCCCACCGTCTTCATTGAATGGCGCTACCACCACTCTAGTAGCAAATCCCTCTTGTCCGCTACCAACCTTGTTCCTCTGCTGCTGCTGCTGCTGCTGCTGCGGTAAAGTCAACGAGCAGAGCCTTTCCTATCTCTTCATGCCACACCTCTTTCACCCCTCTGCCGCCATTCTCTATCGCCAGTGTTGACATCGTGCGCTGCCTTCGCAACCCTGTCTGGCGACCAGCGTCTTGCATTACCAGCCCGACTTCGTCAGCCCTTACTTCGAAGCTCTCCGAATCAACCACAAATTGCGAGCCTACATTTGATGCAACTGCGGGAGCATCATCTGCGCAATCATGTCACATTGGCCGCAGCCACCGCCGCCCGAGAATATGTTTGGTATGGGCTCTATTGATATGACCAATGTTCCGAACGAGCTATCGAACATGCCCACGACGGGGAATTCGGCCGATCCCACCAATACCAATCAGATGCAAGCCGCCGACCCCTTGCAGGATCCAGATGGCATGATGTCCATGCTCGATAGCAGTATGCTTAGCGCCTTCGCCAATGACATGTCCATGAATCTCGATGTACCCGATGACGAAATGTACGCACAAACTCTACCCGGCGATTCGGTCGATGGCAGCGGCGTGGCTGCAGGCACGGGACGGCGCATTATGGCAAATGTCGATGCAAGTGTGCCAGGAGGAGGACCATCGCCCCCCGGTGGTCCTCTCCAGACGAATAATAACCCTCAGACAGCCGCGGCCTCGAACAACGCCCTTACTGAGTTCACGAAACGTCGAAATTGGCCAGCCAAGGTTGTTGAGGAGCTACGGGACTTTCTACAAATCTTGGACGCCAACGGGCGCATCAAATATGCGTCTCGCAGCATTACGGAAGTTGCAGGCTATGCAGTGGACGAGATTCGCGAAATGTTCCTCAAGGACCTGATACACCCCGATGACCAGGGTGTATTCGTATCAGACTTAAATGAATCTATTGCATCAGGAAACCCATTGCGAATATTCTTCCGCCTCAAGAAGCGTGATGGAACTTATGCTATTTTTGAGGCTGTTGGACATGCTCATATTGCTGCCGCAAAGTTTGCGCCGAACCCTAATAACCAGTCACCTTTCTGTCAGGCTGTTTTCATGATGGCGCGGCCATATCCCACAAAGAATGCAAGCCTTCTGGATTCATTCCTAGAGCACAAAATTGAGAACGAGCGCCTAAAGCGACGAATAGCAGACTTGCGGCGAGAGGAGGACGCGGACGATGGCCAGTACGGTCAAAGCCAAGAAGGCTTGTCGGAAGCCAACACATCAGAGTTTACCGGAGCGTCTACGACATCATTCTTCCGAAGTAACACCAGCGAGTCATCTCGTCCAGATAATGCACTCAATATTGCTTTGACGCGAGAAAACTTAGAAGGAAATACAGCCGGTCGACAGTCCGATTCGTTGCGTGATAAGATGGCTCGATATGAAGGTTCTTCTCATACAGACACCATTGAGATGTTGACGGGGCTGCGATACACCGAAGGCGAACGCAGTCGTGGTATCACAACGGGCAATACCAGCCCAGCCTTGATAAAGGGAGACGCGGGGATTGCTATCCCCAAGGAGAGAGATGGTCGTAATGGCGATAAGAAGAAGAAGAAACTCAAGCTAGCGGAAGAATATGTTTGTACAGACTGCGGTAAGTTTATAGTTGCTATTGACCAGCTCTTGTCGCTCCTCCTCTTTATATATATCAGGCAGGCACTGACAGTTTCCAGGAACCTTGGACTCACCCGAATGGCGCAAGGGTCCTAGCGGCCCAAAGACACTGTGCAATGCTTGTGGTTTACGCTGGGCCAAGAAGGAGAAGAAAAGGAACAGCGTTAATAACGGGTCGCAGCAACAACCTATGACTGATTATAGCATGGGCTAGACAAGCTTTGACATATATGCCTACGGGAATTGGTTTCGTAGGCACGAGTTACGAGAGGGAAGTAAAGCCATGAGATACACGATGACGGCCGAGACTTTTATACTGCTTTGTTTTGCTGGTTTTTTTTTTTTTTTGGTTCGCTATTCATTTTTGCCCATCCACGTTTTAGCGCACGAATTTGACGACATGTACACGGGGTCATCAAAGGGGACACAACAGGCTTGCATTGCTATTTGGATTTTTGTTTTGTTTCACAATTGGAGTTTACGGTGGGCGTGTATCGGAGCTGAAATATATGATACCTCGAACTTGTACAGAGGAAAAGAAGAACACGGCAGTCATCCTGCAAGCAGTCAAATATGGATGGAAAAGAATCAGCCGGGTGTTTGGGGGACGCATAGCCATTGGGTTTCAATATCTTGTCCCTAGACGGAGGATAAAATAATAAAAACCACTTCACAAAAATACGGACGGCTAGAGTAGGTCGTGACTGAGACTGATGCCATCACCATCTACCCTGCGCTGAGACAGCAGCGAGAGAACGCTGGACATAACAAGGACTCGGCACACTGCACACGCACCTCTTCGGCTTGTGTTGCATGGCAGACATCGAACTCGCACCAGTGCAGCTGAAATAACACGCCATTTGACCAAGAGCTGCGGGCCGTCGGGCGGCAAACAAAGGCGATTCGTCAGGACAATCCATCTCCTTAGCGTGTGGGCATCCCAGGGGAGGGGTCGTGCCACATCAACCCCACCAACTTACGTGTTAGAGCTCTTGGGACCCTTGGGCTCGCTCTGTTTATTTTTTTTTTTTCCTTCTTACTTACCTTTTCCTTCTCCTTCATCAAATTGTTTTCCCGAAGCTGTAACCGATCGTCGTCGATTCATCGAAATTTATACAATATGGATTCCATCATCAACGCAGGCAAAGAGTTTCTCCAGAAGCAGGCTGGTGGTAAGCTCCCCTCCCCCGCAGGCCACAAAGCGAAGCTCCGTGAGCTGGTTTTGTTAGCCCTGTGAATTTCCAAATTTGTTCTTTGTTTGGGATATGCTGTGTTAATGCGATGGGGCTTAATAGGCAACAATGTCGCCCTTGAGGATGACTTGCACAACGCCCACAACGAGGCTGCCAACCATGCTGGATCTTCTGGCAATGCCGAGCTCTTCTCCAACGTCATGAACGTTATTAACCAGAAAAAGGGTGATTTGGCCAACAACCAGAACATTGATGAGCAGGGTAAGTGATTCAAGTTTTAAGACGTCATCCTGCCTGTTACTAATGATTGAAATAGACGCCATCAACAAGCACAAGGACGCCTACAACAACGACAGCGGCAACCACGACGCCAACAGCCTCGGAACCGCTGCTGCCATGCAGGCACTCAAGATGTTCAACCAGGGCGGCACCCAGAAGCAGAGTCAGGGTGCTTTCCTCGGTTTAGCCATGTCTGAGGCTAGCAAGGTAGGTTTTGACGACATTTATTCCTCGACCGCTGCTAATATGTTGTTTTAGTTGTTCGATGCCAAGGCTGCCAATGGCCAGGTTAGCTCCGGAGCTGACAAGCAGACTGCTATTCAGAAGGCTGGTGAGATGGCCATGAAGATGTACTTCAAGAGCCAGGCTGATTCCCAGGGTGGTTTGGCTGGCATGGCCTCCAAATTCTTGAACTAAATCATGATATCACCTAGATCAGCGGCCAGTATATAGAGTAAATAAAAGACATCGTTACATTTCCAAACTATATCGTACATTTAACGTTATCTGGTTACTCCTTCTGGGCTTGCTGTTCTGCCAAGCTGAAAACGTCTGCCCAGTCCTTTGGTCTTCTGCGGCCTTCAGAATACGTCTCATGAAGGTAATCTTCAGCTTCAGATGCCCATGACAGCAGCTGTTCCTCGCTGCCCCATTCTCCATTCGCCAACAGACTTACGCATAGCTTGCCCTCGCCTTGGTCTGGTTCCACATATCCAACAGGCGCGGCTAGAGAGGGAATACCTGTCAAGTTGGACAGGTAAACGTACAGCATGTTGCGAATGGTAAAGTTTCCGTTGCTCAGTCCGTGAGTTTCGTCGCCGGGCGTCTTGGGCCAGCCGATGTATGGCGACGTTGGAGTAAGGATGATCAGACCTGGATATTTCTGGAAGAGGAATGCAAGATGGCGCATAATAAGCGTTCTCATGCAGTTGTACTTCATGTAATCTGCAGCTGATGTAGCCGATCCCAGACCCACGACAAGTTTGTTTGCTGGTCCTGCGAGGCTTTGCCACCTGTTTGGGTCGGGATGAACGCGTCGAGCAATCTCTGCGAGCTCAGTTGCGCAGATGCAGCTGTGGGCTACTTGTGCTTCTTCAATATACGGCATCTCAATGTCGATGATTTCGTAGCCCTTTTCTTTCACGAAATAGTCGAGGGCATTGTTGCATTGCTCTTGCACGCGAGGGTCAGCGTGACTCCACCAAGTGCGGTCGACGCCAAAAATGCGCTTTGCAGAAGGCGAAGGAGGGATTGAGAGCGCAAATTTGCTCTGGGTAGAGCAGTTTGCGTTGGGCTGGGACATGGTGCGGTAGGCGATGGTAAGGTCGGCTACATTGGCTGCCATTGGACCCATGACGCAGCTGGTGATGGACATGGTGCCGGTGCGGTGTTGGCTGGGTTTGAGTCCATAGATACCGCCATACATGGCGGGCACGCGGATGCTTCCTCCAGCGTCCGTGGCTACGGCAAAAGGGACGATACCGGCGGAGATAGAAGAGCCTGCACCGGAGGATGAGCCGCCCGGGTAGTAGGAGTTGTTGATGTGGTTGGTTGGGGTGCCTTGGCCCAGCTGCAATTGTTAGTTAGAGTTCCAACGATATATCATATACAAACTTACGTTAAATCCACTAGTGTCTGAGCAGAAGGTTAGTTTTTGTTTCATTGGTTGAGGTGGGTAACGTACCTGATCCAAACTCGTGCATACGGTTCTTGCCCAGCACGATAGCGCCAGACTCTTGCAGCTTGATAATAAGCGCCAGACTCTCTTCTGCGACCTTGAATGCAGCGTTTCCTTCCTCATACTTGATACCTCTGTGGCTAATGTATCCTTTAACGGCCATGTCGTCCTTGGCGCCAAAGGGGACTCCGTCCAACACACTCAATGGCTTGCCAGCAGCATATCGCTCCGTTGATGCCTTGGCTGCTTCCAAAGCCAGCTTGTCTGCCCCATGAGACTCCGCCCATGCATTCTGATACTTGGATGGCTCTTTCGCCTCGGCACTGGTCAAGCCCAGAAGAGTCTCAACAACCTGTAGTGGCGTAAGCTTGCCCGCCTTGTAGAGCTCATGGTAATCAGCAATTGAGTAATAGTGAGTGTCTGCGCTGCGCTTCTTGGGGCTCAATTGCTCTGCCCCAAACTCGAGCATAGGCTCTGTCTTTCCCAAGGGGGTGACACATGGCTATCGCAATGCATATTAGCTGGCTGAGCTGAGCATGTGACGGATAAGGATCTCACAAAGAAAGTAGCCGGAACATCATCCAGGACAGCCAAGTCCTTAATCGTATCGAAGCGCGCATTCTTGAATAGGAATGATCGCAAGGCTCCAATTCTAACAACCCTATGTTACTTGTAAGCTACTGGTTCTAGCGATGATTGACAGGCGTTCATACAAGGCTGCAGCTATTGATAGTGGGAGTCCACGGAGGACTGGGTTCTGAAGAGGCGCAGGGTCATACTTGGCAGACTTGACCTCTTGGGGGATTGGATAGTCTGCGAAATTGGGAGGACTCATTTTGTAGTAGATGACTGCTTTCAATTGAATGATGTGTAGGCAGATAATGATGGATGCGGCGAGAGCTGAAACAGCCTGTAATTAAGTAAAAGGCGAGGGACGGCGTGACGGAGCAACTTGAGCTGACGGAGCGCTGGGTGCTGTGCGCTTCAGTGCCTAGGGGCTCGTAATTAATGGAAATTGGCGTCCGTCAGCCCCTGTAGATGGCTGCAAAATTGACTGGGGTTGGACTATTGACCAAATTGGATAGTGCTGCGATGGATCTCTAAAAGGAATTTTAAGAAAAGAAGCATGATACATAACGGTTGTTATTTGAAGAATTAATTTTTGCAGCATCCAAACATTTAATTGATGCTGTTCAAAGCAAGAGTAGCGATACTACTCACTCTGATCTATGCTGTTGACCTGGCACATAGGGTTCGTCATTTCCATTCTACCAAATCAATTGACTTTAAAAATTATTCTTACTCTTGCTTCATATTTTTCGTGTAATAAATTGCAGAGTGTACTTTCTGAAAGATTCTTATCCCTGTCGTTGCAGCTGTCGCTAATCGCCGTTGGCAACTAACATCCCTCGTCCAAGGGCTTCCTGTTGCTGCGGCAGCCCCCCACCAAAGACATACACTCTGCCCCAGGCAGCAAATGGGAACTGCTTTCAGCGTCTCCAGCACTCAATGCACGCACTAATAATCATTGCATCTCCTACACCCACAGCTGTCCCGATTAGGACTGACTCACTCAATCTGCTCCGTCACTCGTTTGATCCAAAAGAAAAAAAAAATCCACTGCCCAGCGTCTGAGTCTCCTCTTCTTGCGTCCCTTCAAGAGTCATACTTTGCGCGACAATCGGACCTCACCTTTGTCGTTTCTTTGTGACATATTTCTCGTCAGGCCCCGGATCCCGTCGAGTTTATGACTATTAACACGACTCGCTTTCTTTTCCGTCCTTCTTCACTTCGTCAAGCACCGGCTGCTTTCAGTTCTAGTCCTCTCTTGTTCTCTTCTTCACCCCACCTCCTGATAGCGACTCGACCCCGCCAACAATTTTTCAAACACCGGACGCTCGTAACCATGGCCAGCGACACATCCTTCGATAACCTGGCTAAACAGTTTAAGCACTTACCTCTGATGGACAAGTATCCCAACTGCTTCCCGGATATCAACCCCGTCGACGTCTACCGATCCCATATCACCAGCATCCTCCACGACATCACCGGTGTTGACCCTGCTGTCATCTACCCGGCTCTTCAATGGACTGCTACGCTCGACAAGGGAGACTTGACTCTTGCTATTCCTGCTCTCCGTGTCAAGGGAAAGCCTGATGACTTGGGCAAGCAATGGCTTGAGAAGGTTAGACACTCCATACTACAGCGCGATAGGTCCCACACGAGAATGAACTAACATACAACTTCGCAGTGGCCAGAATCTCCCCTCGTCGAAAAGCCCGTTCAGACCGGTCCCTTCCTCCCTTTCTTCTTCAAGCCTGGACCTCTCTTGAAGACGGTCATTCCCATGGCTCTGTCGCAACAGAACGAATTCGGCAAAAACAAGTCCGTCGGTCTCGTGGATCAAAACGATGTGTCAAAGGGAAAGAAGAAGATTGTTATCGAGTTCTCTAGCCCAAACATCGCCAAGCCCTTCCACGCTGGTCACTTGCGAAGCACAATTATTGGAGGATTTCTTGCTAACCTTTATCGTGCTGTTGGCTGGGACGTCAAGACCGTAAACTACCTGGGTGATTGGGGTAAGCAGTACGGTGTCTTGGCTCTGGGCTTCGAAAAGTACGGCAATGAAGAGGACCTTGCCAAGGATCCCATCAACCATCTTTTCACTGTCTACGTCAAGATCAGCAAGGACGTCGCTGATGAGAAAGAGGCAGCTGAAAAGCTCAAAGCTGAGGGCAAAGAGGAAGAGGCGCAAAAGCTTCTGGATTCTGGAGTAGACGAAAAGGCCCGAAGCTACTTCAAGAAGATGGTAGATGGTGACCCTGATGCCATTGCTCTGTGGAAGCGATTCCGTGACTACAGTATTGAGCGATACAAGAAGACATACGCTCGCCTCAACATTCACTTCGACGAGTACTCTGGTGAGAGCAAGGTATCAGAAGAAGCCATGCAGCAAGCTGCCGATAAGCTTCAATCATTGGGCGTTGCTCATGAAGACAGGGGTGCTCTGCTCATTGACTTCACCAAGGCTGTTCCCGGCAAGGAAGGCAAGCAGCTTGGAAAAGCCATTCTCCGCAAGAAGGACGGTACCGCTCTGTACTTGACTCGAGATATCTCTGAGCTGTTGAACCGTAATGAACGATATGGCTTTGACAAGATGATCTATGTCATTGCTTCAGAGCAAGACCTCCACGTCAAGCAATTTTTCAAGATTGTTGGCTTGATGGGGCACAAGGATATTGCCGACAAGTGCCAGCACATCAACTTTGGCCTCGTGCTGGGTATGAGCACCCGAAAGGGAACTGTCAAGTTCTTGGACGACATCCTCCGTGATGTTGGAGACCACATGCACGAGACCATGAAGAAGAACGAGGACAAGTATACCCAGGTTGAGGACCCTGAGGGTGTTGCCGACGTACTTGGCATTTCTTCAGTCATGGTACAGGATATGAGCGGCAAGCGTATCAACAACTATACTTTCGATCTTTCTCGAATGACCAGTTTCGAGGGTGATACCGGGCCTTACCTCCAGTACGCCCATGCCCGACTCTGCTCCATCACCAGAAAAGCCGGCCTTAGCAGCGAGGACATTGCCAGTGCGGACTTGTCCTTGCTCACTGAGCCCATGGCCATCAACCTGCTCCGTGTAATTAGCCAATGGCCCGATGTTGTTCAAAACGTTCTCAAGACCTTAGAGCCAACCACCATTCTCACGTACGTCCATGACAAACTCTATGTGATGAATACTGCAGCTAATCAGCCACAGATACCTCTTCAAGATGACTCACACGCTAAGCACAAGTTACAACCATCTCCGAATCGTAGGCAGCGACCCTGAAGTGATGAAGGCCCGTATGGCCTTGTACGAGAGTGCCCGAATCGTCCTGCACAACGGCATGGCCCTACTTGGCTTGACCCCTGTAGAGAGGATGTAAAGGGAAATACTTTCAAAAGACAATATACCAGCTTCTAGAACAATCAAAACAAAAACAAGAAAGTTAAATCTATATGTATCTTCTACGGCCTTGTTCTATTGTATAGCCCTGGTGTTGCATATGTCCACCAGTTGTTCGTTCAAGGCTTGAAATCAAAGCCTAGCTGCGACAATGACTTGACTTCTTTACGTTTACTTCCAAGCCTGCGACTCGCCAGTTTGATGTGAGCAATCCTCTCGCGAACCCAAGCTAGCTCCTCGCCCCAGTATGGAGGGATCTTGCCAATACCTGAATTCTGCAGATTCAGCTCTGGCGCAGGTCTAGCTCCAAGGCTCAACTTGTGAAGGTAATTAATATAGTCGACATCAAGAGGATAACCGAAAATGTGTCTTGCCTTAGAGTCGCCTCTTTCTTGTTGCAACGTCTCAGACCATTTGCTCATTTCAGAAGCTGATGGTGTTTGGAGGCGACCGGACCACATTCTAGCCACGACTGCACTTTGGCTTTCAGCGACTGGGAAAGGAACAATCCTCTGCGGTATACATAAGAATGCCAGGGTTGGGTCATCAATATATAGGAGATGCTGCCACAACCTGTCGACGTAAGAGCCATCAGGGACCAAGACGGGAGGGTTGAGATGAGTCAAGAATGGGATTGAGTAGTGGTACCCGGTGCAGAACACGACGGAATCAATATCCTTCTCAATGGAGCCGTCAGCAAACTTAACGGCGCGGTCTGGGACGAGAAACTCGGTGATTTCGGGGACATGTCGTGACCAGCTTGAGGAATGTGATGCTTGTGCAGGGGAGTACTTTGCCTTTTCCGAAATGAGGACAGGGAGTTGTGCGACTTCGGATATTTGGATGCTAATGTCTATCCCTGAAGCTAAACCTCCTACAACGATCACTTTCTGAAGTTAACGTTAGCTGGCGATTGCTGAGACGAACATGTGCATCAATGACAAACCTTGTTCGTATACGCCTCTGGAGCCCTATAGAACTTGGAGTGAATGAGAACATCGGGATATGCCTCATTGAATTCAGCGATTCCAGGGATATCTGGAACAAATGGTTCGCTGTAGTGGCCACTAGCAACGACGACGGCATCATATTCCCTTTCAGAGACCTTCTCGGTAGGCAAATGCTTCACCTGCACCGTCCACGGCGACTCTGGTAGTTTAGGCTTGACCACATCCAGAATCTGCGTCTCAAACTCGATATACGACTTCAACTCCTCTCCATATTTTTGTAAGTATTGTAGCACAATGCTGTGATGTGGAAAAATGGAGCTATCCAGCGGGAAGCTGTGATCCGTGTAACTCATCAATGAGCTCGGGATGTTGGTCTCAAGCGCATCATACACGGGACTGACAAATGGCGACACCTCGGGTAAGTTGCGAGGGGTCTGGCGTGGTATTTGAAACGTTGGATCAATGGTGGAAGAGGTATGATTCCAGACGCCGCCGGTAGTGCTGCGCTGCTCAAAGATGTCAATGGTGGTGAAGGCTTGTTCGGCAATGAGGTACTTTGCAGCAGCGAGGCCGGAGGGGCCAGCGCCAATGATGGCGATGGATCGGATAGGTTTGAGGGGCATGCTTTATTGTGAGAGATCGGGAGGGGGATGGGTTGGTTGTGGTGGGCGTGATGGCAGTTTCATGGCGGTGTTTTAGGTAGTGGGTTTTGGGTGGTGAAGGCGTGATTTTGGAGTTTCCACTGTGTACAAGACTACGGCTACGATGGTTACTGCTATGAGTCTTCTGGCAGGATGTCTTTGACTGGAAGAAGCGAAATGAATTACTACATTGACCATGGCGGGAAAGACGATCAGACAATGATCAATTGTTAATAAATCGATGATTCCATAGTTTGGACTGAAATGCTCAGACGCCACGACCCGGACAACATCAGATGCAAATGCCGGCTCGAGACGCCGCTGGTGTTTGAAGGACAAAAGCCAAACGCCATGGCATTCCCGACGGTCTGTGACTGGTCTTTGTATGGATTGGGCAGAAGTTGTTTTGGTGGCGGCGATTGTGAGGTTTCAGACATTCTAATGCCAAAGAGGGATGGATTGTCTGGAAGGTGTTTCAGAATGGTTGTGTGACAGAGACAGTAAGATGGAATAGCCCAAACAATGCTACGGTTGTATTACGAGAAGGAAGAACGCCAAAGAAGAGATGGAGCAAGAGATGGAGCATGAAGGAGATGGGTTGATTGGGTTATTTGGCCGAGAAGTGATGGAAGGCTATGACAGTATTTGTGATGCTAATGCGTTTGTTGTCGTCATGAGAAGAGCCATCGTAAGAGGGATTCCATCGGGAGAGAAAATCGGGGGGAAATATTGTAGTGGTGTATCGCAGTATCTGTAGCAGAATTGACAAAAATAAATGCTTGGCTGGAACACTGCGATGTAGTATTTCGCACAGCTGTCTTGACTCTTGTTGTCGTTGTGATGCTCGTCTCAGCTTGAGGCTGGGCTTGGCTTTGACAGTGTACCAGGCAAACACGGCAAAGCACACAGTACAGGGGACAACCAGGCAAAACAGGGGGGGTGGCATAGCCGAACACCAGAACAGTCGCAGGGCATTTTTGACAGCCCCAGCCCGCGCCAGGCTCGCTTTGGCCAGTACGCCTGCTCATCAGGTACGGTACAGCCAATCCGCCCAGCCAAACTGTGGCATGCCCCAGCGACACCCTACCGCGAGTGACTTGCGCCCGAACAATGAGAGACCACACAGCCCCATAGTGCTCACAAAGCAATTTAGGTACCCACTGTCCCCACCTCCATGTATCCTTCGCTATGCGCGTACGGAGTACCTAACCATTGCTGGCCCTCGACACACTGCAAAATAAAGAACAAGCCTTTTTTACTGGAGTGGTCCAACTGTATTATGGGCCAGTACAGGGTGTCAGTGGGTAGCTGGCTCCTCTTTTTCTTTTTTCCTTTTCCCCTCTCTACTGTGCTAGTAGACGGCCCAGACTTCTGGGCTTGTCCCTGCCTGTTTCACCCCCAAAGCAGCCAAGCCCCCCGTTCCCTCTTTGCACAATCTCAACTAGCCTTCAGCTCTTCAGCCTTGACGCATCCTCATCTTCTTCCTGGTTGCTCTTTTTTTTCCTCACTTTATCTCTCGTTACTTATCCTTTCCTTCAAGCCTTTTCATTTCTACGCCTGGGTGTTCGTGTTCAACATTACTCTGTTCCAACATCGCATCTTCCAATCTTGTTCCTCCGCTCGCTGTTATACTCCGTTTCAACCTTCCCCCTATATTAGAACCACGCAGCGGCCTGGTTTCGAGCCACGACGACAATCCAACAATCTCAGTTGATTTGAATCTATCGTGAGCCACCACGTAGCACTCAGTACCTATTCCGCAATCACTTCAACACCTCGTGTCGCGCGCGAAGCAACTCAGACCTCCCTACGCCATTAGGCTTCCTCCCGCAATACCTTGCTCTCAACCACCACCACCTAATCTACCGCTGACTCCCGGTCGGAGTCGCCATATTGCCTATGGCTAATAGACTGGAATCTCGAAAGTCCCTCCTGGGCGCCGATCCAGGTTTCGCACAACAAGCTGGTCAATACCATGATCAGTACCCCCAGACCAGCGCGTATGCTGGCGCTGGAAACGCATATCCCGATCCATATACACAAAACTACGCAGCCGACTCCTACCAACAACCGAGCTACGCTCAACCGACATATACCGCCAACATGTATATGGGCGACGAGGGCTATGCCCGTCGCGAAGGCTTGTCCTCTAGCCGTGGTATGAGCACAGCACAGCATGAGAAGTTCGAGTTCCTCAGGTCGATGTGGCCAGCGTCATTTCTAGCCGTGACAGGAGTCCAGGCTCTCATATGCTTGGCATTTGAAGCGTGAGTTACTCTTTGACAATGCCAATTATGTCGCTTATTTCAATATCTAACATATCTCCAGTTACGCCTTCGCCAAGTTCCAACTCAGTGTAGCCAAACATATCCCCGATAACGTATCATCTCAGTACAAGACGATTCCCACCTTTTTGACCCTCTTCATCTTCGGTTTCTTGTACGAGCTGGTAATCGTGTGGGACGCACTTCGAATGAAGAACACGATTCAAATCATTGGAGTTTGCATTTCCAACCTCGCCTTGCTTGTCTATACCGCACTTCAGATCGACCAGATCAAGAGCGCCGTTGTCGTTTTGAAAGGGAATGGCGCGTTAGCTCCTAACGTTACGGATGTAGAGCTTTGGGGCGATTTGAAGGCGTACTTGATTGCCATTCCTGGTGTCATCGCTCTTGCCACGCTGTGCATGGCCTTTATTGCCTGGAAGCTGTATCAGGAATTCGCTTGGGACATTTTGAAGATTATTGGTGCGGATTACCGCATGAAGAAGCGCTTCTTGCACTACCAGGTCAGTGCCCTTCCGTTCTCATGTTAAATCAAAATCAATGCTAACGCATAATAGATCTACATTGCCCTCCTCAAGTTCGATTTCTTCTTCTTCCTTGGATTCATTATCCAGTTTGTCGTTATTGTCGCCAACACCGGCGATATCGAATTCGCACTAACTGTTGCCACTGTTCCGATTACGATTATCATCCTTCTTGCCGCTGCATTTTTCACGCGTCGAGAAAACAAGCCAGGAATGATTGCAGTCATCGTTCTCTACTTTGGCGGTCTCAGTTATTTCCTTTTCAAGCTTGTCCGTATCTACCAGCCAGGCCACAAGGAAGCATACAAGGCCGTTCGCAAATCCCTCACAGCCTTCGCCGTCATCACAATTCTCCTTATTCTGCTCACAATTATCAACGCCATCATTTGCATGACCAACTTTGGCTCAGGCCTCAAGGACCACCTTCAATCGGCGAGAAAGGCAGATAACAAGGCCGAAACCAACTCATATGGCATGCAAGACGTCAAGCCTCCAATGGGAAGTCGGATGACCATTGATTAGTCTCGTGCTAGGCTTTTCTTAGTTTCTACTTCTCTCGACACGGCAGCAGCTTGCCAGTGTCATGTACAAAGATTGACGAACTTATGACGACTTGATTTTAAAAGGCCTTTTGATTTGACAAAGATATGGCGGCTCCCGCCTTGAGTTACTTGCCCCAATTGGCTTACAACAGGCTTACGATGCAAAGTCAGACGGTTGCTTGGAAGATTTTTGGAATGGATGGCTGTATAAGTGAGCAAGGCATATGAGCCTGAAGTTAATTGTTTTACCTCTTTTCATGTCACACCCTCCTTTGGTATTTGTTTTCATTTTAGAAAATGCTCTTGATCCTAGCTTGGAGTGTCTGGGAACACTACTTCGATTTGAGGATCAAGAAAGCTTAATTTAGCGTGTTTGGATTGCTTTTGATACTTTTATACTATACCAACTGGTGCATGGGGCCTTGGAAGCTTTGTTGTGGAATTGATAAATTTGGATGGCTAGCTTATTTGAATTGACCTTTTCCACATTTAGACTTTGACATTGGTGAATCACCGTCCTGGATTATGGTTTAACGTTTTGTCAGACATGAAAGTTGGCGGCAACTTAGAGTTTTATAGAGTGATTCACTACAATACGCTACCCAATACATATTCAAGTGTCCTCCAATAATAATGCGCAGTAAAATAAAAGCAAAACTGACTCAAATAACTCCTTGGATGATACAAACGCCTCCCAAGACCAGCATAAAACAATAAATAGCACGCGGTAGACATGATACAAAGCTCAAGCAAGATGCCGACCACGGAAGACTTTAAAGCGTAATCTTGACTGCGTCTTTAATGTGGCCCTCTGTCGGACAATAGGGACATTTATACTTGGAACCTTTGGCAATATTGCGTAGACTTTCGTGACAAATAACGTGGCCGCAAGTAAGCATCATTGGAGGATTTTGTTCGGTTGTCTGTTCCTTGCTGACAGGACAGACGAAAATGGGATGGTAAATCATAGATGGGGGGAGAGGTGTTTCAAAAGCCAGTTCGTTCTCCGTGGTCCATTCTGTCTTCTTCTCCTTCATGTATGTGGTGTATTTGATGAGGCGAGGAAGAGCGATGGCACCCGCCGTGACGGCGATGTAGAGTGGTGATTCCGCGGAGAGACCGAGTAATGAGCAGAATTCGCGCGTAAATGATGAGGCGACGTCTTCAAAAGCGGAGTTGATCTCAAAGATTTGGTGGTAGGGTGATGTTTCGAGGTTGGATGCGTACACCATGGCGCAGCAGAGTTGTTGGATTTCGCGCAGGTGACGGGATTGGAAACGAGCAAAGTGTTCTCGAGCATATTTTAGAGCACCCATCTGGCCGTTTCGTTCGTCGTCGGGGAGGCCATTGACGATGGGGCCCTTGAATAGCCACACGAATTGCAGCTTACTCAGTTCGAATTCGAGGTTGCTGCCTTTGGCTTCGAGCTTGGAATTATTCTGGTGGGCCCATTCTATGGCCGGCACGAGGTTACGATGTTTAAGCTCAGAGAGTATCCTGTACATCTCTGAGAATTTGTCTTGTAGGCTTTCGTGGCGGGGTTCGTTGCCGTTCATATCGTCATCGCCGTCGTCGTCGGTAGATGGCTGTTGCAGAGGGTTTTCCTTTGACTCTCGTACAAATGTCGATGCGACAGAGAACTGGCCCTCTCGGAGAAGATGCATGGCAATAGCCCGGTTGATAAGTGCGGGCTGGTCGGCCATGGCGTCGGCCTCGAGTGGCAGTTCGCGATGTGGTAGAGCCTGGTGGTGGTGTCAGCATGTCAAATATCGAGATGTTGATCTAGATAGATAGTGTACCTTATCGAGGGCTTTTCCGAAGCTTCTTTGCGCTTTTGTTACATTCTTCAGGTCGTTTGTGATGGCTTCCAGACTACTCTTGACAGGGTTCTGTAATGTCGTCATCTCCATGCCAATTCTGTGTGCATCGTCGTCTAGGTCAAGTGTGTCAGTTGAAATGCGTGGGCAACTGCAGTCCAGGTTTCGTTCGGTTCCTACCTTGCGCAACTTTTTCGCGAGCTGCTGTTAATAGTGTAAGGATATGATCTACATCGTCGATGGCTGCTGTGAGGTTGGACTTCTTCATCCGAGCCAGCTCAACCTGGAGGGGCCCGAACGGCGACGGGTGGTCATCTTCAGCTCCGGCCATGTCGATGGCTAGTCCACGAGTCAAACCTGCAGTCCCCAGTTGAGAGTCTCAGTCGATATGGGTATGCCGAAGTCTCAGGCGTTGGAACAGCGACTCAGTGCAGACGGTGGTTCATGTAGGGTTGAGATGATGGAGATTGGTGGTTCAGGTTTCCTCCGCATTAGGTGATGGATGCTACTAAGCTATCGATAAGTCGCCTGCTGGCGGAAGCACCCGCTGATAGCCGATCAACGAAGGTGCACTGCTGGATTCCTGCGATGGTGATGACAGTCTGAAAGTTTTGGGTTGAAATACGGAATAAATTCACAAACTTGAAGCTCCACGCTCGCAGAGCACACAACAGTGGTGTCGACATGCAGTGACAACTACCGATGCTGCCCCCATATCGGCCATGACTTCGTTACAGAGATCGGCCCCCGCTTTAGCAATACGCTGGCTGTGCTTGTCCCAATCCAGAGTAGCAGCAGCACTGATCAGAGCTTCGCATGGGCATTACATCACATGCCACAGTTCAACTCACCACCAGCAAAGCTCGGCCATTTCAGGGCGCAACACCATTTCGCAAGGGCGCAGTGTCACGCAGCGACAACCCTCAACACTGCCGACGTTGAGGTCTTTTCCCGTCACACATACGATGCACTGCTAGCTGTTTAACTACGCGCCCAAGCGGCCTCGAATGAACAATGTCCTTCATACTTCCTTTCCCCCACGAGGGCCGGTCGAGGGAAGACAGCGCACCGTGGCCAGCCAAGGGCCCTGATCGCAGGCTAGGTCGCACAACCACCAGAGACGGCAATACGCAAGACGACTCACAGTTACTCGATTCTGCGGCCCAAGCTTTGTCTGGAGCTTCGATATCGCGCAGACATGTCGTATTCCCAGACCCTATAGCGTTTAGGTAAACAACTCTGGCGCCGACTTTTTGCAGGGCTTGTTTTAACATATGTTTAGATATCTTGAAGACGAACCCTACGTCGCAGTCGTCGAGCATCGAAGTGTTTTACGCGGTTATGAACTATACTTGGTAGAGCAATGGGCTTGCTCACGGAAATCCCCAACTTTGGTCGTAGCTACCCACACGGGAAATGCAAAGGACACCATTGTTGTCGGGGTGCTGGCTATCCCTACTGATGAGAGTCTATGGTCTGCCAAGCTTCAGGTGTACTTCAAGGCAGCTGACCAGTACCACGCACGGCCCAAGGAGACTGAGCTAGGAGACTTGATGGTCACCAATCTGAGCAGCTTCCCTTCGGCTTTGACTGTCATACCGATACCAGATGGTGATGTTCGCAAACATCGACAGGCATTCTTCGTGAATGAGGATCTCAAGCGACTAGGATGTTCTGGTCGTTCGGGTCTCACACTCACAGATGCTACAGAAGCAACCCGAGCCAAGTTCTTCCAATTATACAAAGTCTCTGATCGGATACCATTTTCTCAATCAGTCACCGAGCTTGTCAAACTGTGTCAAATTGCGTTGTACATGTTTGAGAAGTTGGACCAGGAATATGTTGACGGACTTTTGTGCGATGTCACTGAAAATGCCGTTAATAATTGGTGGACAGAGGTTGGCGCTGAGCACTATAACTTTGAGCCGTCAGACGGTATTTTAGGGCCATCCACAGTTGCAGCCCTGCTTGGCATGTTTATGGGAGCAAGAAACCGCCTGAATTGGTATGGTGCGCCTGTGCCAAAGGATGTCTTCGACCTTGAGAACATGCGGCGAGGTCTATGGTATTTTCAGAGGACCCAAAAACTGGAAAAGACTCGTCGTCTAGATCGCCAAACATTGTTTCGTCTGCAGACAGCCACTGCAAAGGCCGCGGCTGGCGAAGGATGGCGCGCTCAGAAGGCAGTCAAGTCTGCAATGACGGAAATTGGAGGCAAACGAGGCGAGATTGTCATGGACATGGTTTCGGGGAAAGACAAAGCAGGACTGGCTGATATCGAGACGTTGGATATTGACGTGTTTGCGAAGCTCGTCTACGGCGATCGGCCCAAGTGGCTTTGGCAAGGCAAACCCCGAAGAACACCTTTTGATTACGTCGATATAGACCCTGAGCATTCGCATCCCGCTCCTATAAGGACTGATGCTCTCACGCTGACAGGCAGGCAGTCTGAGGAGATCCCAACTAGTGGGCGAGCAGATGATATCGCTGGCTCACACCAAGGGCAGGGATCAGCATTTTCGACTGCCGATGGATATGTTGATAGAGATGGCTCCCGCAGAACGGTATTCAAGAGTGTCGCAGGTAGAATGAATGACGCCAGGTCGGGACTTGGCCGTATCAAAGGTGCAGTCGGCGGTGGCCGCAAAGGCCACACTAGTCAAGGCTCGATGTCCGCCAAAGAGGGCCTATATGATCTCACCAGTCCGATAGGGATGGCTCACGCTGATGCACCTCACAGCAACGGCACCGCTACAGGTCCCGCTGCAGTTGGCCGGGCTTTCACATGGAAGAACAAGCCAGATGCATACCTCAATGCCATCCGTCGTGGAGACGCAGATGTCTTTCAAGATTTATCTGATGACTCGCCAGGGTCACAATCCACGGCCCCGAGCACAAGGGGGGGTCGAAAGACACCAGAAACAACACTCAGGCAACGCGATGCGTCGGAAAGGATGAAAAATATTGGCACAGATGTTCGAGAAGAGGTCTTATCGCGAGCACCTTCTGCTACACGATCTACCGCAGATGAAGGTGACTTTGAAGGCCCATTTCTTCAATCAGAGCGCCAGACATTATCAAGCCGCACCGCACTGCTACGTCGTCACAGTTATGGCACATATGAGATTGGTCTGGAACACGCTCCCAATGAAAACCGATGGGCTCGCAGAATGTCATTTGGCGATGCAGAAGAAGCCGTGCTGCCATGGGATGACATTGTGACAGCCGACGCAATATCCGCTAATCGAGCTGAGGAGATGGCTCAAGTCGAAGTTCTCTCTCGCCAGATAGAGCAAATTGTGTTTGGGCTAGAGCCGTGGGTTGAGGACAAGATCAAGATGGTTGGGAAGCTGGACGCTAAGTATAACCAAGACGTTACAGAGCTACACATGCTCTATCAGCAACTCAGCGAGGCTTGTCTAAGAGTGCGCAATAACTCGAACGGAATGCTCATTGACGAACGAGATGGGTTGACGGAGAGCGTCAAGGGCATCGAGGTGCTAGTTGCGCGACTCGAATATGAGATCAATGCACTGATTGCCAGAGTCAATGACGTTGAGGACGGTATTCACAACTACGAGAGACAAGTCGACGACGTGGAGAAGCGAGCCGAGGAGCTGAAGAAGCAGCTAGAGACGGAAAGCTGGCTGCATTGGTTCGTTCGAACATTGACGGGTATCGGCACGGGGCCGAACATTACAAGGGTAACTCCATGATGACAACGTAGCTTATGGCCGTTGTTTCCACTTCGCATTTATATCTTTTATTTCCTCTTGTTTACAGTTTCGCATTTACGGGCGCAAGGGTCGATCGCATTATATTACATTTACAGGTAGAATGGCTGCATGGTTGCATGGCTGCATGGTTGCATGATGACTGCGAGACTTGATTTCTGAGTTGCGGATTGAGATTCATGAATTTTACAATTGGGTAGTATTTTGTAGGTTATAGTTGAGATGTATATCATATAAATGTAGCACTCTTGTTGCGTGTAGTGGTGCCCAAGAATGGGCCATTGGTCTATGTTTCGTTTCGGGATGTATTTCCTTTATCCTGGTGAATTAACTCCCTCACATCGACCAGACAGGCTGGCACTGCTCCATATATCCTCGTCTCTGTTGCTAATCGTACAAGTATGCCTTCTCCCCCATGTGTGACCTAAGCACACAATCACATGTCGCAACTCCTCGCTGTCGCTAGGATTCCATTGTTCGTAGCGTCAAGATCGAAATTGATTACTTTAGAAAAGACCGCCACCCTGCTGGCCACCCATAGCCTGGCCTTGTTGTTGCATAATCTCGCTAACCTTCATAGATGTGTCGAGGAACTTGGCGGTGCAGCGGTCGAGACAGACGGACTCACCCTTGTTGAGCTCGCCTTCGCGGTAGTCGGTAGGGATGCACTTCTTCTGGCAAGACTGCTGGAGACTTGGAGGATATTAGCATTGGGGGGTTGTTTTGCGACATTGGTAATGGGAAAGGGGAGTGACGTACCGGTTGTAGGTGTCGGCCATCATTCGCATTTCACCCTCGACGGCAGCAATCTTTTGCTCCGAGGTTGGTTGGGGACGTCCCATGCCGAGGAAAGACATTTTTGCGAGAGTGTGAAAAGGGTAGAAGGTGGTAGAATGTGGTGTATTGGGTCGTGCGTTATGGGATACAGGAGTGTAGGGAAGCTGTTGTATGATTGATGTTAAAATTTCCTGGCAGGGAGCCTTGATTAGCTAAGAATCCTTATCGATAGCGACGACTCCGATGCAGGAGTTTACCCTGCATCCGGAGGTCGATGTCAAAATGGACGAAAGAAGTGTTTAAATTACATGCATGTATATGTATATATATTATCTTGATTACTTTTACCCTGTTGGAATCAGTATTTTGAAATTAGTGGCATTTGATTGAGTGTGCCTCTCAATGATGTTGTGCCATTGTGGTAGTGAAGTGAGTGCATGGCGCTTGATAATTTGGCACAATACGGTTGCACGCTGGATGGAAATAAGCTCACAACATGTAGATACTCCAAAGCATATGAGTTCTGCCTTGCCCGGTGTAGATCACATTCCTTGATCTGACATAGGCAATATATTATTCCATGCGCCCAGCCTTCAGTCCAACTTCCACCTCGATTCTTCAATGTAAAAACATTCAATATTTGAATAACAACCGGCAATACCTGTGCCCGTCATCCAGTATAGTGCGATTCTTCACGAGTCGTCTATTCGACTGCTTCGCCTGCAAAATGGAGGTATGCATGACGCCTTAGCCTGTGAGACAATCGATGCACACGTTGATCCAACAGCAGGAATACCGTACAGCGCCTGGTCATATACATGGGGGGGTATAGCCAGAAGAAAGTCTTAATTCATGTTAACGGCTGCGAATTCCGGCGTTACGGAAAATTTATACTCAGCACTGCGGCGGATATGCAAAAGCGATCGATCGGTGTATGTACGGGATGATGCCATTTGTATCGACCAACAAAACCAAGAGGAAAAGCCTCATCAAGTAAAGCAGATGGGTGCAATATATGCTGGCAGAGAAGAAGTCTTGATCTGGCTTGGCGAAAGCGACGAAGACATTGACTCGTTTATGGACCTGGTCAACTCGATAGCAAAGTTCAGGGTTCGACTACCACCAACAGAAATGGAGTGTGATATGCTGCACTTCCAGGTGACGGCTAAAGCAGGCAACGATTTCAGCGAAAATGGTTCGCAGAACGGGAGGGAGCATGTATGCCTGCAAAAGTTGGCCAGTGAACGATGGTTCACCAGGGTCTGGGTTCTCTAGGAAGTCGCCATGGCGAAAACTGCAAAGATTATGTGTGGCGAATGGAAAGGCTCAGCGCAAACCTTTGCTATAATGCCGACTCTTTCGGATGTTGAAATTGATGGCCATACCAAGACGGTGCTGGACATTATGCCTCGGTACCGGGCTTCTTCATGGTGAGCTTCCGATCGTTCCTTGCGAGTTCTCTTGAGAAAGTATGCATCAAGCGCTGCCATGCTCCCCAGAGACAAGATATATGCTCTGCTAGGGTTATCTGAAGTTACATCCGACCCGCGTCGGTTTTATCCGTGTTATCGGAAAAGCGACGGGGATATTTTTCGTGACACTGCGTGTTTTCTTATATTTGGAGACATTCTCGATTCCAGTTATTTACTTCCAAAATTTACCATCACTGATCTTGGTGTCCCCCATGATAGAACTGAGCTATAGAACATATGTGGTTACTTGCTCGAGACGGTGGACATATATGGAGGACGGTAGCCCGTCTCTTCAGCCACTTAAACGAAGGTAAACTCGATGAAGGAGATACGTCAATATTGATAAAGAGAGTCCTCTGGCCAGACCATAGCCTCAGCCACCCACGAATGCCAGCGAAATTCATTGTGGGATTCCGTGATGAGGAGCACATTTTGAAGTTGGATACCAAATAGAAGGGACACAAGCAAATATCCGCTATTTCCGCCCACTTCCCGAGGACAGATGATAGCCCTCACTTCTGTCCATTGAAGCCGCCGCTTTACGACGACGAAAAGCCTGCAACCGGGATGCAGAGACATGTAGACTCTGGGACATCAACAGAGGGGCTTCTACGAGCATATATGTATGGATGGGCGATGCTGACGGCGACAAGTCCACGATTGGAGCTGGTGTGGAAGCGTCTAACCAAATACAGTGACGGGCGTACTGCCCGAGATTTACTCTTTTTGGTGAGTCGGAATTATTATCATGGTGAGTTACCGTGCCATGAATGTCGACAGATTATAAATACCTAAATAGGTTGAGAAACATTACATTGATGGTACAGTAAAATCACAATACTGGTACAATCGGGCGTCGCCTGTTAACAAGTATAACTTATGACCACTTTTCCAGCGTCTCGGGCTCCAAAAAAGGTTGCGTTACCATTCTCGTATTGATATCGACGACGTCTACAAAGCTCAGTGTTAATGATGATTCCTTTAAGTGGTCGTTTTATCGTATTAATCAATGGGATCGATCGACGACGCCTGACGACAGGCTCAAGTCTAGAACAAAGTGTTACTCATACCTGGCTCCGGGCGTGATCCGGGAATCACGAATTGCACGTCGGACTTTATCCGGGTGGAGTGAGTGTGAACGTGGACTTGAGCGTGAGTCGTGGGGCTGCATCGTGGCGGGCGCAACGCCCTCTTTACAGGCCGACGAGGTTGGTCGGGGCTAGCCATGGGTTTGGTGTGAGATTGAGAGTGGTGTGGTCATGAGGGGGAAAAGAGGCGAGACGGCAGACAGGGGAGTTGATAAGACGGTGAGGCTCGCATAGACAGCCAGGCAGGGCGGGTTAGGATTGAACACAGTAGAAGTGTGTATTGGGCCGACGTTGTGGTATTAGTATTGCTGTAGGTGCAGTTGGGACGCAGTAAAGGTCAGATGATGGGCTGGCTGGGAGTGGTGAAATGAAAAAGAGGGATTCGAGACACTATTTGTGGCTTTACTGTGGAAATGCCATGCAGTGTACGGAGTAGTGTTTACTGGTCTGTAGGGATTGGAGATGAAGAGAGTCTCCAATTGTTTGATGGGATTGACAGATGGCAATTGACGAATCAACTGTTCAATTGATTCAATGATTAATGGAGATGCATGATCCTGGGCGGTTTGGCCCATCGGGTGTTTGCGAGCATTCGATTGACAAGCCTTTGGTAATACACGGACCTGATTAGCCCTTGGGTGGCCTGTCCGCTGTTTCTTAAAAAAGATTAATTACCTTAGCTTACCTTGCTTGCACTACTAGCCTTGATGTGACAGAAGTGACCCTGCAGGGTTTGTTCTGTCAATTGGGGTAGTGAACGGAAGCGATGAGTATCATCAGCAGTTGGCCCAATGCTGGACGATGACTGGAGCGGCTAGTCTGGGAGTAATTTCCAGAATTGATAGACAGACTGAAGAGAAAGAGGAAAAAGGTGGAATGGATCGAGGTCTGCTGAGCTTCAAAAATGGGCAACTCCGCTTGTCGTGTCGTCGCTGTGCATTCCCCTGTTCGGGGGTGGAGGGGCTGAAGGGGGGACACTTGGGGGACTTCCCCAGTGCATTCATTGCCTGCCCACAGCAAGCCAGCACCAGCACCGTGCTGTACATGTAACCGTAACAGTAACCGTACAGCAGCAAATGCAGTGGACTGACTGCTTTGGGGAGAGCGCAGTCTGCCTGTCCGGCCAATCACAAGTGGATGCGCCCCACCGCCGCCTTCTGGGTTTTCCTGTTTTTTCTGGGTACCCTGTTGTATTTCCCCGCCCCAAGTCTTGGGTAAACGGCGCTGTTGCTGTGCTCTTAGCAGGCTAGTTACAGCGCATGTTCCACTAGGACAGGATTGGACGCTGCAGCGCAAGCCCAGAAAAAAGGTGGGATCGGACCTGAAATTGGGGCTGGTGACTCGTTTGCATCCCATCCAAGCCAATCCATTGTTGGAGACTTTTTTGCTTTTACTGCTTGAACTGTGTCTGGCCAGGTCTTTGCAATCTGCATCAACACTCCAGAAAAAAAAAATTAGGCCCAGCTTTTGCCCATTGCTCCGCGTTCGGCCCTTGCATCTGGACAATTCAACCTGTTGGCTGTCTGTGATTCAACCCGTTCCTTTATTGTTTTCTTGGGGAAGTTTTTTTTTTTTTGCCCTTCTATTCATTCATTCATCTGTGTGTTGATGCGTCGCATCCTTTCTTTGCGTTGCGCTGCACATCGTTAGCCGCCTCCGCAGAACGCCGTCGCCGCCCACCACGCCTTTGTTGTCTTTGGTGGTGACTCCGACCTGCGATTTGTCGCCTTGAATCTGCGACTCGGCGCCCATTGGCCCCGATCCAGCCATACAGTTTTAAATAGAATCCCTTCGTCTGCAGCCGCATGGACGGTTCCAACATGGTTGCCCGCGGGGCCTCTTCTCATAGTCCAACCAGCCCGGCCAGCTCCCGGCATGGTAACGGAGCCTCCAAGCGGAAGCGCAGCACAGGCCTTCCCGCGCACCACGAGAGCAGCCCAGGCAGTGGAAACGAAGACGACCATGGCGACCATGATAAGAAGCGACAGCCCGGCGTCAAGCGAGCTTGCAACGAATGCCGCCAGCAAAAGGTACTTAACACACCCACGCCACCACTCACACCGACTTGGCTCCGTCCCAGTGGCCAAGCAGTCAACACAACTAGGAAGAACAACCATCCACTAACCACACTGTTTGCCAACAATAGCTTCGATGCAATGTCGTCCAAGACCCTTTCCAACCCTGCTCTCGCTGCATCCGACTCAAGTTAGAATGCAAGATCGAATCCAACTTCAAGCGAATAGGCAAGCGATCCAAGCACGCCGAGATGGAAAAGGAAATCGATCGATTGCGCCGCAACCTGAACCGAGCACAGGCTCAAGGTTTTGCCATGGAAGACGGTGATGACATCGAGTCTCCCGTCACGCAGACCACATATGTGCATACTAGGAATCCATCCTTGATGGGCTCCGACGAGGCTGTATCTTCTCTGCTGAACCTGAAGAGGGGTGGCGGTGCTTACAATGTCCAGCATTTCCCCTACGAGCTCGAAAACGTCCGGCTCACCAACGAAAACGTCACCCACCTCTTCAACGAATTCTTTGCCTTTTATCATCCCTTCCTACCTTTCCTCAACCCGCAGCAACCGCCAGAGCAATACTACCAACAGCACCCTCTGCTCTTTTGGTCCATTGTTGCCGTGGCTGCTCGTCGATTCAGCCCCCCGAACGCCGTGAATCTCATTTCTAACCTCTCCGATCCCTTGACTCGATTGCTGTGGGCCACCATTGGCGAGGTGCCGAGTAACTATTATGTTGTCAAGGCTATGTGCTTGCTCTGTGCCTGGCCGCTGCCGACCAGCACGACCACTTCTGATCCCACTCACATCTTGTGCGGTGTCATGATGAAGACCGCCACAGGCATAGGACTGCATCGACCGAACCACATTCAAGACTTTTCGCGAGTAAGCGTCGACCTTAATAGGGAACAGCTCGCGGATCGTGTCACAACGTGGGCTGTATGCAACATTGTTGCACAAAATGTCGGAACAGGATACGGACAACCCGCCTCCACCTTGTACGACTGGACCTTGGCTTTGCGACCCGGCGACGATGCGGCGTTCCATCTGAGCCCCGAACTGGAAGCCCGACTGCAGATCGAACGATTCAGCGACAAGGTCTCCAAGGAAATGTACAGCAATGCTAGTGACCCTCGCGGCGTCGCTGGTGACGAACATCGAGCAATGTTGATGCGAGTATATCGTCGAGATTACAGTGAGCTTCACGCCTCAATCATGTCGCAACAGCTGGGACCTATTGTGACCCTTCACCTCCGTGCCGCCGCGCTCCACATGCGCCTGGCGGGATTCTTTGATTCTAGCAAAACTCCAGGATACATGGACGACCTGATGGGTCTCTGGCGAGCCACGACTAGCTTCTTAGACGATTTGCTGGAAGTCGATAAAGTGACAACTCCTCGCGAGAATTTCGGAGGAACAATGCTTTTGTACGCGACGAATTACATTCAACAAATGCTCGTTGCGGCAGCTTTCACCGTCTTGAAGCTCATGCGATCATTCTTCGCAAAGACGATTGACTTTCACCGAGGTCGTAGCCTCTTCCACCGCTCAATTCAAGCCATTCGGGCCACCAGCGTTGTCAATAACGACCTTCAGTGGCGACTGGCCGAACTGATGGTGCAGATGTGGAATGGCGCGAGATTGGAGAGCACGAACCCTGCCTTCAACCGAGAAGACGAGTCCCCGATCCAAATGGATGACACTTTACAGCTCAAGGTACGCTGCAGGCACAGCATGAGTTTGGTATTTGATTCAGTTTGGCGATGGCGTGAAGAGTTCCAAACCCTCGGAAGATCGATTGATGGTAAGTCTACCAAAGATGTGACGACAACCGACAGCTGCGGACCATATACTGATATGGTCAAAACAGCCGCGACCAAGAACCCAACTCACCCCGACTCGGCCAACGAATCGACCACATCTTCCCAGCTCGACAGTACCCTGATGCCTTCCACCACCATTACTACAGCGAGCATTCTCACTAATGGTGGAGGGGCGCTGACACCAGGCGCAACGGGCTTATCTGCCCCTGCTGCGGCGCCCAGCAACCTTATTGGAGGCGTTCCGGGTTACAATGAGAATGCATTTGACTTTTTCGATCCTCAACACTGGATGTTGGACGGCCTGGTCGATTTCAACTATTCGTTTGTTCCACCTCTTGAGGGCGCATAGAACGCATCCACGAGCCAACATGAGAAGCGAGAAATACCGACAGACACTGTTGAGACAGCGTCCGAGTCCACGACTGAGTCGACGCGTGTGCAGACATGAGATGGACACGTGGTTTTTTTATTTTTGATATCCGTTTTATTTTTGTTCTTGTTTTCCAGTGCGATTTGCTTCAAGGCGTATGCAATTCTATTTTCTTTTTCCTCTTTTTTTCACGGTTTGGTTTTCGAACTTTGGCTTCTCTCTTTTATCTTTTATTACTTTATGTTTCTATTCATAGGCCATGCAACGTTGGACGAGACCGGACTTTACGAGCAACGATAAAACGGAGGGATATGTATACTGAGACTTGTCCGTGTGTTATTTTTAAGATTCTGGGACCGCCAGCAGCCAGCGTAAATATACTTAATTGCAATACTTGCCAGTTGCCCCTTTGCGTAGTGATTCAATGTAATCCGAACCCAAAATAACGTGATGATTCTTTGATACTAGACTATACTGTAAGAACCGTAACAACCAGAACGATGGCTTGCACTATCACGGGTAGCCGTCTCATCAGTGCATGGCCCAAATCAAGCATATATCTGAGAACAACCCCCATCCAATGCCACAGATCCCAATGCTGCAAAGACACAGCAACGCCACAAAGTAAACGAGCTCCTAAATAGATTAATTGAATTGCCAGCTGCGGGGTACGGACGCGGCCGTGATTCAAGTTGCGGGGTAGGTTAGGCGTTGGGTATAAAGCAGAAGCGGACTGCCGGGGATTGTACGAAAGTCCTTGACGAACTCCAATTAATCAACTTGTACCAAATACAATAACTTTTTATCACTTTTAACCGTCTTCATTAAACATTGTCACTATGCCCACGATTCGAACCGCACAATCAGTCTCCTTTGACGTCCCTGCTGCTGACCAGCCTGGCTTACACAACCGCTGGCACCCAGAGGGTAAGTCTTATTCAACAGTGTCAGACACCTAATTAACGATTCTTTTTTTTCCCCCAGTGCCATCCATTGGACAAATTAAACCCGGTGAGACGGTCAAGATCGAATGTGTTGACTGGACCGGCGGCCAGATCGGCAACAACGACAGCGCCGACGACGTCCGTGACGTCGACCTCACCAAGATCCACTACCTCACTGGCCCGTTTGACATTGAAGGTAGTGAGCCAGGTGACTTACTCGTCGTGAACATTACCGACGTGCAGCCCTTTGATCACTCGCCATGGGGTTTCACTGGTGTATTCGCCAAGGATAACGGAGGCGGTTTCTTGGAAGAGCACTATCCCAAGGCAGCAAAGGCTATTTGGGACTTTGACGGCATCTACTGCAGCAGTCGTCACATTCCAGGTGTGCGATTCGCTGGACTGATCCATCCCGGTATTCTTGGCTGTGCGCCATCTGCCGAAGTGTTGGCTGAATGGAACAGTCGCGAGGGCGAGCTCATCTCTACGTGTGCGCAGTCCCATCCGGGGAAGATTGTGGCACAGGGCCCGAATGAGGTGAATGCCCACGCTGGAAAAGCGGATGGAGATCTCAAGGCAAAGATTGCAAAGGAGGGAGCCAGAACCATCCCTGGACGACCGGAGCATGGAGGCAATGTGGATATTAATAACATCTCTAGGGGCTCGACGACGTATTTGCCTGTTCATGTGCCTGGTGCAAAGTTCTCAGTGGGAGATTTGCATTTTAGCCAGGGCGACGGCGAGATTAGCTTCTGCGGCGCAATTGAAATGGTGAGTTCTGCGACGGGGCGGCGATGTGGTTATGGAGGACTAACGAGCAAAAGGCTGGCATCATTACCATCAAGTTTGACATTATCAAGAACGGCATGAAGACGCGCCAGATCAAGAGCCCCGTTTTCAGACCTGGTGACGTGGCTCAGTTGTTTGGTCCGTCGCGATACCTGACGTTTGAGGGTTTCTCGGTCGACGAATGGGGCAAGCAGCACTTCATGGATGCGACTGTTGCGTATAGACAGGCTTGTCTTCGCACCATTGAGTACCTGAAGCAGTTTGGTGAGTTGTAGACAGGACATGATGGTTGAGCTTTGGCTAACGATGAACAGGGTACTCTGGTGAACAGATTTACTTGCTGCTGTCGTGTGCGCCGATCAAGGGTGCCATTGCTGGCATTGTTGATATTCCAAATGTGTGTACTACGCTGGGAGTGCCGATGGATATTTTCGACTTTGACATCTCGGTTGAGAAGGAGCCTGTTAAGAGGGAGCTTGGGTCGTGTCCTATTTCTCAGTAGGTCGAGGATGCCTTTGATGCTGCGTTGTATCTTGTCATTTATCCTGGAGTAGTACCTGTGTAATGAAATGGACAAAACGTCTTTATTTGGAGTAGGGGAATGAGCCATATGTAGTCAATTGATCAATCTGACCTTCACATGCGCTTGTTGGTGAGACTGAATTGAGATTTCAAAAGTAAAGAGACGCTGGCTCTGCATCGTGACATAAGTACTAGTGTATCAGTTACTGAAACTAAACATGTTGGAACTGATATATCATCGCACCACTGCATATTGGCGGTGAACCTGGCTTGCCCCAAGTAGGTGTCGATCGAGTTCCAAGCTGAAAACTAATAGAAAGTAGAGTTGCTACTGCACCAGGTCTCCAAGTCTCTGCCAGAATAATCTGATATAACACCAGCTTTACCATTGGATAAACAATCGCCCTAAATTCTTCCCTATGTTGAAAGAGTGCCGTTTACAACCTCGAAGACCATATCGTAATCTGCTACAATCTCAGTACGATGAGCAATGGTACATCTGGTAAGGCCATGGAACGCTTCACCGACGGCCCATTGCACATCCCTATCAGTATCCAAATCGAGATTACTAGTGGCTTCATCCATGAGCACCACCTTGGCCTCATACCACAAGTTTAGGAGCATTGATCGTGCCATGGAAAACAGCTGCCTTTCTCCAGAAGACAGTCCTAATTTCCCCATGTCCACATCCAGGCCGCCTGCAAGTCTGATCTTATCCACCATGAAAGTTGACAATAGAACCTCCCTCAACGCCAAAGGTGAAGCTTGGTTGGCTGTCGTAGGGTTCTTCTCATTTAAGAGCCACGGCATAAGATTTTGTCGGACAGTGCCTGGAAGGATTAGGCCGTCTTGGGGTATGGCAGTAAGGCGTGTTCGCAGGATATGACGTGGAATTCTTGACACTTCCTCGCCGTCGATCCTGATCGATCCTCGATAGGGTAAGAACCCAAGCAATGCCAGGAAGATGGACGACTTTCCACTATTGAGAGGAAACAAGTCAGCTAAGCTTCTGGAGAAACACAAGAAAGTGAGATAGAACACTACTAACCTGCCAGTTCGACCGATGAAACCAGCCCGCTTCTTGGCGTCGATAGTGAAAGAAACATTTCGCAAGACATCTTTTCGTCCGTCTCCAGCACTAGTGTTGCTGTATGTTAGCTCTGATTGTACTTCAAAAAATACTTGGGACAGGATGCACGTACTTGTAACCGGCCGAGACGTTTTCAAACTCAATCTTGCCATGTGATGGCCAGTTTGATTTAGGCTCGATGAGGTTTGGGTCATCGCGCTCCTGGGGTGTGTCCTGAACAAATGTCCGTAGACGCGCCACAGCAGCCAAAGATGTTTCCATGAGAGCATACAATTCCATGAAGTGGTTGAAGTTCGTACCAAGGCTGAGCAGCCCGATAAAGCCAAGTCCGATGCCACTTTCAGAAGTGGTGTTGTCCCAGTAAAGTGCAAAGCACAGGAGAACTAGTGCTAAGACGAGGTTGACAAGATCCAGCACCAGACCCAACCATCTTTGAATGGCGCTCATGTAATAAAATGGCTTCTGTGACTCGTCAATTAAAGCATACGATTGCTCAAGGAACTCCTTCTCCCAGCGAAAGGCTCGTATATGCTCAACTCCTGCGCCAATCTCCGTCATCTGCTTGTATAATGGAGTCTTGGCTTCCAGGTCCAGCATTCGAAGCTGACGAGAGGTTCGGAGGTAAACTAGTTGAATACCATAGAACACTAAGCACAAGAATGGGATGAGAATGATGGTATAGTATGACGCGGCGACAATAAGGCCAATATCTGTAAAAACGAGGGCAATTACTATATGAGTATTAGCATCGAAATCTGACGACATTGCCCCCGTGACACGTACGATACGGGATTTGGAAGAAGACGAGGGCGAATCGCTGGGTAATCAGTGTCATATCTTGACTAATACTGCAAAATTGGTTAGCAGGGTATAAGGCGAGACCAAAACTAGACCAGAACCAAATGAATCTTACCGATTAATAAGGGTGGCGTGGTCGGTTGAGGTAAGAAATTCGATATTGGCGCTGGTACACCTTGTTAGCAGCCAGCTCTAAAGTAGTGTGTTGAACATGTTTACATACCCCAACATCGCTTCAACCAGCTGTTTGTGCATACTTTTGGCATAGTACGGTACAATGAAGTGCCAAAAAATGCTTTACAGGAGTTAGCTAGGGATTGATTTTAGACTGATAACAAGAAGACTTACATTGCCATGCCCAAATAGCCAATCGTGGGTGCAAGCCCACACACGGCATATCCGATGAAAAATGATTTAGAATTCGCATAGTTGGCAATCCAGATGCGCATGAAAATAGCTGAATGAAGAAGTATCAGCATCAAACATGATCATTGACAAGGTCGACATTGAACGACTTACTGGTTAATCGTTCCGCAATTGCCTGTATAATGGAAGTTGAGATGAAGATGACAAACATCCATAATGGAGCAGACTTGAAGAAAAATAACCAGAGCTTCCAATCACCTTTGTGATGAACGTCTCTGCGCGCGATGTCATCCGCGTCCTCTGGCTCGTCAGGTATTGCTTCATCCTTGCATACAGATGCATCCTTGACGGTGACATCTGTAGCATCTCCTGACTGGCTATGAACAGTAGGAACCGCTCTATCAGGGTCATCATCCTGGCGAATGCCAAGACCAGGCTCGCATACAACACCCTCGGCATCAAATCGCAAGATCGCATCAGCTGCGTCGAGGAACTCAACTATATTTTACGTCAATGAATTTGGTAATTTGCAGGGATTGAGGGTGTGGAACAAACCAGAGTGGGTGGCAAGAATAACAGTTGTCTGGAGTCTTCTTAAAATGCCATTACGGCTGAATAGGTTGAAGAAGATCTTTCTTGCGGTTGGTCGGTCTAGAGCACTGAAAACGTCATCAAGTATCATTACCGGAGCACGGGAGTGAAGCGCGCGAGCCAATGCCTAGTATTTATTAGCACCAGGCTCAGAGCGGTATTCTAACGCCGCAACTTACTACTCTCTGGCCTTGACCGCCGCTTAATTTCGCACCCTTGGTACCAGCAAGAGTTTGGTCGCCCAAAGCCAGCTCACTCAGGTCCTCATTCAGACAGCAGAAGCCGAGAACGCACTGATACCACGCCTCATCGACCTCACCGACGTTGGGACCGACAATATTTGCCTTAATTGTATCGTTACAGAGCCACGGCTTTTGATCACAATATGCCATCGGAATATCTTCGACGCAGACCTGGCCATCCATGATGTCTGCCTCGCCGATGATCGATTTGAGAAATGTGGTCTTGCCACGTCCTGTTGCACCAGTTGCGATGGTTAACTTCCCACGGGGAACAGAAATAGTTGCCCCTGAAATAACTGGTTCGGGTTTACCCACTGGTGCGAGAGACGCGTTCGTAGTTTCGATGGCAGCGCCATCACCGCCAGCAGTCTCCTCTACCTTCTCATCACCGGACGGTGGGCTGCGTAGGGCTATGGTGCGCTCATCGACTCTCTCTTTCTCGATAATATAATTACCCATACGATCAACACAGCTAATTGTATCTCTTATGGCTGAGTATGAACGCAGAATAGTCTCGATAGGTACTGCAGAAAGGCTGAGCAGAGCGACAGTTGCAAATATTCGGCTCGCCTGAAGAGGCATGGGGATCTTGGTCAAGAAAATGGCGCCAGCGATGACAATGACAGGCGTAAAAGCTTCAGCCAAGAAACCTAGAAAGTATTAACAAGTATATACCACTTCAAATCGCGCGTATGCTCACTTAGGCATAAAACTAAAGATTCCATCCAACGGTAGCGCCGTGAATACCTAATTTCTTTGGTACGCTGATTGATAATATATTGAGTAACTGTTGCAGTCAATCCGATAGTTTTAATTGATCGTGCCTGGGAAAGGAGGCTTGTTGTTTGGCTGACTCTCTCTTCAATCGTCTTGTTCCAGACCTTCTGGGCATCCCCTCGCTTTGGACCAAAGTACCACGCAGTGAGAGTAGAAACTTGTCAATATTAGTGATGGAAGAACTAGTTCGATGATTCTCTTGGTCCGACTTACCGCCCGCAGGGATCAAGAGTAAAAAGCAAGAATACTCGACATAACGATATAAAAAGAACATTGCAAAACCAATCTCGAAGAAACAAATCCACAGATCATGGAATTGCACGATGCCATTGGAAATGGAGTCCAGGTCTGCCGTGATGTGAGTCAGTGCAGCGCCATCCGATGCTTTCTTGGCAGGTAGAACCAATGTTTTGCCATATATCTTGCCCAGAAGGGTTCCGCGAACGAGAACACTGGTACGGTTGTTAAGATGCGTGTACATTGCTCGAAACATCTATGCCAGTGTTAGCAACCTGTATCCGAATAGAGAAGACTGCTTATAATAGAAACATACAGCGATGCCCATATACACCAGTATAGTCGCCAAGACCATTCCATGCTTCTCTGCATCTGGGACGCTTTTTCGATTGACAATATCAACGGCGCGATAGACGATAAATGGCTGAGCAAAGGATGCAACGGCATATCCGATTCTTCCTGGCACAGCAAGGAGAAGCGACCCGCCGTGTTGTCGAAGCAGTGCATAGAGCAGGGAGCGGTCTGTTGCGTTGTCAGCTATGGGACGGTTAGCATCATATCCGGAAGATAATAAGCACGGAGAGACCTCAAGTCTTACCGACAGCCCAAATAACATTGAAACGGTCGACAAGTCTCTCGGTCCTGAATTCAGGACCGAGATTTCCCAAATCATCCACAGTTAGGATACTGCGAAAGCCTATGATAAAGACCTCATTAAGCCAGAGAAACAAAGCTCTGCTCCAGAAACCACTTAGAGCTTCCTTGCCGAGGAATTTCCGTAGATATGTGTTTTTTAGCGACGAGGTTTTGGGCACTTCCTCAAGAATGAGAAGAGTGAATTTGACAACAGTGATTACAACCTGAGTAGCGCCCACTGCGTCAAGGCCTTCCCGTAGAAGGTATGATCTTGCTCTAATACCATCTAGGAAGACGGTAATAAAGAAGTAGATGCTGAGAAGTGTAGATGGCTGAATAGAGCGGCGGTGTCCAGTACTCAGCATTAGGGCAATGCAAAGTGCCGCAAAACAAGAGACAGCGCTGGCCGCAATGGCCCAGTGATGCGTTGCAACAAGTTTGATAGCGGTGGTCCATAGAATAAGCTGAACGAGCTGAATGATGAAGAGGATTGAGGCAATAGCCTGTTTGGTCCAGAACAGAGCATCTCTCTCGACTTCAACAGGGCTTTGGCGCCGAAAGTACACATACAATGGACAGGCAGTAATGAGCAAGACGGTGGGAACAATGGTGAAGATTGTGTGATCAAACAGCAAGGTGAAGTCGAACATGGACCCATACTGGGGGCCAAAGGAGCCATCATTGCGCCCATATACCGTCTCAGTTACCATTGTTGTGACTGTGTAAGGGAGAAATGCGGCTGCACCGCCCCCATCGCCATGAGCGCCATGAGCTAACAAGGCGACGAGGCCGCTTGTAAATTGCATGGCGAACACAAGACCGCACGAGGCAGAGCTTATGGCGGCGAGAAGACGACACACAAAACAAGACGCGAGATATATACGAGGAACACAGGGAAAGAAGATAACAGTGACAAAACAGGAAAACAAAGAGATAAGAGATAAGAAGCGAAGCAAAAAGAAAAGCGAAAGGGAAAAACAGCGCTGCTGGCTCGATTTTATGGGAAAAGGTACGGAAAGGTTGGGGGCATGAGCGGAGGGAGAGTGCGATGTGGAGAGGGCCAGATGCAGAGACCTTTTGGGGTCCTGGAGGAGGGGGTGTGTATACTAAACTGTCCACTGCAACCCAGCCATTGTAGAACTGTACTGAGGAGGTGCAGTATCGCACAGTACCAGACAATACTGTGCAGGGAAGCATTGCAGCTCGGCCAGCCCATTGAATTTCAAGTCTTACTTAGCGAGCGGTTGGCCTTGGAAGACAATCCTTTCGGCAGCCTTGGCTAATCCTTGACGATCTTTTGCATTGCCCCGTAATTTTACGGACAGACTTGGCTCTTTTAAGGGCGCTAGTGGGCAGCCCCTGTGAGTCCAATCGAGGACCGCCATGGGTGTGTGTGTATGGATTGGCCTAGTGCTCCGTACTGTAGCATCCAACACAGAGCATCGTTGCAGCTGCTTACAAGGGGCGCCGGTGCATTTAGTGGTGGTATGGGTTGTAAAAGTGCGCTATCCCCCATGCATTTGTCACCCCCACCTGGGTGCATCTGCAGTCAGCTGCACCGCACCTGTTTGCTCAGCCAGGTGTCGCCCAGTCGATGCGACTATTGGCACCTGTTACGCAAAAATACTCGCTGCTCAAAGACCAGTTGGACTTTTGCCTTTTGCTTGTTTTTCTTAACAACAGCCAATCAATCACGTGCACATCACACTGCGGAGCAAAGAAAAGCCATACATATAGACTAGATGGTAGCCACCCATGGTGCCTGTGAAGCTTGCTCCTTACACCCAATCAACCCACGAAACTCCAAAATAGAAACATCATGCAACTCTCCCTGGCCGTTGCCTTTCTCCTGCCCTTTCTTGTTAAAGCCGCCCCAGGCAAGTGTTTTCTTTGTGGTCCCATGCATGCAAGCAAGCTCTAACCAAAACCCCAGTGCCCAAATCCGAGTTAGGCTACGACGCCATACTTGGAGTCGGTTCCATTAACAAGTTTTCAGATACCTATCACACACAACCGCAGTAGTAACTCTACTTTCCAGAATTGGATGGGACAACATTGATGATGCGATAAGCACATGCCAGATCCTGCCCCCATCACTATACACACACATACACCAAGAACAGAGGCACCATGTCATGTTAGAGAAATTGGAACGTTGTGACTTTTAAAAGTATTTAGTTATACAATACAGCGGTATAGCTCATCATCATTATTATTATTATATAAACACAGGTTAAACACCTCCCGCAGATCTGGGCTTCCTCTGCTTCCCCATGTCTCTTTTCTGGCCTCGAGCCATTTTATAGAATATCCATGCGCCCCAAAGTTGTGCTGCAGAGAAGAGTAAATGCAAAAAAGGTGTAACAATCTTGAGCGATTTGGACCACTTATCCCACAGACTGCCGAACAGGTACATTACCACAATGGTCTCGACCGTCGTGCCAACGAGCTCCAAGATCATGGTTCCGTAGAAGATGCGATACAGCAGTTTGTGGTCGTCGTTGTAAAATCGGTATATAATCATGGCAATATGCGGCCACAGTTCGGCAATGACGTCGAAAGCACCTGTTTGTCGGGTTAGTCGCGTTGTCGCATTTACATGGCCACTGATTTACGTCTTACCCCATACGAAGCAAATCATGAATTCGTAAATGGCATCCTTCTCACGCCTCTCATCTATCGTCATTGAGAGCGCTACCTGTGCAATGGTGATGGCACCAACGTGATGTGCACAGCTGATTGGAGACACTTTGTCTCTGTAAAACAGCTCGAAGATGTACATGACGGTGAAGATTTGGCTAGAGAGAACAAGCACGTCACCAAGGGTCGTTCTTGAGCCTTTGAAGAAGGGATCATGTGGTGTGGAGTGGCCTGCAATGATGGCTATGAAGGGGTATGCCGTGATGATGAGAAGGAGGATCTTGGTGGCTGCGGCGACGTGATGGTTGACGAAGCTGCGGCGCTGACCATCAGTGAGATTCGACAAGACCCGTTTCGGATACGCCCTTGGGATAAGGAAGAGGTCCAGAAAGTATATACGCAGCACCGCAAGCACACAGGCGGATAATGTGAGGATTAAACTTGCATAGTGAGCTGTCTTGGAGACGCTTTGATTGGCAAGATGATGAATGGCGCGGTCTTCATTGAGATGAAGCCCGTCCATAGCGACAGACAGAGAAGATGTTTCCAACTGAGAAGATAGTTTAAAGAAGGACAGGAAGGACTGAATAGAATTGGAGTCGGTTGGATTAAAGGGAACGTGTAAGTCAGGTTTCGTCCATGGACAAGTAGACAGAAAGACAGAAGAAAAGGTCCAGGGGAGACAAGTCAAGAGAACAGAGGCGGCGCGATGGCTTTACATATCCGGGCCGTCATAATTTCAAACCTCATTTCACGAGCTCATAGCCTCAGAGGGCTAGAAAGGGACAGGAGAAGCTCAGCGTCGAGGCGAAGCTTTTTTCCCCCACTAATTCGGCTGTGATGTGCCGGGACCGTATGTCGTTTTCCTCATCTATCAGAGCTAGCAACAGGGCAGAGCAAAGGGGGAAAGAGAGCGACATAGGGCACGTTTCTATGCCTCGTCCCCCCATATCCGCAAAGCCACTTATTAGCACGACTCGTAAGTCTAATGAGGCCGGTCTCAGTCTCAACCACGGCTCAACGGCACCGTAGTCGACATTAACACCTGTCACAGTGGTGGTGAGTCGGCGCAGCACAATTGTTACAAGCAACGATTTGCCCCTTTTTGGTTAGCATTACGGCTCCTCATAAAGCTGTGTCGCGCCCCGAGGCCGTTCACGTCTGATGCTGTTCCAATGCAGGACGAAAAGCCCACCCACGATGTTGGGCTGAAAAGGCATACGTCATGGCAACAACACTGGAGTGAGGGATAATTTTAGACGCAAGAGTTGCGCATTAACAATTTCAAAAGCACTCTAGATGGATTCGATGTGCCAGCCTTCTCAGCGTACTTTTGACCTCGACGCGAGTGGACGCGTGGCTCAGGCCCTGTCTTTTGACTTGATTCTTTGAGGATGCAATTTTTCTCAGTCACTGCCCCTTGAATGGAGTTTGCCCTGAGTCGAGCTCGGCCAATTGGCTCCAGCAAGGCTAGCTCGTTCGCTGCTTACCGAGACGTACTAAGGGTATAGATCTCAGCCACTGGCGAGTACGCAAAGCACCACTGGACGGTTTTAGAGGACCATTCTCTGCCCCTACAGGGGTCTTAAACCAATAAACAGAGCCCTGCTGGCCGGATCTAGTTTGGCCAAAAATAATGGGGTTGATGCCCGCCCCAGTATGGCGCGACGCTCTCACAAAGGGTAAACGATAAGATTTAGCCTGTCAATTCTACTGTCTAGTGTTGCTGCGCCAGAGTATATAGCGCAAGAATTCCAAGAGGGTTCATTTCTTAATTCAAATGACGCGAGTGTACAGATGGCTCGACAGACCCAATTGTCCAATTCAACGACAAGAGAAGACGGTGAATGGTCGCGGGTCTATGTCTGCGATGACTTCGGCTGACAGTGAGCCTCCAGGCTGGTATCATTAGCTGACGCGGCTGTCATTTAACAATGCCTCAATTGGGTCTTTCATTGTAACGCTACTGCTGCAAGTGCCCTATAAACGATGGGCTCGGTTCGTCTTTATTCACGTATGCAATAGTCGCGCCACGATTACAGAGCTAGCATGCATTCGGCATTTGCTGGTAGGAGAATGAACATGTCTTACAATGAAGTTTCTGAGTGATGCATATTATGGCACAGGGCAAGCTCAAGATCAATCAGCTCATGTCGTGCACATGATATTCCAGATGCGCCCAGGCCAATGCGACAGGTTCGACTTCATTGAAGCTGCTGCGTAGTAGGCGTGCCTTTACTGAGGGCGAGTAGCTGGGCCTGGCCGCATTCGAGATGGTGTAGTGACGCCATTCTCCCAAGCTTTATCGCCTCCTCAATTGAAACGGCTACCTTTGCGATGTCATCAACACGTCGTAAATTGAACGATTGCGAAGCCACGAGACTTGCAGCACAAAAAGGACGCCTGCAATCAAATGCGGAATTGTATGATGTCTCAAAAAAAAAAAAACCCTTGCACTGAGTGTTTCGCTTGTCATTGAAGCTTCAGTCCGCAAGAGAAAGCGGAATTCGAAGCAAAAAGTGCCTTATTAATACAATTAAATCTCGGCAAGCGCCTAATTGGAACGCCGTTATTGCGGACTTTGGCGGAGTAAAATTTCGTTCATCGACTCGAGATCTCCATGCTGGTGTTGAGATGGGAACGGGTCAGAACAACAGCCGAGGCCTATTAGAAATCGGTGCCGTCGTCGTCTCGTCTTAGAGTTTTCTGCAGTAGCGGGACAAACGGAGATTATAATTGGTGGACCTTTACTCTGGGTCATCATCGATGCAACATTGACGTAAACGCTATAAAGTCCGGCGAACCAATTGATATTATAAATCATTCTCCATGAACCAGTTTTATAAATATCACGTCGCTGGTCGATTAAGTTGTTAGTTGCATCATCGAAAACCGCACATATCAATTCCATCACCATCACCCGCTTAAACCATACTCATCTACCTTGTTGAAGCATCACCCGCATCCTCTACGGAAAACATCTTTCACATCTCACCATGGCGCCAAACAAGACTTTTGTGTACAAGCAGATCCCCACAGGATTCCCTGTGGTAGGAAAGGACATCGTCACAGAGACCCGTGAAATTGACCTCGACAACGTGCCCAAGGGCGGACTCATTGTTGAGAACTCGTACGCCTCTTTCGACCCATACCTGCGCGGAAGAATGCGCGATCCCAAGATTCCCTCATACAGCCCCGCATTTGAGGCCGATTCAGCAATCATCAATGCCGTCATTGGAAAGGTCATCAAGAGCGATAACCCAGACTACAAGGAGGGTGACCTGGTCAAGTCACAGATTGGCATCGCTCAGTATTCCCGTATTGAGGATCCCTCCAAAGTAATGACCGTCAAGATTAACAACCCCCACAACCTCGACCTTCCTTTGTTCCTTGGCCCCTTGGGCATGCCTGGATTGACTGCCTGGTCTGGATTGTATGAGATTGGTAAGCCCAAGAAGGGTGAGACCATCTTCGTCAGCTCTGCCGCAGGAGCAGTTGGCCAACTTGTCGGACAAATTGCCAAGCATGAGGGCCTCACCGTCATTGGTTCCGTTGGCTCGGATGAGAAGCTGGACTTCATCCTGAACGACCTTGGCTTTGACAAGGGCTTCAACTACAAGAAGGAGTCGCCTAGCGATGCTCTGGACCGCCTGGCGCCCAACGGCATCGATATCTACTTTGAGAACGTCGGAGGAGACCACCTCGAAGCTGCTTTGACACACATGAACATTGACGGAAGAATCCCCGTCTGCGGAATGGTAAGTGACTCAAAACTCTGCATATGAATCGATATTGGATATTTACTAACTGTCCTTTGCGAATAGATCAGCGCCTACAACACGCCCCGTGATCAGCTGCAAGGCATCAAGAACATCGGACAGCTCATTCCCAAACGCGTCACCATGCAGGGTTTCCTGGTCGCAACCCCCAACTTTGGTGGCAAGTACTACAAGGAGCACCAAGAGAAGCTCCAGGGCTGGCTTGCAAACGGCGATTTCAAGTCCAAGCTCTTCACCACTGAGGGCATTGACAACGCTGGCGAAGGCTTTGTCGGAATGCTGGAGGGCAAGAATTTTGGCAAGGCTGTGCTTAAGATCTAAAATGAACAAACGAGCCAAATACTGAAAGTTTAAAAAAAAAAAATCAATGAGAATTTAATTAACATATAAACATAACAAACAAGAGTTGTTTGATCAATCCCCACAGTGATCTTGAAGCTTGATCGATCTACGCGAGATATGTGACATGGGACGGAAGCTAATCTCACTCAAATGTGCGCCTTACTCATCATCGGCGCGCCTTGGCAGCTGGGAGATTTGAATTGACATCCAATCTTGAGGTGGTACACAAGCGGTCTAGCTAGTTTCAGTGCTATAATAGCGCTGAGACCATATGCAGCCAAAGCTACGGCTGGGTAGCCTAGTCATCCACGCCTTGCGTCTGGTACCCAAAGGTACCGCATGTATCGGTGGTGGCGGACTGCTTAATGTTTGTATATCGTGCTGTACGACCTTCGAAATCCCACTAACTAACTTGTTTTTCGAGGTCATTATTACTGACATCGCGCCTCTGAAAGACGTAGGAGAGTATTTATCCATTACTGGACTGGTTTGGGCTCTGGCCGATGGGGCTGGACCGCTTCTTGGAGGAGCATTCTCTCAGGAAACATTTATCTTGAAAATTTCTATGTATTATCACTCATACAGACCCTTTACAGATATGTATCATGGCGATGGTGCTTCTGGATCAACTTAATCATCTCGCCAATCAGCCCCGTCATATCGATATTTGCATTGAAACTCCCGAAACCCACACAAGACAATATTTGGAAGACGTGCGTGCCTCCAATTCGACTACCCAGGTGCTTCGACACTCGCTGGAGAAACTGTCTGCATTCTATTGGGCATATCCTGGGCGGCAACCCCTTTGAATTGGTCGACAGTCGCGGCATGGGTACACTTGTTGGTGGCGTTGCGACTCTGGTCGTCTTCTACTGCATCGAACAGAAAGTACGCGATCCGCTCATTGACGCCTCGTTGTTCCACAACCGAACTGTTCTTGCAATTACTGCTGCCGAGCTCTTGCACGGAGCGCATCTCATTGGGCTAGTGTACTACATCCTACAGTTCTTCCAACTGGTATTTGGAGACTCAGCTACCCTCTCGGGTGTTGGACTGTAACCAATGATGCTCGGATTGGGCATTTGGAAATCCCATAGCAGCTTTTATCATGTCTTACTACAAAATCAGCGTGATAAAGCCCAAGTGGGCGTTATCATGCAGACACTCGCAAGAGGGTTGATGGTCCACTAGGACACCCGAACCACAAGAGTGGAAGGCGTGATCCTACTGGTGATCCTTGGTAGTGGCCAAGGCGCGAGCATGTGCGGGCTTTTATTAACGGCTCAAACTGCTGTTAAATCATCATTTGTAGGTATCGTCACCGGGTTGACTATCTTCGTACAGACAGTGGGAGACAATTTCGGTATCGCGTTTCAGTCAGCTTGCTATCTCATAGGATGATGCTACCAGTGTTCTTGCAGATGTAACTTACATCAAACATCGTTTTGACAAACAAGTGCAAGAACAGATTGTTAGGGTGAATGTGATTAATATGCGCTATGGTTGGTGGTTGATGTTTGCCTGTAGGTTAGTGACCCTACTGCTGGCAGCATTGGCAAAGCAACACGAGTTCAAGGACTACGAGTCGGAGTTGGAAGGCAATACTTAGCTATTTTTTGTTTATAGTAAAGGAATGTTGGAGCAATGATCTCCCATGTTTGCATACTTCGCTGCTTCCTTTTTCATGGAGGTAGTTGATCAGTCATTGGCACAAGCTGGACTCGGGGACAATACGTGATTGTCAATATGTGTTCTTCATTTTCATGTTAAGCCATGCTTCCCTACAGAGGGAAGCCAGAATCCTATTACCCTACAGGCGGTTCAGTATTCTGTGCTTACCAAGGCTCTATTGTCGCAATCACTACACTTATTCGGTGCTTTCTTGCACGGTTCTGGCGAAACCACATTCTGCAATATTAATAAATCTACCTATCTACCTATAATGGCACATTAACTGTTCTTCGTGCTCATTAAAAGACATGTCGGTTATGCGACTCTTTTTGAAATACGCGACAAGACCTAGGCTTTAATGGCGAACACAGTTGATCGACTCCTCCTGGCATCGCATTGGTCGGTTAGAAACCACTATTAACAAGTGCGACTCGTTCTAAAAATATAAAATATAAAATAAAAATAAAAATAAAACCAAGAGCCTTTTCTCTTTCTTCACTAAACTATTACGGGGTCAATTGTTCTGAAATGCTAGTCATTTGATGGCATGTTGAGTAGCACAGCTTTGGGGAGGCACACAGCTCTCGACTGGGACTTCGGGCCTCAGAAGCTTGAAAAGAGGAGACACAAAAACTATCGAGCAAAGCTTAAAATACAGACAGCCATAACACCATCAACCCATAGATGTCTCGAATTATGTACGACCGGGGAACTCGAGCTTGCCAACACATAAGTTCTTCCCCCGACTGCCGTCTCTCATTGAAGAAATCCTACCTCAACCTTTGTCTTGAATAAACCACAACCTTTTACAGTCAAATAAACACCCCCACAAGTGTAAAACCTCATTTCCTCTGCGGGATTTCTCCGTCTGTCCCTCAAACCTTTCGCTTCCAGCCAATACCGACCACTCCCTTCCACCTCATCACACCACCACGTCCCCAAACATGCGTACTTTTGCATAAAGTCGTCTCTAATGCGGTCTAGTCATTGTCAATCACTCTGTATCAGGTCTTCTGCCCGTGTCGGTGGCGTCACAGCTTGTGTCATGTTTACACACCATTCCTGTTGCGGCGGCCCCTAGGGCTTGCTGGCTGTGACGTGCCGGGCCTCCCTCCTCAACTAACGCCATACAGCGGAAGATGAGGCATTACCCGATGGTCGCTCACATACAATCTCCATTGGTTTTGAAGCATTATGATTCTGCCTTGGGTTCATGGGAGAGCGCAACGGGCCGCAGCTTGACTATGTCCAGTGAGCAACGCAGTGAATATCACCCGCTTTCACATCATAGCTCACCGCATAATCACTTTGCAATTAAAGCCGAGCCACTAAAGATAATTAATGTGGAATAGCCACCATGGCCCGTGATGAGCCAAACCGCTCTTTTGGCTTGAACATCATCAATCTGAGCCGCCACGGGGATGGTGTGAGTTTATCTCGCGTGACCGCGGGCCCCGCGTGAACGACAGCCCGCTGTTTTTAGAGCAATTACTTCTTGAGCCAATAGAATTGTTAAAGTATAATTAGCGCCCAGAATTACTCAGTGGGTGGTTCAGTTGCACAGTACCTGGTGCCCGAGCTCCGCTCGCCACCATCTTGGTTTCAAGGACGGAGCAATAACCGCCGTGAAATATGAAATCCATGAAATGGAGAGAGATATCCACACCTCTGGTATTGACGAGCCAGTATTGTAAACAATGTTTTGCTGTGTCTGGCGCTATTTGGTCTCCATGCTGTGAAGCAGCTTCTGTAGATGTGGCTCCTCATTGGTTGTCAGTTCACACGCTATCACACACCACCAGCAGCATGGCAGGGGCGTGCGACTCCTGAAGAATCGAAGCTAGTGCCAATCATGGCTCTTCGTAATGGCTCTCGGCATTCATCCCCTAACCCCGTCGCTCAGGCTAAGAGGACGCCTTCTGGTAGACTGATGGTCCAGGGGCGACACGTGAATAAAGCTACCGCCGTTCGCGACCTGGTTGTAACAAATGAGGGTCTTACTGAGTCCAAAGGATGCAATAGGATGCGTCATGGAGGCCTAAGGGCCGTGTAGCGCCAGGCGTTGCATATTGCGACGCTGTCAGAGAGTCGGTGAACCTTTTGTCGGCTTTCGTTAGCGGCTAAGTACAATTTGAAAACTATCCAATGCGAGGCTGGCGTCTACAACTGAAGATACTGTGTGGGCTGCAGGGACGCTGGCCACGCTGATGATGCTACATCCACATACGCTGTCCAGTGCCGAGCTGCCCCCAACGCGTGATTGATCTGCCAACGCGAGGCAAAGGTTGGGGAACAGTGGCGCGAGGCATGATGGCTTGACCGCCGAATCATGGTCAAAGTCTCACCGGTATTTCGAAGGAGAGCTGGACGAAATGTGACAGAGTGAAGGCACTAGTCATAGATACTCCGTATGAGAGTCGTCCAATGATCGAGACAGCCTCTCATGATGGTCCCCTCCAGCCCCCACGACATACAATTCAAGAAACGATTCCACAAGTGCGCCAAAAGAAATGAGATGTTTTCCTTTGTTAGCGGAAACCATGACAGCAGCCACACCATTGGTGTATGAGCTAATCTGAGCTCTTTGCTTAACCAAGGTGCTTGCACACCCGCTCATCTCGCTCTCTCATCTGCAGGATGACATCGAACCAGCAGCTGGACCACTCAACTTGTTCGAATTAGGGGCTTCGGAGCCAGAATAGAGGAATAATTTTGGACAAAAGTGCAAAGCAAGTAAGGTACTGGTTAAACGCCACAAAAGATTCATGGTCACTCATTGGCCATGCTCGCCCCATCCGCTATCCATCGCCCGCCGGCCCGCCACTCTGTCACCTTCGTATACTTTACTTGTGATAGCTCACCCTCCCAGTGTTAGTCACTGAAAATGCGACACACAGGGAAAACACAGACGAAGCTCTCGCAATTTTGGCGGTAAATAGACTCATGGCCTGAACACAGCGGTACCTGTCAAATCAATGCAGACGCGCGCGTAATCTTTGTCCTGCCAAACAGTGCACTCAGCCAGTGGCCCATTGGCTGAGATTTTGGATTTTCTGGAGACTCGCAATGGAGGGGAGTGTGCATAACGAAATGTGACCAGAATTGCCCCAGTTTTTGTGCGTTAGCGTATCCCGGCAATCTGGGACGCTAAATTAGCGCGTGGGGCGATGCTCACTAGTGTGCTGGCGACTCCGGCCACGACTGTGACGAGAGGAGGAGGAGGAAGAAGAGTAAGGGAATTCTCGGGGGCCAGCATCTCTGCCCCCATATCAGCAGCCCCTCTTCTGGTCTGCGATCGTGTGCTTGGACTCGGTCGGCTCTGGCCGTATAGGCAAAGTGTCCCTGGCCTCGTAAGCCCTCTGGTGGCTTTCCTCTGTCTCTCTTGCTGAATCTTTTTTGGGGAGCAGCTTCCTTTTGAATTTGAGACCATGAACGCATTAGGATAGGATGAGCGTCTCTCCGGGTCAAGGCTCATGCCAGGAGTCTCCGAGGGATTCGCTTCACATTGCTGTGACGACACCCGCCTTAGTCTGAGGTGTCGTTAGGTTTGCTGGATTTGCCGGGGCACCATTCAACGGGCAAAATGATTTCTGCCTACTTGCTTCACAACAGCCGACTCGGCAAACGCACCATGTATGTGATTTATTGACATAGTTTTAGGTAACTATATCCGCTATTAGAACTGGTAACCTTGTGCAGTAGGGGTGCGTGGTGCGACTGCAAATCTCAACGAACCGCGTAAGGCAACTAGTTGATCCAATCAACAGCAGTCGTGGGTCAAGATCCATAACGGAAATGTATTCGATTGCGTATCATGTACACCAAGTCACGTTGCGCGGGGCAGGATGCTAGCATGGTGCACTGCGCCGTGGATAACAGGAATTATAGCGTAGCACTAGAAAAGCGGAGCAGTACATGTCCATTTCGTCTCAAGCAGGGCATAGCGGCTCGCAGCTGGACTGGGCGTTAGCAGCGGCCCTATCGCCTGTTCAACGTGTCTTGGCCATCAAGGAGCGTGGATGTCAATCGCGAATGAGTCAAGTAGGCTTGCAGAATACCCCGATATTGTCTCTATAGAATGCGCTAAGCACTAAATACACAGCGACATCTGTGATGGGCGTCGATGCTTTTCTGCCACCCACAGGTCGACAAATGATTTAGCGGTTCCACTATCGGACTTTACTTTTCCTCCAGTAGCATCTGAGTCCCCAACTCGCTCGCAGATGGTATGGCACAAAACGGTCAGTCATTGGGCTGAGAAGCACGGGGTAACAACAGAACACCCGCACAGGCTTAGCCAGCCACTGGTCGGCAGCTGTTTTCTGATGACGCCAAGTGACAGAAGATAAAAATAAAAAATAAATCTTACCATCAATAGCCATGGCTGTACAGCTCAAAAGTCGTCACAACAGTCAGTCAAGGTTGTATTGCCTAATGCTTGACCATTTCGTTTGCCGCAGGCGTCATATTACCACAAAACTCAACCTAGACCCTGGCCGGTGAATTAGTGCGCTCATGGCAAGAGAAGTGACACGCTACCAGGCGAGAATGGAGAACAAAGCCCCTTGACAGAACTTAGAATGTGAGTCTCCGAGGGTGAGAATACCATCATCATGGCCTACCTAGGTATATTCACACCAATACTGGTTGGCGTTCTGAATGGGATGCGTATTTTTTGACGAGTTTCCCAGTATGGAAGGGTATAGGCGCTTGTTCAGCAAGGCTGCCGAATCGTTACTCCAGAGACAAATAGATACTGGGACAAACACTGACAATACGGTTTACTGGCGTCATCTTCGATACGGCGCATTCCTTTCCCTTTTGCGTAAAAACAACAATCGCCATTCGCAACCAGTCGGCAACTGGATTTGCTTCGTCCTTAGCTGTCGTGATTGCACATTGACAGGGTTCGATGAAAAGGCAGCGACGGGCGGGGGGGCGGAGATGAGACCAGGCGGTAGGGGGTGCGGAAAGGAAAGAGCGAGTGGCCCCCGCAACAGAAAAGTTGTTTTAGTGGCAAGTGCGACCCCCCACGAGCACCTGTAGCACCTTCCTTGTTTATACTCGCGCATTTTCTTCAGCAGACACGGAACGCGGTAATTTCGTCTTGTGCTGCTGCAGGACGTGCTCCCTGAGATTATTTTTATGAGTCGGGCCACTTGAGTTTACTGTGCGTAATTCTGTGCAGAAATCCGTTGAATGGTGTACCCACAGGGTGTAAGGATTGGCGTTCTCCTTGAGGAAGGCCAGTTTGTATTGCTGCTAGTAGGGGCAAGGGTATCGGCGATATGGCCAGACACATGGCATCCACAAAGGGACATAGCGACAGTGCTGCGAAGTCCTGCGAGTAGCCGCTTGACTCTCGGCCGATGAGACCTTTCGTCGATCAGCGACAGGAAACAGGACCATGCGTCGACTCAAGCCATGTTCCTTCGCATGCTACACGAAGGATGAATCGCTAGTCTGCGATTCAAGTGATTCAAGCAGGCCAGTCCTGTTAGCAACGCGGACTAGGACCATTGCACTTTTGTCAAGTGCGGCTTAGACATGGTCTGGCATGTCCGAGAATGACGCTCTCTTTCTTGATAGGTGATTTCCAATGCAATGGTAAATGAGCTGCACATGGGGCCATGCAGCCTACGTTGACTCGCAAGCGCCAGTGCAACCTCATGGGGATGCAGCAAGGCAGAAACATTGGTGTCTATCATAGCCAACCCGTGAAGGTCGTGGCTGACAAGGTCACGGCCGCTTGCCTCCGCTTCAAGCTGTAGAGTAGGCGCACTTACAGATTAACACGGAGCCGTCTTAGAGTTATGCAGCTCAGCCAACGAAACAAAACAGGGACGACATAAAGCCTGTTTGTTAACCAGATACAGCGAAGGATCGCTGTAATTACGGCTCTACTAATTCAGCACGGCGTCGGACTTGGGAGCGGGAACTGCACGGGTCGCCTGGTTGCAGTGAAACAGCCAAGCACACTTCAACTAGATCCCATGGCCCCTCTTTCCGCCAGGAGCAAATGTGGACTGGAGCTAGGTGCCCATTCCGACAGCGCCATATTGCTCAGCACTCGGCCCTGCTCCATGCTTGGGTGGGAAGGTGTTCAAGGTGTGCTCCGCTTTGATTCACGTAGCCATGGGCGTTCATCCAGTGGGCCACGCTCGGCGGCTATCTAATGATGTTTTGGGCTCTGGTCATCAACTAAAAAGTTGACACAGCCAGGCAAGAGCCAGGGTACGCACTGTGCGAATTCAACTCCAACCTCTAGCGCTGTCGAGCCAGTGGGGCGTGTTTGTCGACACCCCCCATCCACATCAAATCCTATGGAGGCGTGGCCCCCGTTTCTTTGACGAGGACAGGCGGGAAACGCATGGGCGCCTGTGCCTTTGAAAGTGTACTCTATAGCATAATGAAGCTCTGCATCATGTCAGTCTCTTTTCGATACCCCCTGCAAGATAGAAAGGAGGGTCCTGGTCCTGGCGAGGCAATGCTGATCCCGTCCACCAAATCTGCTGCCCGTCACTCCCATCTAGCATTCGCATATTTATCGGCCACGGCCTTCACATCACCCCATTGTTCTGTCCCCACGAACTCTGCCTTCTTGGTCTCACGATAAAGCGGCTATTCTTTCTGGCCTCTCTGTCAGCCCGGCCACGACCACCATAGGCATACAGTTTCACCTTCATTGCCAAACATTTTGCTTCCCACAAGGCAGACACCACCACCACTGCTACTTACCGTCTTTTAACGATATATTAAAAGCCGCTGTTCTAGGCATTTGGATATTCTCAATATACTCTCCGCAATATCTTTGAGGAAGATCAGTTCTGCTTGCAAGCACTTGTTCACCGTCTCGTATCTGAGGACTCGCTTTTCACACTCTTCCAAATCTGCACAACGACTTAGCATTATGATGATGGAAGACGGATATCCACTGCCTAGTACTCTGATACAGGCAGATGGATTACCTGCAACTTTTGAAATGGATCTCTCGGATATGTCAGAATCGTCACTCTCCCCCACGTATTCTGACTTTCCTGAGTTGACACCATATTCTACTGTACGTCTTGGCTCGCCTCTAGTGTCATTGGCCGTGAAGCGACTTACCTTTGTGTGTGAACTAACTGTCCCCATTTCAGGCTTCCTCCTTCAACCTACCCAAGAGCTGCGATGCTTCTCTTCTTACCCCAACTTCGACTGCTCCGTCGCCTTCACTCGCTCACATGACGAAATTGGGCTTTCAGTACACTCGGTCGCCGACTACACCATATTTCCATCAACAGCTTAGCCCGCCTGTTTCTTCAAGGCTTTTTCCCCCTTGGAACAACCCGTTCGAGGTCAATGTTCCAGAGAGCCAAGTTGACTCACCGATGCCTCACAGTGCAACTCTGGCGTCGGACATCTTTTCAGAGCAGTACATGAAGGAGTACAATTTGTCTTCTGGGGGCATGAACTCCTCTGCATACGCAAATCTGTCCGCTGGGACAGCCAAAGCAGCCGCCAAAGCGCCCTCAAAGCCTCTACAACTACGCAGTGGTCCAATTGTCACGAAAAAGCCAACAAAATTTGTATCCCAGCAGGCACAGCCCAGAACTCCTAGTGTGGCTGAGACTGCATTGTCACCGAGGAGCAACGGAGTCAAAAAGTCCAAGAAGCAGAAGCCCAAAACTGTGCGATACCAAAATGTCGAATACGACCTCGCCGACACTTTCAAGAACTGCCATGGTGACGAGGTTCCTCCCCGTCTGAAGATCGATTGTCCAGATGAATTGCGCTGTATTTTCCAGTCGCGGTGGAAGCACCGAGAAAAGCGCGGGCAGCACATGTGGGACGCCATCCAGGAAGACATTGCCGAAGAATTTGGCAAAACCATTGGTAAAGAAACCCTTCAAATGAAGTTTAAGAGAGGCAGGTCTAAATACTACCATTGGCTTGATAAAGATGTGAGTTGCTACGAACTCGCTTAGGAATTGACACAGCTAACCTTAGTTACACAGGTGGAGATCCTACGCAAGGCTTGGGTTGAGACTGAGCGGGACCGATACAAGATTATTCTTGATCGCTTCCATCATCTTGGAGGCTCTCGCAATATGCTTCTCTGTCCCAGTGATGTGGAATTCAAGCTTGCCACTGAACTCAAATACGAGGAAGGCCTTTATGTTGACAATTTCGCGGACGAGCCTGTCCGTCGACGACGCAAGCTCAATGTAAAAAGAAATGAAGTTCCTGCTATCGACGATTCAGATACTCCTGATGTGGATGAAGACGAGGTCATCGACGATATTTGTGGCAAAGATGGTGGCCTCGACGATGAGATTGTTCCAACTGACGACGAGGATGAAGAGGACGACGATGACGATGGGATTGAAGGCGAGTCAGCAGAAACTATCATGGCCGATGAAAACTCGGCAGCTACGAAGGTGCCCGAAATCAAGAGCCCTGTTCACTTGGGCCATCCGTCTGAGACCAAGTCAACACTTTACCAAAGGAGACGAGGCTAGGTGCAAACTGCTAGGCCATTGAGCCTCCGCCGTGATTAGATTATTTTCCCTGTGCTTTCGGCAACGAACAACCAAGCCTCGAACTATTTTTTGTATATTTCTTTCCTTTTTATTCATTATCATTTTTGCCCAAGCCACTTAGATTGTAACTAGCCAGCAAGAAGCACATTATATTTTCATAAAGCTCCGATTTGCGCTGTTGCAATGTGAACCATTGTGAAGTCACTGCTGCTGGGTTCACGCCTCAGCGATTTGAAGCTCGGCTTAGAAAAACGATTACACGTATTACCGTACCTCTTGAAAACCTGCTCCCTTTTCTATGGCTCTTTCGCTCATATCGCAGCGGGGAAGGGCTGTGAAAACTGTTGACTTTGTTGCAGCCACCCGCTCCGTTTCATCGACGCCGAGGCAGGCTTAGCCAACCCCTTGAAGGGGGCGTGCGCTGTAATCGACCTCCACCTCCACCTCCACCAATAAACGTTACTGGACACACTCCGTACCCACAGGTCGTCCTCCTTGCAAACAGAGATCGAGACAGAAAACATGCTCCGCTAGTAGTCGGCTTCGCACGCTGGCCTGGACTCCCTGACATGGAGCTAAACCCAAGTCTGCTTGCTGCTAAACCTTCATCAGCGATGCAGGGTTTTGTTACAGTGGGCGCCTAATTTGCCCAAAGTTGTTGTCGATGCTACAAAGCACACCAAAACAGGCACCGCAGTGCGCCAAGATACAACGGGTAGCGGATACGGCGCCGGAGATGCGGCGATAGGAAGGACGGACGCTGCTCGCCTCAGCCGGAGCGATGCAAACGAATTGACACGAAACATGGCAGCGAGCATCTGCACGCTGCATTTCAACTACAGTGCTTGCCACTCAGCGAAAGAAATCGGGAGTCCATCTAACTGCACTGCTCGCATAGCACACTAGCAGGGAACATCAGCACGAGACAAAGTGGCCAGCTTCGCCCCATCGTGGGTGAGCACTGAAGCCTTCACCTGCGTCTGCGATAGGTTACCGATGGACTGGCTCGACGGGGCACAACAAGCAGCAAATTGACAACTCAACCTACGCCCTCCACTCCCTACCTCCCGACCGAAAAAAAAAAACCCCCGAAGAAAAAAAAAAAAAAAAAAAAAAGGTGCAATGTACTTACTGAGCGGTACTGTACGATGTACGCAGGTAAGCCCTGCGTTATGGTAGGATTGGGTTCTGCGGCAGGTAGACCTCCGCCCCGTTCTCTTCAAATCATGTTTTTGGCTTTACTAGCTTCGCCTGATGCTAATTTTGGTCATGGCAACAAGGGGAAACTGCAGCAGCCCTCGAGCCGAAAGTGGCGCCATTGGTACCAAGGCTCGTCCAGGAGGCGGTTTTTAGGCCTGGTTACATCTTCTCGTGGGCAGCCCTTTTCCCCTTCACTTGGGAGGAACTTTATTAACAGGCGCTGAATGAAACCTTTAATGACTAGTATCATATTACCATGCCCTAGCGTTTCCTCGCGGGGGCGGCACAGTGTCTTCCCCGGAGTTCTAGGTGACGTATTGGCTTGGGCGGCTGGTCCGCTGCTCAATCGGAGGTGCAACGCGCCGAAAGGCGAGCAGCGACCATCACCAGCCGTCGTCGCACTGCTGGCCATTCCTTGGTAATGAGCAATGTATTGCCCATGGTCCATGCAGCCGGCTGATGACTGCATTCTATGAATTTGCTACGTGGCAGTCCCGACAGTTTGGAAACCTACTGCAAGCTACGTGCGCTTTGCAGCATTTGGCACCGTATACGAGTACTGGCCGCACACGCTTCGCACTGGAGTTCACACCTCGAGTTCCACCTGGTTCAGTTAAACAAACTGTAGCTTGGCTGAGCACGCCTTACCATATTGGCAAAATCATTATGACCCCATCCACTGCCCAATCGCGCGCATGGGGGTAGCCCTTGCCACTCCAAACCCTAAAAGGGGCTAACTTAGGTAGCCGCAGGACACAGTGGCCTCGTGATTGTCACACTTCCGGTGAGGAAAGAGACAATGTCGTCCTTACGCAGCCCTTCTTATGCTTATACTATTTTACCAGTGAAGGCAGGCCAGGATTACAGCCAAGCGATGAATATGCAGCGCTTGTACGGCAACCTTGACGTTGACATTTGCTCGAATCGGCCCCCAGGGCAAACTAGAAAAGCAAGGCTCTAGCGGGCTTCCAGTGGCTCTTGCTGCAATATCGATGATCGTCGGTGGGCTTTTTGGCTGGCTGATGTGATACCCGAGCCTAAAGTAACTCGTGCGCTCTGAAGACCTCACTATTCCCGCGGGTTTAGTCTTCATGCTCCATTTTGAAATATTTGTGAGGCAGTTCAAGACTTTTTGCCCTCGTAGGTGATACTGTACATTGACGAAGGTGGATCATTTCTCTTTCCGCATCATTCGAAAGGGTGCGAATATGACCCGTTCCTAGGTTAAGGGTAGTGCAACTAGAGGCACCCAGGCGCAGAATGCAAGTTTATCGTCTTCATTCTCGTCACAAGACACTACACTTTATTATTCCTCATAAAACCTGGCACGGCACATATGCCGAGCGACGCTGCCATGTGCTTCAATAAGGATCAAATGTCACTGAGATCAGCCAACGGCTCTGATTTTCCACAAGGGAACTCAAAAACTGCCCATGCCGTAGCCGGCTTCGACACCGAAGCGGCCCTCTCCTGCTGTCCGGAGGCGCGCTAAGCTATGGGCCAATCGTGTGATTTCGCTGAGTGGCTTGCCAGTAACGCCGAGCCATGAGGGACAAAAGCTGGAGCCTAAATTGGCGGCGATATCTTCCTCGTTTGGGTGAAAACACAATAACTTGTGGGCTCACTTTTGACCCTTGTGTTGCTTCGATCAAAATTAGCTGAAGTCAAAAAGAACCGAGGTGTAGCGGTATGATCGAGCGGGATTAGCCAGGGAATTGCGCGTCCTTCTGAGCTATCCATGTTTTATTATTTCTGTTTAGGTTTGAGAGAGAGACAGATCAGCTTGCTTCATGCAAAGACGTTTCTTGTCATGCACATGTGAGTAAAACACGCCGGTCGCTCAAGAGCATACCCGAGATACCGTGATGCATGTATCGACTACCTCTAGATTGAGAAGGGATCCATCACACCTAGGCTAGTCTCTCATTCTCTATTAGTGAAGTAAGAAATGGCGCAAGTACTCTTGCTCAAGCTAGCTGGTGTGGGTTTTCATTACGTATGAGAGCTAAGAGGGGACGAGCTGGGAGCAAATCGTGAGCAAAGAGCAGTGTGGCGCACAAACACCGTTGAAGAAACGCCGAGCTCCATCCATTGAAGCTAAGTTAGTGGGCTGAAGCACTGGCCATGCTCTAAACATAGCTGGGCGACACATCCGGAACTCGGTTCCTGTGTGTCTTCCTACGCCATGCTCCGAAAAGTACAATGAGAGTTGAAAGTACAGGTTACCTTGGCCCTGGCTATTATCGGGAGCTGACCACCAACGGATCCGCCACAGCTACATGGCCATGCAAGTAATCGTGTCAATAGACAAGAAGTCATTGGTCGGCCAGAGGAGATTGCCATTGTTGGCACACGAGAGCCGATTCCCAGTCGTCGAGACAAGAGTTGCTTTGTATTAGCATACGGGAGGCTATTCATTGGTCATTGCTGAGATTTTCTTTGTTAATATACGACAGCACAAGGTCTAGCCTAACCTCCATTAGGAAATTACAAGTTCATTGGCAACAAAAGTCCTTTGGTCGTCTAATCGGGAATCGACATCTGCTACACAAGCGTACGGAAGCCCCGGATGGGTGCCGCCGTAATTAAGACGGAGCCAGCGCCCCGTCAACATTGTGATAAGCACCCGAGAGGGGGGGGGCTAGCCTTTTATTCACATGGAGTTCCCCTTGACGAATTGGCGCCAGCCCTCATCGGACCTTTTACTCAACACAGGGATGCAAAACCTGTCTTGCTTGTGCGGCCGGAGTCGCGATCTCTGACCGTTTTTTTTTTCTTTCACGCGAAGGCCTTCACTAATTGGGGCGTCCACAATTTATAAACGGATATGTAAGCCTCTATTACAAGCACGCACACACCGAATGCCAAAGCTGCTCGCTGTGACGTTACTGGGGACAGGGAGGTGGCACCAAAAAAAATTGTCAAATGGACAGCGAAAAGCCTGAACAACCTGCCCCTTGCGCTTAGCACGGTCACCTACACATGGATCTGGACCAGCAAGTGGCGTCATGATAATGGATCACCCTCAGCGGTTGAAATGGTGCGGGGGGCAGCAGTTTCGCAAGCGCGATGCGGATCGGTGATTGTTCGACAATGGCCTGGTGCGTGGACAACACGCTGCCAGGTAGGGACAGTGCTGTGGCGTCCTCGGGTTGCTTTGTCTGGAAGCAAATTAGGGTTTAGTAGTCTGGTCTGTCGGCCGAGGGGGGCAGACGCCAAACGCCGATTCTGCATGAACTTAGTGCTCAACGCAATTCCCAGTATTAACAGTGAACAAACCCTGCGAGAAGCGACGATTTCTGCTGAAGCTGAAGCAGCTGTGCTACATTGTCATTGCTCGTGAGCAGTATCTAGCAGTGGTAGACCGAATCCACTCTCGCGAGCCGTCTTTCCAGCTAAAGCTATTCACGGGACTTTTCAGGAGCTCTCTGTCGAATATTCGATAGTAGATCACAAGTCATAGGATGCTTGCCCCCCCTCATCTATGATCACATACGATTGAACAATCAAGGCAAACCCGTGGCCCGCTCCCCATATGGCAGCCACCAAAGAGACAGACAGATACTCCGTAACTCCGTGGACAAATCGGCAGTAAACGAAAGCCTGATGGTGCGGCGACCGCACAGTGCGAAGGTCTACTTATCATACCATCCTGGGTGCCCAACCGGGTTAGAGCAGCGCCAGGTATGAGGCGTGGGTGCATGAAGATGCTAAAAAGGCATTGTAGTGGGGGAGGGGGGGGTGTGGTTCAACTAAAAAGCGCATGAGAGCAACAAGAAGCTACTCTTGCATGTACAGACGGGACGACACTTGACCCAGAACAGAATGGCTTCGTCACAATCACATCTCTCAGCGCCAATAGCAACAGGGAATGGTGCAAGGTTGATGGCTGGGAAGAACCAGGAGTGGCACAGTTCCCACCTAGGTGAGAATTACAAAGAAGGGAAACCCTTTACTGACGCCCAAAGGATTACCTCAATAATCGTTCTCTTTTGTTGCTTCCCAAGTCTTGTCGACGTCCAGATCAAGCTCTTTACAATGGAGCTGGCCTTACAGAGAGCGGAGCTGGGGTAAAGAGGACCACCACCATACTGGACTCGAGCTGCTATGCTGCAACAGCGTTACATTTTCAACGTCAATCAGCATAGACTTGAGAGCTGCCTTGTTTTCCCCTCACCCTTTGGGCAATGAATGTGTAAGTGTGTGTGTATGCGTGTGGGTGGAAACAAACCGGCTCTGCAGAAACTGTAAATTCTCTGTGTTCCGCCTGGCCGCCATATCTGGCCCCCATAGCCACGAGAGACATCTATCTGCCTTACCATTTGTTTGTTTGGCCTTTTTTTTTTTTTTGTAAGAGTGTAGATTTTACTTCGGTAAGGGCTTGAACGAGTTGGTGCACACTACAGCTCATCGTAGCTCAATGACAAAGTGCACTTACTGTACACTTTGCGCCCCCGTACCATTCATTCCCAAGTTGACTGGGCTCGTCAGAAATTAAGGTGATTGGCGGTCGTTCAGTTGCTCCAAGCGCGGAGCCACCTAGGATGTAACTTCAGCAGGGTGCAAATGTTAGTATTCATTGTGCAGCCTTACAGTTTTCCATGCCTCCTCCGCGTCCTCGCCCCTGCAAAAAAGGATCACACGCCCCTCCTTTATCGACTAAAAAACCATGTTCATTGTTATTTTTAATATTCGTTTTATTTAGTTCATGGTACAGTACCCTTATCGAGGGGGGCATCGGATTTAACGGAGCGCGGGTTTGGAGGGATGTTACCTCGGGGCACCACGGGGGGAGTGCAACGATCATACTCCTTTGGGCAAAGCCACTTGCAGAATTAAGAGTAAAACTGACAAGAAAAAAAAAACAAAGAAAAAAATAAAGAAAAAAAATAGTTATTAGCGGCTGTCATTGGTTGAAATAGACGAGTAATGGTGACGTTGTGACCGCTAATGTTGCGGGTGGCGGTAAGTTGAAGGACATGGCGTTAACTGATGGTACCCTAGAGAGGTCGAATTCATTTTGAAGGTGTGAAGTGAGCGAGATTGTCTTGGTTGCTTGGTGTGACGGGTGGAGAGAAGGGTTTGGGAACCTGATAGTATTGTCGATGTACTACCGTAGATGAGTGGATGACTGTGATTGGCACAGTGATACGTATCTTTAGGTAATGATGACCATTCATGGTCTAGGAACTGATTGTAGATGTTGTAGGACTGGAGAGTCGTGCGTGAGGATGTCTCAGAGCTGACTGGAAAGTCGATGCAGTGGACTTGCTGGCGCCATTCATACAAGATTAATATAGAGTACGTGATCTTTACAGGCTTACTTGGAGATAGTAGTTATGATCTCGCTAAGTATTGCATCCGTCTGCTGTCAACAACTGTGATGAGCTATCATGTGGTCCAAGTATCAGGCCAACTTGACTTACACGTCCAATCACAACCCCGGGCCTTCATCACTTATTTACAAGTATGTAACATTGAGAGTAGTATTATAAATTACACACTGCTTTTGATTTTCGCAATCATTATATCCATCGATACCAATCTCGTAGATCCGAATGATCGACTGTACCTTTGTGAAGAATTCCAGACCTTCATGGATAGCCACAGTTTTATCTGGAGAGCTATATAGCAGTCAAGAATCATTGAAATACTTTCTCTCTACTATCATCATACTTTCTTGGTAGAATATTGAGATATTGAAGATTCTGTCAACTCAGTCTCCAAAACTTCGCTTCTGGTATAGGGTAGTTGTCTTAGAGAAGTAGCTTGCAAGAACACTGTCGCCCAGTGCATGGAATGGGTGAATTGTTTTCTTGAGACTAATTTGATACTTTTAATTATCAAAATAACTCTTGGAATTGGTTGTTTGACCTTTATACCGGTGTGTTGGCATCCATACTTGTGATTCTCCTGCAAATGCTGAACAATGGGGAATGCAAACCCGTTGCCAAACAGTATGGTTATTTTGCTCACAAATTATCCTGAGATGCTTTCGGTGAATAAACCATTAACACCGCGTTATATTTGAGACGTCATGAATATGTATATTAGATATAAGAGGGTACAAACTGCCAGAAATAAATCGCCAGAGCACAATCACCCCGCATCAACACCACGACAGCACCAACTGTCTCACGACCTCAAATCTCTCAACGTCAGGCCACAATCCCTTATCATCGGAAAGAAATGGTAAAAGTAATTGTTGGGCTGATGGGCTCGACGGCATTAGCCCTCTCAAGAGAGCTTCATACGCCAGAACAGCTCAAGGGTTTGCTGAGTGTTCTCAAAGAGCACAACGTTCACGAACTGGATACTGCGCGGCTGTACCAAGGTGGAAAGAACGAAGAGCTCCTCGGAGAAGTTGGAAGCGAAGCGCTCGCGTCAGGTAAGTTCTCAGTTGCCACCAAAGCACCGGTGTTCATGCCGGGCACCTTGACTTATGGCAAGATCGTAACCAATTGCAACGCATCCCTGGAAGCACTCAAATTGTCAAATGTGGACTTGTACTACTTCCATAGGCCAGATCGGGAGCCGCCGCTGCAGGGCAATTCAAGACCTGTTCAAAGAGGGTAAGTTTGCACGGGTACGTATATCTGTAGACATGAGTGTGTTACCAAGAGCTGACGTTCGTGGTTAGTGGGGATTGAGTAACCTCCATCTCGACGAGGTAAATGAGATCATCGATATTTGCGCTCGTAATGGATGGGAGAAACCGTCTGTATACCAAGGCGCATACAATCTTATCATGCGATCGATGGAAAAGGACCTTCTGCCAGCGCTAAGACAGAATGGAATGACCTTTTATGCCTATAGCCCTGTTGGAGGAGGCTACTTTACTAAACCATTGGAACAACTCCGTGCACCGCCCGCTGATAGCCGCATGGACAAGATGAAAGTCTTCCAAAACATGTACATCAATGATGTGTCCTTACAGATTCGAGAGAAGTTGGACAGGGTTTGCTAAGAGCAAGGTGTGGCCGTAACGGATGCAACGTTTAGATGGATGATGCACCATTCGGCGCTGAGGGAGAAGGATGGTATCGTGTTGGGTGGTGGAAGTACGGTGCAGTTTGGGCAAAATTTGAAGGCGTGCGAACAAGAGCCATTGAAACAGCCGCTAATTGATGCCTTTGAGGATATGTGGCGGGAATATGTCACTACTGGTAAGGCGTCGACTTACAGTATGCCCAGGAATGACTCTGAACGGCTGCATTCTTGGGGATACAGCGAAGCCAGGTCTTCATTTATAGACTCAACGGGCTCGCTGGATCAAAACAGAGAAAGGTATATAGACCAATTTGCATTTGTACTAATTTTCCCTCATGTGTCCATGGATAACTAAGATCTGGGCAAGTTGTCGTGTGCCTTGTGCTGTGCGTACGCCACAGAGACCATCAGCCACATTGTGTGTCTCGTGAGTGTGGCGCAACGTAAGATGGCCTCAACGGGTCTCTGGTCAGCACCATTACCAACTTCTTGATACAGCACTCGCAAGCGCATCCGGAACAGACGCGGTCTGTACGGCATTGAAATAAGTTCGGACCGATCGCATCAATGTAGAGACCCGAGACGGCTTTCATTTGCGTCGTTTCACTACGAAGTGCTTCGCCCAAGGGAGGCAATAGAAGGGATATCCTGGATCTCGGCATACAACATCACGATGCTACTTCCGATATGGCTCCTTTCAACATGCTGCTTCCTGTCATGGATAGCAGTGGCCATGCGCGCGGATAATGTGCGCCGCCTGAGACAGGAAACTGTTGACATGTTTTACCACGGGTACAATAACTACATGCAGCATGCTTTCCCTGAAGATGAGGTATGACTACGGAAAGTGGATGGAAATGTTCACGATCGCTAATGGCTGTTGGAATTATAGCTAAGACCGGTCACATGCGGACCTTTGACACGAGACCGCGAGAACCCTGGCCGTATCGGACTCAATGATGCCCTTGGCAATTATTCATTGACGCTCATCGACAGCCTGTCGACTCTGGCCATCCTGGCTGGCGGCCCCGAAGACGAAGGACGAACCGGAAAGCAAGCCTTGAGCGATTTTCAAGATGGCGTGTCTCAGTTTGTGTTGCACTACGGCGATGGTAGACGAGGTTCATCTGGAAGGGGGCTGCGGTCGAGAGGATTTGACCTTGACAGTAAGGTTCAGGTCTTTGAAACCGTAATTCGGGGCGTCGGAGGTCTTCTCAGTGCTCACCTGTTTGCCATTGGTGAATTACCGATTCGAGGATATAAGCCTGTACCGAAACCAGGGTTCCGATCTGATGACCCTCTAGAATTGGCGCCGATTCGCTGGCCGAACGGGCTACAATATGACGGACAACTATTACGTCTTGCCTTCGACTTGTCGGAAAGGCTCCTACCAGCATTTTATACTTCTACCGGTATTCCGTATCCGAGAGTTAATTTGCGCCATGGCATACCGTTTTATGTCAACTCGCCACTGCACAGGCAAGATGACGATAACAGAGCTCCCATTGAGGAAGAACGGCCTGAAATTACAGAGACTTGCAGCGCTGGAGCCGGCAGCTTGACGCTCGAATTTACAGTATTGAGTCGATTGACTGGAGACCCACGATTCGAGCTAGCGGCCAAACGTGCGTTTTGGGAAGTCTGGGGCCGTAGAAGTGACATTGGCCTCATTGGCAACGGCATAGATGCGGAGCGCGGCGTTTGGATTGGCCCTCACTCCGGCATAGGGGCTGGTATGGATAGCTTCTTTGAATATGCCCTCAAGAGTCATGTGCTGTTGTCTGGTCATGGCGTGCCCAATACCACGACTTCTCGGAGACAGAGTAGCACAGATTGGCTGGACCCGAATTCGCTACATCCACCCCTGCCAGCGGAGCTGCATTCTTCAGATGCATTCTTACAGGCATGGCATCAAGCCCATGCATCAGTTAAGCGTCATCTTTACACTGATCGAAACCATTACCCATATTATACGAATGGCCATCGCGCCACTGGCCAGCCCTACACGATGTGGATTGATAGCTTGGGAGCCTTCTACCCTGGTCTTTTGGCCTTGGCAGGTGAAGTCGAGGAGGCTATTGAAGCTAATCTAGTATATACCGCTTTGTGGACAAGATACGCCGCAATCCCGGAGCGTTGGTCTGTAAGAGAGAACAGCGTTGAAGGAGGGCTTGGCTGGTGGCCTGGTCGACCTGAGTTCATAGAGTCGACATATTACCTCTATCGCGCTACCAAGGACCCTTGGTATCTGCGAGTGGGTGAAATGGTGCAGCAGGATATAAAACGACGATGCTACGCGCAGTGTGGGTGGGCAGGTCTCCAGGACGTGCGAACTGGTGAGAAGCAAGACCGCATGGAGAGCTTCTTCCTAGGTGAGACGACAAAGTACATGTACCTGTTGTTCGACCCGGACCACCCTCTTAACAAGATTGACGCTGCCTATGTCTTCACCACTGAAGGCCATCCTCTAATCATCCCAAAGACTTCCGCCTTGAGAGGTCAGGAACAAGGCACTGGCAAAGTACACAGTAAAGGCATCACGCTGTACCGCTACTACGACGAGAGATTCACCAACTCTTGCCCTGCACCACGGCGACTCGCCGATCCTCTGGCTGGCTCGGCAACTGCAGCTCGCCCCGATCTATTCGACGTCTCGCGCTTCACCAATCTATACCATACCCCTAACATTCACGGACCGCTGGAAGCATTCCAAGTCGACGACAAAGAACACGGCTCGGTCACCCGCTACCGCGCCAGCTCTAACCACTCCCTATTCCCATGGACACTCCCTCCGTCCATGCTACCCACCAACGGCACATGCCTCGCTCCACCCGACCGTGTCCTGTCATGGATCGAGTTCCCTGCCAACGATCCCGGGGCATCTCTAATGTCCCGTCTTGGTGCAACGATGCTCTACTACAACGAAGTCGGCCCCATTGTTCAAAGTATCGACGGACTCAAACTCCAACTTGAACGCCAAGACGAAGAAGGCACGAATGATGCCACGTGGAAAATCACCAGTGTCGGAAATACACAAATCGGTCGTCATGAAACTGTCTTCTTCCACGCTGAACATGTCAAGCACTACAAAGACGACGCATTCACATGCCTGCGCCGTAGCGACGTAGTAGAGATCGCTATGCTTCTTGACCCTCCCACGGGCGAAACGAACGCATCCACAGTCTTTGAACAACCCAACGAAGACTTCTTCACCGCAGAGGACTTCACTGAAGACGCTGGATCCGAAACCCTCCTCAAATCTTTCCTCCGTGCGGTATCGTCCGTCTTCGACCCCTCATCAACCAATACACCATCCCCATCCCCCAACAATGACAACTCCCTCATATATACCTGGCAAGCCAACACACCCACCGGCCAAGGCGCTTTCCCCGTCCCCGCCGTCGCCGACACGCTCATCTCCGGCAGCCCGGGCTACAGCTCCAACGACCCCATCTCCAACTTCCCATGGAAAACCATCTTTATGGCCGATAAGGCTTGTTCGGGGCCTTTACCTGATGACGCGTCCCGCAAGCATCAAGTCATCATCATGCGCCGCGGCGGGTGCTCCTTCAGTCAGAAACTAGATAACATCCCCTCATTCGCTCCAAGTTCGACATCTTTGCAACTCGTGTTGGTGATTGATGAGCGGGACGAGACGATACAAAATCCCATGGAAGCTGTCACTCCTAGACCCATGCTGGAGACGGAGCAGTTCACGCCAAATGGGGTGAGGAGACCGCATGGCGTGCCCATGGTGTTGGTCAATGGTGCGCTGGGCGATTACGAGGTGTTTGGCAAAGCTGCTGCTGTGGGCATGCGGAGAAAGTATAAAGTGAAGAGTCAGGGATTGATGATTGAGAACGCAGTGGTGCTGTAACATGTACATTTCATGAATAATCTTTATAGAGAATTAGACATTTCACGATTTTGAAATTGAGCTATTCGTGTATGCGGTTAACAGTTGACGTTGAAATTAGAATCATAGATGTAACTGCAATAAAGACGATGAGCTTTTTCTTTCCATCACTCTAGAGATTCCTCTTGTATATATAAACTTTTTCTGTTTTCTCTCTCTTTTCCCAAACGCCGCAAAGAAACAAGTCAAAAAACGTTTCGATTCGCAGGTGATTCATGTATGGTGACGTTGAGTGGTATATCATTCGTGGGGAGAGCCTCGTCTAATGTTGTTGAGCCTTAGATGTTTCGCTGTTCGGGCGATATTAAGTGGTATTGATGTATAAAGTATGTTGAAATTATGGCGGGCTTCGGGATGTCAAGTATGCGGTGTTTAAGCTTCCTCGTCGAGAAGGATGGTGGTGGGCTTGCCACCGAGCTTGTCGCGGCCATTGAGGCCAGGGATTTCCAAGATGAAGAGGAAGCCCATGACTTCACCCTTGAGTTGCTTGACGAGGTCGGCGGCAGCGTTGGCGGAACCACCTGGATGTGTTAGTGGGTTGGGGGGGGGGGGGGGGGGGGGTCAGTAAGAGGAGAAGTGGCGGTGACGTACCTGTGGCAATGATGTCGTCGACAATGAGGACCTTTTGACCCTCCTTGACAGCATCTTGCTGCATCTGGAACAAATCCTTGCCATACTCCTTGATGTACTCGGCAGTGACGCAAGGACCGGGGAGCTTGCCCTGCTTGCGAACAGCGGCGAAGCTCACGCCGAGGCGCAAAGCAAGACCGGGGCCAAAGAGGAAGCCTCTGGCGTCAAGGCCAACAATGACATCGGGCTTGTTGTCCTGACCAAAGTTTTGGAGAATCTGGAGTTCGAGGGCGGAGACGAGGGAAGCGTGGGCGACGGGGTCGGCGAAGAGGGGCATGATGTCGACAAAGTCAATTCCGGGGATAGGAAAGTCCGGGAACTGTCGGAGGGATTTGCGCAGCGTTACTTTAGCACTGGCGAGTTGGGCGGAGGAGGAGGAGGCGGTGGTGGACTGTCTTCCCGAGGCATCGTTGGCGATTGTAGAGTCTGTCATGGTGAGTAAAGGGAAAGAGGAAGGAAAGACGATCAAAGATAAGAGAAGGGGAGGGACAAATGAAGAATGGATGACAAGGAAAGGGAAAAATGAGGTGAGACAAAAGTGAAGTGTTTGTCAAATGTTTTTAAGAAAACACAAAAAAAAAAAAAATAGGCCGAGGGAATTGGAGATAGGATAAAGAGAATGTAAGAAAGGGCGGCTCTTGAATCGTGAGCGAATTGAGCGCATCCATTCGTTGGTGGGGAAGAAAGCACGTAACAATTTTTTGGCTAAAAAAAATAAAAAGGTACAACGGCGGGTGAGGAGGGGCAAAGCGGGCGGGCAACAAGCAAGCAGATGGAATGGGCCGACAATAGACAGCTGGCAGCTGGCGGCACTCACTGCCAGCTGGCCATTATGGGCACCACAGAGGGATCTTTTGACTCACCAAAGGATGACTGCCAGACAACAGGGTCGATAAGAGGTTGGCAGGGAGAATAAAGGACGGAGAATTACAATTGCATAATACAGACAGAAAATGGAAAGGGAAGAAAGGCAAGAGAGCAAATAATTATAAATCGGATAGTGTAAGGGTAAAAGAGAGGGAGGGAGAGAGAGAAAAGTCGGATGTCGGTGAGTCAAAGATAAAAAAAAAAAAAAATTAAGGATGCAGGAAAAGGAAACAACAAGGAGAAAATGGACCAGGACAGGACAGGAAAATAGGGCGCCCAGGATCATGAATAATAAAACGAGAAGAAAGGTGCCTGGTGTGAACGAGCCATCTCATCATATCTGCTGTACAAGGCAGGCAGTAATCAATCAAAAATAAATAAATAAATGAATAAATAAATTTAAACAAACCCGTCCATCCGTCCCTCCATGAAAATTACTGTACACGTCTGTATCATCATTAAACCACCGATTGACGCAAACACGCACACAATGTAATCCCTGTACCACCGAGAGACGAGCTAGAAATCAGGCAACAAAATCGTACAAGACGGAGAGTGGGAAAATGTTTGCTTGTCAAAATTGCATTGTACCTTTTTGGTCACCAATTTGCACATGCTCTGCTTGGTTTATTTAATCAAGGTATACAATGGAGAAAGCATCCATAATAATGCCTGCCATGCCTGCCCTGCAATGTAAGGTGATGCGGCTATATTACATGCGTAGACTGGCGCACCGTCGACCTTGACGGCATAATGGATTTATTATAGGGGCCCAGGTAGCGCTTCACGGACATTTATTCAATGCAACGTGCAAGGGAAAGGTAAACAATTGGCAACTCATCCGATGCTTCCACGACCAAAAAGGTACTTTGTGCTGCACCATGGCGTAACAGAAGCCGTGCACGCCTATCAGCACCAGCCAAGGCAGAGATACTGTACAGCCTGTACGGCTCGCAAGGGAAGTCGTTCCGCCGCAAAAGAAACACCGCAGTTCACGCTCACAGCTCGCAGCTCATACGCACCGGACTCTTCACCGCTCATCGCGCAATACCTACTCATCTCTGTCCGTTACTGCTTGGCCGTGAGCAAGATTCGAGATGGCATCCAAGTAGGACCAGAAAATAATCCGTCCCAAAATGAACAGTGACAGAGACAACCACAGTGAATGCCAGGATTATAAAAACGTTATTACTCACTCGCATAAAGCCCACTTGCGATACACGTACTCCGTAACAACCGCCCGCCTATCATCGCATCCAATCCATGGACCCTCCAGCAGAAACAGCCAACCAGAACCTGGCAATCAACCCAGTGTCTATCCAGTGGCTCTCCCGCCGCTAAGCACCGTCCGCCCGCCCTTGGCTAAAGCTGCCCATGCAATGCAGTTCATGTTGCACCGCAATCGTAGCCACACATGGCGCAGACAGTGCTCAACATCAATCGAAACTGTGCGGCCCATGTACTCCCGCCCACGCAACGCTCTGGTCATTGCACTGTAATGCTTGTATGGAGTCCACCAGCAAAACCTTGGTCAGGTACAGCTGAGCACCCCGCTGCCTCCCTGCTTTGACAAACCCCTCCATTTCCGCCAGACTTGCAGGAGTTGGTTGTCAAATGACATCTGGCCGTAAATCAATGTTAATTGTAGTCTATCGCAAATCATCAATTGACATCGCGTATAATCTTCATTCGTCCACAATACATCACGTCGCATAAGTTACACACTAGTTAGGTTGGTATTTTGTTCAATTCGTCATAGCTATCAGCCCAGAGATACTTCCAAGCCGCATTCCGCAGCAAGGACCCTAGAACATCTTTTTGTTCTTGTTCTTGCAAACTACTACGACCTCCTGACAATTCCTCCTAAAAAATTTACAGTTGGCCAGAGGCAGCAATGGTGATCTTGGCCTTGGGAGCTCCAGACTGGGAGCCGTAAGACTCAATCTTGCTGACAATGTCCAGGCCCTCGACAACGGAGCCGAAGACGGTGTGCTTGCCATCGAGCCATCCGGTCTTCTCAGTGCAGATGAAGAACTGAGATCCGTTGCTGTAAAATAGTTAGTCAACAGGTTCACTTGCACAAGTGTCAAAACGGTATTGGGAATCGTACGTGTTGGGGCCAGCGTTGGCCATGGACAGGATACCAGGGCCGGTGTGCTTGAGGGTGAAGTTCTCATCGTTGAACTTCTCACCGTAGATGGACTTGCCACCGGTGCCCTATTGATTGCATGTTAGTTTGTGACGCCCAATTGAGGTGATTTGCCCCTGACAAACTCGGGCTGTCGTGGGGGCGGGGGAGGGGTATCAAACGTACGTTGCCGCGGGTGAAGTCACCACCCTGAAGCATGAACTGGGGGATGATGCGGTGGAAGCTGGATCCCTGGTATCCGAAGCCCTTCTCACCAGTGCAGAGAGCGCGGAAGTTCTCGGCGGTCTTGGGAGCGGCATCAGCACGGAGCTCCATGACGATGCGGCCAAGGGGAGCTATGGAGGAGGGGTCAATCAGTACGGGAGCTTGCGTTGAGATGGTAGGATAAAAGACTTACAGCCGTCCTTGGTGATGTCGAAGTAAACCTTAGGGTTAGCCATTGTGATTGATTTCTTTTGATTGGAAAGAAAAAAAAAGATGGATGTAAGAAGAGTGATTAGATGGAAGAGGGAAGAAGAAGAAAAGAATTTGACAAGTCCTAGTTTGTTGTGAAGCGGGGTTGCTGGAAAATGCCCCGCATTACATCACGGCCAGCGCGCGGCGTCCAAGCTACGCTACAGTAAAACAGGTCCTCGCCACAGCCCGCTTCAGCATACACGTAACAACAGCAGCGGCTGGCAGGACCGTAGCAGGGCAACAGCTACAGCAACCCCTGCTACATAAAAAGGTGGGCTATGCTCGCACTGTACCAGCCACACTTGACCGGAAAGGGTCGCATCGACACGGCAGACGTGAATCCTCGATAGCGTCCAATGATTGGGGATTCTGTTTCAATCAGAACAGGGCAACCTGACAATCTTTGGCTTCCCACCTTACCCCGTGTAAACTCAATGCAACGGTTTGCGCATCCCTGTTTGTCTCTTAGCAGCCAGCCACCACCACCACCACCAAGAAGTCTACACACCGTTCATGGACTTTATGTTGTGCTCCCTCCAGCTAGCCAACCAGTGCTCCATCTCTGCACTACCCTCTATATACTGCCATGCCGTTAGTGCCTTGCCTCGATGTCATTCATGCACCTCTATGGCCTCAGCATCATTATGTCTAGCGCATCCCTTGCTCAACTCGGCCAATCGACTGTTAAAGTCATGTCAGCTAGACGTTGCAGCAACTAGCTCATTGCCATTATTGGTATACGAATCTTGAAGGAAAAGCTAACAAGCCCTCTATTCAAACCAGCTGCATTCGGTATATAAATCTTGAAGGAAATGCTAACAGAACCTCTATTCACACCAGCTGCAATCCCTTTCTGCAAATTGACACTCCAATCACGACAAACATAATCCATCTTCTGAATCCTGTTGAATCTTTCCCCACCTATACATCCTCCAAGTACAATAATTTCTGCAATGGCACACTTCCTCACATCGCGCCTTTTAAGCTATGGTTAGTCATCAAGATCAAACATATTGTTGGTGGTATCGTTCACCTTCCCAGAACTCTCACTAGTGTTCTTCGTCGATCCCCTGATCTTGCCAATACCTCAGAAGAACAATCCACTTGCCATTGAAACTCATCTCTCTTTCGGTCAGTATGCGACGAGTCTCTCTTCCCACAAACTATAGCATCACTTGAAAGGGGTCTGGAAAGAGAAATATAGACAGCAAAAGGAATTAGAATTATCAATGGGGTATCAGAATGCAATACTCAGAATGTACCTCCCCACACACGCGATCTGTCGCTTATGATGCATCAAACCAAAAATATCTCGTCATCGCACTCCTCAACGTTCAAATGTGCTGTGCAACACGCATTCCGCCTGTCACCCGCAGGTCCGCCGCATCCCCTACGCGGATAAAAGAACAAAAGCTGCGCATAAAAAGAGACAGACTACTTATGGCTTTGTGTATCGAAACTGTAGTCGCACAATGGAGAACAACATGTTTTGCAACACGTGCAGCATCACTGCCACACAAGTCGGCAAAAGTTCCGGCCAAACCGCCAAGTCAAGCTTGCCTTCGAGACCAACGTCGACTTTGAAGCATAACCGGATCAGTCCGCGGACCAGCAAGCTGGCTACCAGCTCACAGCCCCAAGTTACTGCCGAGGCACGCACAGTCAGCTTCATATCGTATGGCTCGCTCTCTCCATCAAAGGCAAAGTACGGATAGACATCCTTGTTTGCGCCGTAGTGTAGCACCAGGATGCTCCCCATAAACGTTGCCATGGATGCGTTTTCCGCCAGAAACCGAATGAACACGTTACGTGTCTGCAGTTTCTGGTAAGATCCATATGTCTGCCCGTTAAGATGTAGCACTGTTAGGATCTTGTGGAATAGTTTGGTCATCATCAACGGAGTTACCACAACCAGACTCGTCGACGAAAGCACCTGAAGGATAATAAATTGTGTTGGCGACCGAAGTCGAGCATACAGCGCTCGAACATATGTTTGGTATGTAAGCATGAAGTAACTGGCTATGTTAGCATACTCGCCATATCGTTTTATGCGACTGTACATGAGTAACTTACAGCTTGAAGACCCAACTCAAGGGATAGCTTCCCACTCGTTCTCCTTCACGTATACCCAAAACCCAGCCAGTGAGAGCATCAAGAAGATGCACGGTCAATATCCAGCCATAAACATATACAACTGTTTCCAAGTTGTTGTGCGTGGGAGCTTGTAGATATATCTCCGTGTACACTTCTCCGATTAAGTATGCCAAGAATCCAATAAACAAGGCCACACAAAACCACAAAAAGCGAACAAAGCTTGCTGGCAGCCAACGTCTCCGCACAGCGACCCCTTGCCGCCGGTTGTTCGGTGTCGTAGGTAGGACCTCTTGCTCCCACAGATGCTCTGGCGCATTACGTCGCCGGCGATCAGGGCGAGGCAAGGTGTCAGGCTCACCAGTCCACCAAGACGTGGTGAATATCCGTTGTGTTTCGGAGAGGGAGTGTCGTAGGCCAATATGTCTCTCATTGGTCATCAATATGACAAACGCAATGGCGACCGGCATTGTCATTGTGATAAATGTCCACGACGTCCACGTGGTGTTGTGAGTGGTGAGAAAGCGAGTAGAGGGGATGAAGTAAATAGGTATCGGAGCTGCAATCGATACTGCAGCAATTAGGGACATTGTAAGAGGAAATCCCAAAGACTTTGGCCACCTATTGAAGTCAGTATGTTTTGTTGAGTGGGCCATCGGCATCCCAGGCATCACGCACCAGTTCAAACTGTACAGATTAAACACCTTAGTGATCCAAATCAAGGCAACCAAGTTGTAGAATCCGTAGTAGACGAACAAAAAGAACCAAAAGTTGACTTGTACTCGCGCAGTTCCATGTCCTGGAGCTCTCCCGTTAGGTGATCCAGTTGTTGGCCCATCTTCCGGACCACCATGTACCTTTCGTAAAGGATACTGAGGAAAGGGAACAGCACACCACGCCACGGCCTAGATACTAAAGTTAGCATAACGCTTCAGCTCTTGATGTTCTTTCAAACGTACCAAGCCAGCAGGTAAGAAAACCAGTAGACCATATCGACTCCACCACCTATCAACCACAGCCTTCACAGCCGATGGTGTCGGATGCACCCACAAGTCAACCACCCACTTCCTCCATATCCTCTCCCCAAACGAGGCATCTTCACTCTGCCTAGGCCACGAACTGTTCGGCTCGTCATCGCTATCAGCTAGCCCAGCGGCAACCAGAGCTCCATACCCAACATGAACACTGCCTCGACCATCCGTGAACCGCTCAGCAAGCAGACCAAGCTGGCTCTGTGCATGCCCAAGCTCCCTCGGGGGAACTGCACGGAAACGACCCAGCAGAGGTGACGAATCGTTTGGTCGGACGCGGGACTCAGTTCCTTGCGTGAACTGGAAGAAGCTGGCCATGACAGTCAGGCACCGGCGCGCTCAGACGCGCGAGGGTTGCTGTGTTGGAGTGCTAGTCGTGTCGTTTATATAAGCATGGTATTTGATGTGGAAACCCGACAGTGATAGATATAAACTCGCAAAGAGAATCGGATTGGGAGGCTTCGCGTATCGATCGAGTTAACTGGTGCACCTAAGAAATGCTGTTGGGAATCGGCGGAAAATGCAGGTTCTGGTGATGTCTGGTGGTAATAATAGGCTGTATGTTAGGTATCGAAAGGGCATGAATTATGACGCGCAAGGCAAGCCGAGAGTGGGTTTAAGGGATCGATCCCTGCTCAGAGCAAATTTACAGGCGGTGTGCCGCTACGGGCCGCCGCTATGAACCGCTGCTGTGGGTGGCTGCGACGTCCAATTTTAGGCGGCTCATATGACGAGGTAACATAAATTACTCCAAAACGAGACATCCATTACGTTATCAAAGTACAGAAACCATCTCTTTAGGTTAAATAGATGAATCAATGAATAAGTAAATAACTAAAAATGCTACATGAGATATACAGGCTGCGTGTCGTAACAGCTAGCTCTTATGGCTAGGTCATGTCCATATAGTACAGTGCTTCCCTTTGCACCCAATCATGTCCAACACCATGCTTTTATGCTCTAATTCGCTTCAACAATCACACCACTCTCTTCAAGGTCGCCTCCAACCACATCCTCCGAAAACGCCACCGTCTTTCCCGAGGACTTGTGCACCACTGGTTCTAAAACATCTCCGCTCCACGGCTTACATTGCTTGACATGTTCACCACACCTTAAGCAAGTCCAGCCTTCGCCTTCTTCTCGCTCCAGCCTCGTCGCTAAGCAAACAAAGCAGTATACACATCCACAGGGAATCGTTTGATAGGGATTCGTGATATCAGTCTCTGCTGATCCGATAACGCCGCTCGATGCGGCCGCGGCCATGATTTCGGCCTCCGAGGACGCCGCATCGTTCTGGTCCTGGTAGCAAATCGCGCAGGTTCTCTCTGGCAGAAAAGCGTATTCACCTGCAGGCTTGCCGTCTTCTGCGGGCCCGGTATTTATTATTTCTTTCGTTTTCCTCCATGTACGCGATAACCAGCGACGCCAGCGGTTAATGCCGATGAGCGGCAGTACGAAAAGGAGGAATTCGGTAAAGGCGTGCCATACGAGTTGACGATTCAAGTACTCAAATGATACTTCTCTGCTGACTTGGCTGGTTGGAGGCGCGAGGCGCATTCGTAGTATTCTGTCGAGCAATGTGCGATAACGGCCGTGTAAAAGAAAAACGAGGAAGGATGCGCAGGCTGCGGCAGAGTGCAAGGTGGACAATCTCGAAGTCCAGCGAGACAGTAGCCGTACTCTCGGACTAGGCTCATCATATCCATCGTCTTGCTCTACCAACCAGTCCTCCCACTTGTCCCAGGCATATTTGCCAAAGACGCTGACCATCCCGTACAGCGACTTCTGCACGCGGGACGGAGGAATCAGCACGCCACCATCTCTTCTTGCGTCTGTGAATTTCAGGTTCTGTAGCGCAGCACCATATGTAGCATCGTGATCCCACACCGTGAGCTTAAATAACACGGCTCGCAGCGCCAGCAAGATCTCGGCAGACCAGTCGTCTTGTAAATGGCCACCGGCAAAGTATTTCAAGGCGTCGCCAACCTGGCTCTTCAGCAGCTCCACGAGTTCTTCGTCGAGGAGTTCGGCGTCGACTTGCGACACTCGAAATGCAGGGCGGGTGCCTTCTCTCGACGACAAGACGTCCCAGGCCGGGGCTAGGCCATTGAATGGGAACGGTAAACGTTGTAAACTTGTGCTCGTTCGGGACGCTTGACGCTGGGCGGCGATTCGCGCAACGGTTTGGGCCTCGCGGGCTTGGCGACGAGCAGAAACGCGCTGCTGCGCCTGGACGAAGCTGGAGTCGCTCATTGCGGCGGCATTGGACGACGTAATTGATGGGTGATTGTTGCAGAAGAGAGCAAGTTGGAATGGGCAGGAGAGAGCTTCAAGCACATGATTGCAGCGCAGTGGCCGTTCTGATGTCGATGTGGGGCGCGTCACTGGCCCAAAGGCCGGTTGGCGCAATCGAGGTGCCGAGGCTTCTCTGCCTTTGCCTACGGTTTTGGTGCATTTCGGCGGGCGGCGCTTTCGGGGTGGGAAACCAGCACGGTTTAGCGCCTCTGGGGAAGCCGAAACGGGCAATCTCGACTAGTTAGCAGGCAATGCTCGAATCAATATAAAGGTGCAATGCGAATTACAGTGGATGGATTGTATTTGTTTTTTTTTTAAACAGTATACTCATGCCGTCTGGTATATCTCAACAAGAACTTATAACAATACACGCTATGTAATAAACTTCAAAAACTCCTTTGCTACCGTCCACTCCTCTCCAGCAACTGGATCAGAAAACATCGTCACCCACACTCCATCCTGCTCTCTCGGCCCAATAATCACATTCTTTAGTCTTACCGGCTCTGGCACCCCAAAAGGTGACTCAGTCACCACGTGGTTCAAGTTCAATTTGCTCAAAACCGCCAGCGCATCTTCCACATCAGACGACCTCTTGCCAGAGTCGGGGATCGTCTCAGACTCTTCCGTCTGCATGCTCTCCAACGGTATCGACGGCGGATAATAAATCGGCACTCTGTATTCAGACCCTGTGGACGACGATGAGTCCGATCCCGGGGTGCTGGACATGATTTCATCTCTTAGATTCGTCGCCTGCTCTTCAACCTCGATAATCCTCATGCCGATGGCAATGGCTTCGTTGGAATTCCACAAGTTCTCTTGTCGTCTCTTTAGCTCGTCTCTCAGGAGAAGTTTTAGTGCCGCGCGTCGTAACGTGGGGTGTCGGCATTTAGTGATTGTCCAATAAACGGGCGCAACCAACTCTGTCTCGAAGCTAAAGGCGTGGAGATTCGATGCACGGTGCGAAGTATTCAGTATCGACGAAGCATTAGATACAATGGCAGCAAAATCCACCAGATGGGCATCGTACGCCTCTTCATTTGGAGTTAGTGAGGTAGCTACCCAGACTATTGCTGCGTGGTAGTAAAGCTGCAGTAGACTTTGAACAGCAAGGCCGGAATGACTCGGTCGCATTGAAGAGGTAAGCACTGCAAATGCGGCGTTCCATTGGTTGAGTTCCGAGAGGAGGGTTTGTTGGCGAGACTCTAGCAGTGCCATGTCGTCCACTGCACCACTGTACAGCATTGGTTTGACTTCTGTACTGAAGCGCAAACCTTCTTCTAGTAATTGATATAAGAGCGATCGAGCATCAGCCATGTCTTTGAACTGAGCAGGGATTTTTGAAAAGTTTTTCAAATGGTCTGGTACTGATGGTGGCCGACTGCCATAGAGAAAGGCAGCTAAGCCCAACCGAGTGTACATGGGCACCAGCTCTGATTTGATCATGTCGACAGTTTGTGGCGGGGTGTGCTCCAAGTCGCATAGTAAATTTCGGCCCTGAATAATGTGTAGTTGTGCACTCTTTTCATGATCAAGTAAGAACTCGATGCATGTGAACAACAGGCTAGCTAGTAAAGGCACCATGGGACCTTCGATAGGCTCCCATTTTCTCAAGGCGCTGATGGCCTTTCCATATTGGTAAAAGATAAAACTTGGATCGACTCGCGGCGGCTCATCCAGGTGCCGGGTACTAACATATTCATGCAAGCTGCTGAGGCCAAGCACAGCATGGCGCACAATCGGCTCCGATATACTCAGCCGCATTACGAGGCCGCCCCAGAACTCTGAATCCATAATGTTGCTCAGGATTGGCGCAGATTGGCTTCTGTAATACTCGAATGCGCGCGCCTCTCTAGGAGAAGCAAATTCCATTGCTGGTCTCAGAGCAGTGAGGCCCATTTCCGCACTTGCGTTGACGTAGCCTGCACAGGTGCGGCCTGTCTTGAGACATCGCAAGCATGATGGTTTTGCCTCGTCACATTTTACTTTGCGAATTCTGTAGTTCTCATGTTAGACTCCACGATGTCTCATGCTCAATTTGAATCTGTAACAACATACTTGCAGGTAATACATCCGGTCCGGACCTTTTTATTGCCTTTGCGGCCAGAGGGTCTGGAGAGCATCTGGGCAGATATACAAGGACAGGCGCACAACGGGACTGAGTATGGAATGTCGTTGAGTTGCTAATCCCATAACTTGTCGTTGAAATATGATGTAGATGCAAAAAAACACATCCCTGAGCTCTATGCAGTTGTCCCAGAATTAGCGATTGGACGCGACAGGGCTGACGCCTCGAGCTGACATCAGCAGCTCGGAAGGTTATTTTAAGCCACCATTAGAGGAGCCACTGCAAAACACCCTTGACACTGAAGAACTGCAAGAATCCCCTGTTGCGGCTTCTCCACACGTCTCACCTCTAGAGAGTGATGGGCAGCTCTAATGGGTACAGGCAAGGTATCGTTTTTCACTGCTCATCATTTTATAATTAATGGCCAAGATATACTATTGCACATCAGCCAAGCATTACCAAGAGTCTGTGAGCTCTAGATCTGTATACAATTCAAGGCTGTTGTCTATTCTAATTACAGCTTCGCCGACAACTTGCCAGCCTTGATATCCTTCATGGCTTCCTCTCGCAGCACTCTCTTCAGAATTTTACCGCTCGCGTTCTTGGGGATGGCATCGACAAACTGGACGCCTCCGGAGAGTGCCTTAAACTTGGCCAGTCGGCTTCCTGAATAATCCTTGACAGCCTGCTCTGTAAGAGCGTCACCTTCTTTCCCAGCCCGACGAACCACATAGGCGCGCGGCATCTCTCCTTGTTTTCCTTGGGCAGGAATTCCAATGACTGCCGCGTCTATGATCTGAGGGTGCGATAGAAGCACAGCTTCGAGCTCTGGTGGCGCAACTTGGAAGCCACTGACTTTGATGAGCTCTTTCTTGCGATCAACAATATACCACTTGCGTGTCTTTGCATCGCAGTATCCGATGTCGCCAGTCTTGTACCAGCCCTCAGCATCGAAGCTGTCGGCGTTGGCTTTGGGGTTCTCAAAGTAGCCTGGCGTTACTGTTGGTCCCAATACGCAAATCTCGCCACGAATATCGTACCCGGATATATCTTTGCCGTCGTCGTCAATAAGTCTAACCTTGTTAGCGGGAGGTTGTACATGAAAATGAGTCTCCAAGGGCACACTTACTTAAGCTTGATATTTGGGATTGGATATCCGATAGACCCCGTGTAATCGCGTTCAGTATGTTTGAATCGGGTTGCAATGCACGATGTCTCCGTCATGCCCCAGACTTGGTTGACTCCCGCGCCGGGGCTTAGCAGCTTGAGAAATCGATCCTGCAAGCCCCTATCAAGGGGTGCGGCGCCACATATTGCATATTTGGCTGTTTTCAAGAATCCTCGCGAATGCGATAACGGAGACATAAGGATTGCAACAACCATCGGGGGCACAACATGGATCTCGGTGGTCTGGAACTCTTCGTTCATCTTCAGGTATGACTCAAGGTCAAATCGCCTCATCATGTAGACTGTATCACCTCCCGCCAGGGCTCCAACGTGCGATGCAGGCGCGGCTGCCGCGTGAAATATGGGCGTTGCTACGATTCGGGAAATCTAATCTGCGAATTAGCAACTTGCACATACTTGAAATACAGCAAATCAAGCTGAGCTCACATGATAGTCTCTGGGGTCGGCCGCGTAGACCATCTCGTGCTGCCCAATCAGTCCCTGGTGCGTTATGATTACAGCCTTTGGAAGTCCAGTTGTTCCGCTGCTGAAAAGCCTCGCCGCCGTGGTAGTGCTCGCCGTTTTGGGATCGTTGAAACGCACCCAGTCTTGCTCGCCGTGGTCTAAAAGTTCCCGCCATGACCGGCGACCCTTGGGCGTTTCATTGCTGAGAGGGTCGAAAATCCAAAGATTACTCTCGGGGATATTGTTGCGCTTCGCAGCTTCTAGAAGAGGTTCCAAAATGGCAGATTCGGATATTAAATATCTGGCACGAGACGTCTTGATGTGGTGCGCGAGCTCGGTAGCTGTGTATGTCGGGTTGGTGCCCGTGAAGATGGCTCCTGAGCCAATAATGGCGAGCACCAACATGCAGTAGTAGATCTGCTTGATTAGCGCTTGTGTTTGTAAAAGGTCAACCCGCCATCTTACATCATTGAATGAGTGAATTGCCACGCAATCCCCAGGCTTCACGCCAGCGGCTTGAAAACCGGCAATTAGATGGCGGATGATTCGGCGAGCCTGGTTACATGATATACTGCGGTCCGGGTTATGTGCATCAACATAAACCTGAGGTTTGTTAGTAAGGAGGGAAACCTGGAACAAGCTTCCTTGTTACTGACTGGACGATTTTGGTCGTATTTTGCATCGTCGAACAGGTAGGAAAGAATGTCCTTGTTCGGCAGCGGATAGGTCTCGGTAGCCTCAAACATGATGGCAGTAGCGCAACACGCAAACTTGCAATACAATTGAATCTTCAACGGCCTCGAAAATAGCTTCAACGTGAGTTGATGAGTTCTTTGATAGTGTTATGAAATGTTTTGGAAACATTTGTCTCACTGAGTCGCCGAGGCAAAGTGATATTGTAGACACTGCGGGGAATGGCGAGGTCCAGCCTCCCGTAAAGCCGGGGCTAGTCGGCGACATAATCGAGCTAGCTTCCAAGGGTTGGTTTAATGTAGGCTGTGCAACCCACAGCTAATCTGGGGAAGGTCCATCAGACGACGGCAGTAGTTTTCCGGTCAGTGGTGACGATGATCGTCACCCTACCGTTCCGCCTATTTCCATATTGCTCGTACGAGTAACAGGATCATAAACGAAATACAGTATAATGATGTGGAATATTAAACCAAATCTGGAATTTGTTGTTCGCTATGAAAAAGAGAAAACTTGTCTGCAAGATGCCATCTATAGCTTCGAAGATGGGGCAATAAGGCTCATCCGATCCTTCATAATCTGTTCGGCCTCCTTCTCTACACGATTCACGAGTACACTGCAGGTTGGGATATCGTGAATGAGGCCAATTGATGGCCCAGTTGTCCATACCTGGTCATAATTAGTATATCATGGGTCCGCATTGGTCATCTTAAGGAAACAAGCGATGGTACTCACTCCATGCTGAGGATCACCGTTAACGAAGACCTCTTTGCCCCTCTTGCCGCTGACAAGATGCGCAACTTCCTGAAACTCGCCCTTGGCACTCTCCTGTTCAATCTTGAGCGCTTCCTCAGCAACCTTATTCATGTAAAGGCGTGTGGTATTGCGCCAACGACGCAGCAGCAGCGTCGTGTCTGTTTCCTCAGCACGCACGATCTCTTCCTTGATGTTGCGATGTACCGGCGCCTCGACGGTGCACATAAATCGCGTGCCCATATTGATGCCGCAGGCACCCAGAGTTAGTGCTGCGGCCAGACCCCAGCCATCAGCGAAGCCGCCGCTAGCAATAAAGGGAACTTTAAGAACTTGCCGGGCACGGCCAAGAAGGATGAAGTTGGTGACATCCCCTTCGCCAATGTGACCTGCTGCCTCAAAACCATCAATGGACAAGAAATCGACGCCCAGCTTTTCCGCTGATAGTGCATGTCGAATGCTTGTGCACTTGTGTAGGATAGTGACACCAGCCTTTTTGAGCATTTTGATAATTGGCCCTGGCGAGTTACCTGCTGTCTCAACAATCTTGACACCTTCGTCAATGATGACTTGTGCGTAGCCTGGGTAGTCGGGTGCATTCATGGAGGGCAAGAGTGTAATGTTGACAGCAAATGGGCTCCTGGTCAAACTGTGACACCGCTTGATCTCTGCGCGCAATTTCTCTGGACTAGGGAAGATAAGGGCCGTGATAATACCCAATCCGCCTGCGTTGGACACAGAAGATGCGAGATCCGCTGTGCCGACATGCATCATGCCGCCCTGCACCACCGGTACACGGATCCCCAGCCGCTTAGTGAGCTCTGTTTCAAAAGGCATTATCGAAGCTTGTTTGTGTCTTTAGGAATTTCGAAACATGAATTTTAAATATGAAATGGGAACATTGGAATAGTGGTCTCCAAGCATTGGTGGGATGCGATAACGATCCGGCTATATGGGATGGATTGCAGAGCCGCGACTAGACTAGATGGTAGCCTTTTAGATCCTCACGCTGAACAGTTTGGAAACCCCGAGGCTAAGTAGCCGCCCATTAGCCTGCTTCACTTAAGCGCACCATCAACAACATAACATACTTTCGGAGATACACTGCACAGCGCTGTTGGATCGTTGAGATCGTTAGTTAATTCGCGCTAGTATTTGGTTCCATTCTGGGATTTATATATATGCAGCTTGTCAAAGGTAGGTTTCGTGCTATTGGACGCACTCGTTATCCTTGCCGTTGTGCTGTCAGAAAACTCCCTGGTGCTATTCCAAACCGCCTTGTACAACAACCCGTCCGCCACCGGGCGGTCTCAATTAAAGTCCAAAAATATTTCGCACCCCGAGTCACTATCGGGAGCTTTTTCACGACATCTTTCCCCCTCGCAAGGTTGATGCCAGCGCAAAACGCAATACCTTGGATGATGGGCTACATGACTGGGGGAGATGACAGGCATTGTAAGGGACAGTGTATAATACATTACCGCACAATACTTTGCGAAAGTGGTCTAGATCATGAGCTTTTTATAGGTCAAACATACCACTAAACTCATCCAAAGCATCTTTCTGTAATTCCGGTTTCTTAGCATCCAATACGGTCTATGCTCCATACAAGTTATTGTATTAAGGTTGGAGCCGACAACGGTCGGCATCTTGGCATTAATGCACCGTTGAGAGCACTACAGGATCCATATTCAGCCTTCTCCTCCCGACAGTTGTCGGATTCATTGTATTAATTGCAGTGCCCGATATTGTGTAGTCTTATTTCATCGTGCTTACCGCCGAGAACTATCGGGTTTGCTGCAGCATTGACACTTTGTCAATATACCCTACACTTCAACCATGTGCATATTTTCGCCGATAAATGTCGGTATCTTAGCATTTCATAATGTTTACTACCGTAAAAATATTGAGATCAATAAGCTTCTCGCCGAGAACTGTCGGCGTCTCTGTGCTCAATATGGCCAAGAAGACAATGTATTGCAGCTTAACTTCGTCAACTCCCGAAAACAGTCGGATGCATGGCATTTACTATGGCTCAGAACATGATAGAGTTGAAATGTATGCAGCATCACGCCGATAACTATCGGATCCGTGATGCTGATGCATTGTCAAGGCCGTTACACGGGCAAACTTCACGCACCAGTGTCCCGATAACCATCGGGCTGCTTACACCGTCTTACACCAAAGAGGGCAGCACACCACCCAAGCAATTGCTGTTTTCTGTCATATGGCTTTTCATGAATGGGTGATAGATCATTTGATGTATAACGTTTTATGATGAAAATTTCGGGAGTCGTTTTTCAGCCTTGCTATTCGCGTGCGTTCTGAAACGTCCGCATAATCCACGAGGCATTTCCCGCTGCGTGACCCTTATTCAAGTGCAGCTATTTTGAGTTATTCTGCTCTTCTCGGAAATTGCACCCATTCGCTAAAATGTAGCCGACAGCACCAAATATAACAACAATCAACACCAAATGCAGCCAGAGGTGCCATATCAGCCCGAATTGCCGCGTGCGGCCAGTAGAGTTGTGCACAGTCGACAATGTCACATACAATTAAGGCTGTCAAAATATACTTATTAAGCTACATTCATTTACATTTTAGCATAAGCCGAGCAAGGCACAAGTTAAGTTAAGAGCCTGTCCAGTCAACGGGTCGACGAGGTTGATGACATCCTTGAGCGTACCCTCTCCGAGCGTCAGTCCCTCTGGAACGGCCGCTGGGTTGGCAAGCTGAAGCTCGGTAATCATTGCACCCAGTGTGACCAAGTTAGTTTCCATTTCATTCCTCTTCCAACCAAGTTCATAAGGAAGCCTCTCTTGTTCTATGGTAACTGGTAAGCGAAAAAAAAAGAGCGATCAGGCCTATACAGCAATACAAGGCAACGGCACATACCGAACAAGGGGACATAGGCGACAGGTGCTTTGCCTGTGAGAGGGTCTCCCATGACACTAAGATACAAAGCCGTTTCTCCATAGCTAAGAACTATTTGTCGTGCGCCGTAGATGAAGTCGGGATTGGCGGCTCGTGCGGTTTTGATTCGAGCATATCTGGCATCGGATGCAACGGGAATTGTGGCTGTATCAGTATCGTGGTAATATGCTAGTATTTGATTGAAAATGGACTGATCGAAGCTATGATTGTCGCCGAAAAAGATGTCGCCTCGAGAAAGACTGGCGTCATGCTCTATGAGGTAATTGTGTTGGCCAAGTCTGTTTAGGTCAACACTTGTACTCAACGGAAGAGGTGCTGACTGAAGGGCCATAAGACCGACGGGGGCAGCGAAATCTGCACCGACATTGAGACCGTCCTTCAAGCTAGTGATGAAATTTTCAAGCGTAACACCTTTACCGTTGCGAGGGAGATATCCTAAGCCGAATTAGCACTGCTCGATGTTTGGTTTGAAGGGAGACAAACCGTGGTTGGCAAGTGTGTTCAATCCCGGACACGGTGAACGAACTGTATATTTGTTAAAGGTGAATAACCATTCCAAGATGTCTAGCGATATTTACCATCACCGGGGCCAGGTTTGCGATATTGATGGTTGGTGTCTTGCGTGATGGCTTGCGCCGCAAAGAACAAGACACATGTGCGCCACGCCATGTTGGAACACTGTGTAGTACCTAGATAAAGAGGCGTTGCTATAGTGCACTCATCAGCAAATGGGCTCACTTTTGTTTATAAGCAAATAATCTAATGCGGTCCATGACAAGCATGATTCTGAGGCTCCGGCTTGCCCAACTATTACCCAGCTCCTGACGACGTGTACACACAAATCTGCAGGTTAAACGGCATTGATATACGATGAATAAGGCCGGAGCCCGATATTATTCGGACGCCAGAATGGTTCGACAGTAATTATATTGATTTAATAGGTTTGTTGCTTATTGAAGAAGAAAGCAAATGTGACATGCCGGAAAACTCTTGCGCATTGTTCTCTAAGGGATGTGCCTTGGAAAATCCGCCGGTTCACAACGAGAAAACTATGACCTGACATAAATAGAAATCCTCGAGGAAGTACCAGGGGTGAAGCTGTGGAACTGCACATGCATCAACTTTACAATATGATCAGTTTTCCTTGACGATAACAGCCTAGAGTGCCGATGCAGTTCGGGCTACGTCGTGTTGAAGCAAAGCCACTTTTGGGGTCTAATAAGTCTCGGGCGGAGCGTTCCAACGGTCTATATACAAGGATAGGGTCAGACTACAGTGTCTCAAAATGGATAGTCTCACCCCCACGTGGCAGAACGAGGCTTTCGCTCGATGGAAGGGGGAAACATGGAGTTTTACATGGGGCAAACAGGCAGTTCGCAGAGTGAGGCAACTAAACTGGACCAATAAACGTTATGATATGCATGCAGGAGAACAATAAAGCGGGCACTCAAGACATCGGGAGAGACTGGCCGAGCCGTGTTTCTTCGGACGAATGAGATAATGTCAATGTGATAGCTCAATAACGAAGCAGGCTATTGTGGCGTAGACCCCGTTCTCGAAGAGAGGAGCAAGTAAGCTTCAATGGTGTGACTGACGCCTGGTGTAGTTGACTTGCAGCTCTTCGTCACAATATGCATTTATTTCATCTGCCGATGGTTTAAGTATTGACCGAAAGATTGTTTTGCAACTTGCAGTGTCATCGTTGCGTCGTATTTGATAAATCTTAATTCTTCTACTCAGTTGTATTAGTGAGATGTAGAGCGTCAGAGATTGACAAGAAAGCAAAGTACGGCCCAGGCTGAGCAAGATAGAAATAAGTGTAAATAAACATAAAATCATCTAATTTGATCCCTATAACCCAATGATTCATTTCCTGATAGTCTTCGTTGGATGCAATGCCACATGTGAGAAAAGAGTAAACAAAAGCAACTTGTCCGAAGATACGCGGATGCAGCTTACGCCACAGCCGTCTGCGCCTTTTTCTCTTGCAGCGCTCTTAAGGACTCGTTTATTCTATCGGCGAGGAATAACGCAATTATTCTGTAGTAAAGCATGTTAGCCATTTGGGCGGCGTATTTGCAAACTTTGCTAGAGCCAAACTCACGTGTGCGGTGCAATCCTCAAAAAGTACGGCCCAATATCGCGATACAATCTTATAAATCCATCGGCCTTTATGACTTTTATGAAGCAGTCCAAGGTCCCCGAGTAAGCTAGGAGATTTCCCGACTTGCTTGACTGATTCTGTAATCTCGTCTTGACAAAGTCAAATGGTTGACTGATGAAAGCACCTGCCAAGCCTGCTAGTCCTGCGGCCGCTGCTATCCTGGCATCTGGGGACATGTTCGTCCGCTTCTTGAGCTGGAATTTTGACTCTGAGAAGAAGGCAAGCTGCCCAAAGTTAATGGCCATGGCTCTGATGATGGTCGGACCGGAGCCTTTCCAGAGCGCGAGGATGCCTTCCCCCAGCGCTATTCGTGCCAGAGCATCGAATGCCGACCTGTAATTCTGCCGCTGCTTCAACGGCTTCATACCGTCTGCTTGCATGCGCACAAGGGCTACTTCTGTAGGATTGCCACAAAACGCAGCAATGGCTCCCGCAGTGAGACCAGCGCCGGCTCGCTCTCGGAATCCCACCGTCGTTCCGTTCGTTGTAGCCCGTTCCTCTAGCTTTCGCTCAAAGGTTGTAAACAAACCCAGGCGCATTGTCCCATAGACGAGCTGCCGTGTGAGTCCTGCGGAGAGGCCCTGGTAGAGATTGACGAATCCGCCGTCAGATACCATGCCCTTAGCGACGCCCCAGGGTGATGTCCTCACGGCCTTGCGGTCCATGAGCTGCATGCGCACTTTGACGGTGTCGATTGGCTGGATGCACACTGTAGCGACCATGCCAGAGCCGCATGCTACAGCAAAGGGAGCCAAGCTCTGGATTCTGGACATGGTCCGTGATTGATGGTCGCGAGAGTCGCCCATGATTGCGACACGGACGAATAGTCACGTAGTTTCGCCGTGTTCTCGGCTTGGTCATGGGTCAAGTGAAGATTTTAGCATGGTGATTTTCTGCACGACAAATAAATGCCTTCGAACAAAGCCGCCGCCATGGAGCTTGACAATGAATAGGCTTTACGGAGACTTGTTGCGTAGGGTAAAACAAGAGGGAGCGACTGAAATGCAGGTCTTGGTGCCTCGGCAATAACCTGCTGCTCGAAGCTTGCTTGCTTGCATTTAGCCACGGCTTTGGCGAAGTTAGCGGGTCAGCATTGATGTGCGGCAACTACAGTTAGTGTATACCCATTTCAAGGGTTGTCTGTATTATTAATTCCATTAGAACGTCTAGCGACAGATACCTGCCAATTCGAGCCGTTGGCGATTCTGTAATGGCCAGGATGAACGGGAGGACGAGGGCACTTACACGGTCGGTCTGGGGCCTCTCGCACAGAGCAAGGACATCACGATTAATACCAAGACGACAGATTTCAAACTTCAGCGAGATAATAAAGGCCGACAGAATTATCAGATGCCATTAAAGTCGAAGCGCTTGGAAAAAGAAGTACGCTGGTGATTGGAGCTAGAGCTTCCCATCACTGCAATAAACTCTGGTAACGCGGAACGTCGGAACCTCAAGACAGCACAGCCTGACTAGCCCAAATCGTCAAAGCAGCAAGACCCAGCTGACTTATAGCTAAGAGCAAAGCTAAGTGCAGGGCACAGACGTCATCTACCATCTCGCTGCCCATTAAACATCACCTGCATCTACCATTCGCTCTGAGAGCAAATCACAAGGCTGAGAGAAGTCCACATCAGCAATTTTCATACGTATTTTGATTTCCTCTTTCTGTAATTTGATTACACCATAAAGGTATCTCATCATGAATGTGCAGAAGAAGGAACCATTATGGCGTCCGCTCGACGTCGCCCGCACCAACTTGGCGAAATTCATGGATAGCATTAATAAGAAACACCATCTCAACCTACGCACCTATGAAGAGCTGCACGAATGGTCCGTGGCTGACGAGACACTTCAAGACTTTTGGGGTGATGCTTACGACTGGCTTGAGCTTGCACCGCCTGGTCGTGAGCGGACTTGTGCCATGTTGGACGACAAGGTACGTTGGAATGCGATTGAATATGCAATTCACACTGGTGCATAAGCTGATTTTATACACAGGCTAGGAAGGCGCTGTCATTATTCCCGCCTCCCAAGTTCTTCGCATCCGAGAGACTCAGTATCACAGAGATGATGCTGCGCAACCGTCGCGATGACCAAGTGGCAGTTTACTTTGCGCGAGAGAGCGCCGATGTTGAAGAGATTACCTGGGGTAACCTCAAAGAGCGCATTCGCAAAGTGCGCGCTGCGTTAGTTCGATCTGGGGTAGTTTCTGGGGATGTCGTGGCTGCAGTCATCTCCAACTCTGTAGATACCACTGTCATTGCGCTTGCCGCGTTTTCAATAGGTGCGATTTGGTCATCTAGCTCGTGTGACCTTGGTATCCATGGTATAGTAGACCGCTACCGTCAGATTCATCCCAAGATTATATTTGCGGAAGATATGTATCAATACGCTGGGAAAACATTCAGTCTACATGATCGAATTGCTACATGGTCCAAAGACCTAGCGTCAGAGCCTGAAAGCAAGCTTCGCGATGTTGTCATCATACCTTTTGAGGAGGTCAGCATGGCAATCGTGTCCACCACCAAGGGCTGCAGCTTTGACGATTTTCTTTCCAGAGACCAGGGCGATACCATGTCTTACAAATTGGTACCATTTAACCATCCAGCTTCGATTCTCTTTTCCTCAGGAACGGTTCGTTGTGTTTTCTCAATGACCCTTTCACAGCAACACTGACTGGCCCTTAGACTGGTACTCCAAAATGCATCGTGCATACGACCGGGGTACGATATCTTCCATCTTGGCTTGTCCAAGCTAGTCTTGGCTAATGGCTTTGTAGGGGATTGCGTTGAAGGTCAAGGTGGACATGACCCTACAAGAAGACGTGAGGAAGACGGATGTGGTATTCCAATACACAACGGTAAGCCATGGATGATGTCTGTCTGACCTTGCCACTGACATTTGAAGACATCTTGGATCATGTGGACTCTGCACCTTCTGAACCTTTCGTGTAGCTCTTCCAGTCTTGTTTACGATGGATCCCCATTCCATCCGAGACCTACAATATTAATGGAACTGGCTGAAAAGGTCGGGTATGTACTTTGTATGAAACATAGGCGAGACTATTCTGATGGCATGAGCAGGGTCTGCGTCTTTGGCACTTCGCCGAAGTACTTATCTACCCTGAAATCCATGGGAATCTGTCCACGTTTGTCTTGGAGTCACGCATTAATATAAGATTCAGGTTCTGACTTGGCACAGGAGATCAATTTGACCTGTCAACATTAAGAGTCCTCACCTCCACGGGCTCGACGCTATCTCCGGAGCTTTTCCATTGGTTCTACGAAACAGCGTTCCCACCTTCTGTCCAGCTCATATCCATGAGTGGTGGCACAGACATTTGTGGCGGCTGTAAGGTTCCAATATGATTCCCCTCAAGTCAGGTGCTAACATTCCCTCAGTCGTTGGTGGTAGCCCCCTTCTGCCAGTATATTATGGAGAGATCCAATGCAAGAATCTGGGCATGGCTGTGACCGTTTACGACTCGGGATCGGACGATGCAAAACCCGTCGAGACACACGGACAGCCAGGCGAGATGGTCTGCACCAAACCATTCCCCAGCCAGCCGCTGTACTTTGTCGGTAAAGACGGCCAGGAACGCTACAGAAAGTCGTATTTTGACCGATTTGGCCCCAACGTGTGGTGTCAGGGTGACTATGTCCAGCGATTGTCTGATACTGGCGGCATCCTCATGCTTGGCAGATCGTACGCTGTACTAATTCTCTCTATTGTCATTTAAACTGCTAACATCACTGACAGAGATGGAGTGTTGAACCCTGCTGGCGTACGATTCGGCTCAGCAGAAATCTATGCGGTAACAGAAACGTTCCACGATATTTTAGACAGCATCTGCGTAGGACAAAGACGAGAAGTCGACGACGACGAAAGAGTCATTCTGTTCCTCAAAATGCAACAAGGAAAGACGCTAACATCAGATTTGGACAAGAAGCTGCGTGCCGCCATCAAGACTCAATACTCACCGCGGCATGTGCCCAGGTTCATATTTGAAGTAGAGGACATTCCGTACACGGTGAACGGCAAAAAGTGTGAGATTAATGTCAAGAACATTGTTTGCCAACGAACAGCGTCGGCGAGCGGGACGGTGGCTAATCCGGAGGCATTGGAGTTGTACAAGAAGTACCAGACATTGCCGCCGGAACAGCAGCAATCTAGAAAGACGCCTGCGAAGCTTTAGATGGACATTAGGCTTGTTTCATGTTGCCTTTCAAACTCATATCTAAAGCGAATACAGGTCGTATTACAGCTGTCTCTATAAAACGTGGTATCTTGAACTTTACGCTTACACAGCGGTGATTCTTGGTGTTAGTGAGCTAGAGTCCGCTGAATGGAGGCAGCTTAGGCTCCTCAACCGCCTAACAAAGAGCCAATTGCCCTACAGCTTTTAAGTGGTGCTCAGTTGCCTTGCATTAGGTTAGGATAGTACCGTCTTACACGGACTGATGGCACAAAGCCTTCAACTTCAAGACTAAACCGACTACATTAAAACAAATCACCGATTAAAACAGATGACAGATTTTTATAAGGTCATGGCCAGACCATCACATGGCCTGTTACATTACCCCAGATTGTACCTCGGAGCGATCATCCCATGTCCCACCCACAATCCAATAATTCAATTAAAAAACTGGAGAGCGGAGGCGGCCCAATTTGGAGCCAACGGCTGAACTACAAATATTTCACGTCACCACCACCCTCACATTCGTCACTTACAACCAGCTAGTTTCATCTCATAATCTCTCAATCACTTGTTGGTTTATCTCGTGGTCCGTTTCATGGCCTGCCTGCCGCCATAATGACCCTCCAATCCGCCTGGACGCACATCATCACCACCTACAATCCTCACCTCATAGACTTTGCAGGCAATCTCATTATCCAACTCATCTTCTGGTGGATTCCTTGCATCCTCTTCGTCTCCCTCGACACTCTCTTCCCCTCCTACTCGGAAGCGCACAAGATTCAGCCTGCGCCGAAGCAACCTACCGCCGCCGACATCCGCCACTCCGCCATCGTCGCCACGCGCAACCAGGTCCTCATCGCCGCCCTCCATGGCGCCCTGGTCTATTCATCCTATGTGCGGGACATGCCTACTTCGCTGCGCGTCACTGAGACTTTACCTTCGGTAGCGGAAATCGCACGCGACTTTGTGATATGCTGCCTCGCTCGAGAAGCGCTCTTTTACTACTCTCATCGCCTCTTCCATTGGCGTCCGCTGTATAAGCGCATTCACAAGACGCACCACAAGTTCACTGCCCCCGTGGCGTTTGCGTCGCAGTATGCTCACCCGGTTGAGCACATAATCGCCAATACATTGCCCATTGCGCTGCCGCCGCTGATTCTGCGCGTGCATGTGGTCACCATGTGGGTGTTTTTGGCGTTCCAGCTTGTAGAAACGTCCATGGTGCACAGTGGCTACGATTTCCTAGGCGGCGCTGCTAGAAAGCATGACAGGCACCATGAACGGTTTGATGTGTACTTTGGGGGTATTGGTGTGTTGGATTGGCTACATGGCACTGATGAGGATGTAAAGAGGCGCAAGAAAGACTAACAAGGGCTGTGTTGTGCCATGTTGCGCGCCGTCAGCTTATAACTGTCGTCTAATATCGTTGGATCCAATTACATCCCCATTGCCCAACGTGCGAATCAATAATATACCACTTTCGGGCATCAGGCAGTCCAAGCCTTGCAATTGTCAGCAAGCCACAAATATTCGGTAATCTCAATGCGCACCAGATGCGAACTCGGGGCTTAGCCAAAATCTAAATGGGCCATTGCCAGAACAGGAGGAAGCTTATTGTAAGGCAACGACTAGCAGTTGCTTTGCCCGCACGACTACGACGGTGTAGGCGAATCTAAGAAGCCCCAAAGCTTCCACATTTCCGTGGTGGCGCTATTCGAGCTTGCCGCTCTCACGAATATCGTATTGGCCATCGTGATTGCCCTGCGCGGCCGCAGCGAACCAAACAAAGAACGCAAGGCTGTCAGGTACTGCGTTGTCTGCTCTCTGCTGTTTCTGCTGGATACAAGTTGCACAATGGTTACAGTCAAGAAATATTACGTACATCACAGCCGGTACCGCGCGCAAAACGTTTTCTTGGATTTCCTCTTTAATATGTGGCTAATCACAATTCTCTTCATCCTTTTGTTTGTCTTGGCTCGCAACAGAACATCTGATGGGTAGTTCTGACAGTGGGTCATCCTTTTGTTCGTCTTGGCTCACCACAGAACATCTGGTGTTGAAGTTCTGACAGGGGGGATGAGCAAATTCAGAGTTTTATTAGCTGTTCGCAAGAAACGCTAGTCAACCCCCCGCTAGGCCAGAATGTTTCCAGATTAATTATGTAGTAATGGACAACTCGTGTTGTTGAAATCTTGAAGCAATCAGTGCCATTTGTTTCTCGTGTGTCAATTGGTTGCAAAATCGACTCTTCCTTTGCCGAACATCGTTGACCATGTTGCTTCGCCACCACCCGCAATAGTTTATTTTGTCCCTCGGTGTCAGCTCAGACCATGTCCCGGAGTGGCTTGTCCTTTTGGGGCAGCGCGAGGCTGCTTTTTCTCTGAAACTCCTCTCAAGGCTGAAAAGGGCTTGAGTCGCCAAGGTCACAATTTCCTTGTGTTATCCACATTGGAGTTCAGCTCTGGGCAGAGCTGGAAAGTGTCTCGGTCCAGGGTGTTAATTATAATAACATGGAGCTGATTCCCGCAATTTCGTGAGGAGAATTTTCTCTCGTCCTTGCTTGTTTGACAATTGTCAAGATCTTTGGAGCGGATTGAGCTTTTCGAACGGACTAGACGATCAAAATGGCCTCCTACGGCGACGAGAACTACACCTTCTACTACGCCGCGTTTGGGTTGAACGGGTTGACCTTTATCGCGTCGGCTGTCATCAGCGGCGTCGCTCTTTGCGTTGTACGACGACGATCCGACATTGCAAGGTCATGGATTCCCTACTTCAAAGCAGCCTTTTCCATTTTTGCTTTTGGGTTGTTTGTGCGCTGCCTCACGTATGCCGTGAACGTTGCTGAAATCAACCTGCCCTACTATGAGAGGTACTCCAGCTCCAGGTCTCTCTACGAAGCCGGTGCATATCTATCGGAGCTGGGACAATTCTTTTGTTACGTCGCCGAGATTCTCATGTTCTTGACGCTCATCGTCCTGGGTTGCTGCATCACAATTGCGCAATGCGGACAGGCCCAGGCTCCGGACCGCATTGTCAAGTTTGTCGCATTTGGCTTTGCAGGACTGATTGGTATCTTGGTGTTTGTGCAGTTGTGCCTGGGCTGCGCCATCTACTCGTATACCTACAAGGGCGGATACGATTCTTCAACGGGGTCCTACGAATCTGAGGACAAGATTGCCAAGCTGGGCAAGTCGAACCTACGCATCATCGCAGCCCAATCCATTCTCTTGATGATTGCTGCGGTTTTTGCCCTGGCATGGTCCATCGTCGTCACCATCCGTGGCCCGAGAAACCAGGGTATGAGCAAGTCGCCGTCCATCTTGTTGATTGTTTCGGCGGCGTTGTTTTTGCTGGAAAAGGTTTACGACATGGCCACATACTTCAAGTACTCGTTTCCCAAGGAACACAACTACCCAGAGCACATGCGCATCGTCAGCATCGTCTTCGGAATGTGGCCTGAGTTGGTGCTGCTGATCATTTTGTTCGCACTGGGCATCAAGAAGAGATCAGGCGTGTGGGCAAACAAGGACGGCTTCGTGGATGCTCAGGTGGCGCCTCAGGACGTGGCGTACGGCTACCAAGGCCAGCCGCAGTATGCGCCACAGCAGTATTATGTGCAGCAGCCTGTGCAACAGTATCAGTACCAGCACCAGAATCAGCACCAGACTCAGCAGTATGTGACGGAGCAGAAGTTTGATCAACAACAGCCCCAGCAACCTCAGCAACCGCAAGAGACACATCAACAGTACACTCAACAATCGCAAGAGCTGTCCTCTCAAGGTCCTGTTTATACCCACGGCGCAACATCTTGAGTGTCTGTCTACTTGAACGAGTCTTCACAGTGTTAATTGCGAAGGGCATTGCTATTACTATTGCTGTTGCTATTGCTGTTGCTATTGCTGTTGGGGAAATGGGAACCGTTGGTGTTTGGTTGATCATGTTTAATGATGGTTTTAAGCTTGAATTTCCGGTAATTAGAGAATGATACCACTTTTTTTTTCTTAATACCCCGTCTCAATTTCATTTTATTCTTCAAATACACAAATAATGGCGTCAATTAAATTAACCTTGACCGTCTCCATCGTTGTCTCATTCGCTGACAGTGACACGCTGGAGACTCTACTCCGCCACAGGGCTGAGCACTCCTGTAACAAGCCCTTGCCAGCAGAGCAGTCCCCCGCTTGTGCCCTGTGGGTGTCCTGTGGGTGCCCTGTGAGTGGTCTTGGTGGTCTCTGTAGGGCCACTGTCCCGAAAGAGGGACAGTGCCTAAATTCTGACTCTTGTAGGTGAGGCGGGGTCCTGGGGGACTGACTACTAATATTACAGTCGCACTGGGCTGGCCACAATTGTCCCAAAGCGTGCAGGCGCCGGAGCGGGTCTTGGGGACGAGGATACGAACGCCACGGCCAATGGTGACTTTATTCCGCCAAACATTGTGGTCGCTCGTCGTTGAAGCTAGTCTGCTTAGAGCTATCTCACCAGTGGGCGCTGACGACGCAGCCCCCGCCCAAGTTATGCGCTACGGCTCCCAACCACTCAGAAGGTGCAGCCTGGTACAGTTTCAGTGGATCACCGCCCCAATCCTGCTGCACCTTGGGCCTGCTGCCAGTGGACCGTTCAGCCCATGGCTTAAGTGGTTAGCACAAGGCAAAGGGGCCAAAGAGTCAATTTTTTTTTTTTGGAATAGTCGAAGCGAGCGCCCGGCTGGCCAAGGGTGAATGTTTCTTTTGGCGTTATTCCCCCCTGTATTGCACTGAGTGAACGAGCGTGTGTGAGTGTGGAGCGCCCTTATTTTCTTTTGGTCACTGCATCCTGTACTGTACTGTATCTGTGTGAGTGACTCTCGCAGAAGTTCTCGCTTCCTTCATGATACATCTCCAGGTACCGGCTCTCGACCCCGCCAGCCGCGCCCATCCAGCACTACGCCTTTCGTCCATTCAACTCGATTCGGCTCGAGTAATTATTTTATTCATCTGTGCCTAATTCATTGTCCCATATGGCATAGCCGCGACGCATCTTCTTGCCATTTATCCATCCATTGCTCGCGACTACGAGGCTGCCCTGCCCGCCTGTTGGCTGGATCCTGCTTCTCCAACCAGCGACAAACGCCTCGACGACAACCAAACGACATGTTCTCTTGCTTCATTGGCCATCTTTAAACAACCATGGCTGACATGCAAAGCTTTGAGTTGTTTCACTTTGTGGCCGACGCATTGCTATTCATCACTCTAATCGCTACCTTCTCCATCTGCATCCAAACATGCTGCACAGTCTCTCGACGCAAGGACCCTGCACGGCAGTTCTTGTCATGGTTCAAAGCAGCCTTCATCTTCTACACAATGTACGTTATGCCCTGCAAATCACCGGATGATTACATACAGCCGGAATATACCAAATCTTTCCTCGCTGCCGTAGAAATGTATAACTAACCAACACGCCCGTTTGCAGCTATATTTTCCTTCGATTTTGCTCCGTTATACTCATTACCATCATGTCTCGCATCTTTGAAGGATCGGCCATCTGGGATGGAACTAATGACAGTTATGGAGGCTCATTCGTCGACAGGGTTTATTTCATAGTGCTATATGGCGCCCATCTCTTCGACGCCATTGCCGACACCCTGCTCGCTGTGGCCCTCATCGGCGTTTACCTGGGCCTGCGCCATGCGCGAAACAGCGACCCTCCTAGGTATAACATACTCATCTACCGATTCTGCTATGGATGTGTCGCTTGCTTGGTCGCACTTCAGGTAGTTGTGTTCGTAATAGGCTTCTTCGAGGCTTTCAGTGCCACCTATTCGGAAACCGGAGGGAACTGGGGTTACAGCATCGCTGGCTACGAATACTGGACAGTCAGCTACGCGCTCAGTTTGATTGCAGCTTGCATCATGTGCATCGCGGCCTTGACTATTTTCGGCTTGTCTATCTCGGCTAGGAAGAAGACGCGGTCTCTTGCCCATTTACGCAGGGTAAGTCTCGAGGCGGGGAGACTTTAACGCCGAAAAAAGTCGTACTAACAACCTGCAGATCACAAAACTTTACATCGTTTGCAGCTGCTTGATGATGTTGAAGCAAGGCTACGAAATGTATGATGCCGTCTTAGGCTATCAAAACGCCATCCGTCTCAACAGCATCGACTATGCTGTGACGGAACTCTTGGAGATAATATTTTCGATCTGGCCTGCTTTCATCATCTTCACCATTCTCTTCTCAGAAGGCTTGAGACGGCGCAATGGCCTGCGCTCCGGCCAAGTGTCTCCTCTAATGCAAGAGGTTGAAACCTCGGCAATCACTCATACGCAAAGCAACACCGACGTCGAAGCCGCGACGCCCATCACACCAGCGGCAGCACGGACATCGACAACCTCGCCCACATCTCCCTTGAATGCGGTTCAACACTCTAGCGATGCGTTCCCTTGGGCGATGCACTCTGATGAAGCTCCCCCCCAGTACGAGCTCCCTTCAAGGCCGGTCGGCTCAACAGCAGGATCCAGCTCCGGACCTCAATCTCAGACGCAACAAGCCACGACCAGCACGCACGTGTCAAGTCCTGTAGAAATGTCCGCCCATTTCAATCAGCCGCCACCCCACGACGAAGCAATGGGTCTGTATCACCAAGCAGACGGCATGGCTCCGCAAACTGAAGCGTTACCATACGATAAGAAGAACTAGCGTCACAGTTCCTTTGCCAACATTCTACGATGTACTTGCTACCGCGTCATTACTGCTAATTTTGTATTGTTATCATTTGTATGCACTTTTAAACCAGACGATTGCTGGTGGCGTTTCACTTTGCGTTTATATTACCCCGGCGTTTGTTTTGGGCGGGACATACACGGCCCTGGGAGCCCATGATATCGGATTAATAGGTCTACATTTATCCCTGTACAAAGTATTTATTTCTTTATCTTCTATTTAAGCCGCTGGCAGATCCAGCGAGAATCTAAGCGATTTAGTCTACATCTGAGAACTCGGCCGGTGCCACAAACGGGCCGTCTGCGCCCATTGTATTTGTGACGAACCTAACATGTTAGCACCCATATCATGACAATTGGCGAAATACGTACTTGGTGTGACTGCCTCGAGCGGCGAGCTGACCTTTGCTGTTCCAGAACTGGACAGAGGTGTATGCGAGAGTTTTACCAACTAAAACTTGTTAGATGCCGTCTCAAACGATATAGTGCAAAACCTACTCTTGTCACACGTAGCTTCGCCCTTGAGCAAATCCCCATCTCGCCCTCCGGGGCTCAAATACGTAACTGCTCATGTTAGCTCCAGTCCATACACCCCCAACAGAAGACCATACCATTCAGATCAGTAGACACACCAGTGGCCCATCTTCCTGTAGACGCAACGGCCAATGAACCACCCAAATCAACCAAACTGGCCAGCGTTCCGCCATGGATTGTCCTCAGTCGATTCTATGACATTAGCCAAGTCCAGCTAATCGGCTGGGAATATCTCACAGTGTGGTCCTTGTGGATGTCCAGTTCAAAGTTGACTTTGCCCTCTTCGGCGCTTGTAATTCGAAACTAAAACTAGACTATCAGCACCCCGCAAAATACAGCTTCGCCGTGTAACTTACTCGACCTGGTCCAAGGAGTCTGTGGACGTTAGTTGAATCTCTCCAGTGTCCGTGAATGCATACCTCGGCTCAAGACCGGACTCGGCCATGAACGATCTCACGACCTAATTGAATTAGCCATTTCCTCTGCATCATCAATCATCACCAAAACTCACCGCTCTAGTAAAATGCGTAGGGGATAACTTCTTCGCCATGTTTTGCTTGTCGGTTGTATGTTTACAAAGCTCCCAAGTTCCCGTTTACAGGCCCGAGTCCACAGTGACGCACATTACCCGATCATCACCCGACACAAACATCCTCGACCGTGAACTTGACTTTGACTTTCACATCATTTCCCCATCCCTTACCTTAGAATAAAAACCCCCAAAAACCTCCAATCCTACTACCCGGATTGGAGGTCCCCCCAAGAACCGCCATCATGTCCGCCACCCCGTCGCTCCAACTGGCCGAATACCTCGAAAAGCTCCCCGGCACCACCTTTCGCAAACTCTACCAGCAGCCGTCAACCGCCTTCGCCATCTTCCGCCGCATGCTGCCTCACCTGGCCAAAACCATCGTGATGCGCATGCTCTACATGCCGTCGCCCATGACCCTCGCCGACCTCGATAAATGGGTGAAACCCGACGCAGAGCGCACCAAGAACCACGTCCTCTCCGTCCTGCGCAGCTTGCACATCATCCAGATCTCCATGCCGACCAAGGACAACCCGCAAGAGATGCAGCTCACCAGCAACTTCAAGACATCACTCCGTCTCGCCCTCACCGGCGGCGGCGACCACAACTCCTTTGGCGTTCCATCATCGCTTCTCGTCCCACCCGAAATCGACATCCCCTTCCTCGACCACTACGCCCGTCGCAAATGGGACGACATCCTCCACTTCGTCGTCTCCAGCGTCGGGTATAAATCCACTTCTGAAGCTATCGGTCCCAACAAGAGCGTTAAGGACATCCTCGTTGCGGGCCGTCTCGTCGACCGCCGCCCCTCCGGCGGCATAGGCATCACCCAATCCGGCTTCACCTTCCTCCTCCAAGAAGCCAACGCCCAAGTATGGACTCTCCTGCTCCTCTGGCTCGAAGCCATGGACGCAAACAAAACTTCCACAACCACCGAAGCTGTCGACATGCTCTCCTTCCTCTTTCTTCTCGCCAGCCTCGAACTCGGCCGCGCATACGACACAAACGCCCTCACAGACCGTCGGAGGGACATGCTCCCCACCCTCGCAGACTTCGGCCTCGTCTACATCCCCCAGCAGAAACGCTCCATGTTCTTCCCCACCCGCCTCGCAACAACCCTCACCAGCGGCGGCAGCAGCCTGCGCACCATCTCCGAGGGCGTTGCAGCCGCCACTTCTGCCGCTTTATCAGGCGGTCCCCTTGGCTCCTCAGAAAAGGGAAGCGTCGTAGTCGAGACCAACTACCGCTTATACGCCTATACCCATTCTACTCTCCAAATCGCCGTCCTCGCCCTGTTTGCGAAGCTTAATATGCGCTTTCCAGACATGGTAGCTGGTCGTTTAAGCCGCGCCTCCATCCGCCAAGCCATCAACTTCGGCATCACCGCAGACCAAATCATTTCCTATCTCGCGGCCCACGCACACGAGCAGATGCACCGCAATGCCGCACTTACCAATAAGCCAGTATTACCGCCCACCGTGGTGGACCAGATTCGTCTCTGGCAGCTGGAGAATGAGCGCATGAAGACCACTGCCGGCTTCCTGTTTAGAGACTTTGACGATAGGAAAGAATACCTAGACACGGCGCGCTTCGCAGAGGAGATTGGCGTCTTGGTCTGGAGTAACGACAAGTCTGGCATGTTCTTTGCAAGCAAGCATGAGCAAATTAGGGACTTTCTGAAAAGCAAGAAGAGAGCTGACTAGATGTTGTCTTGAAAGAGAGACATCACATACCGTTGGAAACCGAAACACCCGTCACTTGTTTGACGTTTCGATTTGCAACCTGTACTTGATTGTACAATATATTTAGCACTGGACATCGGCGTTTAGGTCGGAAAATTGTTTACGAGGCGCTTAGACGCAACGAATGAGATACAGCATGACATAATTTTTTTAAACTAGCAAGCCTGACCTTTGAGCTATTCCTATATGCACCCTTGACAATGTGATTTGATTCTATACAGCCCAGAGTCCAACATAAAGTTCCAAAGCATTAAAGCACGATAGACACGCAAAAACAAAACATCCATATATACCAAAGCGAGAGTATCCTTCACTAGCAAAACGAGTCCTCAAAAAGTGAAACAGTAGCCCATGATCAAATGCGGACTCATAAAAGCCATAGGTCTTGTTTCGTCTCTCCTCCATTGCGAATTGCGACAATTACATCTCCTCAGTGCTCCATGAGCAAAGCTCCAGTCGTTTTTTATCCTGACTACTGTAAAAATCCTTGTAAAGCCAACGCAAGATAAAGGATGAATATGTCGACGTAGCAAGTGTCCAGTCGTATTAGCGAAAGCTCAAATAGCGGGAATCAACGCCATAATAATCTGTGAGTCCAAACGCATTAGATGTATTTCCATAGAACATTTCGTCCAAAAAGTCACGGCTGCGTCGATCCACCTTGCGTGGTTTGGTGCTGCTGCTTCGAAATCGCCCAATAAGTCCTCGATTACTGACGGAGCAGCTCCCAGGAAGTCGTGAAGGATAATCTTGCTGGCGAGTATAATCAAAGTGCCACCGACGAAAGGAGTCTCTTGCATCGCCAGTTAAGCAACAAGAATCCAAGTAAGCAAAAATGCGACGGCTCTTTTCATCCTCGCTTTCGTGATAGGCTTCGGCCGGCAGTGGCGTGTGAAACCGGTTTGAAGCACGGCCGCTTTGGCAGACAGGAGAAATCGGTGTGTTTGGCGGGCGCTGGTCAGTAAAAGAGTATGTTTGGTTGCTCGCTAGAGTTTCAGACTCAAATCTGTCTCGTAGAGAAACAAAGCGTCCACACCAATACGCTGAGGGCTGTGCAGTTACAACTTCCGTATGATGAGGCTGCTTGGGTGGCAGCTGGTCAGGGATGTTGAAGGAAGAGGCAGAAGAAGGTGAGACTTGTTTCTCTGTCTGAGTTGGGGATGGCAATGTAACCGAGGTGATAGTTTCATGACTACTAGAGTGTAGGCTGCTCGCTGCAGACGCTGAGTTACTCGAATCGGTAGAGGGCATGGAACGAAGAGCATGAAAAGTAACTGAGTTCTTGAGCTCGGTCAAAGTGTTCATCGTCTTCGACTTGGGAATCTTGGTCATAGTCTGAGATTTGGGCAGCTGGGGCTTCTGTACATTTGGCTGTGACTCTTGCTTTTGTAGTGGTGCATCTTGTTTGACAGACGGCTCCTTGATGACTTGAAGCAGGTTTGTTGAGGCCGACGACTGAAAGCGTGGTCTCGGTAGAAGTGATGACAGAGACAGCTTCCTGGTGCCCTGTGAGCCAGGAGTATCACCCTTCGATATAGATTTTGAAGACAGAGACTGCTTGAGGCCTGTAGAGATTCGATTACGCAGTCTGATGGACGTCTCGCTAGCCTTTGGTTTTGGTTGGTCATCAAGACCGCAATCATTGATACCATTAACAACCATGAACTTGTCACTACGAGTCAAGTCTGGTCCCCTAGAGCTCTTGATGGGCCCAATCGGTGCAGAAATAGTAAGTGGCAACTGTGTTTTGCTGGATGACTTGTCAGATTGCTTCGAGACCAGCCTCGACGATATGCCAAACGTGCGAGCCATGATGACAGGTAGGTGTAGATGAATGAGGTCGATTAGAAGCTAGGGACGGTGATTATCTTTTGGGCAGTAAGGTAGATTATGTGATGATGAGACACAAAAGAACCAAAAACCCAAAAAGTCAAAGACGAGAGAACAGGTAATCTCTTCCAAAAAAAGAAGTTAACGGCTATGGCAAACCTGAATCATGGCGATGCTCCCAAAAAGCGACGAGTGATGCATGAAGTCAACCAAGAAGTGAGATGGTAAAACGGCCAAAAAGGAAAACAAGAAGGGAAAACGCAAGAAAAAGAGTGAACTCGCGTCGAGGGGAGGCATGCGTGCACATCGTCAACATGCCGCGGCGAGAATTGCAGCGGTCTCGCTTAAAGAGCAGCCGAAGCAAACGAGCGCGGAAAGAAAATACTGACTTTTACGTTACGAATTAAATATTAAATCAATGTTAAATGTCTATTGGACAAGTGCTCGCTTATGAAGGAAGTAACAGCGTCGTTGCCTGCCTTGTTGAGCGGAAACGGATAGCTGACATGACAGCTGGCAGAGACGCAGTAACAGCTGGCTGCAAGTGATGGCTGCACCAAATTCATATCAGTAAATAAACAATGAAAACATAAGTCTGGATTCTCTTTCATAATGGCCCAACACCTCTCCCCAAAAAAGCATACTCCATTACAGTAAAACAGTCCATTTGAAACAAGGTCCCAATCATCATCACCACTCCTCCCATCCATCCACCTTAAACGTAACTCTCACATCCCCCTCGCCTCTCTTGATTTCATTCCCATTAGCATCAAACAGTGCTCTCTCTACAAAAGTCACGTTCCCATTCATATCCACCAACACCACCGTCTGCCTCTGTGTGCCATACATGCCCTTCTCAAACAGCCCCGAGGGCTGCGACCCATTCACCGGCGGCGCTTCCTTTGGCTGCTCATCCCATGTCCCTGGGCCCTTTGCCCTCGCCTCCTCCATCGCCGCCTCGTGCGGTTCTTTCCCTACTGGTGGGATCAAGATGCTGTTTCGTAGCTGGTTGAGATATTCAGGCATGGTAGCCTCCGGAGCCAACTCAGGCAGCGTATCATTATCAAGCAACTTAAACAAGGACGCAATAAAGTCATCTTGACTCTGCTTTGACGAAATAGCACGATCCACCGTTTCCTCCAACAATTTCTTCCCCGTCTTAATCTTGGGCCATTCGACAGGATTATCAAACGTCGTGTTACTCAACGCCCACGTCTCACCCCTCGTCTTCCCCACGATGGGGACGTCGTCCACACCCCCAGCACGATTGCTCACAATCGCCGTCCCCTCGCCATTCTTCCGCAACTTTGCACATGTTATCGAAAAGCCACCTACTCCCTTCAAGCCATCATTCGCAACTAATTCATGCACTCCATGCACGATACCCTTGTCCGCTAACCCTCCAAGCCAGGCATTAACCACTTTGCCTCTACTTCTCAATCCGCAAATATTCTGATCGACATCATCCAAATGTGACTCTCGATAATTCGTCAGCACGGCCAGGTTGCCCGTCTTGCTGAGACCGAGCCATGTTCCTCGTTCTGCGCGGTGCAGATCTCGTGAGGATAGGATCTGCTCGCCTGTAGTGGGATGTGTCCACCAATGCGGGCGTGATGTAGGTCGGAGGATGTATTCATCTCTGTTGTCGAGGACTATGAGGGAATAGTCTGGGTGCGCTGTTGAAAATAGAGCAATGCACATTTTTGCGTTTGTGTATGGAAATGTGATTTGGGTATGTGTGTGTAGAGACCAAGTTTAGCTGATCGTCTGCAGCTGCGAGGCGATGAGCCGAGTGGCCAATTACCTGTGCAGTCGAGTCGTTCCGCTGTCGGATCACGCCCAAAGTGGAGCTTTACAACGGTTCATGGCGCCCAAGCCATTTCATCATGACCGGTCAGACGCGGGGCATCAAGTTTGGAAAAGTCACACAGTCACAGGGCATATCAATGGTATAATGATGTTAAATTTTCATTTTTATTTTTATTTGTACTTTACTAATTATCTCTATGTTTTTGTATATTTCTTCAATTTTCTTTTTTTAAAAACTTTTATCCTTCCTCCTTTATATTTGCAATTTACTGTAAAAGGTCACAACATCTATCGCTTGTTGTAGCTTACAAAACGAGCCTACAATTCAACAAATTAGCATTTCCATTCATCTTCAGTCAAGAGTGTAAACAAAACTTACCGCCGCAAACAAAATCACCAAATTACTTCCAACAAACACAATGTAGATTCCAAGATCTCTCCAACGATTGGCGAAATCCATCTGGAGCGGCTTGTAAAACTCATCTCCCACCTTGTAAGCGCAGTACGAGCAGTTCTGCGTATCGTTTGCGACCAGATAGCCCGGTCCACCATTCTCAAAGAAAGCAGTCATGTACTGGCCACAAGTCTTGTCCGGAGGGGCAGTGAACAAATTCAGCTCATGAGGCTTACACTTGACGGGCAACTTGTGCAGCGCAGTTGTAACCATGCCACTTATAAGTCGTGTGAATGGGTCCAACTCGTACAGCCAAGCGCGCCAAAAGGCTGGTATCTGTGGCTTGGGAATGGTAACACCGCAGAACAGCGCACACACAATAACGATAAAGGGGTTGAACTGCGCAGAGATTCGGGGCGAAGGACACAGAGCCGCAATGCCCTGGCCAAGAGTAACAGAAAATAGTTCGGTGACTAGCACAATGAGGAACTGGTATCCTGCACGGCTCGACTCGGTCTGCATTCCTGGCATGTAGTACAGGGGTAAGAAGAAGACCACGGCGCAAATTAGCGAATAAGGCATTTCCGCAATGATGATGGACGACACAAATGTCATGGACGAGTACATCTTGCACGACGCCTCGCGGTAGAAGATGGCCTCTTTGACGTGGTACATGACCTCGACTTGGCTCATGATCAACGCGGGCAGCACAGTGACTTGAAACATGACAAACATCTTGTACTGAAGAGAAGATCGGGAATCGTCGAGGTTCAAATAGGTAAGGCCGGTGATGAAGGCGACAACAAAGTGGTTGAAAAGACGAGTAAAGGCGTAATTTGGCGATCGCCAGAAAGACCTGTTCATACGTCTGCAAACAACCTTGAATTGGTGAGAGAAAGGTGATGCGTATTCTTTTTCGTCGGTGGGATCAGAGCCCTTGGAGACAGCAAGTCTTTCCTGTTTCATAGTCTGGATAGCTTCCTTGGCCTGCGTGAACTCCGGGCTATCGTCCCAAATATCTGCCCAGTCACGGTCACCAATTCGTGGCGTGCTTCCAGCACCGATGGCCTCCAGCATGAACTCTGCGACATTATCAGTGGGCTTGGCCTCCGCACCGTGGCGCTTGAAGTAGTCTCGTAAAATACACGCGTCTTCTCCAATATCGCCAAAGTAAACCGTTCGTCCTCCACGTTGCAACAACAGCAGCCGGTCAAAGTGTTCGAAAAGAGCGGCGTTAGGTTGATGAATGGTGCACAGAATGGCTTGACCAGCGGCGGCGAGCTTTTTGAGGAATCTAACAATATTGTAGGCGCTTTGACTATCGAGTCCAGAGGTTGGTTCGTCCAAGAAGAGCAGAAGTTCAGGCTTGGCAGCCAATTCTACACCAATAGTAACTCGTTTCTGCTGTTCCACCGTCAATCCTGCTTCAGCAGTACCAATGATACAGTCGGCAATATATTCCATTTCCAACAGAGCGATGATCTCCTCAACATAGGCGTAGCGTTCAGCGATAGGCGTCTCGTATGGTTGACGAAGTTCAGCAGAGAACCGAAGAGCTTCCCGAACAGTTTGTGTTGGTTCGTGCAGATCGAGCTGTTCAGCGTACGAAGTGGATCGCTGAAACTGTTTACCAGGTTTCGCTGCATCGACCAGAATGTCTCCAGTAATGACACCAACGTTCTTTCGCGCGGCCAAAACATCCAACAACGTCGTCTTTCCGGCGCCAGAAGCGCCCATCAATGCCGTCAGCTCTCCAGGGCGAACATAGCCGTGGACATTGGTAAGGAGACGTCGTGTACCCCCCGCAACTGGCACATCATAGTTGAGATCTTCCCAGGTGAGGACACTTTCCGAAATGATTTTCAAGTCAGAGCCGACTTCGTTTGACTTGTCCTTACGTCGCTGATCTCTCTTTTCGAGGAGCCGTTTGTTGAGAGCCTCGCGTTCTTTGTTAGGCCTGGCATAGACTTTGAAAGAGTTTCCACCCATGCCATACTTGATCAGCTCGCCCAAGACAATATTCAAAATGAGGAAGAAGATGATGAGCGACAGTACAATGCCCCAGTTTCTCCAAAGGTCGCCAGGATAGTACTGATATCCCTTTTCGATGTACGCATTGCCGTCGATAAAGGTAGTGCCCGACGTTGACCCGGCTAGTGTGCACACTTGGTATTTTATTGAGGCATCTTCATACCCAGGACCAGATGGGATAAGCGAGTCAGATGTGCAGGTCAAGTCGATGCGACTGAATTCGTTCTGCATCATGGAGCTAAACGCCAGTCCCAGTACATTAAGCCAATAAATCCATCGCAGCCAAACATGTTCAGAATGGTATTGAATGAGATATCCCGACGTCGTAACGAACAAGGTAATGAGTACGACAGCGAATTTGATGGCATAGTCAAAATCGGGACTCAGACAACCAATGATTCGGAAAAACAGCGTCATCGCGATGTTACCCGACAAAATCATTAGGTAAAAAGTGAAGAAAGCCCCAGCATCCCGTACAAGACCCGTCATGAAATAAACGATGAGAGAAAAGACCATAATTTCCGTAGCGGCAAATGCCTGGTCTACAAAGATTTGTCCGATCCACAGTGCAGATGGTCGGTGGAAGGCATAGGCTTTGTGCTTGTTGACGATTGCACGGCCCAGCATGACGTTAACCAATTCAGCAAAGGCTTGAAAGGCGTTGAAAAGTAGAGCGATGAATAGCAAACCACCCTTGCTGAAAGCACTGGCTGATGTCTTGCCGAGATTAAGGTAGAGTGTGCCGAGAACAATGGCAATAACAATGCTTCGTAGCCAAGACAGAGTGAGATTGAATCGATCTTGCAGCTTAAGGGTGAACTGACGCTTCATCAACGCCCAAACCTGCAAGTGAAATCCGACCTGATAGACCGATCGCTTGGAAGTCCCACGCTTGCCTTCCTTAACGGCAACGAGAAAGTCGTCGTGTGTCTGTTTCTCTTGCTCCAGGTTATCCTTGTATGCCGCCATTTCTGCGTCCAAGTTCTTCTGCAGAGGTGACTTTCTGAATGCTTCGAGAAGCGTGTCTGGACTGTGTGGTGAGTCTAGTTCGGATCTTCCAGGTGCGTATTGCCGTTCGAATTCGTCAGTGCATCCAGTGAGGTAGTCCGGTGTGGTCTGACGTGGCCGGGGAGCGAATCCCAAACTCTCGAAATAGCTGCGGCCCTCGTCGGCGCGACCGTAAAAGACCTGTCGACCTTCATCAATGACCATGACCTTGTCAAACAAGTTGTAAATATTTTCAGAGGCTTGGTACAGGGAGACGAAGGTAGTTGTCTTGTATAAGTTTGTCAAGATTCGCAATGACTTGGTAAAGTCAAGAGCAGTACTAGCATCCAGGCCTCGGGTGCTGTTGTCCCATGACAGAATACAGCCATTCGTGATCATCATTTCGGCAATGGACACTCGCTTGCGCTCTCCTCCTGAAATACCACGCACAAAATGATTTCCTACAACAGTGTGTCTCGTATGCTCAATGTTGAACATTTTAAGTAGTGTGCTAATAACGTGCTCTTTGAATTCGGCTTTGGACATGTTGCCAGGTCGCTTTGCGGGCATCTTGGTGTCGAGCGCAAACCCAAGAGTCTGTTCGACGGTCAAGGTAGGGTGATGAATGTCGTCTTCGGCATTGTAAACCGCCTCCGCTCGATACTTTTTGAATTCTTTGGCGGTCCATGGCCCGTAGTACACATCACCAGTAACGCCGGTGTAGCCATGTCGCTGGTTTGCGATGGTCTTCAGAAAAGTGGTGCATCCAGAGCCTGGCTTTCCGAGAACAAGAACCATTTCGCCCGGTTTGCACACTCCCTGGAATTCTCGCAACAGAGTGGCTTCCTCCGGCTTGGGGCCAATTCCGAGCAGCTTGATTACTGGAGAAATGATGTCGAAGAAGTTGAAGAGTGCATTGGGAAAGGTTTCGACGTAGTTTGCCTTTCCACCGAGTCCCTTGACTGTAAGATTGTTCCAATAAGCACCGATATGCTTGGATCGAATACCGGCCTCAATACCAGCATCTAAGTCTCCACGGAGAGCAGTCTCTAAATCAAACGTCGATTCGCCATCGGAAGCATCAGCAATCTTTTCGACATCGGTAGGCTTTCTGCTGCTCCTCCGGCTTGCGCGAGAGACGCCTGTAAATGAACGCTGTAAATCTGCAAAATCTGTCTGCGCTTGCTGAACCGATACGCCATTATGAACGTCGTCGTCGCCGGACTTTCGCCCAGCGTTATGCTCTACACTGCGAGCCGTGGAAGCAGAGCGTCTGGATTGGGCTTGGCCATCATCAGGTTGGCTATCTACCATGACAGGCAGATCAAAGGTAAGGTGCTAGTCAGAAGGAGTATCTCTGCCCGATATGGCGACGCAACAAAGACTGTAGTTTGAGGCTGTCGATTCAACGGTGCGCGAGTGAGACAAACGGTTTCCGCTTTAAGGTTACGTCAAGATGCGAATCCTTGCAGGGTGCAGCAGCCTGTCGGTACTGTTTGCCTGGTCTGCAAATGCTAGAGAAACGAACCCGTAAGACACAATAAAAAGAAGGGAAATAAGAAAGGACAGTACACGCAAAAGACAGTATAGACTAAGGGACCATGCATCGATTTTGTGGACGGAGACGTCCAGTTATTTATTCCAGAAAAAAAAAAGTTGCCGTTAAACTTGGGGCGTTGTTGGGGTGGATAAAGTTGGCGGGGCGCTGGAGGGGAACACTGGGCTAGCGGGCTGGCGGGACACTCAGCACCTGAGAGGGCGACGGGGCCAGCGCAGAGGACACTGAGAAATAATTTACATGTACCAATACCGCCAAAAAAAAAAAAAACTACTACCATGTATGGAGCGCGGACATGCGGGCCGAATTTACGTGCAGGCTCGGGGCTTCAGGTCATGACAAAACAAAGTAAATTTAATTAAATAAGTAGACGTTGAATATATATATATATATATATATATATATATGTATACAGTAAGGTCCAGTACTGTACTGTAAACATACTAAAAGAATCAGGTTAATTTTGCCAAGCAAGCAAAGATGTTACCCATGGCACTGCCAAGGATGCCGGCCGAAGATGGTGTCTGGGTCCCATTTCAGGCTCCCAAGCGGCTGACCTCCCACATCCCATCCCCCCATTCCCGTCGCAAGCCCGCCAACTTTCTTTGTTCCCTTTTCTGCTCGCCGTCTTTCTCATTACTGTAATCATGAATCTGGTCCGCCGTCAGTACAGCACTACTCCCGAGATCACCTTTGCATGCACGTCACCGCTAATTCTCATCTGCCGCTACCCACCCCGCGTTCATGACACGCAATGAGTCTTGACCAGATAACGAATCAATAAAATGAACGGAGCTAATACCTATGGAGGCTTTCCAGCAATCTGCCGTCGCTGTCTCATTCGAGGGCGGTGCAAGCAAACACCAGACCGTGAACCAAGAAACGCAGTAATTAGTAACACTAGGTTGGCAATGTGGCGCGATTCCTCGTTTAACTTCTTAGACAAGACTAACCTTTTTTTTTTCTTTCCTTTTTTTTGGGGGGGGACATATACAAAGATATTGTACAAGATGTTGTGACACGCGTACATATGCATTCATTTACCCAAACCAAGCATCATTGTGCATCTCGGTTGATACACAAATGCATTGGCTGGGCAAGCATTGACGATGTCTGTTGAACGACATTTAGCACCTTTGCCGCTTTGGTACAATTCGACTCATACCTATTCATTAAACCCCTGCTTGTAATAAACGGGCCAGACTCCCGTTGTCCATTCTTCTGCAGGACAGGCAGCCATGACCCATTTCCTTCAGCCCTCCGCGTGGGGCTGATGGAGAAGGCTTCAGTTGTCCCTTGTTGGCTTGTCTCTGTTTTCACCCATCGAGTCATACCGGGGACCCAGGTTATCAAAATCTTCCTCCACGCTGTCCACGTTATCCCTCTCGGCTGTCACAGTGATAGACCAAGACGTAACTAAAATGGCATCAAGTAAACACGCCCGCCGGCTGCACATATGATATACAACTCAGAATCACTATGCATTGCTCCAAATCATTCACAGGATACCAGAAGAACAATGTCAAAGGGCTCGTTCATACAGTAGTGGACCATTTCAGCCCCTCGCCGGATTCCGTCACAAACCCGTCAGCCTAAAAGCAAAAGGAACTATTAAAGAAATGGAAGCAAAGTTCCTTGTCCTGCACGCCGCGGTTACTGAACCCGTTCACCTCCCCCACCCTCTCTCCATACCGCCTCTCTAGGCTCTCGGCCGTCTTTACGCCGCGACGCTAACGCCCTCGAGAAACAAGGATTCGCCATTTGTAAGCGGAGGTTGCGGCGACAATCTTTCCAAATCATCGTCACTGGATTGGTTCTCTTACTCTGTTTGTACTGTACTTCATTTCCCATTGGCAGCTTCTCAGAGTGGATATACATATTCCCCCGCAATAGACACCAGGTCCTTCTACTACAGTATACGCCATTTCACCCGCCATTGTGATGGAGATGTGTTCCGCATTACATCCGTAAATCTTTCTTTTTCATGGACCACGCTACCAGTCTATCTGAAGCCCACCAAAGCTACTGTAGTTCACTGTAAAGCATCGCTAACAAAGAAAAATGACTTCAAAATGCTCAACACACGCACCAGGAACACATGAGCCACTCCGGGATACCAAGGAACCCATGCGACAAGAATGGCTCTACCTAAGTATGTCAAAATTGATACTCGACTCTCCACAGACTTCCCTTTTGAGGCACAAGGCGCCGCCTTAACAAGATCAAGACGATTGAACGAAACATTTACTATTGTACTTTGAAATGATTATTTAGCTATTGGTTAACCAGGTCTGGTCCTCTTTTATTGACCTCAATCGCAAACAGCAACGCGAACAAACCGAGCATCCAGCATAGTTGCACAGACGATGATGCACTTTCCGGCTTCTCAAGATGCTTGTCCGATGATTTGATAGCTTCGTCCAAGCTTCTGCTGCCATCGCTGAAGCCCTTCAAGCCCAAACACCAACACCTCGGCAACGGCGCGATCGTAGCCAGACGTGTTCTTCTGGTCCACGAAGGACTCATAGAAGACGTTGCAGACACTCCACCCATCTTTCGCATCGGCCATGTGTTGTGTTTCGTGTTTGAGGAGGAATACGTTAGGGACGGGTCACAGCCAGCGCAGCATTTCCGCAAACCGTAGCCTTGCCAGGAATTGAACCATGCAACAGAGATCTGTTAGAATGCTTCCAAACTGCCCTGAAACCTACAACTAGATGAATGGAAACAATTTGTACGTGAAACAGCCGCTGTTCATAGCAACACCGATTTGAAAATGGCTCGGCATCAATGGCAAAGGGCGGCAGCAGTGCTACTGAGATGCAGAAATGGGCAGAATTCATAAAGCGGCCGCCGCAGCTGACCGCACGAACTAAGAGGGGTTATACTCAAGAGAAAACTATGTGATAAAAATGCAGCGATAAATTTGGTCTTCATAAGCTCATATTTTGTAGAGGAACTTCGTCTCTTCAAGCCAAGTTTGTTGTGACTGGAGTGGCTTGCTGTTGCCACCGCAGAAATGACAATGGCATTGTTTCATGCAGGTTCCACGTGAATGTTTTATCGCGCTCGCTAAAACAGAGCTTTTATGATAAATTAAAGACTTTTCGATTGACAACTGCATCATGCTTGTATTGAAGCCAGATCCGCCTGATATCGCTAACCCCATCTGGAAGGTTACTGTCATTGCTACTCTTCTGAGATGCCGCAATATCCGGGGTAGCATCAGCTATCGAGGCGATCATCCTGTTACAGCAACTATTTGGAAGGTCAATTAGTCACGGTAATTACATCAACGATCTTCTGTATCTAAGGCTCGGAGGTTTTCATGGGGTAGATGGGACGCAAGCAAGATTGTATTCTCGGCATTGTAAGTTGCACATATGCAAAGTTGCAAGTCCATGAGCATGTAGATATGTATCTCGTTGGGTTCAAGATTATACGTTGTGTTGTTGATTTCTACGTAGGATCATAGCGACTGTGTTTGGAGACGCTTATTGTGCTCGTGATGCCACCAAGAAGGACTGAACACCTATACACGATACCACAAAGACAACATCCTTGTGAGTCAAAGCTCAACTTGCTTATGGTAAATTAGATAGAACCATTCGGCTGACCAATTTTACATAAAAATTGCTCAATCAGAACGTTCAAGGCTCCGCCTTACTCCTGTGTTTAGACTCAGATGATATCTCAGTGAGCGGCACCTTCGCACAACTACATCACAAATTGTATAAAGACGACAACTGATGCGAGGAACGCAATTGCCGATATGTGGATCATTAGCTCTTCTTTGTTCAACTTCCTAAAAGAGTCTAAAATGACATTAATCAAATGCTACCATAAGCGATGGGGAAGACTATTAAAACCTCGGTAGACCTCCTCTCCTGACGATCCAAATTGTGAAATTTTGGACACAGCCTACACAATCAGTCATAGACAACGCTAAAAATGGTTGCTTTCTCCAACATTGCCCTTGCTGCGGCCTCTGTTATCGGCGCATTCGCCGCGCCTACACACCATGGGCCCCTTGTCAAGTTTGGCGAGCTCAAGAGCTTGCCATCGCTCTGGTCTGCACAGGGTCAGGCTGACAAGAATGCCATGATCACAGCACAAATTGGTCTGAAGCAGAACAATATCAAGGGACTCCAAGACAAGCTCATGGATGTTTCTGATCCTTTCAGCCCCAATTACGGCAAGTGGCTGTCTCGTGAAGAGATTGCCAAGTACACTGCTCCTGCTGAGAAGCATGTTGACGCTGTCAAGTCTTGGCTCACTGCTGCTGGTATCGCAGGAATTTCACAGCCACAAAACGAGTATGTTATTGCCGTTCTTCCTCTAGTTTCAGTGTAGGCATGTAAAAGCTAACCTTAAATCACAGTTGGATCGAGTTCACTGTTCCTGTTCACCAGATGGAATCACTTCTTGGTGCCAAGTACGAGTGGTTCACTCACGCCAGCTCCGGTCTGAAGATGCCTCGTACTACCAAGTACTCAGTCCCCAGAGACTTGCACTCCATGATTGATGTTATCACTCCTACCACCGCTTTCTACTCCAGCGTTAGCCCACAGGAAGTGGACCATGGAGCTCTCAGCACCGCAGCCAGCAGTCCGCTGATTTCTCCTGACAAGATCAGATCCCTCTACAATGTGGACTACAACAGCACCGGAAGTCAAATTGGCGCAACAAGTGGGCTTATCGGGGTTGGAGCCTCTCACTCTGACTTTGCCGATTTCGGTACCAACTTTGTTCCTGGTCTCAAAGACTTTACGGATAAGAGCGTCAACGGCGGTCACAACAGTGGTAAAGGCGACCTTGAGGGCAACCTCGACACTCAGTACATGGGCGGTGTTGGCTACCCCAACCCCAGCGAGTACTTGTCTGTCGCACCCACTGGAAGCGATGCCAAGAATTTCAACGATGCGTTGGCTGCATTTGGCAACTACCTGAACTCTGCCAGCAATCCCCCTTCTGTCGCATCCACTAGCTGTAAGTAAACGAACAGCGTCAACTGATGATCCCATCGTATTTCATATTCTGACACATTCTAGATGGTGCTGAGGAGCGCACTCTGGACGGCAGTTATCTCGATCGCATCTGCAACGAGTACATGAAAGCTGGTGCGGCTGGAATAACCGTGACCTTCTCCTCTGGCGACAATGGTGTTGGCGGCAATGGCGAATCCTACTGTTTCCAGGGCTTCTACAGTCTCTGGCCCGCGTCTTGCCCTTACATCACCTCCGTTGGCGGTACTGAATTCGACGCGGACAACAAGGAGGTCGTCGCCAACTTCCAGCAATATGCTTCCAGCATCAGATCGCCGGGCGGTGGTTACTCTGAGCATTTCACTGCTCCTTCTTACAACAAAAACGTCACTACAGCATACGCTAAATCTCTCGACTCGAGCACTCAGCGCCAATTCAACGCAAACAACCGCGGCTTCCCCGATATTTCACTTGTCAGTGTTCAGTACCAGACTTACATTAGCGGCAAAATCAACCGTATCTTGGGTACATCTGCTTCTTCTCCTGCTGTAGCTGCTCTTATTGGTGTCCTTAACGACTACCGTAAATCTAAAGGCGAGCCAAACCTTGGTTTTATCAACCCCCTGCTTTACTCCGGTAAGGTCGATGCTGCTCTCAGAGATGTCACCTCTGGCAGCAACTTCGGCTGCAACAGCAAGGGTTTTCCTGGTATGTATTCTTCGTGACACAGCTGTTTTCCTGCTAGTAACCGCTAATAATGAATTAGCGAAGCAAGGTTGGGACGCCGCATCGGGTCTCGGCTCTTTCGATTTCGGCAAGCTTCGATCCCTGATCTAAAGTGAAGACTAGCCTTGAAGGACGCGAGTGGTTGATTGATTTAAAAGTACATAGTTTATAATTAGACCAAATCATACATGTCATGGCGCGGGAGCAGTTGAATTGTGAAATTTTGTCAGAGGTAACTCCTCAGGAATGTAGAAAATTCGTCGTCGCACGGCCACATATTCCTGGATCAACAGTCGTCCAGCGGCTTCTAGACCGAACATTACGGGGGAACACGTAATGAAAATAGTAATGAGTATCCTTTTTCCTATATGAATAAGGCAATTGGATAATCGCATAGACGGCTTCATTGACACAAGAATGATATGGTGAAAAAGGCACAAATATCATCAAAGGAATGTTGCCAGACTCAACATGAGTTAATGCTAAGTTCTAGTTCGCCTTGCGGAGCATATACTAGTCGCATGACCTAACTAGTAAATGGCATGCAACATTAGGTCGTAGCTTTAGTGGAAGAGCCTGGCTGAGTGGGCTGAAGAAAACGTCTTATAGCATGGGCTTCCAGTGCTCATTGTTTTACATAATATGACCAAGAATTTTTACTCTAGATTCAGTCAACTTCCTATTTGGTACAACTTTCACCTCATGATGATTCAAATACTACCGTCCATTATTACACTCTACTAGCTGGCAGTTCGCTACTGATAATAGCCCACCTAGGCAGCTCAAGCTAGCCGAGGCACGTACAGCTCCAAGCACTAGCTTTCCATCTATACAGAAACTAGTCGCATTTCTGAGCTGTCGGTCATGAGGGTGGACAGCGAACGACCCCCGACAAACACATAAATAGGAGCCGAATCCCCAGAGTCGTTTGCAATTGGGCAGAGTTCAAGCACATTTGAAATCATTCTCAACATTGACACCAATCCAAACTATGGTTGTGCTTAACAGCATGTGGGCGGCCCTCGTCTTCTCGTCGGCTGTCATGGCTTTGCCAGCGTCTAAACAGAAGGTTTTCCGAAAGGTCGACAGTATTCCCGCTGGCTGGTCTCAGGCCAGTAACATCGCCCTTGACAAGCCTAATGAAGGCATGCCTCTCCAGATCTATCTTAAACAGCCAGGTCTTGAAAGGTTCCAGCAGCTTGCTCTCAGAGTCAGTTCCTACGTCTACCATGGGGAGAGTTTTATGTGAAACTGACAACGGCAGATCGCCACACCTGATGATGAGCTCTACGGCAAACATCTGCAACAGCATGAGATCGATGCCATGCTTGCTCCATCTCCTGATGCAGTGAAAGAGGTTGAAATGTGGCTCAAAGAATCCGGCATTGCAAACGCCAAAATGTCTGACCGCGGTGACGCCCTCGTCATGACTGCCAGCGTGGCAGATGTCGAACAACTGCTGAACACCAAGTACGAGCATTTTGGTAAGATTGCGAGACCTGAGCTTCATGTGGTCTGACTGTTTTCCCTAACACCATCTCCTAGTCCATGACACCACCGGACAGTTGGCCATGAGAACTCTCCAGTACAGTCTCCCAGAAGCTCTCCACAAGCACGTCCAACTTGTTTCGCCGTCCACTTTCTTCGGTTTCCCAGAGACTCAGGTCAAATCTCAGCGTTCCAAGGCGGCCGTTCCTACAGGATCTCAAGCTGGCTGCTCTGGCTACTCCATCACCCCATCTTGCCTCACCAGCCTCTATAACTATGGAAGTGCCAAGTCCTATTCTAACGGCCTGATTGGTATCGCTGGTTTCTTAGAGCAGTATCCAAGCAAATCTGATCTCTCTAGCTTCATGAACCGCTATGCGACTCAAAACAACGCAGATCAGAGCTACTCCTGTGTACCCGTCAACAATGGCGAATGCCCTGCAAATCCCAACGCTGGTCTCGAAGCTGCCCTCGATACCCAATACGTTCGTGCCATTACTGAAAAGATTCCCAACGTCTATTACAGCACCGGTGGCCGTCCGCCCGCCAATGGAGCTAATGACAACGAACCGTATCTTGAATTCTTGAACTACATGCTCGGCCTTTCCAAGGAGCAAACACCCCAAACCATCTCCATCTCATACATCGATTTCGAGACCACCGTTCCCGTGGACTACCAAAAGAAGACTTGTGATCTTTTCTCACAGCTCGGTGCCAAGGGAGTTTCTATCTTCGTTGCATCTGGCGATAATGGTGTTGGCAATAACTGCCCTAGCGGCAAGTACAATCCCATGTATCCTGCTGACTGCCCTTGGATTACTGCCGTTGGTGGTACAGATGGTACCAGTCCTGAGCGTGCCTGGTCTGGATCTGGCGGCGGCTTCTCCAACGTCTTCCCCATGCCCGACTGGCAAAAGAATACTGTTAATTCGTGGATTCAAACCAACGGCGCGAACGACCAACATTTCAACCACTCTGGCCGTGCTTATCCCGATATTGCGGCTCAAGCTACTCACTTCCAGGTACTTGTCAACGGCGGCACCCAGGACGTATACGGAACCAGCGCCTCTTGCCCTACGGTCGCGAGTCTTATTCAGCTGATCAACAGTGATCGCATGCAAAACGGCAAATCTCCTCTTGGCTTTTTGAATCCTTGGTTGTACAGCAAGGCTGCCTCTGTTCTTCACGATATTGTTGGCGGCTCTAGTACTGGTTGCAGTGGCGGAGGCTTCAAAGCTGTCAAGGTAAGTCGAACGTTGTTGATGGAGCAAAAGTCACAGTGCCTGTCCCACCTAGACGATTAGTTTGCTAACACATCTTGACCTCACAGGGCTGGGATCCAGTAACTGGGCTTGGTACTCCCGATTATGCGGCGCTTTTGAAGCTTTCTCAGAGCTCTTGAGGTAGGTGAGGTATACGCACGGCGCTGTTTGGTGCTAAGCAGTTAGGTGCTAAGGTGTCTTTGTTGATGCTCTTTCAATGTTTTATCTATTTCTGCTTTTTGTGTTTGATTTTCACGATTTTCAATAGACAGAGTCGCTCTCTTTATGAGGAAGAAATACTGAAGATGAAAAAGATAAAACCATGGTCCCAAATAAGTGTTGATGTCCACTGATGGTGGTGGTGCCACAGCACTCATCCCACTGTAAACTACCACTAGCAAATGCAGCTACAAAAATGACTAAGCACCTGCAACACAAAAAAAATAAACCACTCCGATAACATCGTGAAAGCAGCGTATCAAATACAAATCTGGTTCACTAATCTCTTCACAGAAATGTCATGAAGATTAGAATTTAGGTTGACTCATTGGTTTTGCTTGAAAATGCATTACGTCCGCCTTCTCAGCCCCCCAAAGCTCTCCCAAACTCGCGAGGGCATCGATGTTGCCTTCGTCTTCACCATCGCCACCGACCTAGAAGACTCTCTCTTACAGCTCAACGAGACAATTGAACTCGTCATCACCTGCTTCGTCACCACACCTTCGGGGGTCTCCATACACCCAGCGTCACAAAGAATCAAGTCCTCGTGGCAGCCTGGCTCTCGAATTGCGAAGCCAACTTGCTCGTTCCCTCCACAAGTCGCTACTGCTCTAGCCTCGGGTCAAAAGGTTGAAATATGTATTGGAGTCTCGCCAGAGTTCGCAGCAAATGGTGTATCTAGTATATTAATAGCGTCTGAGGAGACGAAGCCCCTGCATCGTGGTCAGATCATCCCGGCATGGACAGAGCTATCGTTCACTGACACTGAAGTGATGGAGGTGGCTACTCGAAAGATTCATCTGGGCAAAGCTAATGGTTCAAATGTCTTTGTGGAGGTGGAGGAGGAGCTTGGATTCAGTATTGCAAGACACATTTGGGACGCTGGCGTTATAACATTATGTGCTGTTGCTGGAGCTATTGCGTCTGCTCCATTTCCGAATCTCCAGCGAGAATGCTTGCAGGATGTGCTGCGAGTTTTCAAGCAGCAGGGTTCAAAGAATATTTTGGAGTTGGGTTGTGGTATTGGAGTGCTTGGTATTGGCATAGCTGCTGCTGCGCACGCGTATGGAATCCAAGACGTCAACATGCTCATCACGGATGTCGACGATGCCAAATACAGAGCTGAGTCAAACATTCGACGACTGCTCCAACGCTTTCCGGATCTAGAAGATTCCGAGTCCAAAACAATATATGAAAATCTTGACTGGGAGGAGGGACGAGTTGGCAAGTTTGGCACGGAAGCAGCTTCTCATCGTTGGGATCTGATTATTCTGAGCGACTGCACGTACAACACCGACACGATTCCAGCACTGGTAGAGACGCTATCAGCGATTCATAAAGCAAACTTATCACATGAGCAAACTTCCACAAAACCTACGACAAGAGTGTTCCTGACGACAAAGCCACGCCACGACTCAGAAAGAGTGTTCTTCAACATGATGAAAGGCGCTGGGTGGGATACGACACACGCCCAGGTTTTACCTCTTCCTGTGCTCGGTGCAGACAAGCAATCTGTAGAGATGTACATGTTTGCAAAGACGAATTAATGGGATAAGATTTTTTGTTTTTGTATATATTAATATTAAGGTGTATATATCTCCGGGTCGGCCATGTGCCTATGCCACGGGTTAAGCATTCACGTCAAACTTCTCCTCTGGGTATTTTTGTGTAAACAAGCCGAGTGCCTTGATTGTAAAGGTGAACTTGTAGTTGGGGTACGAAATCATGCATGACTTGTTGAAGACACCTTCGATAGCCTCTTGCAGCCATTCGCCGTTCTCCTGCTGGCGGCCCATGATGAATTGAATACCCTTTCGGAGAACCTCCTTGTCAGGGTAGTCGGCTTCCAAAAGACCAATCAAGGCCCAAGCGGTTTGTACCACCAACGAGCCCATGGGGTGTTCATGGTATTCCATAGTCTCGCAGCCCTAAAAGAATGTTAGCGTTAAAGTTCATCATAGTAGACAGATGATGGCTTACCTTGTAGCTTTCAGACCACCCACCGTCAGGTCTCTGTTTCGAAATAAGGAAATCGCAGCCCCGCCTGGAGATTTTGCTGTTGGAGTAAGTCTCGCCAATGCTTGCCATACTCTCCAGCGCAAACATTGTGGCATACGTGAAGCAAATTCCCCAACTTCCATACCAACTGCCGTCAATCCTCTGGTTGGACTTGATCCAATTCGTAGCACGCTTGATGAACATCCTGATCTCATCCTTGCGGTACTCAGGCCAGTACTTGTTGAATAATGACAGGGCTGTAACGCATGCGGTGGTGCACTCGGGATAGTCGTACTCAATCATAATGCGACCAAACACCTCTGCAGCGTTAAGCATCTCCAAGTATTCGCTACCTCGTCGAGCTTCATAAGACGAGCAAGCGCCATTGTCGTTCTGATACAGAAGCAGGGTGTCAACGGCATCAAAGATGCGTTGGTCCTCGAGGACTTCTGGGTAGTTGCCTTTCTTCTGGAGGAGAATAATGGCCTTCAGTGCCTCGGAAATGCAGTCGCTCACACCGTAACCCTGGTCTTTGTTGCTGAAAGGCCATCCACCCTTGCGAGGTTGGCGGTAACATTTCTCTTGGGCTACGCAGTTCTCTCGGATCTGCTGGCGCTCCAAGTAGTTCAATGCCTTCATCAACATTGGTCGCCATTTATCGTCATTCTCCAGACCTGCTTCGAATACTGCTTGGATCAGGAAAGCTGTGTCCCAGCATTGTACGCCGTTGGTACCATTGACCAACATGCCCTCATCCTTCACCCAAAGGAACTCTTCCAGGCGCTCAATGTGTCTCTTAACGCTGTAGGCTCCGGGACCATCGCGAACGTAGCAAACAAGCGTGTTCATTGGAGAGTTGACTGGCGCAAGGTCGGCATAGTCGGTGTTGGCGTCTTCCATGTCAACCAAGTCGCTGCACCATGCTTCAGCCCTGTTCTTGATGAAGTTGGGTCGCAAGTATGGGTTGTAGACATTCACCAATAGCCAGTTGACGCTGTTCAGCAACCAAGACTTGGGGTGGTAGTTGTCGCCGGGCGCAATGCTGTTTCGGTTGCCGACCCAGTTGATTTCAGCGTATGGCTGTACAAATAGCTCGTCTCTCAGAGCACGGATAGTATCGTCTTCCTCGCAACTCCATTTCTTCGAGTACAGGTATCCCATGGGCAGGAAAACTTGACGGATGTGAATCCACCAGCGCCATGGTGAGATGGGGAGCCAGTCTGGCAACAGCCAGATCTCTGGCGGTACAGGGTTTACAATGTCCCATTTCACCACACCGAGGATGGCAAGCCAAAACTTTGCCCAGTGAGGAGCATTCACAGCACCTCCAAGCTTGTGGAGGGTTGCTCGAGCTTTGACCATCATGGGATCTTCAGCATCAACACCAACCAGACGCAGAGCTGTGTAATTGAGAGTCGTGCCGAACGCTGTGCTCTCACCTTCGATGTGCAAGCCCCAGCCGCCATCGTCTGGATCCGCTCGTGCTGCGAGGTAGTTCTTGATTGCGGTCGCGTACGCTGATGGAATTGGAGTCTTGGTTGCATACCAGGTAATAATAAAACCTGGCAGCAGGAACATTGGTCCTCCATACTCGCACCCCCAGTGGCCGGATGGCAATTGAAGCTTCTCGAAGAATTCCAGTCCGTTTTTGGCAGCATCCAAAGCCGTTTCGGGGGTCGGAAGGCTTGGTAGATCCTACATCCATTGTTAGAATTGAGGGTTGAAACGTATGTGTTTTCAGAGAGTGGTGCTCACCAGTGGCAAGTTCAGGTAGTACTTGTCAGCATAGCTCTGCGGCCAGTCTTTGGCAGCCTTGTCGTCTTCCAGGTAGTGCCATGTGTGTCGACTGTCGTCGTCTTTGAGCCTCCATTTGTGTAAATCGGTCTTTTCGCCAATGCGAGGTTTCTTTGGGGAGGGGGGTTCCGAGTCGTCGCCTCTCTTTCGCGTGCTTCCCCTGGTGTTGTAGCGGCCTGTCGATGAAGCCATCTCTAAGTGCAGCTCTCTTGAGTCTGTTGGTGATGAAATTGGCCTAAGTGAAGCTGTGATGGCGCTGTATGCAGCGCCTTGAGGACGATGCAGATATTAAATCATCCAAACATGATTGAGCATCCGCTAGCCAGGGGTGTTGGGGCAAATGGTGTGGAGCCACTACAAATTAGCGGCAGTGCACTGGCTCGAGTGGCTCTTTTGCTGCACTACCATGCAGCATCCCCCACCCTGGGTTGCGTTTGTCTGCCCATAATCTATCAACATCAGGCCACAACCGCAACGCTAATAAGTGGTTGCTGATCAGTGTGCATTAGCGTCGCCATGCTCACTCGTGCAGCACTTAAAAGAAGGCTGGCAGCCGACCGCCTTAGTGAGACCAAGCTGCTAGACGAAGGCAACACAACTGTTGGTCCGAAGCTCCGTTCCAGTGATGAACAAACGGAAAATACGCAGCCGCCAGGTGCTGTCTCAGAAGCGGCTGCTCCAAGTGATTCTACACCGCCGCAAGGTGCAGATCCTGGTATTCGAATACGCCGAGTGAGAAATGAAAGGCTCGAAAGGATCCCTCCACCATCGCCTACATTGATTGCTCTCGACCATGTCAATCTGACCGCAGCACATAGTGAACCCCGGGAAACTGTAGCCACTTCGGGAACCGTCGTTTCTAAAATCGAGGCCATCATGGAAACTATAGTGGACCAGCTACTCGAAATGCAAGACATGTCTATTAACCTGGTATCCCGTAAATCAGCTGCTCGTGGACACACCAACAACCGATTGCATCCTGTCCGGTTTACTAGCAGAAGTAATGTCGAAGCTACCAAATTCGGTACGTCTTGGCTTACTACATTCAGTTCATTGGTTATTGACTATGTTTAGCTCGCGTATTGCTGATTCTCCAGCTGTCCCATAGCGCACTGGTATCTGGAATTATTCTGACAAAGCGGTAGGGAAACACATGTTAGTTTCTGATCTCGTGCTCATGTATTGATGTGAACTAGAAACATATATTATCAACACCAAGAACTATTCAAATCGCAACAAGTTGTGGACCAACTTGTTGATGACATTGCTGTGATGTTAAATGTCAATCGTCATGACTTGAACATCGTAGGAGAAAAAACTTATCTCATATCTGTACGGCACTAATCTCAACAGGTCGCATCTGCTAAAGGTTTGGTCGTTGGTGCAATGCTCTTCCAGTTTCATGACGGCTCTTCACTTGACGTGACTTTACGTGATGAGGTGCGAAGTGCATTGCACAGACAATGTCTTAAGCTGAACTTTTTAGGGAACCTTGCTACCTACCACGAATTCTATTTCATCCATTGACATTTGCACATCACGTTGGTTATTAGTGATTGAGAAAGATGTTAGTCATCGGCTGCTGCTTATCTGCTTCAGCTAAAACCTGTTAGGCGACGTTTCGTAGTCTAGCATCGTCAGAGTTTTGGCGGACAAGTTTGGCAGGTCGAGGGATTCTGGTGACTGTAAGGTTATATATCGCAGAGTGAAAGATATGTTATTGACTGCGTGTAGGCAAAAGGGTATCCGGATTTGTCGACTCGGACGTTTCTGAACCTCATCAGTTCCATGCATCCGTCGTTGCCAATCTTCATTTTGGCAGACTATGACCCTGACGGCATCGGCATCTTCAGCTGCTATCACTTTGGTTCTGATGCGCTCGCTCATGAGACGCAAGCGAGCAATTTGAGAGCGACTTGGCTTGGAGTCAAGGCTGAGCATGTTCTCGAGCGACAAAGTGTGACGCGTGCTGATGACTCTTCCCAAGCCGGGACAAGTTCGATAACGAATTGTTTTAATTCAGTGCAGACTCTTTCTGTGAGAGATAGGACTTTTGCCTGTCGAGCGTTGAGCAGGGCTATTGGAGGCGAGAGAGACTACTTAGAAGTTCGACGGGAGCTTCAATTGCTGCTCATACTTAATGTAAAGGCTGAGATTCAATCTTTGGACGAAGCAGGAAATCTAGAACATTGGCTCGACCATGAAATCCTCTCGCATCTTCAATACAACTGGACATGATTTTACTTCTATCCAAATGTCAGAAACTCTCTCTGTATAGTCATTTTCAGCGTGTGTTTTATGACGAGTTGCTCAATCGTTTTCCCGTACAGTGCTACCCTGCACAATGAGTAAACTACACCGTGCGAAAATAGCGGGGTGGGCTTTCCCACACAGTCCCCTCACTGGCTCATAAAATTTTATAACATCTCCAACAGCGCCTAATAAGAGCACACAGCACATATCGCCATGGCGCCCCAAATATCAGAAGATGAGATTGATGATCTTATTTACTTTGCACGAGCAGGAGAAGATGAGGATTTGATGACGTCGGTGACGGCGCTGGCTGAGCGCGAGAAGGTGGCTCCCGCAGTCATTCTGATGGCGGCAAAGGATCAAGGCAAATCGACAGTGCTGCACATGGCTACAGGAAACGGACATTTGGGTGAGTTAATGATGGGACAGCACCATAAATAGAGCACAATAATGGTGTTGTGTCCTTGGAGAAACAATATACTAACGGTGTGAAGAAACTGTTCGCAAAGTCATTCAGCAATTTGATGGACGACCCAAAGAGGAAAAGCAGGCTTTCCTAGATGAGCCCAATGAGCACGGAAACACTGGTATGCATTGGGCAGCTCTCGGTGGCCACCTGGACACGGTCAAGTTCTTGATGGAGAACGGCGCATCACCTGCCCTGGCCAACGAGCGAGACTACGTTCCCCTAGACATGGCCAACATGAACGACAAGACAGAAGTGTCGCAGTATTTCTTATCGTTTATCAGCAGCTTAGAGGGCGAGAACGGTCTAGACGGTGCGACGGCGTCGATGGAAGTGCAAGATGACGAGGAGGCCGAATCAGCTGAGAAGGCCACGAGTTCTTGAGCTGGTCGCGAGACGTGACGTCAATGAAACTTTGGAGAAGAAATTGCATCTCAACGGAAAACAACTGGTAAATAGAATCTCTGATGGCACCTGCGGACTGTGCACCGGGGTGCAGCTACTGTCGGTAGATGGCAAAGGGCTGCAGTGCAACGTGCCAGAGACGAACCAGCAGGTAGCTTGGAACTTTTGGCGCAGCATATGCGAAGAGGATGGATGGGTAAATATTGCTTGCATGCGACGGGGTGGTGCGACATGCCCTTTTGGGACGGGATGTCAGGGATGATCATGACCAAGGGACTATTGCGTCGAGACGCAGGAATGAATAGACATGAACATAGACTTTTAATCAACAATAAAAGAAGACAAAACTCATTCTTTGCCATGCCATTGGAATAAGCATTTGTTTGCAGCAGGTCAGCATGCGGGTGGTCAAGTCTGCTGCTGTACAATGTGGCTAATCACTAACGCATACATGCGCTCATTTTAACAGAAGCTTTGTCCCGCCAAGAGTCATGGCGACCCCCGGCAAATAAATAGTAGTGTCAAGTGCTGCTCAGCTCTGGTAAAGTCCGCAACGTTGCCCGGCCTGTCCGTGAAAACTCTGACCCCCACATGACAAGGCCACTACCGATTCGTGGGGGTCCACCCCAGACTTCTAACGTGGGAGTTTCCCCGCGTATGTCTTCATCGCAACCCTCTCTTCATCCAATCTGCCACGCACCTGAGACCCTGCCGTGTCTAAAATACCCCCCAACCATAGGCGCTTGGCTTTCATCCCGCATATAGCACCAACCATTGTCGGCAATTGAACTCCAACACGCCCGCATGACATCGCTATCCTCGCCAACAAGGGAGTCGGACAGACGCAGCTCCGTGGGATACAAACGCGCAAGTCGCAAGGGTGCTCCTCGAAAGTTTGCATGCGAGCACCCGGGTTGTGATAAGTTGTATTCCCGGGCGGAGCATCTGCAGCGGCATCAATTGAATCGTGAGTTGCCTACTTTTCACATGGCCTGCTTCTGCAATGAGACATTACTAAAAACATGCGTTTAGACAACCCAAAAGAGATATTTCGTTGTGATATTGGGGATTGTGATCAGAAATTTGTCCGGTTGGATTTGCTCACTCGGCACAAGAAGCGGCATACCTCTTCGTATACGCCGCGCAATCGCATCCCTAGCTTTGACACCATTGGGGACCGCTCAGCGGCGAAGCTTCATTCTGAAAACGGTATACACCGTCAGTCATTCAGTCATCATCAAAGCGGCCCGCACGATGCAGCCATCTTATTAACTCCAGAGTCCAATCCCATTGGCACGCCGAACATACCGCACACCCTCGCCAAGACTAATGCGCCAACATGGACGCCGCCAATAGACGACCGCTCCAGCATGCTACCTCACAGAGATAGCTTCTATGCCAGTGATCCAACTCAACTCGGCGACTCATCTGGCATCCCACCATTTCCTACCGTCACATATCCCTCAGACGAACAAATGTCACAGGGCAACTTTGCTGCGTGGCTGTTCGACCCCCAAACCACCTACAACGACTTTGGCGTCGCCAGTCTCCCATTTTTAGAAGGAGGGCTAGAATCAACATTCAACAATAATATTCACTACGATTATGAATCTCTCAACAGTCTATCACCAATGGACCCCACGCCGTCACGCAACTCCGACTCACAAGACGACTGGGTCTCAGAATCGCGCCGACAAGAAATCGTGCAATGGTTCCAAATCTTCCGCAAGAAGCAGCCGCGCTACGAATCAAAGATGAACAACCTTACGCAGGAAAACAACGGCGACCTTCCCGCCATAACCGTCGACATGATGCGAGACTGCCTGAAAGAGTTCTGGGACAGCGTGTCCCCTCGTCTCCCCATTGTACATCAACACACCTTCTCACCTAATCGCTGTCCGATATTCCTCCTGCTCGTCATGGTCGCTCTCGGCGCAGCATCTTTAAAGTCCCACGATGCAACCGGCCAACTCATAGAATACGGCGCCTTCGCAGACGTCGTCATCTCCTGTGTGCGCTGGGAAATCCTCACCTCAGATGACGCCACACCCCCAGCAAACCTCTGGGTAGCTCAAGCTCTGCTCCTCCTCGAATTCTACGAAAAGCTCTACTCATCGCGCAGGTTCCACGAACGGGCTCACATTTACCACCCTGCATTCCTCACGCTCCTTCGCCGTGGCAGTCCCCTCATCGGCAAAACTGGGAGCGAATCACCCGCAGAGCCCGACACAGGCATGGGAGGCATGGGAGGCATATCCGGCGATAGAACGCCCGGCATGCCCGTCGACTCACGGACGTGGTGGGTGCGCTGGGCAGAGACAGAATCAATGCAGCGCGTGGTGTTTGCAGCGTTTATGCTTGACATCATCCATGCAGCCATCTTTGGTCACGCAGCAGATATGGCTGCGCACGAGATTCGCTTACCGCTGCCGTGCGACGATAATCTGTGGAATGCCAGCAGCCCAGATGTAGTTCGGCAGCTAGATGCCAATTTTCGCATGTATGGCGTGAAGCAGGTCTCGTTCCTTGACGGACTCAAGAGCGCACTGCACGGCAAGGAAGTCAAGACTCACTCGTTTGGACGCATGATTATCATTTCGGGTCTACTTAGTGTAGGATGGCACTTGAGTCACCGCGAGACTCACCTCAAGTGGCTTGACCTGCGCACTCCGTCTGCCGAAACGCAAGATAACTGGCGCAAAATGCTGCTCCGCGCCTTCGACAACTGGAAAGGCAGCTTCGATGTCGCCATGTCAGACTCCATGTCCGAATCGTCCAACCAACAACGAGGCGTGCCCAACGGTCCAATTAACAGCGCCTCACTCCTCTTCCACCTCGCACACATGACGCCCAATGTGGACATTATCGACTGTCAAGTATACGCGGGCGCGAAACGCCTTCTCGGCCGCAAAGTTTCTGCGCGAGACTACTCCAACGCCATGAAGCGCATGGTATCCTGGTCCAAGTTATCTTCTACGCGACACGCCATCTACCACGCCTTCCAGCTGCTATACCGCGTATTGGTTGACCCCAGCCCCCGTCGTACAGTCAAGAAGCCCCAACAACCTGCCACGCAATATTCTCTCCGCAGCGAGCCAGATCCCCACCGTCCCTGGATCATGTACTTTGCCGTATTGACGATCTGGTCATTCGTCCAAGCACTGGGAAAACCAGCGGGTAGACCACTGTCATTGCATTCACCGCAGATAGGACAAACCAAGTATGGGCGCATGGCGGAATATCTGGGAAAAGTGGCGGTGTTGCCGGAGCTGGATGAGCGGTCGACACAGTTGTTGCATGATGGGCTGGCGGATCTTTTAGAAGTCATGGTGGATATTTTGGATGAGGCGGATACGGAGCTATTGGTCGAGGCAAGGGATAGACTTCAGGTGTGTAAGGACATGTTGGGATAGGCTTTGACGGCGTTGGTGCAGTGTAGATTAGTGTCTGAGATATCCTTGCTTTTAGATGGCGCGGTTCTATTGATTATTTTTACATGTAAGCGTAGATCCAATAACTCTGTTTGCTTAGCTTCCGAGATGTATGCGTTCACTTTAATAGCTAGTTTGTGTTATGTCTCCGAAATCAGGGCGTCGGAGAGTTAATCGTCGACTATCGACGGATAGATCTTGATCGGTGACATTCCGGTGACTTGCAAAGGCTCCGAGAACTGTGCGAAACAGCTTAAAAGAACAGCCTCAACAACGGTTTCTCCAATTCATTTTCAACTCAGATTTACGTTTCCTTCAACTCAGTTTCAACATCAATCAAATTTAAAATGTCTACTGCGCATCCGCATCATCATCATCACCACCATGCCCACGCTGAACCAAGTGGTCACAAAACCGTCGGTGATCACAACGAAGAACACTTCGAGTAAGTCCCACATGTCACTTACACTAACTTACATCTAACACCTCCAGCACCGTCGGCCACTCCGTCTTCAACGAAGAATGGGTCCAAAAGGTCATGGCCCAAGTGACCACCGAGCTCCAAACCAACTTTTCCTGGTTCGGCGTGTCCTCATCTGCCCTGATGCTCGACTACGCCTGCGGCAACGGCCTCGTCACAAAGGTACGTCTAGTCCCTTTGTTACAGACTTCTTTCTAACGCATTCAGGCCCTCTCACCATACCTCACCAACATCCACGGCATGGACCTTTCCACCACAATGGTAACCGAATACAACAGCCTCCAAATCCACCGCGCCACCAAGACCGACTTGACAGTCTCGCCCTCCTCAACCCTCTACGACCTCATCGTCATCTCCCTCGCTCTGCACCACATCGAGTCACCCCAAGGCTTAATCACCAACCTCGCCCGCTCCCTCCAACCCAACGGCGTACTCGTCGTCGTCGACTGGACAGACGAACACGTCGACCTAACCACCATGCCACTCAAACACATTGTGTCACGCAGCGGATTCTCCGAGCACGAAATGCTTGCCATGTTTGCCGACGCTGGCCTCACAGACGGCGAGTACAAGTTATTCAAGGAGGAGTCTAGCGTGCCCGGCGGGAAGAAGAGAGGGTTCCTAGCTCGGGGTCAACTGAAACATTAAACAATTCGTCATCCAATAGTTTTGTAGTCGGTGTCAACGGCGTCAGGGTTCAACCGTTGTGGCGTCGGGCGTCTGCAGGGAAGAATGCATGATGGGCAATCGCTCATGTCGCGTAACACAAGGCTATATATGGACAGTTGAATGTGACAGACCAGAGTCATTAATATATATCCATGCAATCACATTTGGTGTCCCTCACATCACTCTTTTCCCCTTCTATCCGCTTTGCTCCTCGCTTCGCTCGTTGCTTCTCATTTCAATTGTCTCTTATATGAACCATGATCCTCCAAATCCCAATAACAATCACCCCACGCTCCAAACCTTCTCCCCTCTCCCCTCACGACCCTTTCTTCGCCGACCTCAAAACTGCCTTCATTAACCTCATCACCACCCTCGCTCCCCCAACCACACATCTCACCCCTCCATCCCCTCTCAACACCACTGGCTGCTGGTGCCCCGACGCCTCTCAACCCTCCCACACCTGGAAGACATGCCGCCGCTGGGTGCCCCAGCCGATAATACACCCCTGCGCAGTCCCCCAGCCATGTCACCACGTTAACCAGGACGACATCAGTCACTTGTTCTGCTTCAATCCTCTACAGGCCGCCCGCGCCTACGTTGATTGGTTCATTTGCATACCTGGTGCGCCTGAGTCGCCTTTGCCTGATGCCGATGCGGGGTACTTGGGGGATTGGATGAGGGAGCATTACACGTATGGGGCCGAAGAGGTGCCTGAGACGGAAAAGCAGGTTAAAATGCATTATGACTTATTGTGTCGCTTCTTTGTGGAGATGAGAGGGCCGCCGCCGAATGCGAATCGCTTTGGCGCATGGTATGATGCAGAGAGGGTGCATTGCATGTTGAATTGGGGGGAGAAGAGCATACGACGGTGTATGGATGAGTTGTTGCCTGCGTTGAGGGAGGCAAAGGTCCAGCGGATATTTAATTCAGAATAATTGCTAATCATAATGAGGAACGGGACTTAGTGTGTGTAGATTTGTAAACTTTTTGGTATGGTCAAATATATAACGCCGTGCTATGATACAAGTACAAAAAATATAAAACCAAATGCTCTGCTACATGCCCCTGGGTATCTCTTCTGATGCGATGTGTTGCTGAATGCTCTTATGCCGCAGCGTTGACGGCTACTGATACTGGCGTGGCAGTGATGTGTTGTTCGCTTGGCTCCAATTCACCTTGCATCGCCTCTTCTCCCTCTTCGACTTGTTCTGTGATAGTCTTGCCCTTCTCCTTTTCGCCAGCATCGCCGAGTCCGATAATATCAATCCATTTCCAGCAATCGACGGTATCATTGCCACTTCTGTCAAAGATGGCTTTGTCGTCGATAATACCATCCATTGGCGCTTGTTGGCTGTTGACCTTGACCAGCTTGTCTAGCTTGTCGTCATGAGCACCGTCAATCAGATCCCCGTTAAATGTTCTGGCGACAGGAATTCCATTGGTGCGGAACAGTTGAAGCTGAGCTCTCAAGTTTAGTCTTAGGGCACGTTCAGGCTGTTCAGCGTCGAAAATCTTCTTAGTGAGCATGGGAAACAGCACACCAAAGTCAGATTGACTTAGATGAGCAGAGTTGACGACGTAGAAGAAGTTGGGTTCGGGCAGTTTGATACCGCTAGGCTTTTCGTACAGCCCGGGCGTGACTACCTTCGCTGAAGGATCTGGTGACAAAATGCGAGCCTTGACGTGTAGTTGCTCACTCCACTTGTAGAAAGACTCGGATTCGACAGCGAGAAGAGCCTTGCCTCCTGGCGCAGACGGAGTGTCGGCGTAAGCTGGCAAAGGCAGGTTGAACAATGGGGCAGAGTTTGGCGCGAGCAATGGCAGACACCACATATCTAGCAGCATGGTGACGCTCTTTGCCGTGATTTGCTTTCGAATGCTGCTATCCTTGGCTGGTGCAAAGAGAGGTTTCTCCATAGCAGCGACCTCTGGCATGTCTGCGTAATATGTTGTCTTGAGGAGCTGGTGCATAGTGGCAGCGCCAAAGCTGTGTCCAGCAAAGATGATGCTGCCTGGGCGATGCACGTCGAGTTGTCCCTTAAACTGGCCTAGGCTTGGGGTCGACAAGTTGAGGTTGTCGAAGTGATGGCCATTATCCATTGCAAGCAGTGCGTCATGGATCAAACCCATTTCCCAGAGTCGAATGCGCAGCTGCTCCTCACGAGCCTCGTAGACTTCAGGTGACACGGTGTGCGAAATGCGATTATAAGGGACGAGTCGGTGAGTGTTGGAGGCGAAGAATCGGCTAACTTGGTTCTTGAGGCGAATAAAAGACACCACAGCACTTCCATCTCGATGTTCGGGACACAAAACTACTACACCGTGAGAAGCTAGTGATCCAGCAATGTATGAGTAAGAGTTGCGTCCACCACCGAGACCATGGGAGAAGATCATTGTAGGCCATCGCCCACCTTCGTTATCAGACTTTCGCATCGTCGCATTTTTGTGGACAGGAATCGAGGTATAGTGCAAGTGTCGAGGGAACAATCTAGTGTTGTTAGTGTATTGGGCTAGAGAACAGTGAAGCGCTGCAAACTTACGACACAAATTGTGAAAGAGCATGACCAATGCCAATGAATTGCGTATAAGCAGCAACATGGGCTCTCTGCGGCGAAGGCAGCCAAGTAATTCGCTTCTCTTCGGATTCTGGAACGGCAGGATAAAACAAGCGGAATTGGACCGTTTCAATATCTTTTGCGCTGTCAGGGGCAAGGCTGGGTGCCGAGAGGTCCGACACGGGTATCTCGACGTCGACAGTTCCGACTTTATATGGCCCTGTGTATTCTGGGAACGCAGGAATTGGATTTAATCGCGAGAGGTATGCCGACAGCTTGGCTGCGGCGGATTGCTCGGCCAACATGGTGGGCGTTTGTTGTAGCGTCACTGGATCGTGGTGGTGAGTGTGTCGTCGCAAGGGAGGGTCGGGCTGCGTTGGTCCGCTAATGACGGGGTAGGAAATAAATTGAATGAGAAAAGAGAATAGGTACGAGATGAAGGGAAAGGGGCCAGTTTTAAACGAGGAAGGGCCTGGAAGGGTTTTGAAAGATTGCGGGCGGAAAGGAAAATAATAGCGTCTGACGTTTGGGAACGGAGAGAAAAAGCAGGAGTTTGGACTGTTTGGCTGGAGGTAGAGTGACGCAATACGTTGCGGGCTGAGCCACTGTCAGGCTTGTATCTTATACCGCCGAGGCTGAGCAGTGTCGTCACTGCGCCGGGGGGTGTATTGGAGGTGCTGCAGAATGGCCAGAGAGCGCAAAGTTAAACACCAGCAACGAAATAATTCAGGGGCAACGTTTAATTGTCTGGAATCCTCACGCGACACATTCCCATATATAACCATTTAAAAAGTTTTCATCATTGATGCGACGGCACGCGACACTGGAGCTGGTCAGAGGCGGTACCTTGGATCCGACAGAGTTTTGTGGCGCTAAACCGATTTAGCGACCGAGCGCTGCAGGCTACTGATGAACTGGTTTAGGTACCTCCTGCACCGAAACCACAGGCGACGGTACCTAACACGGTTGCGGGCAGCGTACAGCGTCATTGCAGCCCGCAAGCGCAGCACACCTGGCTACATCTGCAGCCCTCGCCGTGCGTCAAACACTCTGATAAAACTCTGTCTGCCATTAATACTGGCATGCAGACACGCTGCGTCCAAACTACTCTCCAAACAACAGCACGCCATTTTGCAAGCAAAATACATAAAACGCCGACATGTGGCACGCCGCGCCTTCGAATCGCCAAACTCCGTCAAGCCAATTCGGACTTTATCATAGATCCCGATCGAGTCCATCCCCGCCAGGCGCTTATAAATTTCATCTGCACCATCCCTTAACTCGCCAGCTTTTTATCTTGTCTTTCTTGTCTTTCTTGTCCATTTGTTCCAACTGCCTCTTGCTTCTCGTTTAATTCCTGTACTCCGTCCATGACCCTCAAACACAGACAGGGTTAGCACCGATTCCAACCACGCCGTGGGGCCCAGGCCGTTATCCCCCCGACGGAACCCTGTCTATTGTACGTCGAGTGGGGAAGACAACAATCGGCTCTCACCTAACAGATGGTGGTGTACTTCCAGTCGATGTCTAGTGAATTGTTCCAGGCCTCGCCAGCTCTTCAATTGGTCAATGCAGCTGCTCGTTGCCCACTGGCTACAGTTGCGCCCACCCTTCGTGGTGTCGATTACTCACCTTCGCCTCGCCACCGATGCGCTGTTCAGTCTTGAGCCAACTCAAGTCCTCCCATTTTTTGGTCAAACAAATCCTTGACACCCCCCATCTGAATCTAACACCCGCCCCAGAAATATACCCTGTCCTTGCTCCCGCTCCCGCCTTTCACCCGCCAGCACCTCCCCTCCTCACTGCAACATAACCCCTTACAACACCCCGCCCAGCGCCCACTTCCATGACCAAAACACTCTTGTTATTCCTCAACTGGGCAGCAAGGCTTCCACAAGGTCACACCCACTACATCAGTAACGACTCGGACATGCTCCGCGGGCACTATGACGGCGTCGACAGCGCCAAATGAGCAATCAGTCACCACAGCGTTGATCCAAACCACTCAGGAGCCCCAACGAAGCGCCACATGACACTTGGAATGAGTCCGGCGTGAATAATCCTCGCTAGTTCTTGACTAAATCTTCAGCAACTTTGCGAGGGTTTCCGACTGAGCTGCGCAGAGCTGCGCAACTCTATTGGCTGTTCCTGCTGGTCTAATTTTCAGCCGTGCGCTTTCATCCGCTCTTAGTGTCAGCAACTCATGCATCCGCTAGCATCCTTGTCCAAAAGCCTCGTACGATGTTCGGACTGGGCGATCTAACCCAATGACAATTTGCTTTCCCAAGCGGTTATGCCTGCCTGAGTTGGCCCGATGAGCCAATGCACGCAGCAAACTAACAAGGGGAGGGGGGGTTGCGGCATCGCCTGTAGCTAGTAGATGTGGTGTACTAAGACTCGAGTGAATCCCATGTCTGTACAGTTGATTTGAACCATACTGATTTAAGCTATTTCAACTGTGTAGTTCCAGTCCCTTTTCTTTCGTCGTTTTTGCTTTGCACCCTCATTCGAAATGGGTTCTCGAGATTCGCTTTCTGTCATGCAGCAAGCCCTTACCGCGAGAACCATTCAAGACTATCTCACACATAGCATCGTGCTGGACGATCGCTCAATTGGTATTCCTTCCACTTCAAAATATCAATACTATTCTCCGCAATGGATCACAGCCATGTCTCATCGAGCCATTCGGTTCTTCGCCGAGCAAGGCGTGCCTGTCCGCAAGTCGCGCGACGGAGCCATGGTCTGCGCAATTCGCATGTCAACATCCATTGAGTGTATCATCTCCTTCTTTGCGTTCCTCCACATGGGCCACGTAGTGTTCCCAGTGGCCACCAACATTACACCACAAGAGTTGGGACATATCCTTGAAGACTCCAAAGCCGACTTCATGCTGGATGGGGGCTCTCCTGGTCAGACTTATACATTGCTGTCATTGCCCAACACCGAGAAGCTGGAGACGTACGACATGACCGATTTCGTTCTTCCAAAAGTATCTCACCTGATCGACGACTCAGAGACGGCCGTTATCCTACACTCGTCCGGGACGACGGGCCTTCCGAAGCTCATTGCCAAAAGCCATGCTGCACTCATGATGGGAATACGCGGTCTCCCCACCCCTTGGCATAAACAACATGTCCTCACCTCGTCTTGGATGTACTGGATTGCTGGTGTTTGTCTACTTTTCTTCGCCATGGGTAGATCGGGTGTCCGCATCTGTTGGTCGAGCCAAGATAACGAACTGGAAGATGAGGCTGCTCGCGCCGAGATGGCCAGAGAAATACTCGTCGAGACGCAACCCGAGCTCATATTCGTCAGCGCATCCTTTCTTGTCCCCGCCTCTGTTACCCTCGAAGCAATACAAGTCATGCTGCGATGCAAGCTCATCATCAACATGGGCGGGGTGCTTCCCCCCCATGCCGCAGAGCGCTTGACGTCTGAAGGAGTGCCGCTAGCCACAGCGTTTGGCATGTCAGAGCTGCCAATTGCGTTGTACTCTCCTCTAGAAAATATTGGCGACCCTTTGTATTGGGATTATGTTGCACCGCTCCCATTTCAGGAGCCGCACCTGTCCTTCAGGGCTTTGACGCAGGATGAAACAAGCAACACTAGAAATGATACGAATCATCCAGTGCTGTTTGAACTCGTTGTTTTGCCGTCATTGCCAACGCTAGACTCCAAATGGCTCAGCAGCTCTTCGGGCTGCTTTCACACAGGCGACATATTTATCAAGCACCCAACAAAGAATAATCAATTCCGGTGTGTGGGGAGACTTCGCGATCAAATCCGCTTCATCCCCAATAACGTGGATTCCACGTTGATCACGACCCGGCCCTATGAAGATGCCATCGAGAAGCGTCACCATCAGCTCATCGATGCGGCCATTGTGATTGGCGACCAGCGGCCGAGAATTGCACTGTTGACGTTTGCGAAATCGACACTAGATTATTCCATCTCGGATGAAGTGGTACGCGATGCAATTTGGGATACGGTGGTGCAGGACTTTCCCGAGTTTTTGCAGTTTGGATTAGGCAAGGACATGATTATCGTGGTGCGCAATGCGGTTGTGCCTCGGACTAGGAAGGGAGACATTGTACGACCATTGGCTATGTTGAACTTTGGAGAGGCTATTGATGCGGCGTATTGCTGTTGATTGAAGTGGATGTAGATGCAGTCTAGCTAGGGGCGTTTGGTGTTAGTCACAGTTGGAGGTGGCTTTGTGCAGAGAGACTTTGGTTGAGCTACTCGATTTCTATTATCCAAAGTCTGCAACAGCATGATTTAGTTTATTCTATGTATTACTTTTAATTGAGCATGATCCTGCTCGTGGTCCCTGTTTACGTTATTGCCTTGCAATCATAAAAAACGTCTCAGCCCTGCCGTCAGGCGTATCAACCACCAGCTTCTCCATGCTCTTGAACCCAAACCTCTCATAAAAAGTCTTTGCATCACCTACAGACTCTACAAAAACAACAGTCCCGTCCTTTTTTGCCCTCTCAAGTCCCCAATTGACCAGCAGCGTCGCTCCTCCTTTCCCTGTGTGCTTTCTCCTTACACCCATCATGTCGAGGTACCAATGCCTTGTTGTCGCCATGAGCCGCTTGTGAATAGCAAAAAGGTCTTTATAATATTGAGTCGCAACTTGAGGGAGGCCCTCTTGGGGGTATCCGTCGTCGTCGGCGTCGTGCCACGGGGTATCGGGGGAGACCCATTTGATGAAGCCGACCGGCAATCCAGGAGAAGCCGAGGAGTCAATTAAGAGTAGAAATGTAGAATTTGGCTCGTCGAGTTCTTCTGCATAAGCGTTTTTCCAGTACTCTGTGCTGGATTGTGCTGTTCGAGGGAAGACCTGACGGCTAAAGATTTCGTCTGCGAACGAGTCGAGGTAGATGTCTACGAGGATGTCGACGTCATCCTTGGTAGCTTGTCTGATTGCAAAAGCCATTTGGGCCATTAATAATGAATCAAGACAATTGTTCTATTACAAAAGAACCATGTTGAGAAATATTTTATGAATTTTCAAATGTCAAGTTTGGTCTGTGAAGCTCTTACAGACAAATTGCTGCAGTACGTACCCCGCAGCGCCAGTCCGATGTACCGTTTTGGCTCGCCGAAGCCGACAGTTCACGTTGCATCCATCACGGACGTGACTAAACAATTAAATATGTCTGAAATAGAGGATCCAATCTGGTGATCAATCTTCAAATTTTAACATTACTCAATGGGCCTGGAATGACATAATTGGCCCCTCTTGCGCACCCCCAATTGCGACGCCTTCACGGTGCCGCACCATTTGTCTACGGTTTAAGCTGACCAAGCGTGAATGTTACGCTGCGCCCTATGTGTCCAGCCGTTGCTCTCAATGTCATTCTATTCGTATCAAAGGATATAAAACATCGCCAGTTCCATCTCACATCAAATTAAAGCTGTTCCAATTCACCCTCACAAGCCACATCACATCATCCTCTACACTCTACACCACTACTCGTCTTCGTCATGTCCGCCAATGCTGCCGCCACAGCCCTCAAGGCGCTTCATGTGCCCGCCAAGCCCCTCATCCTGCCCAACATCTGGGACGTCTCATCGCTCAATGCCCTTATCTCTCTCAACTCGTCCACTTCAAAGCCCGTCAAGGCCGTAGCCACCGCATCATGGGCCATTGCCGCCGCTCTCGGGCTCGCGGATGAAGAACTGTCTTTGGAGCAAAACCTCGCCCTTGTCCGCACCGTTGCTCCTGTTGCCGCCAAGGCAGGTCTGCCCCTCAGCACCGACTTGCAAGATGGTTACGGCGACAGGATTGAAGAGGTTGTCACGGAAGCCATCAAGGCCGGTGCATCTGGCGCCAACATTGAAGACAGCATTCCCTCTGCTGGGTTTGACAAGGGGTTCAGTGGCTCGCTGTACGCAAAGGACGACCAGGTGCGCAGATTAAAGGCTGCGTTCAAGGCTGCCGCGGCCGCTGGTGTCCCAGACTTCACCATCAATGCCAGAACCGATGTGTTTAGACTCAACGAGTCGCCGGAATTGGATGATGAGACTCGCCTAAAGGAGGCAATTGCTCGTGGTCAAGCGTACTTGGAAGCTGGAGCCACGACCATCTTTGTCTGGGGCGGCCCTCGTGGTCTTCGCACTGCAGAGGTGGAGAGTTTGGCCAAGGCTTTTGATGGAAGGCTGGCCGTTCTGGCGTCTGGTAAGCCTGGGGGTCACAGCACGGCTGAGTTGGCCAAGATTGGAGTTGCGAGAATCAGCATTGGTCCTGCGTTGTATCTGCGTGCCATGAATGCGGTCAAGGAAGGTGCTACAAAACTTCTTGAGGGTGGTGGATTGGCTTGAGGATATTAACATGGCTGCATAATGGTTTTGGATTCTTTCATAAATTAAATTAATTAACGCTCAAAATGGATAATAAATGACTTTTTTTTAAGTACAGTTGCTCCTGGTTTAAGCTCGGTGTAAGTGAATCGGTGTTGATTAGCTAGAGGTGCAAGGCGACGTTGAAGAAGAAAAACCGGCGTTTTGGAAGACGTTTTTTTTCTTCTTCGCTTTTTTTTATAAAGGAATTGCTAAAACTGAAGTGATTTGTATGCTCGTTTCATTATCATACAAGTATAATTGCAAAACTCGTAATAAGTCATTTAAACGTATTTGCCTTGGTTCCGTCTAGCGTAAGTGATGTACTCAACCACAAAACAATATAGCGGAGTGATCAACAGCCCGATTAAATGGCGCAAAAATTTTCTGTTTCTCTTGTCTTAAAAAAAAAAAATAAAGGTAATGTAAATTTTAGATTGACACACAATCCTTCTTACCGGTACTCCGTACTCTCACCTACCTCATTGTAGTGCAAGTTCCGGAGTCCGCAAAAGTCCACCTCCGTCATGGAGAACGCCGAAGAGGAAAATCCACACTGTCTTTTTTGGCACTGTATACTTGGAGCAGTCTTAGTGTGAAACTTTAAGTTTTCCCCTAAAGAGCATTACGGCCTGGAGAAGATACAGTAGTGCAAATATCGCCAACTCATCAATTTTGTAACATTTGAAAATCACAACACAAGTTCTACAGTAAATCCCAGCTCGCTGATGAAGTGTTATTACTCAGTCTGCCTTGAGTGAGGCGGACAGCGTTGGCCGCCCGCCATGGCGAAGTTTCAGGCGCAGTGAGGCTGACCGTTGCCAATTCAGCGCTGTTTGCGAAGAGGCCTCACCACTCACTACTCGCACGGTGTACCTCGCAAACACTAATCGCACTTCCGTCAGGTACCCAGTCGTATTTAGCAAGATCTCCGACCTGCGGCCAGAAACTCTAAAAATCCGCATCCAATTCTTCGGCGCTGGCCTTAAATCGATTCCGTACGTAATAATGGCCAGCGCATAATCATCAACATCTCCATCATAATCCACTCCTTTTTGCATGCCCATTGTCTCCTCTCGTCTCATCTAAATTTCGTAGCTGACATGCGCTAAACCGCCACCACGGTCATGGTCATGTGATTTCCCTCAGCGAAAGGAAATGAGCCCGACCTGGATTTGTGTCTCCTTATCTTGATCGTCACCACTACAGTAATTCTTACACAAGCACGATCAGAACATCGTACTTGACATCTTTTACTTTCCTTACCGGAAGCGTACTGTTTGTCTCCCTTGTATCATCTATTCCATCCACTCCTTCCGCCCGCCAATACAAGCCGTCGCCGGCTTGAACTCTCCCACAATGCGAAGTCGATCTGTCGCGGCCTTGGTCGCCTTTTCGTCGTTAGTCGTTCTCTTTTCTCTACGTACACACGTCAAAGTTATTACCGACATTATTCATACATACTCGACATTTTATCCTCTCCTCCGCAACCATCCGGAGCTCCTATACAAATACCCAGAGGCTGCCGACCAGTCCACTCACGTCTCGAAAATCATTCACCATGTCGCCCTCGGCAGTGGAAGCGGCAACCTGACAAAATACCAGGCCGCCATGGATAGCTGCCGCAATATGCACCCCGACTGGCAGTACAACCTGTGGACTGACGCCAATGCGACCACGTTCATGCAAGAACACTATCCCGAAATCGCCCCTCATTATCAGGGCTACTTCCAGAACATCCAGCGAGCTAACGTCTTGCGATACGCCCTCCTACACAAGTATGGTGGTGTTTACTTTGATCTTGACGTTACCTGCTTGATGTCGCTCGAGAAGACACAGCTGCTGGGACTCCCATTCGTCTCGCCAGGAGCTCACCCTGCCGGAGTCAACAACGCCTTCATTGCTTCACGACCTGGCCACGCCTTCTTGACGCATTTGCTTAACTCTGTTCCCCGCCACGATCTGTACTGGGGTCTGCCCATGCGGCTCCCTTACATTGAGAACATGCTTAGCGCTGGCTGCATGTTCTTCTCCAACATGTGGATGGAGTACGCTGGTGCCCTTGTCGCCGGCTACGAACAGGAGCGAGTTCACATCTTGGCTGACGAGACTGGTGATATTCGCCCTCACATGCTTCGCGGTGTCGTCAAGACGCCCATCATGGCTCACGGTGGCGCCAGTAGCTGGCACGGCTGGGACGCTGCCGCTATTGTGGCCATTGGCAAATACTACATGCTGGTCGTGTCTTGCCTGGTTACACTGGTGACAGTCTCAACAATGTTCTTGCTGTACAAGTGCCTGGGATCTCGCATCCGTCGTCGCCGCGCTTGGTGGAGAGCACCTACCAAGGCATGGGAGTAATTGAAATATTGAAATATGTCTCCGGAGATATACACAAAAGTCGCCGAACCCGCGACAGACTCTCACGACTTTGGCGACGTGCGCCCTTCTTTTTTTTGTTCTCGGCATGCCCCCTTTAGAGAAGACAACACCGGGGCCTTCATGATAGCGGCTGGGTCTGTTTACTTGTATATTAAAAGAAAGTGTCCATATCGGCTCTCTGGTTTTTTTCCTTTCTCCTTGTTTTGGGGGAGGCGCATCGGGTCGGCTGCGACACACTACTATAGTAATATCTAATATATCACAGTCATCTTAACATAGCCGCGTCCTCCCGAATTCCAACAGAGTGGTATACGTCTGCTTACTCGATTGTAACACCCACTGCCCCGGTTTATTGGATATCCTTGCATTAGCTCAAAGCCAACGATTGCACGGAATTGGCCAGTCCAATTCCGTTGGCGCCGGAAAAATGATACCGAAGAGAGGCTCTAGCCGTCCAACACATGCGGGGCTGTCATTCACGCTGCCAAATTATCCTACTACTTATAGCGCATAGCCACGCGTCACTGAACCCTTATTTGTCTTTCTTTCTCACAACCGTTTTCATATCTTCTTCTGTTATACTGAATCTTAATCATTTCAACCATCAACATGCCCCTCCCTCTAGACAAAGAATGGGCTGAGCACACAGCTCCCATCCGCGCCATCATGGCGTCCTTCCCTCCTCTAGCAAGCCACGACGTGCAAGGTCGTCGTGAACGTATCTCCCAATACATGGCGACCATGGCGACCATAGCGGCGCCGCCCTTCCCAGAAACAGTCGAGCGCTCGGAAAAGACCGCTACCAGCAAAGACGGCGCCAAGATCCCCATCATTCACGTCAAGCGCAAGGACATCACGGCTCCCTCGCCTGCTGTCGTCCACTTCCACGGCGGAGGACTCATTGCCCTCGATGCAGAGTCCTCCGTCGGCCACATGGCCATATTTGCTGACAAGTGCAAGGCGCAGTTCTTCACGGTGGACTATCGTCTTGCGCCGGAGCATCCGTATCCCAAGCCGTTGGAGGACGCGTGGGCGGGGCTGCAGTACGTGATTGACAATGCAGAGTCGCTGGGTGTTGATCCCGCACGCATTGCGGTAATGGGTGAGAGTGCGGGAGGAAATCTGGCTGTGGGAGTGGCGTTGCTGGCGAGGGATAGGAAGTTGAGTCCCCCGCTTGTGAGGCAGATTGTTATGTTTCCTATGCTGGATGATAGGAATAAAGAGAAGTTGGAGCCTGATACTCCGCGGTTCTGGGATGATGCTGATACGGAAACGGGTTGGGCGGCGTACTTGGGTGATAAGGTTGGAGGAGATGACGTAGATGCGTATGCGGCGCCGGCGAGATTGAAAGACGCGTCGGATATGCCGCCATTGTATTTGGACGTGGGACAGTTGGATCTCTTTTTGAAAGAGAACCTAGAATATGTCGCTCTGCATGTCAAGGCTGGTGTTGAGACAGAATTCCATCTGTTCCCAGGCTTGCCTCACGCATTTGGGTCTAGTCATCCGACATTTTATGCAACTCAGCAAATGATGGCCAATAGGATAAGACTCTTCAACCAGCTATAACCTTAACTAAGCTAGTTCATGCCAATGCCACTTAAAGATTCTGCATCCTCACACTGCCCCGCGACGCCTCCGAGCCCTGATCCCACTTCACTCCTCTGGAGGAATGCTGCTGCCTCAATGCTGCCAATTTCTGATGCTTTCTCCTATACAGCAACAATCCCGCACCAGCCACCAGTCCCACGCCAGCCACGCAACCAACCACAATACCTGCGATGGCGCCACCAGACAGGCCCGACTTCTTCTTGTGAGGGCTGCTTTCAGGCGTGGGGCTGGGCTTGTTGGAGTCGTCGCCGGGCTCAGTGGCATTGAAGCACATGGCTGACGCCTCACCCATCTCCTGTAAGTTTGCGACGTAGGAAATGTCCGCACAGGCGTAAAAGGTCTGGTTCTCGGGCTTGTCAAAGTCGGCAATATACTTGATTTGGAGTGTGGCGTTGCTGCCAGCCTGCACGGAGGAAGGGGCGTCACTGATAGGGAGACAGGTGTGGCCTAGGTCCATCTCACGGAAAGATTGGGGGGAGACGAGAGTCTCAAAGTCAGAGTTCTTCTTGGGGTCTGAAAGTGTAAGTGTAAGTGTTTGAATGTGAAAGTGCGCACGTACCAGAAGAGTGTGAGATGGAGAGTTCCACATCGTAGGATTCATCTTGTGCTACAAGAGCTACCTTTCCGCCCTCTGTTATCGTTAGAATTGTAAGGTGGGATTATAACGGAAGACATAACTCATTGGAAAGCGTGTGCGGTTTCCTGGTGCGGCTGTCGAGCCACAAGGTGCAGTGTTATCCGCATCGGCAGACCACACTCTATCAGGCGGCCACATGAACGCCGCAGGGCCCATATTGTCAAAGACAGCAATGGATGGCAATGGTGCCAATGCCAGCGCAGCAAGGAACAAGTTATATCGAGGCATGGTTGCTGCCAGACTTTACGAGTAGTTGAAGATGGCGATACCCTCAAAACCGGACACACGGAATAGATATACCCTTCAGACACACAACCTCTTCCCCTCCTTTCAACAACCAATTGGGTTCTACATCCGGGCCAAGCCCGACTTGAAAAGCATGTGTGTGGGCTCTTTACCCTCTTCAGTCACAAACACCGTGCAGCCTCGCATCGCCGACGGCGCCGAGGAGCTCTTACCACTTCGAGTGTCAGTGAATCAAACATCCTTGTCTTATTTTTCTCATTTTTCATTAGTGCAGAATGGAGGTGAGGGGCTGCATGCATCCTTTACGACGCAGCTGAGCGAATTATCAGATGATCTGATTAGATGGGCGACCCAATTGATTAGATGGGCACTTGGGCTCCCATTGGCCCACTGCTTGTAATGCATCCACCGCCAAGCAGCAGTAGACTCCGAGGACTACGCCGGTGGGAATTGTCTGTGGACTTTTGTAGGTGTGGCTTGGTCTCGCCCTGGGATTGAGTCTTCGGCTGTAGTCGGCGCATTGCGACGGCAGATGCAACCAGGATGGGGATGGGAAGCTCGCCAAGCGTATTGAATGGCCGGGTGAAAGCTGGACATGTTTGACTGGCGTGAGTCCGAATCCACAGCTCAATTGCTATAAAGCTGAGCCATCCATTGCAGTCTCTTAGCAGCCTGCATCGATATACTTCCATCCACTCGTTTAACAATGCATTTCGTCGCTTCCACCCTCGCCGCCGCCTCTGTCCTGGTTCTCGCCAGCGCTGCCCCAGAGTCATTAGTCTTCCCTGACGCTGTGCCTCTGGACAAGCGTCAAACCAGTGGCCCTAAATATGAATGCCACGCCAACTGCGGTATGTACTTTGTCGTCTCCAATGGCCCCTACTAACATGCAAAGGATTCACTATCCAAGACTCCGCAAAGGAAGGCTACTGCAAGTCAGACAAGTGGAAGACAGAGCTCAGCGCCTGTCTCGACTGCGCTTTGGAGTTTGACATATGGAAGTGGTACGGCGACAAGGTCTCTGATGCGGCCAAGAAGTGCGGCGTGGATGCTACTCCCAAGCCTGCCAAGGGCGGTGAAAGCTCTGCCTCTGTGACTTCTGCTCCCGAGACTGCTCAACCTGAAACTACTTCTCAAACTACCCAGCCTGCAACCACGGCTGAGACCAGTGCCGCCCCTACTCAGCCTGAGCCTACCGATGCGACTACCGTCACTGAGAGCCAGCACGAGACTACTGGTGCTGTCACTTCTGCTCCAAGTGCAACTCACTCTGGTAACTCTGTAAGTCCCCCCTCTCACTTTACCCAAGGCCACAACTAATTGCTTAGACTGGTACCGCTGCCCCAAGCACCGTCCCAACTGCTGGCGCCGATACCATCCGCCCTGCCGGCATCATTGCTGGCTTGGCCATGCTTGTCGCAGCTTCTTTCCTGTAGATAATAATCCTTCCAGCATGCAGACATGGTCGCATGACCAGTGTATACTCTTCATTGTGTCTATATAGTAATCAGACCTAAAAGGAAATCGCTAAATAATACAATCATTTCAAATCCATGCCCCCAAAGGCCCTATCCAGCGCCGCCCCTTCATCCGTTTCAGTCACCGGCGCTTCCACCTCCTGCGCCGGCTCCTCCTTCTTCGCCCTCTCCGGCTCCAACATTCTCGCGTCGCTATCCAGCCAACCGGGAGCCAACCTCCTCTTCTCTGCCAAATCGCGCTCCCTAATGCTCTCTTCGAACGCCCTCAGGTCCCTGTCCGCATCTTCCTGTAGCTTCCTGACGTGCTCGTGCAACGCGCGGCAGGACGCGATAATGTCGTCGGGGTGTGCGGCGTGGCCGGATCCTGATACCACGTAGCGCGGTTTCGGTTGATTTGAAGGGTCTTCTGAGGCTGTGGGAATGCCGAGTGAGGATGGGGGGATGTTGGATGGCATGGTTTTGTAGTTGTATGAGAGGGTTGTTGCGGCCGGCAGGGAAACAAAGGGCGAGACGGTGAGGGGGACCTGCTCTAGCAGGGGGTGGGGTTCTGTCAATTGTTAGCTGAGTGGATGGATTGGCGAATAAAGACTTGTCTTACTGTGGTTGTACATTTTTTTTTCCGGATTGTAATTAATGAAAGATGGAAGAGTAAAGTCAAGGGTTCTGAACTGCATCGTCATCGCCCCCCGCTAGCTTCGATAACCCGATAACGTGCGCCCCGCTCAGTTCAATCCTTCAAGCTCCAGCTCCAGCTCCAGCTTCAACGTCAAGCTTCAATCAATTGCACGTAATCCTCACACGATTCATCATGCTTCCCACTACGATTCGCTCCCCCCCTTCGGCAGAAGACTACATTCCCCTTGCTGAATATCAATCCACGACTCCCGAATCCTTCACTGACAGCAAACCCGTCCTGCACTTCGAGCTCCACGGCGCAACGGCTTCCATCCCCAAGTCGCAATGCGGCACCCTGGCCATATTCCCCTCCGACTCCCCTGCTGCTGAAATCAATGGTGAAGAAATCGTTGAGCAGACTGTAGCTGTCTTCGCCAACTCTGCGTGAGTCCTCCCCAACCGTGCGCTATTCACTCACTAACTTTTCGCAGCAACTTCACAATCTTCAGCCAAAAAGCCGAAGCCGGAATCTCAATACCCTACCCGTCTATTTCTATCCACGCAATTAAGCAAGTCACTCCCCGAGCCGAAGGCGGAGCTACGCAAGCTGTTTGGATGCAGCTCGAGTTCTCTGACGGCGGCGCCGATGACGACGATTTCCAAACCGTTGAGTTGACCGTCACACCTCAAGGGTCAGACAATGCTGCTTCTCAGCTCTATGAGGCTATCGCAGCCTGCTCAAACCTACACCCTGACCCAAACAATGAAGAAGACGACGAGGAAGATAATTACGACCGCATTGTATTCGAAGGCAGCGAGGAGCACGAAGCAATCGAAGGATTTAGCGGGGTGTTGCGCGGCGCAACAAATGGTGGTCTCCCCCCTCCCATGCCAGGTAGCGGCGGCTGGATCACAGCAGACAATGTCAACGAATACTTTGACCAAGACGGAAACTGGATCGGCCGCGGCGAAGAAGGTGAAGAAGAGGAGGAGCTAGGTGAAGGTGCTGGCCGCGTTCGCGACCGCGACGAGTTAGAAAATGATGGCGTGAATGGCCACGACGATGCCGAGAGTAAACGACCTAGAGTCGAGTAAAATAAAATAAAAAGTATATGGATCACGGCGTTGGGGTAAGGATTTCATGAAAAGGAAAAAGACTAATGGGCTATTTGTATAGATTTAAAATGAATGCGATATCAAGGAAAAGACTAGAATATTACAAGATGGGCTTTTTTTTTGCCAATGCGCCGTGTTTTTCGAATCCAACATCCGTTATATGCCATGAAAACGAAACTAGCAAGATTGATAAATATGATACAAATAAAGGAAAAGGTAATGATTGTACTGAAGATGTCTTACATCCTCATGAGCTTAGTGCGGGCCAATTCGCGATCAGGCGAAGGGAGGAGAAACCCCTCCTTGTCGTAGAGACTTTCTACACTGACGCGGTGGTTCATCGTTCGGCGTTCTTCAGCGATGAGGTCCTCTACGGGAGTGCGCCTCGGCTTGACATTCTTGGGTGGACTACTGCGTGTAGGACTGGGACGAGCTGGGCTTGTGCGTGCGGGACTGCCTTGTCGGATGGAGTTTGCCTTGGGTGTTCCCTTTGGTGTGTCTTTTGTGGGAGTTCCCTTTGGTGTTGCCTTTGGTGTTGCCTTTGGTGTACCCTTCGGTGTTCCCTTTGGTGTACCCTTTGGTGTTCTTCTGGGAGTATCCTTTGGTGAACCAACTGCTGTGGGAGAATTAACATTGACGCCTGCGTCTCGCAGTGCAGGAGACGCAGCTCGCTCAGGAGTCATGGTAGCGGTGGTCTTGATACCCAATCCTTGGTTTTCTTTGCCCGCATCAGAACCAACTGGCGTAGCATCTGATCGAAGACGGGACACACCCGGTGTTCCCGCGCGGCGTCTCGATCCCGTACCGGCAAACATGCGATCGAGCTGTTGGCCAGTAGAGCCTGGTTTGCCACTCGCGCGACCCAGGCTGTAGTAGTGCTTGCTACCCATCTGGACGGGTTTCATGACACCGCGGGGCTGGCTGAAGCTTCCTGTTGCCAGGCTGGGGGACTCCTTCTCCGGCACGGCGGCAGCAGTAGACCCTACGGAGGCATTGCTGTACGAGCTCATGAGGCTGTTCATGCGTCGAAGGTCAGCTACGAGGTTACCCATTGCCTTGTTGCTCCTAACAGATCTATTTGTAGGTCTGCGGCTGGGTGAACCACTTCCTGGCTCGACGGTTTGTGCTTCTGAGCCGTAGTATGAGCTTGTTTCGGAATTCTTGCGCTCGACAGATTTCTTGGGTCGTGGCGATAGGGGAGTGGGGATGATGCTTCCATCGGGACTTGTCACAGTGGTGGGAGGAACGGGCAGGGCTCTCTTTGGCGTGGAGCCAGCGAGTAACATGGAGATGAGGTCTCGTTCGCTGTAGGGCGAAGAAGATACATCTGAGGCCCTGTCGCAGTTGTCTTCGGTGGCGGACATGGGGCTCGCGGTAGGAGACCTGCTACGATCATGGAGAATAGGTAGGTCATCCATGGCAGTTGTATCGCTGACCTTGGGGCTCTGCTGGGCCTTGGGAGTCTCGCATTCTGAAATGTCAGAGATGGATTCCACAGAGACAGAGGTGAAGCTGGAGTCGGAAGAGTCCTTTGTCAAAGTGCTCACAGAGAAGTCGAGAGTCTTGGGGCGGACTTCCTCCGATTGTCTAGCTGAAGGAGGCTGCAACACGATAGCAGGATTCTTGGGATCGCGGAGGGTGTTCTGTCTAGTGGGGATGTTGCTGTGATGCATATATGCAGACTGAGGACGCTGAAGTCTATGGGGCGATGGAATCATAGATGTGTCAACGGGGCCATCGCGGTGGTAAGAGCTGCTGGTCATCGTTCGCGCCAGGGGAGGTCTCTCCCACGCATGGCTACGCAGAGGATTCTGGATCTCTACGAACGGATCCTCAGCCGAAGCCGGAAGAGTGCGGTAGTCCTCCTCTTCAGGCTCGCTGTACAGTGTAGACAGGCTGCTGGACGCATCACTCTCATGGGAGCGTCTCCTCTGGCTGCGTGAAGGACTTCTCTGCGGGCTTCGCTGTGGACTGCGCTGAGGGCTGCGCTGAGGACTCTGGCTTCTCTGAAATCGTCCATCATCACCAGGAACCCATTCCATGCCCGACAAGCGACTGGGACTAGCCATACCACCAGGAAGCTCAAGCTCCTGCTTGGCCTGCTCAATAAGACTATTCGCAGCGCTACCAATCGACGTAACAGAATCATTTCGTGGTCCCCAAGCATTTCCCTTCTTGCTAGGACTTGGCGTCAACTTGGATCCATGAATCGTGCTTCCCTGTGACGACGACGTCTTAAGGCTCCTAGGCGTCCTATGCAGCGACCTCTTCGAAGGCGACGTCCTCGGTGTTCTTGTCGGGGACGTACTCGTTCCATCACGCAGTCTCTGCTCAGTCGACTGCAAAATGTGTCTCAGTCCCGTATCCGTCGGGGAAGGCTGTCTGTAGTGCGCCTGCGGCGGTTGGCGCACCCTACTCGCAGACAAATCCTCCGGCGAAACCAGCGCAGACCTCTGCTGCTCCTGAGCATAATAATATTGCTGCTGCCTCTGCTGCCTTATCTGCTCCTGTTGATGCTGCAACTGATACTGCTGCACCGCCATCTCCCTCTCGGCATAATAACGATCACTCATGCCCTTTTCCGCTGTTGCCAGATCAGGCACCGTCGGCATCCTATCCAGCCAACTATCCCTCGCAAACCACTTCTGTTCACTGTTCTCCACCCTCGTCTTTGGCGCGTGATGATTCTCCTCGTCCCAATTCCTCGAGCTGCGGCTCTGCTTCCATCCACTACCGCCATTCTTGATCCCAACCGCCCACAACCTAAACGTACTGCTCCTCGGAAGGGGAGGCAACGCCGGCACAGGCGGGATATTTCTGAAGCTCAGACGGCTAGACAGTCTACTCGACAGATAACTGAACTTGCTGTGTGAAACTTCCAACGGCGGGGCCATGAGCCTCTTCTTGAGGAGTTTCGTAGTCGACGGTCGTCCAACAGGTAAGCCGGAAATTTCGTACATGAAAGCCGTGTTGCTCATCGACGTCGCTGAGCGCGTGATAATCGGTGGCCGTTTCTCAACCTTCCACGCCAGCAAGAATCCAATACACACGAATAGTGAGGCTCCTCCGCACAGCACAATCGCCAATAGCCAGCCCACGCCTAGGACGCTGGCATCTCGCGCCACAAGCCGATTGACATCCATTTCGCACTCGTCCACATCAATAAACGATGCAAATACAAATATCAAAACTCCCAAAGAATAAATACAAACGTAAAGCAAAGTCTGTTAAAATCTAAAAGACACAAAAAATAATAATAAAACGAATGTGAATAACAGCCTTTACCTTGCCTTAGATGTCTCGAGATGTAACAAAACAACGGACGTTCTGCCACAACAGCTCTGGAGTGAGAGAAACAAAGTCCCCTTTCACAAGGTCCCCATCACAACAATTAATCTTATTTTGGCTCTGTTTTGCTCCATCGTAAACAATAAGCTGCCATTCAGCTTGGGCAGTGTGCAACAAAATCTCCGGCCATGCTGTCGTCGGAATGCGTTGTCAGGCGTGATGCATTCCATCCTCACCAATCCTCACCAAATCTGCACCGACACTCGCCTCATTCTTAAATTATGCTACTCCACCATCACAAATTGGGCAACTGACTTTTGCCTTGGGCCAATGCACCAGTATGGTTTGGTCCGGCGCCGTCCTTCATTTGTTGCCTTTCTTGGCCGTTGGTGTTGTTGTTCTAGAAAGTGGGCAGACTCGGCTGGAACTTCGCCTTGCTGCCACCAAGTACCACCAATAGTACGTGACTTTGACCAGCTTTGACTAGACTCCGTGACTCGCCCTCGTAGAACAAACACAAGCTCAGCCGTCTGCTCACTCATGCGACTTCACAAGGTATGCATACAATACTCTGGTTAAAACGTCAAATACATGTTTTATTTGAAATCACAAATCTTCTAAAAGTTTGGCTGCGTCGTGTTTAAAAACCTATGTTATCAAAGACCTAAAAGCATCTTTGCTCTATGAAATGAAACGAAAGCCCGAAGACAGAATATACTTCAATAATGCCACTCGAAAAGCACACTCTCGAAATCTGGATCCTGTCCAGATGGCACACATCCTCCAAAAAAATTGCAGCCTTTTATCTTGTTTAAAATCTTCAAGTTAATCCTCTCCCATTCAGATTTGGAATATTCCCTTCAACTTAGAAGTGTCTGCGGGCATGGCCGTGCATGTGAGAGCGCTTAGCAGCGGGTTGAACAGTCTCAGTGGCCTGAGTAGTCTGAGTGACGGTGACAAGCTTCTCTTCCCACAGAATCTCGCTTACAACGTTGCCGTTGGTGATGTACTGGGTGCTGTAGACCTTGGCGGCCTCAGGAGGAGGAGTAACGGCAGCGGCAGCGGCAGCGGGAGGAGTGGTGGTGGTTGGCTTAGGGGGAGGAGGGGGAGGAGCGGCGCTGCTCTGCTTGCCCTTCTCCTTGAAGACGTTACCGGGAAGAGGAGAGGCTTTGTTGGTGGGCAAGTCGCCAGGCTTGTAGGTCAAGCTAGGGGCGGGAGCAGAGTCCTCGCCGTCTTGCAACGTGATCTTGACGTTACCGGGGAGGATCTTGGAGGGGCCCTTGACGTTGTCACCGAAGAGAAGCTCAGGGATAGTCTTCTTTCTCTGGAGCTTGCAAGAGGTGGCCTCGTTCTGGTCAACAACGTTGAACAGGGGGCAGTCCTCAATGCGGCCAGAGGGGTTGGTGCAGGTCTCAACGGCTTGTTGAAGGAAGTTCTCCTCCCAGCCCATCCAGAAGTCACCATGGAACCCGTAGCCTGAGATAAGTTAGTTTACAAATTCAAAAGGGGTGACTTATTAAAGGTACTTACCAGTGGGGTCACCATTGGCCATGACGAAACGGCCGTTGCGTCCCTTGAAGGAGGCTGTGTCCCAGATGACTTCGAAGAGCATGCTAGGAAGGCGGACGGGGAACTCAGGGGGGCATTCGCCGTTCATGACAAGGTCCGGGAAGGCGACGTGGTCGCGGTGGTTCTCACTGTCGAGGTTCTTGCCATCCCAGCAAGAGGGGAACATCAGTTCAAGACGGAGACCGTCAGCACAGTTGGCATCAAGGTAGTCCTTGGTGGGCATGTGGTGGCGGTACAGAGTTCCCTCGGGAGCCTTGTTGTAATTCAAGCAGTTGAAACCGATGGCGCGCTGGGCGAGGTCAGACTGCTTGGTCTGGCCCATTGTAGCCCAGGCGGACTTGGGAGGGTCAGGCTGGCTAACGTCACCAAGAGAGTAGGTGCGGCGCTTGGTGTCACCAGAAATCATGCGGAAGTTGGTGGGGAAAGCGGTGATGTTGTTTCCGTAGAGAAGGTAGTAGGCAAGCATACCACCAACCTGGGGCACAAGCTCGAACTTGCCGGTAGCTTGGTCCTGGAAGTACATGGGGGGGGTCCAATAGGCAGACTTGTCCTGGGTGACACGGCAAGATGTGCAGTCACCGTTGAGGAGATCCTCAGTCTTGGAAATATCGCTGAAACCTGATAGGAAATTTTGTCAGTTGCCTTCAGAAAATGATGCATCAAGTTGACTCACCAGAAGATCCAGAGATAGTGTGCAAATGGGTAGAAGCATCACCGGGGTTGACAATGGGGTCCAGACGAATGTTGTCGAGAACACCAGGGCACTCCATACGCCAGAAGGCGTTGGCGCCCATGGCGAGGCCCAGAGAAAGGGCGATGGACTTTTGCATGATGAATAGTCCGAATTCAATCGATTCGGTTGTTCAAGGAGTGGACGACGCAACAGAGCTGTCTAAGATTGCGATTGTCAGTTTAACGATCAGAAGAAGTTGGTGTTCAAAGATGTGTTGTTTCTGGCAGCTCTCGAGACGTTTACGGGATTTCCCTTCGTGAATAAATGGTGACGTGTGTTGGAGACTCAGACAAAATGGTAAGTGCGAACAGGTATTTAGACCGCGAGCAGGCGAGCGTTGGGACAGGCAAGTCGTGAAATGCGAGTGGTCGCAGCCGCTGACAGCTGCTCAACGTTGAATCCGTCCTTCAGTATCGATAATACACTGTTTGTGCTGTCGATGCTTCCATAGCTTCCGTCTTTCGATATGATTCCATATTCCTTCTTCTTCTCGTCGAGCTGCCGTCGCGCCGAGTCGTTCCACCAAGCATGCCAGATAATACAAGAAAGATGTGCAGCGTACTCAGACTTACCGAAGCTGATAATGCGGTCCGTAGTTGTTAAGCCGTGATAAATTGAGATGGTGATACCAAATCTCAAAATGTGATCTATGGAAATGTCATGAGTTAGGATTGAAGATTGAAAGAAAAAAATCATGGCTATCTTGAGAGTATAATTTCGCGTCGCCAGCCTCTTTTGAGAATCGCTAGACAAGGTGAAACTGGGAGCATTCCAGAACCAGGCCGAAGGGTACGTCACTTGACGATCCGTGTTTATGTCGCCACTTGGTTCGCGTAAATGTCTTTTGTCCATGGCATTTCAGATCTCGGGGGTTCGGAGCCACTGTGGGCTTGGAAATTCATGTTTGGAAGGGGGTTGGTTGTGTTGGAATGCAAGAGCTTGTAAGTCGCGATGGTGGCGTTCCTGGACCCAACAATCCGGACACCAATAGCCGCGGATGTGTTTGCAAAACAAGACATACCTGCAAGCCGGGGGAGAGGTTAGGACATGGGGGAAAATATACAATATGAAAATAATGAAGGCGGAAAAACGGGAAAGCGGACGGCTTTGCAGAGATGTAAAGTGAAGCATAATGAGAGCAGGACGCAGAGCATGTATCCCCTTTTCAACGGGTTACAATGCCAACGTCGACGATTTTCGTTGTGCGATGAGTAAAGGCATGAGGCTCAAGTATTGGAAGGAATGGGATGGACCATACGGCAAATGCAGTTTCGCCGATATCAAACTCACCAAAAACGAAAAAATGATAATCCTCCTTGAAACTCAAGATGGATTAAACGAGGTACGGTTGAAAAAGAAGATAGAGACTAAAGAAGTTCAAAAGCCTCTACAAAGGAATCAAACCGCAAAAAAGCAACAAAGAAAGATCTAAGGAATGTCGAGGGTCAGATAGAATTCGATGAGGAAAAAAAGAGCGTGGTTGAGGAAAGAATGAAAGGAAGAAAAAAGAGGTTTGAAATGTCAAGACAGATTTGGGCCAGAGAAGAGTATGAGGAGGAGGGACACGGACTGAACAGCCAAAAGGGAGGGCAGACAGGGAACAAAGGGACAGGACAAAATGGGGTGTGGAGTGGAGTTTTGGGGGGGGTGCGTCTACTGTCGAGGCTCTTCCCAGCACAGTGCCTGGGCAGTGACGAAATGCCATTTGCCGCACACTGCAATTTACGTACAGGAACAGTACTCTGTACCAGTATGCATGCTGCTACCAGTACTCAACTACTAATAATTAACAGGAGCATCACGGGTCAGGGTAGATGATAATAGTATGCTGTAGTATAACACCGCTGAAAGAATCAGGGGCTGAAATAGAACAGAAAAGGGAAGAGCACAACAATGGCATAACGTTGCACGGTACATGGGCACCTATAGCACGGTACATCTAAATCGGTGATCAATCCATGCAATCAACAAGTCACTCGTCGCAGAATTGATCACTTGCCAACAGACCAAACAAGTATCTGTGCAACTCGGCGACGCCATTGGGCGGCTCAATTCTGGGGAGGATGTTCTCACTCTGGCAAAATAACCCCAAGAAAGGGGGGGGGGGTGTCCATTGGGGGAAAAAGGAAACACAGGCACCCATTTTTAGCAGGGAGATCTGAAGTCAGGGGCCGCAGGGATAGTGGCCAATCAGAAGGCGTCAACGACGTCAATCAGGGACAAAAAAAGCCCACGACCAGCGGCTGGACAGGGGGTGTCTCGACAGGTCACGCCTAAAAATGTACAACTGCTGTGGGTGCTGGGCTTGCTGGGCTTGCTGTGTGCCTGCGTTAGTGCATAACACAGACTCCTGGCGCGGCCACCAATGTTATGTGCACAAGGACAAAGGGGGAAACCAAGGGAGAATGCATAAAGTGCCCTGCACCGAAATATTGAATTCTTGAACTGATATATCTGCCAACAGTCGGGCACTCAGTACAGTCAGTTTCAGTGCTGACCATTTATTTTAATATTTATTGTTGTTTTGTAATTGTTGTTTTTTTACCTGTGCTGTCAGTAGAACTCCGATGGTGGTGAATACTTCTTGTATAGACATTAATCAGGTACCATCCAACTAGACATCATCTCTGAGTCAACACCCCTCGGAAGAAATGACATATGGGAATGCAGTACACTCATCGCAGGGTCGCATTTCCATTTGCCGCGTGACACAGGCTTGTACGGGGAAATAAAGAAGGATCAAACGCTCTACAGGTACGCGACTCGATAGGGCCAGTGCTCCCCACGTCTTCTTTCGCGTAATTATTACAGTACAGTAATTAGTCCAGTGCCGACACTTGCTGGGTCTTGTGTCGAGGAAACAATTTGGTTTTGAAACGGCATGGGATATCCGACTTGGCGAAACTTGATGACGCCTCGGTGTGGCATAGCAACAGCAGTGGCGCGACGTCGGGTTGACGCCGTGGCACGATGTTAAAACACGGTGTGATAGGTCCAAGCAAAAAAGGATAAATTTGAAGAATATATTAACTGGCTGACAGTAAACGCTTCAAACAATTCGAAACACTTGAAGGTAAAAAAGAACGCCATCGTGACCAATAGTAAATACAGTGCTTTATAATTAGAAACTGGTCGTCGGTCCTTGTAGGTCACCTTGGTGGCTTGCACAAGATTGTACAGGACTGCACAAACGAAGCAGCCTCACAAACCCCGTACCTCACAGTACAATTACTCAGGAGAGGGACTTTTACAGTATTCCTCCCCAGACTTGAAACGGGTTTCACGGGTCCTTGCACGAGCCAATCCTGTGCTGCGTAGGCGATCCACTCTACCCCTGGTCACATTTCCGCCACTTAAAAAGACCCAAACAATTGGAACTGGCGGGCGTCCCAGCCCCTCACAGGCCTCAACCAGACCTGGACAGGCATGCTGGCCTAGTGACAGTGCAGCCAGTGGAAGATTGTCATGAAAATACAGGTACTGGTGCCTGTAAGCGCGGCCGCTTCTCATTTCAGACGTTATTGGCACTACGTCATTTGCTGGTTCTGCGTTGCTCTACAGCCCGTGTGCTGTGCCGTACAACGCCAGCAGACGGATCAACCTCCACGGCCAATCTTGCAGGGCACGCAGACAAACGTCATTCTCAATCGTGCCGTCGTTATCTGCAGGCCGTGAGACATCTTGTAATAACAATTTACAATCTTGGCCAACTCGGATCACAGTCCATGCTACTATAGCAATGGCCGCGCGTGTGTCTGAGGCTATGCCGATTGAACAAAAGCAAAGAAGACAAACACTGTTTTAGCTGTTGTGCCATTACTATTAGTGAGCTGCTGATTTAGTGAGGCAGCGAGCGCCACACGGCGTTCTGCAGTGCTGCTGATCTCGCTTCAGTGGCTGGAGTGGGCTACTCTGCAGGGAGCCCACTGCTGTGGTGTAAAGAGGCAGTGTAGTAATGAATTCTGGAGCTGCAATCGTGCATAATTCTCTACACCTGGCTACAAATCTCAATCTTGTCGACTAAAAGAAAAAACTCTGCTGTGCCACTGCAATACTGGAGAGCAAATCAATCGCCCTGCTCTTGGCTGTTCATCTTGATCTACCTGTAATACGATGGACAACGTCCCCCTTTCTCGTACTCTGTAGATCAATAGGCACGTCCCCGTGTCAGCCAAGCTGCTCAATCAATGCGAAACGCCAGAAGTAGTACCATATCCGTTGTGTACTCAGGGACTGTTCGTCGAGCACGAGCGTGTGCAGTGGCCGTTGGTAATATTCTTGAATAATATCAATTGGCCCCAAAGCACGGCTATTCGGCCACTACTGCGTGGCCGTGGTGCCGACAACGAAACAACCCCCAAGGCAGTCACATCTGTCCATATTGTTTTTTGCAGTGGTGCTGAGCCTCTGTATATAGCGATCAGCAGCGCCAGTACATTGCCTTGGCAAGAATGACGCTTGGCTAGCCTTAGCTCAGGAGTCTGGCCAACAGCATAATCTCCTTCGCTCCACAGCCAACTTGGCCAAAGGGTGTGTGTTTAGACCCTCAAGCCTATCCTTTTTTCTTTTTTTTTTCCCTCTCTACTATACCCGTCAATTCACTGCCAGACTGCGATTAGCAATTTGCGCTCAAGCTAGACTGGTAATGACGAGATGAGCCCAAGACCCATGTTTGTCAAATCAGCCCAGATTACCTTTGCGCCAAGCCCAGCATATTTGCCGCCTTTGGGGGGGCACGCTAGGCACGCTAGAAGCTCTTTAGAAGGTCTGGTAATTTGCTGCTATGCTCTGCACGTACCACAATGGACGTGTTGGTGATGTTATAGAGTAGTACGCTGGTGAAATTGATGTTGTGCAATGTGGTTGAGATTCTGTTTCTGTCCACTCTCTCATTTAGCTCCACCAACACGCGATACAATCCGTAAATGTGCAGGGTAGGCCTTTTGCTCCTCACCGTCTATCAGCCATCGAGGCAAATTCAGTCAATAACGATCTTTTCATAGACAGTAAATTATCTTGTAGTTTTTACACTGCAGTAAATATTGCAGATTATATGCGAAATATTATATAAGTCTATAATGTTGAGGTTGGTGGCCAACATATGACTCCGCCAATAAAACCCAGCTTAAATCATCTCTCTTACATGAGCAAACAACGCATCCACAACATGTTTTACATGGCTTTAGTGCTCACAGGCTCGACAGTCGTAAATATACTTCAATATGATTGATTTCCCAGTGTAAACATAGTTTATGGAATTATTTACATCAGGAGTGGCACGGGGTTGTTGTCGGTCCATATATGGAGATTACATTGAATATACTAAATCATGGTGTTTGGAGTAATATGGCAAGTAAAATACAGTGGCAAGAGCACAAAGTTTTTGCAAATCATGCAAGAACAAGAGCAAAGCCCTCCTTGAGCTTCTTGACAAGGTTTCTCGGGAGCGGATCTTTGTTATCAAAGGCATGGCGCTTACGCTCAGCGCTACTCCAAGTCGAAATGTCCAACTTGTCGCCTCCAAGAGTAAATGTATCCACTCTGGAGAGTCCAAAATCGGGCGTTGCATGCTGCTGCTGGAAGCCAGAAAAGCTCTTCACCCAATTCCATGGGTCATCGCCGTTCAAATTTGGCATCGTGACTTCCTCCGAATCGCCACCCTCGGAGGAGTCCGCCGCGCCCGGTACTCTGACCCCAAAGTGCTTGGTGTATGATTGCAAATAGAGATCTAAATCGTCCGCGCGAAACTTGAAAGTATCTGAACTTGAAGGCTGTGCATCATCCATGACGCCGCTTTCGCGCATCGACTCCGCCATCCGCTGGTACAGTCCCAGCATCCAGCCCAGGTTCCTAACATCCGTACCGTCCGCAAACTGACCCTTATCACTGAGCATCGACAGCGCCGTGAGTGCCATGCGAGCTATCTGTGCCGCAGTCTGACGGACTCCATCTCCATCATCGGCCATGTACATATCTCCACCAGCACCCAGGAGCATAAACAACGCCATGCCTTCAACAATTGCCCAAGCTTCGCCCGGCTGTTGCCCCTTGAACGCCTCGTTAAAGTCTAGCATCATATTCTGCACAACTTCCATCACTCCATAGGCCGCGTGATCATTGTATGTGTGCATGTTGAACGCATCAGGGTTGCGAAGATTCGCCATGTTTCCTGCCATGTGATATCTCGCCATGCCAGCTCTTGTCAAGGCATATGGGTGGGAGGGAAGTGAGGCTGCCGTTTTTGTGCAAGGACATGTCTTGCCCCTATCACAGACTTGCGTGTTAGAAGTTTCGTTTCCATTAGCGCCATCGTCGTCTTCTGAGTCGCCGTCGTCGTCAGAGCCGTCGTCGTCATCGCGGCGTTGAAATGGGTTGCAAAGGCACATGAATTCGTACGCGTGACTGGGATCCTTCATGTCGGTCAGGTAACAAGTGTCTAAGTTTTTAGAGGCCGACACCTTTGACCAACGCTGTTCTCTGCGCTTGATAGTTGACTGCAGCAGGATATCCTGCGCCAGGAGTCCATCGGATGTCGCTTGGACCGGAGCGCCAGGCTTGGCCTTCTTAGCATTTGGCGTCCAGCGACGACATTTGGGTCGCTAGATTCGAGGGCCTTGCGCTTGGGAGGCATTGTGAATTATATTTGGGTAAATTTGAAAAAGGAAAGCTAGCCTATGTTGCGTTGTTGAAGCAGTGGAATTTGAGATGTTTATTACAAGATGCGAAATAGATGGCCGATGTCAATTGGTAATTAAAACATAACAGAAGTTTAGGGGGAAGTGCGATTACCGAGTGTTGTGTGGGAGACGCGCTGCGACGCGCTGCGACGCTGCCAGGTTACATCATTTCACTTACACTTACTTTACACATGACACGGTCAGCCACAGGCGGCTTCGCTTACCCAGAATCATCAATGCTTGAATGGCGAAGAACAGAAAAGTCGTCTACAAATTTACAAACCCTGTTACCGATTCATCGACCTGCATCAGTATTGTTTCCTCTCCATTCCCAAGTGGATAATTGCCGAGCACATCTCGTAGCCTCCGTGAAGTTCGGGTCGCCAATTTCTCCACCACGAGCGCGTTTGACGCACCGGTTGGATCCGATCACTCGCAAGGCTGTGCCCAATAAGCACCTGTTGTAAGTTATGACGAGTCAAATACGCGGTATAATGGTTTCGAATAGGTTGAACGCCTCGTACCCGCCCAATATATGAATCTGCCTAGTGTAAATTAGATTGGATTGCCTACGCTTTAACGCCTTCTTAGCCTGTCAAGCAAAAGAGCATGAGAATCCGGGAAAATGTTTCCTCTTTCAGATTCCACGGCCTGAATAATATCACGACGAGTGCGCCGTAATACAGATTGCTCACTGATGGCTAGGCGATGGCGTGTTCTGGACCCCGATGTAGATGCCGCCGTGGCAGCCATGGAAGGCAGGTCTATTGATCTCGACCTCAGCAAATCTAGGAACCGAGCGGCTGTTATCTGTGGCATTAGAGAAAACATCTCCTTTGCCTTGGGTGACGATTGGGACGAGTCTTTGCAGGAGTGGAACATTGTCAATGTCGAGAACGAAACATTCTCCTCGATGGCAAATGTGCGATTACCTGTAGGACACTGAACAAACTGTGCTATGCTTTCGGAGCTGTTTGCGGGTTGCATACTTGTTGACAGTTCGCCTGCTACAATACCAGCGTGCTGAAAGGAAGTATAGTTATGTCTCGCAATCGTGGCTTGAGATGGAGAAACGCGGTCGTAAAAGCCTATTGACACATATGCTTGAGAGAACGGTTCGACGATGGGAACGATGAGAGCAATGAAAGCCGCTAGGTTTCCAGGTCTGGAAACCACTAGCGCGATAATGTCAGATATTAAACAGGCTTACCGCCCCACGATGCTACCTACCAGCTTTGCTTGTGACGGTTATTATTACAAGGCTGACAAGTTCCGGCTACTCCATGCCCTCTCCTAGTACCTTGGGCTAGCCACTACAAGGGGCAACTTGAGCTACTTACCACCCCCGCCTAAGCTTTGCCATGCGATCTGCAATACAGCAAACTTTTGGGCGGTGCGGCCAGTAGCTTGCGTGGCGCCTCATAAAGTTCCGTGCGAGTGCGAGCTTGAGGTGAGGGTATTTACCCTCGAATCTGCGGCGAAGACAATGCAGTAAATGCTCCGGTGCACTGAACACGACATAGCTGGAGATGCAGATATATATAATGTGAGCGTCGCTGTATGGTCCAGTCTTGGGAAAACCAACAACTTTGTTTTTTCTTGGTGGGGGATTGTGTTCTCCTCTCTATAGCAATATGACAAACCATATTGAGTTTTCAGGTTGGCTACTTCTCCAAGCCAATAGCGTGTCCATCCCGCTGACAGAACAACCGCCACCACCTAGATTACCTCGAGATTCAAAACCTAATCTTTGAGTATTTTCGCTGTTATGACAACAAAGACTGGGAAGGGATTCAGAGCCTTGTAGCTCCGTCAGTCCGTATGGACTATACACTCCTGGGTGGAGAGCTTCATGAAAATGCGACCCCCAAGCAGGTTGCTGCTCAAGTCTCCAAACTGATTGGGGATCCTTGCCTTAAGACCCAGCATCTACTCGGCGCATCACGATGGGAGAGATTGGATAACGATACTGTCCAGGTTGAACACCAAGCTCGAGTAGCTCATCAGCGCTACGCTGCGGCGCAGTCGACAGAGGTAGTGAATCATGGCCATGGCCATGGGACCCTGAAGCAAACTTTTGAGCAGTTTGGAGGCGTTTGGAAGATGACTAGCTTTCTGCCCACAATGGGATGGGCCGAGTTTGACCTCCTCGGAACGTTGAATCCCGAGACATCCTGATGCATCAATTGCAACTTGCGCCTATTCCATTATCAGGTTTACTGTACCTGTCGTTTGGCAGTACATTCCTACTTTGGGTCGACCAGCCTTGAGAGCCAGAAGAGAGCCGAAGCCTTGACTGCCAGTGGCCAGGGAGAGGGAGCTACTATCCTTCTGGATGGCGAGGCAAGAAATCCAAAAAGTATCTTGATGGAAACAGAGTAATTAACAGCACAGTAATTGCAGCATGGCCAATCCCTGTTTACACTGTATTCGGTGCCATTAACATAGTGTGAAGACATACTGTCATGAAAGTTTGTAACCAAACCAACAATTAATGTTTACTATTTACTAGATTCACTAGTCCCGACCAAATTAAATAACACTTTCAATATATATATGTGCCCATTTCATACAATTGTCAGTGCAATTCTCATGCAACACTTACACGCCCCATTTCTCACCGTAGCTGTTTTGCCGCACCTTTGCCGGCGCTGGAACGGGAGCCTCTTGATAAACACAGCAATCAGCCCCCAAGTCAGGCCATGTCATCACTGTCACTGGCCCAGCACACTAAACACAGACCCTGGAACTCGCGTGCGCTCATCAAAGACAACCACATTATCCGCCACAATCAACCCCCGAAATGCAATAATCACCTCTCTACCTGGACATGACCTATACCCCATCGCATAACAATCATCGGTGACCATGGACGACCTTTCAGGCCTTGATTGGTCTTCCAAGCCCACTGGAAACCAATCGAAGCCGCCACCCATGAACAACGTTTTCCCCTCACTCAAGCCATCACCATCGCCATTCGGTTCTGGACGCAGTACCCCAGCCTCAAACCAAGGGAGTACTGCTAGCGGACCTTTTGCGAAACCTGCGCCACCTAAGCCCGCCCAAGACAGCTTCAGCAACCTCATCAACTTCAGCTCAGCCAAGTCCAACCAGAACCTTACGCTCGCCGAGCGACAGGCCCAGCTCGAGGCAGACAAACGAAAGAAGGAAGAAGAGAAACGAAAACTTGCAGAGACGCAGTTTGGAAGCGGATCACAATGGGACTCGCTCGGTTCAAGAGGCACCCCTAGCCCCGCGCTGCGCCAACCTACGCCAGCGTCAAGTACAGCCCAGAACGACGACGACGACGACTTATTTGCTGCATTTAACAAGGATACCAAAGTCGATAAATCGAGCCATTATCCTCCCCCCGAATCGAAACACTCTACTCCCGCCAACGGTACGCAGCTCGACTTGACGAAGCCAAGCGCATGGGCAACCTCGAGCAACACCGGCATGGGCAGTTTCGCTGCAGAGGACGATGATCCGTTTGGACTCAGCGAATTGAAGCCCAACAAGGCACCTGGTCCTACCATGCAACAGACAGTCGACGACGATGATTTTCTCGGCGACCTCGGCAAACCTGTAGAGGAAGTGCGACGAAACCGACCAACCGCTCATGCGCAACCCGGGCCCGGAAAGCCAATCGAAGATGGTGATTCGTCTTCGTCCGAGGATGAGCGCCCTGCAAGACGACAGCCAGCCGCCAACAAGTCAGGGCCTGGCGGTGATGCTTTTGATAGCGCAGTTGCTCAGCTTATGGATTATGGATTCTCACCTGAGGACGCTAGACGCGGGTTAGTAGAAAGCGGCGCCGGCACAAATGTACAAGCAGCAGCAAACTGGCTATTAGACGATGCGCATCGCAAGGCAAAGGCAAAAGCACAAGGTCGAAGCTCTTCATCGAATTCGAATCGTCCCGAACGCCGTGAACAATCCCAACAGGATCGAGCAGACCCAGATTTTGCCAAGTCTGCAGCTGCTGTTGGAAGCAGCCTGTTCAAGACTGCTAATTCTCTGTGGAAGACGGGACAAAAGAAAGTGCAGCAGGCCGTTTCAGAATTCCAACAAGAAGGCGCCGGTGACCCAAACCAGCCCAAGTGGATGCGTGATGCTCAAGCTGCATCACGACAAGCCCCGTCTGCTGTCGATGCCAACTCTACGGACGAGGCTCGTATGCTTGATTCTGGTGCGCGACCAAAGCCATCAAGAACAAACAGCAAGCAACCAACCCCCCAGATGACGAGAGACTCGTCCCCTGCACACTCCTCTGCGGGCCAAAGCAGAAGTTCTACGCCAAAGTGGCAACAGCAAGCTGCACCATCTCTGGTGTCTAACGCCAAATCAAGACTTAACCGTTTCGCCGACGACGACGACTTCTCAGTTTCTGTTAGTGCAAATCGACGTCGCAAGCCAGTGTCTCCCGCTGAGCCTGCAAAGAGTGAGCCTGAGCCAGACTTGCTTTTTGGAGGCGACTTCGCAAAGCCATCGCAACCACTACCTCAGCGTCCTGCTCAACGACAGGCCGCACCATCACCAGTACCAGTGCAAGCCGCTAGAAAGGCGCAGCCAACCCCTCCGCCTCGCAAGGCCGCGCCACCAAGACAAATACCATCCATTTCCCCAGATGCTCTGCAGAAGTCTGCCAAACACAGGCTGGAAGGTACAGCTCACTTTAAGAGAGGAGACTATGCGACTGCCCATTCATCTTATTCATCATCTCTTTCCGTCATCCCCGCAGGCCATCCTCTTACGATTATTCTCCTTACCAACCGAGCCTTGACTGCTTTGAAGACGGGCGAGCCTAAACAGGCTGTTTCCGATGCAGACGAGGCAATCAAGGTTATTGGACCTAGTAGTGGACAGGGCGAAACAGTAGCAGTCACATCGGAGACCGGTCAAGAGGAAAAGAGAGACATGCGCGACCTCTATGGAAAAGCACTCAGCAGAAAAGCCGAAGCCTTGGAACAGATGGAGAAGTGGGCTGAGGCTGGTGCAGTGTGGCAAACGACTGTAGAAGCTGGTCTCGGTGGCGCAACAGCTATCAAGGGTCGTCAACGATGCCAGAATGCTCTCAAACCCAAGCCCAAGGCAGCACCTAAACCTGCTGCGAAACCCCGTCCTAAGCCTTCTGCTTCAGCCAGCCTGGTGCCCCAGAAGGATTCCGAAGCCGTAACGAGATTACGAGCTGCCAACGAAGCTGCTGCAAAGGAAGACGATGAAAAGTTTGCCCTCTCTGAGAAGGTGGACGCCAAGGTAGCAGCATGGCGGGACGGCAAGCGAGATAACCTTCGGGCTCTGCTATCAAGTCTGGACAAGGTGCTCTGGGAAGGTAGTGGATGGAAGACGGTCGGTCTGCATGAGCTGGTCATGGCCAACAAGGTCAAGATTGCATACATGAAGGCCATTGCGAAAACACATCCTGACAAGGTAAGCTCCAAGCTGTCATTCACATGGAAGCATTACTAACATGTTTATAGATCGCACAAGATGCCAGCACCGAAGTCCGCCTGATTGCCGGAGTGGTATTCAGCACTCTCAACGAAGCATGGGACAAGTTCAAGTCCGAGAACGGACTATGAGTTTACGAAAGATACAGCCATTTATAATTGATAAAGAAAAACGTCGCCGTGACACGAAGGAAGCAAGGGAAGAAGACAGGTTGAAGCGTTCTGCATAGACCCATCTAGAAGCTACAATATACAGCATTTTACGAAACACCATGCTATGCTAGTGAATGAACCATAAACCTGCGCCAAAAAATATTCAAAGACAACTGTCGGACTCTAAAGGCCCAACATGCGACGAACGCCCGTTCGAACGACATTCTCGTATTCCTCCCTCCTCTCTCGCCACATCTTTGCCGCCTCCACATTGGCGGGACTCTCGTCGTTCGGCTCAGCAAGCATGCTCATGACAGAGATGAGAATCTTCTCGACAGACTGAATAGGTGACCAGCGCTCGGAAGCGTGCTCGTAGTGGTTCGGGTCGTCACCGGGGGGATGCAGGATGGAGATGCAGACAAGACCGCTCTTGTAAACTGCGCTTGTTAGTTAAGTTATTTGAGAGCGTGAGGCGGACACCATACCATTAGGATGCCACAAATCACACAGAAACCTCATCGATGGCGGTGCAAGCGGGTAATCCTTGGGAAACTTCAACTCAGCCGGGAACACGCCACCTTCGAACGGCGTACCCTCGGGTCCCTGGATGAGACACTCCCATTGCAGAAGGTCCTCTTCCGACACGGGGCCAGCAGTGATGCCCTCGGGAGGGTTATTTGTCAGTGCGCGATATTCTTGGAGAAGACGGCGGTGGGCGGTGGATTGCGCCATGGTTGTTGTGTAAGGATGCTGGTGGTGAATGCTGGAGGGTGGGATGTGTTGAGGTGACGTGGGGGTTAGTCCCGAGGTTAGGCAGGGCCAAAAGGTACTTGGGGCTAATTAAGATTGCGTCTGTCATCCAAGATGAGTTAGTCCGATGTGGTCTAACGGCTAGGATTTTACGCTTTCATCATCTGATTAGAGCCGTAAAGGTCGGGGTTCGATTCCCCGCATCGGAGATTCTGAAATCATCTTTTTTTTGTCTTTTTCTTCCTCTTAACTTTTGGACTCTGACTTGATAAAATTTTGCAATTAGTCTTGTTATCTTGGATTTTGGTGGCATTGAATGGTTTATTATTTTTGGATGAGTTTTATACTCGCAACTCATCTCTCACAAACTCGTACTCCTTCAATATAGCACCAGCTCTTCCCTTCCTTGGCTTAATGTCCATCGGCCACGGCGTAGGTTCCAAAATAACATGCGAATTCGTCGCTTGGTCATTAAAGCGAAGCTCGTCTCCCGTAATGGGACACTTCTTTAGAGACAGGTTGAACGCCCAGCAAATAGTTGCTCCAAATAGGAACAATTCCTCGTCGGCAATGGACTGGCCTAGACATGCTCTGCGACCCCAGCCGAAGGTGTGCATGCCTTTGCCTTCGCGTAGGTTGGGGTATCGTGATAAAGGTTCCATGTAAGTAGGCCACTCTGGTTCTAACCAGCGGTCTGGGCGGTAATTTTCTGGATCGGGATACTTTGATGGGATGCGATTGAGTGCCCTGCGTGTGTTAGCGTGTGATGCGTATGTGGACAAGGTGGCTTACCACTCGCAAGCGAGTATAATGGTTCCCTTCTTGATTGGGACGCCCATGTATATTTCATCTTGCTCACAGAGATGCGGTACACCTGTTCTGTTATTAGCCTGTACCTTCAAGTCCAGTGCATAGGATGTGTACTCACCCAGCGGGACAGTAGACCTCCATCTCAACGTCTCTTTAATACAAGCCCTCAGAGTCGGCAATGCCGCATAATCCTCAATAGTCGGCATCCTCTCAGCGCAAACCGAATCAATCTCTTCCTGTACCTTCTCCTGCCACTCAGGATGCAGTACCATGGCCATTAGAAAGTACTGCAGCGGCCCCGCCACTGTAATCACACCAACCATGTTCTGGAACCCCAACATACACGCTGCCGCATGCTCGTCCTCATCGCTCTGCTCTAGACTCGAATTGTCACGATCCAGCTGTTCCAAGTACCGATATGACCACGTATCAGCTGGCAAAGTACCCTCCGCGTATCTTTTCTTGGCGACTTGCAGACTCTGCCTCCACCACGCAGTCATTTTGCCCTCGCGAGCAACCTCGTATTTTCTCCAGGGATTATAGCCCACAAAATCCGCAATGTGCCATAATGGGGTAACTGAGTTGACGATGTTTCCGGAGATGGACATTTGTCGAAGTGTCTTGGTGGCTTCGTCTCCGTATCGTTTGGCTTGGGTGGCGTCGTCCCAGGCAAGTCTTGCCATGATGCGCCCGGTGAGCTCTCTAGTGTTTGAATGGAAATTTACCGGGTCGACGAGAAGTGTCATGAGGTAGCGTCTGAGTTCGCGGTCTATGTTGCCGTGGAAGTGCTTTTGTGAGGAGGCGGCCATGGCTGCGTGAACCCATTTCCTCTGTGTCCTCCAGGTTTCTAAGCTGGTTAGCTTGTTTCTTGCGATGCGGTTTGTATGTATGTGTGTGTGTGTGTACCATTCCTATCTTGAAGCGCAACATAAGTTGGCCCCTCCTTGTGGTCTATGAGTGCTCGTATTTGTGTTCTGCCAGAAAAGCTATTTCCCTTCTTGACCATGAGGTCGTTGGCCATGTCTTCATCAGATATGACAATGAACTTTTGTCCCATCATGGACGTTTCGTAAATAGGTCCATACCGATCGGCCCATTCTTTGAACTTGAGCCAGGTCGATGTCATGGGTAGGTCGTGAACACGACCTATTAATGGGAGCTGCGTAGGACCGGGGAATCGCTTGGAGGCTGAGATGCTCTCCCATGACTTCAGTCGTCGGAGTACTGATAACAGTACGCCCGTCACGCTTAGCGCGCAGGCGTAAATGAGGAATAAAGACAAATCCATGATACAAATGTATAATAACTGGTGTTAAACAAGGGTTGTTTGACTTGCAGAGAAGACGAAGGATTTGATGCGGCCAGGTTACATTGCATCAAACGTGACCATGTCAGAATCTGTGGCCGTCCCTGACTCTATATTAATATTGCTTTACAGTGCCATAATCCCCTAAATGAGTCTCACCCGAACGAATGACATCTCTGAGCTAATTACCAATCGTTCACATCTACTGTTTTCAGATCTAGAACGGGAGGGGCGCCACGCTTATTATAGTGCATATCTTACGTGAGAGTTCAGACAGAGCACTAAACTTTGCAAGCGAATTTGGCGCCGAATACAAGATAAAGAGAGCCATTTCTTCAACGATAAATCAGTACAGTACTTGCAGTCGAGCGATTTGCCGTTGCAATAACTGTTTACTCTAAGCTTGGCTGCTGGAGTAGACACAACATGCAATGCACGCAGCTAATGATTTGCAGGTTTCAGGACCCGGGAGGCTATAACACGACCGGCGGCTTTTGTTCTCTTGACCCCTGGCAGGGTTGGGTTGGTTAAGGTGCGCCTAAGACAAATGCAGTTAGATACAGTCAGATGAACCTTGTAAGGCGAGTAATCAGCTTGCTTCACATGCTACTTGTGCATGTGTTTCAAGGTAAGCAATCTGAACAAAGTCTTTCACTGAAGTGGCCGGTTGTCTGCTGATTGAGTTCTGAATTATGATGCGCGATATTTTGTTGCGCGGGCTGGGTATTCCTGATGTAGAGCCTTGTCCAGTTCTCAGACGAGTCGGCTCAGCGCCCTAGATCTCCGGCTATCACTAGAGAATCAGTAGGCTATATCAGCGTTGAAGTACAATCGAGATGATAAATTCATGGAGGTCAATCTCAACCGTCAAATCTCGCTGTTGGCGTATGTCAGATGTCTATAGGGCTGGTTTATAATCTAAACAAGACGGACGACTGTATCTGCCCGAAGGATTTTTAGACACTTGCAATCTGACCATCAGGTACATGAGAAGAACCTCAATTGTAAGACATGTTCGCATGTCTGCGCAGACAACTGCCCTGAGCCCATCACTGGCAATGCCACATTCAGATGAGTCCTATGAGTCAAGGTTCTACCTGTGCAGTAACGCACTTTCATAAAAGTGCCCTGTATAACCGCAAGTGAATGCCCCGCCCCCAGATCGTCTCTTACCCGACTGAAGCTGCCGAAGGATCTGGCCCGCCATGTCCCACATGGAGCGCATTGCTAACGTCCATAAGCTACACGCCCTTCGTCCATCTCAACTTTATTGCCTTCACTTGTACCACAATAATTCCTGTTTCAGTCTTGGCTGCTCTCACAATATTCACCACGCATCATCTCCTTTCAATCTAGCATTCTCAGCATGTCGTACCCCATTGAAGATGTTCGCCCCAAGTTCGACCTCACCGGCCGCAACTACGTCGTCACAGGCGGCGCCCAAGGCATCGGATTTGCATTGACTCGAGCCATCTGCGAAATGGGCGGCAACGTCACCGTCTGGGACATTCAAGAGAAGCCCGTTGACGAATTCGCAACCCTTGCCGACAAGTTCAAAGTCAAGACAACATACATCCAAACTGATGTGTCAAACCAAGAAAGCCTCACTGCTGCATTCAACCAGACCCTCGAAGCTATGAAGACAATCCACGGCTGCGTGCCCGCTGCCGGCATCGCCATTGACAAGCCATTCATCGACCAAACATGGGAAGAATACAACAGGATCCAAGACATCAACGTACGTTGCCGTTTCTACTACTCCAACTCCTGCTAACTCCCGCAGGTCCGTGGTACGTTCTTCACAGTACAGCTCATCACGAAAGAGATGATGAAGCAAAAAATTCGCGGAAGCATCCTCCTTATCGCCTCACAATCAGCTCACATTGCACTCCCCGGCTACAGAATGGCAGCATACAATGCCTCCAAGGGCGCAGTCATGATGCTCTCCAAGGTATTGGGCGTGGAGCTGGCGCCGCACGGCATCAGAGTCAATACGATTTCTCCTGGTTTCGTGGATTCGGATATGACCCGGAATGTGAGGGCGACCAAGAGCGAGCGTGAGGGAGAGCAAATGTGGCTGGCGCCTCCGAACCAGCGGCTGAGCACGCAGAATGACCTGACTGGCGCGGCAATTTATTTCTTGAGCGACGCGTCGCTCCATACGACGGCGGCAGATATTGCAATCACGGGCGGGTTGCATGCGGGCACGATTGATGGGTTGATTAGCTACGAGACCAAGCAGTGAACGTACGAGACGAAGCAGTCATTACGTTGATTCACATAGTTCGCCCTCATATCTACTATGTAGTTCATACAGCAGAGCCCAATGAAATTAATGGCTAAAGGTCATGCGGTGGCTGCAATATTGGCGCACTCCAGCCGTGAGCTGAATCACTTCGGGCCCAACTCTTCAAAGTTTCGGATGCAAGATGCAAATCCTGGTGTACAGTCTGTTATTTAGTGCTGGAAAATGCCGATATGCACCATAACATCGGGCCTTTCACTATCCCCCTGCGCCATTGGTTCCTTTTAGCCGCTACCAAGGGCCATGTTACGGCTATACACTGAGGGGCTTGAATTGAACTAAAGGTCTGGGCTGGAATCTGCAAATGAAGACATGGCTGTTTAAGCTAGTGGGTTGCAATATTATATTAAGCTATCCCAGCCAGATCTGTTGTGCCGCCCCCCCAATCTCTGTACATGGTTCCCTTGACGTAGCTACTTGCTGGTCCATATAGCCGCTTCAATTGAGCTCGGCGCAAATAATTACCACCAGCTACAAGCTACAGGACAGTTTCCGTAAAGCTTATATTCAATTCAATTAAACCACACGGCGCCAAGTGCCAATCATGGAATCGCACGATCTCGTCATCGTCGGCGCAGGTAAGTTTGTCAACCCAACTTACATTCAATCAATCTAATCCCCCAGGCTGGTATGGCCTCGCCGCCGCAAAAGCATGCGCCCAAATGCTCCCCCTCAAAAGCATGGCTGTCTTCGAGTCCGCCGAATCCTGTGGGGGCACCTGGTCCAAGAATCGCCTCTATCCTGGTCTCAAATCCAACAACATGGCCGGCACGTACGAGTATCCTGACTTCCCTATGGACGAGGCTACATACGGTGTGCCACCTGATGAACATATCCCAGGAGCTACCCTCAATCGATATCTGACTGACTTTGCGCGCCACTTCGGCTTATATGACAAAATCCAGTTTAACACCTCCGTGGATGTTGTGAAGGCGGTCGGAGATGCATGGGAGCTCGTAGTCAGTGATGCAAAAGGAAAACGGACAGTCAAAGCAGAGAAGCTCATCCTCGCTACGGGCTTGACTTCCACGCCTAATATGCCTACATATACGGGAGAAGAAAACCTCGGCGTACCTCTATTCCACGCAAAGGACTTTTGCAAAGAAGCACCAAACCTCAAAAATGTCAACAACGCAACCGTTGTAGGTGGCGCTAAATCGGCCATGGACGTCGCGTACGCAATGGTCGAGGACGGAGCGACAGTCGATCTAGTAATCAGAGACAATGGCAACGGTCCCGTATGGATTGCGCCTCGCCTCGTGACACCACTGAAGAAGCGAATCGACAAAGTTTTACTGATCCGGTGGATGACGTGGTTTACACCCTGTCCATTCGGCAAGGAAGATGGCTATGGCAGAGTTCAGAATTTCCTCCACGGAACGGCTGTGGGACGCTGGATCGTCGATGGTTTCTGGGGGTTGTTAGGAGGTGATGTCATTGCAAGTAATGGCTACGATGGCGATGCGGCATTGGCGAGTCTTAAGCCGTGGAATGCGGCTTTCTGGACGGGAAGTGGTCTCAGTGTGTTGAATTACGACAGTAACATATTCGACTTTGTCAAGCAGGGTAAGATTCGTGTGCATGTAGGGCAGATTGATCACATGGAGCCGAAGAAGGTCATTCTAGCGGACGGAACTTCATTGGCTACGGATGTAGTTGTGTGTTCTACAGGGTGGAAGAAGGAATCGAGCATCAAATTCGAAGGACTGGCCAACACGGGCTTTGGACTTCCATGCTCTGAGGCTGACTTGCTCAAGATCAACGCCAAAGCCAACAACGACATTCTCGAAATGTATCCACGGCTGAAAGACCAGCCGCAGTTGAAGTTCAAGCGGCAGACCACTGAACCATTACGCTTATATCGCTTCATGGTCCCCTCATCTCATGTATTCAAGCAAACGCTGGCATTTGCGGGAGCAGTCTCAACAGTCAATACAGCTTCTTGTGCCACGTTGCAGGGTCAATGGATAGCGGCTTTCTTATTGGGTAAACTTGAGCGAGCACCAGCTACGGATGAAGATGTTTTGGAAGAGATCATGTTACACACGCAATGGGGACGATGGAGGTTCCCTTGCGGCTATGGCGCTAATCTACCTGATTTTGCTTTTGAAGGATTACCGTATGTTAATTTGTTGCTGAATGACTTGGGGTTGAATCTATACAGGAAGAATGGGTGGTTTGCAGAGTTGACAAGCCCTTATATGCCAAGGGATTTTGCTGGGCTGGTGGAGGAGTGGAAAGAGAAGCAGTCTGGTGAATCGAAGAAGACGATATAGTAGCCACAGATGGCAAATATGTTGACAAGTCAAATCATGTTAGCGCGCAATGTAAATCTGATATGTTTTATTTTGCTTCAAAACTCCCTCTATAGACCACCCTTGGCCTTCAAATCATCATGCGCCTTCTTTTGCTTATCCCACATTTTCTTCAGCGACTTGAGCTGGCTCTTGGGCACGTCGCTTCCATCCTTCATCTTAGTTGGCATTCCCTGCTCATCCCACGCACTGTATCTCTCATCCTTGAGGAACAGCTGCTCTGGAGGCACCTTGGCCTTCTCACGAGCCTCCTGGTCGGCCTTCTCCTTGGCCAGTCTCGCTTCCTCCTTCTTTCTGGCCTTCTCTGCGACAAGAGCTGCCTTCTCTTCTCTAGCAGCAATCAGCTCAGCAGCTGGGATGAACTTGATGAGTGATGGCTGATTGTCGGGTCTGTCATCTAGGTAGACGCCGAGGTTTGTGAAATCGTGGTCACGGATGCGATCCGTCAGTGCTAAAATGGCCTTCTTTGTGTCAGGGGTTTGGGTAGATACGATGCGGCGGAGCTCGTCACGGAGCTGAGCGGCAACACGGAGATAAGGCAGGGTGAGCTGCTCGATATCACGGGAGCCGCTTTGCGCAAGTGAGTCGAACTCTGGGGTAGCGTCCTTAGCAGCAAGTGATGTAAGCGTAGCATTGTCAATTCCCAGGTTAGAAACATCCTTCTGAATACCGCTGACCATTGTCTTGTATGGCTGAACAGCGGTTTGAGGATCAATGTTGTCACCAATTGTAGCAGCCCAGCCCAGTCCGTTGTATGGAGGAGCGGCATTGGCGTCTAGACCGAAGATATCAGTCAGGTTAGTGATCCATCGGGCAATTGCTTCGACTTCAGCGAGGTTGGCATCCTTGTTGTCCTTCAAGAAGCTGTTGGTGGTGTTGACAATCTTGAGCATGACAAGCATAGCACGGGGCGTATCAAATGAGTTGGACAGAGCCTCCTCAACCTCCTTCTTTGCCTGCTCAAGCTCAGTGACGAGGGCCGACTTGGTGGTGGAATCGGCGTTGATGTTGAGTGATTGAACACCGTTTTGAGCCCCTGACTCGGCGAGCCAAGATTTCGTGTTTGTGAAAAAGTTCTAGGAATGATTAGTATGACATTTATCTTGAGTGAGAGTGAGGAATATGTTTACGCTGATGGTTGATTCCCAGCTCTCGGCCTGAGCAATCATGTCGGATGAGATTTCAACACCATCGAACCATTTACCCATGAGGAACACGATGCGCATTGTTCTGTAAGTAAATGTAGAGGCCAGAGCATCCTGGATGGTCTGGAAGTTCTTCAAAGACTTGGACATCTTGGAACCAGCAATGTGCAAGTGTCCAGTATGTAAGAAGTATCGAACCCAAGTGTGCTCTCCCTTGCCAGGCTGGACGTAGTAGGCTTCACTCTGCGCCAACTCGTTGTCGTGGTGAGGGAACGCAAGATCAATACCGCCAGAGTGGATATCCATCTGCTCACCAAAGATATCGGAAGCCATGACGGAGCATTCAATGTGCCATCCTGGTCGACCAGCTCCCCAAGGGCTAGGCCAGAAAGGCTCTCCAGGCTTAGACTTTTTCCAAATGGCAAAGTCACCAGGAGACTTCTTGCCCCCAAGGCTTGTTGACAGAGCACCCTCTCCCTCCTCCTGCAGTGATCTGTCGTTCTTACTCTCAGGGCGAAGACGAGCGTAAGTGTTACCAGCCTTCTCAAAAGCATTAATGTCGAAGTACACAGAGCCCTCAGCCTCGTACGCAAAGCCCTTGGAAACGATTTGTTCTACAAACTTGACAATCTGGGGAACGTACTCGGTCACGCGAGTAATTATGCTAGGTCGCAAGACATTTAGAGAGTCCATATCGTCCAAGAAGAGCTTCTCCATGGCCTTGGTCAAATCTGTGAACATGGTCTGATCAGATGTGTCGATTGTCTCCTTGTAGAGGGAATCGAGGTATGGCAGCAAGACTTCGTCGGCACCAGGGTAGATCTCGCCTTGCTTGATAGCCTCAGCAGCAGCGTCCATGTTGCCAACGTGCATCTTGACCTTGGCTTCGGCATCGCTAGGCTTGCCCTCGCCAGAAATCGTACCGCCAGTCAATACACGGCCATATCCCTTGTCTCTTCGTTCGATGTAGTTTGTCTCGTCCAATTCGCTGTTGCCGTCTACGAGAAGAGGAAGGCTCTTTTCGGCGTACTGTCTGAAAGCCTTGAGTGCCAACTCCTTAGCCTCGTTCTTTGTGTATGTTTTTTTCTTTTCGATATCGAGCAATCGCTGTCGTCTAGCCTTGAGGATGATCTGTGTAACACGATTAGTCTCGCCCTGGCGCAACCTCACAGTCAAAGTCCGTAGCGCATACCTTGTCGTCGACGTCGGTCATGTTCATGACATAGTTGACCTTGAAGCCGAAATAGTGCGTCAAGATGCGACGAATGACATCGGAGGTGACATAGTTGCGAGCATGCCCCAAGTGGCTCTTGTCGTATACTGTAGGCCCGCAGACGTACCAGTCCACCTTGCCGTCTTCTTTGGGGGTGAAGGGCACCGCAGCACCCGGTTTGAGGGAGTTGTGTAGCTTGAGGGAAGCCATGGTTACTGTCGAGGATAATCTTTGTAATGCGACGGTTCTGGTCGGGGCAATGAGTCGAGATCTGGACAGGATGCGCAAGGAATTCATTCAGGGTTGGCAAACGAGGGAGGACAAGACGCTCCAAGGATGGCCGATTTATGTCCTTTGTTGAAGAATGATTGGGATGACACCAGTACTCTCAAGCTTCTTTGAGTGGCAGTTGAGTCACCGGTGACAAGAACCCAAGGGAAGATGACGAGCGAGCGAGGAGAAACAAAGGTGGTGGTGGTGGTGGTTGTCGCTGAGACAAAATTAAAGCGGGAAATTGAACAACATGACACCATCTTGTCTGGCGGTAGCGCCTGATTTCCCTCCTCCACAGCGTCAGGCCGCCTAACAGCCCCAAGTCGAATAAAAAATTACAGCGGCTTATGGCAGCCTCAGCGCAATCAGAACCCCGCCTTAGGCGCCTGAACCCCTCATTGCCAACTGCCACAGTGGCTGCATAGTGGGAAGCTTCACTGCACACCGTTCGCTGTGGAGACGCTGGAACCGTCAGCCACTCACTGAGGCTGGAATAATTTTTAGTAGACTTTTACTTTTCTTTTTTCGTCTTTTTTTTTTATTCGCAGGTCAGAAATTCAGTCATAAAAAATAGTGTCAAGCGATTATCGGCGCGGCCATCGACTCACACTTTACTTCACCAACCAAGTCAATTCAATTTGACTCAATCGGCCAGCAAAATGGTGTCGCCATTCCTGGAACCAGGGTATCGCACATCTGCTGGTAATTTGGCAATTGTTGCGCTGGCTCGCGACGACTATGCTGCCATTACTCTGGAAAAGTCTTCCGGTGCTGTGGATGGTTACGCAGAGGGAGCTGTGCTTAACACCAGATTCGGCTCATTTCCACATTCGACACTGTTGGATGTGACCTGGGGATCTCAAGTTCGAGCTTCTGTTGTCGATACTGGCTCTCGCGGCCGCAAGCGACGACTCGAAACGACCGAAGACGATACGCCAGTTGCCAGTCAAGACGAAGGAGGAACCTCTTCGAATAAACCCACTGCGAAGAAGGCTATTGCTGCAGCTAGTGGGTTTGTATACTTGTTGCGCCCGTCACCAGAGCTATGGACCAGCAGCTTGCCTCACCGAACACAAGTTGTCTATACGCCAGATTACAGCTACATCTTGCAGAGAATACGAGCGCGACCTGGATCGAGAATTATCGAAGCTGGCGCTGGTAGTGGAAGTTTCACACATGCGTCTGTGCGAGCGGTTTATAATGGACTTCCTAAAGACGACAAAGATGCAAAGGGCAAAGTATTCAGTTTTGAGTACGACGAAGCACGATATCACAAGATGCGAGAAGAGATTGACGGTCACTCTCTGAAAGAGATGGTGCATATTACACACCGAGATGTTTACCGCGACGGGTTTCTCGTCAATGGCGAGTCACCGCAGGCTACTGCAGTATTCCTGGACCTTCCTGCGCCTTGGAAGGCACTGCATCACCTCTCAAGACGGAGACCACAAAAGGCCGACGACAACTCAAATGGCGATGAGAGTTGGGTGTCACCGCTAGACCCTGCACAAACAGCGCACATCTGCACGTTCTCACCTTGCATCGAGCAAGTCATTCGCACAGTCACAGAACTCAGACAGCTAGGCTGGACCGACGTGCAAATGGTAGAAATCGCCCAGAAGCGCTTGATCGTCAACCGCGAGCGCGTAGGAGTCGACTTGCCCAGCGACAGAGGCAACACCCAAAGTCCCGCCGACGTCGACGAGGCCATTGCCAAGCTGAAGCGCAACAATCAGCGCAACATTGACTTCCACAAGTCGCAAACTGGCCAAGCAGACGGCAACGAAATGGATGTTGACTCGCCCAAGAAGCATACAGCCAAAGACCAGCCTATCGAACTTGAGAAGCCATGGCTGCAGGGAAGAATTGTTCACCGAACAGAGCCTGATATCAAGACTCACACTTCATATCTTGTGTTTGCCACACTTCCACGAGAATGGACAGAGGAGGACGAAGCCAAGCTATTGGCAAAGTGGCCGTGTGGAAAGGAACAGAAGACGATTGGCAACATAAGTAAAGCTGCGCGCAAACAGGAAAAGAGGGATATGTTGGCCCAGAAGAGGAGAAAGGTGGAAGATACCCCCAAAGCAGAGGCTGTATAGATGTAGATGAGTCAATGTACGAATATGAACACCGAGCACACCAACGTGACCTCTGCCATTGCCATGATTAATCTCATCGTCATTCTGAATTGTGAAACCATTCATTTGTATTTTTTGTTCAATTAATTACTCATGTAGGAATGACTGTATTGAACGGTTCATGTCGTCGTCCAAGCTTCACAACTACAGCCCGGAAATTCGGAGAAACTCCGCCCCGCCAAAACCGCAAACACCTAAAATTCACACCCAAGCTTCCAACCACTTCACCACGTCGCGACACCACACAACCGCAACCATGACTTCTACAATCGGAATCCCCATTAAGCTCCTAAACGAGGCGCAGGTATGCATTGCCTCCATCCCAACTTTTGACTCATCTAACAACCGCAGGGCCATATCGTCACCCTCGAAATCACCTCTGGCCAAACCTACCGCGGCAAGCTCCTCGAAGGTACGCACCTGAACTTCTATTGCCCTCGCAACCCACCCCTCCCTTTTGGACCTCCATGTGCTAACAAGTTGCAGCTGAAGATAATATGAACGTCCAACTCAAGGATATCACCGTCACCGCCCGCGACGGCCGCGTCTCCCATCTCGACCAAGTGTATATCCGCGGTTCGCACGTGCGCTTCTTCATCGTCCCGGACATGTTGCGCAATGCTCCCATGTTCCGAAGCCGTAACGTTCGTGGACGTGGTGTTGGTATGGCTAGAGGTCGTGCGACGGTTAGCAGGGCTAGAGCTGGTGGCCGCGGAGGACGGTAAACGAAGCGAAGGAGGGGCGAGACGAGTAATCTATTTGACGAGGAGAAAAAGAAAAAGATTTGGGGTTCGGAATATGGCGTTATGGGATTTATGGGTTTGAATTTAAGCCAATGTTCAATATAATGTGACAACACAAGTTCAGGATTGAAAGTGATGCGTAGGACTGGCTACATAGTGAAACGACGTGTTCGTCTTTACTAATTTACATGCTTTTGAACTAATATACAAGATGTCTATTTCATTTGCGACAGAGCTTCTTCTGCCTTTGCAACCAGCTCCTTTGCTGTTTCCAAGGTGGCTGCCGTCTCGGCAGGAAGTGAGTGCTTGGCTGACAATGCATCAGCGAAGCTTTCTTCGGTGCCTCGTACGGCTTTACGCCCTTCTTCGCGCACTTCTCCCTCCCAGAACGTACGGGCTGTCTCCCACTTTTTTTGCATGCGACCTAGACTGTAAACGATACCTAGGGCAGCTACCGCGCCAGCTTCGTATAACGTAGAGGCAAATGATGAGACATATAAGAGACCTGCTAGTGTAGTTGCGATGGATGAGGTTCCCAGCGACTGAACGAGCAATCTTTGCGCAAGAGATTGCAAGGCGGGAATGGTTTCGTCTTGCAAGTATCGTCGCGTAAAGGCAATATGACCAGGCCATTTGGGTAGGGCTGATGATGGTTGCGTTACAGCAGGCTTGGTGGAACTACTGGTGGAGGGTGGCTGGCTGTACTGTGGTGGTTCATGACGTTGCTCAACAACCCGTCCGGCGAGATACACTAGCTCCTGTTCAGAGGTGGGGAGAAAGCGCTGGCTAAGCATCTCATTCGTGAGCATGCTAACATCGTCGACTCTCCAGAAAAGCTTCCACCAGCCAAGCTTTCGCCAGCGTCGGCCAGAGAATGCCTGGTCAAGCTCGCTCTGAAGCTCGGAGTGAGCATTCCTTGACCAAGTAGTGAGCGCTGTTTGTAAAGTATCTGAGTGAAGAGAGGCATTTGACGGCAGGGTTTTGGCGAGGTGAGCCACTTCTTCAGCACTAATCGAGGCCGAAGTGCTCTGTAGTAACGAGGCCAACAGATTCTTTAATGCAGGCTTGGAGGTCTCGTCGTTGGTCTTGACACCATTCGTTAACCAGTTGGTCAACTTTGCCAAGTTGCTGGCGAACCATAACCGCTCATATTGAATGGCGTTCTGGGGTCCTTGTCGGAACAATTTGATACCCTGCTCAGCTTGATCAAGGTCAATGATCTGAAACGCGCCTTCAGCCTGCTCAGCTGAGAGTCCCTTGAAATCAACTGCCGCAATTATCGACCCAGCCGTTTCTGTGACGGGCAACGCTGATACATTCAAGGCTCCAGCAAAGTTATCACCAACCAGTAGAGCTTGGTGCACCGGTGTCGCGAGTGGCGAGGATCGGTGCTCGGCAGAGGGAATATCGACAGTTGGCACAAGGACTGCCTCCTCTAGTGCTTGGACTGAGACTGAGCCAGGTGCTCCATATGGCGCCGTGACTTCCATGATGAGAAATTCCAAATTGAACCCATTGTACGCTGGAGACGAAATATGAAGCTCTTCAATGGGACTATTGCTCGACAGCTCAATTGCGACAGCCTCAGTCTGCGAAGCATTGACGCGAACAATCAACGGTCGTGTAGGGTCATGCTCCTCCAACTCGCTCTCCCACGGCTGCTCATCAGACAGTGGATCCGCCAGCAGCGCCTTTAACACTCTCCTCGTCGTAGCCCCAGCAGTCTCTCCATTCGCGACACCAAGAATGGCGACACGCACAGCTTCATGGCCAGGTTCCTGTCTCAAGCCCTGTAAAGCTAATTGAAGACGAGGAAGGTTCACAAAGCGAGGCGAATGCTTCTCAAGCTTCAATAAGGTCGCTTCGAGCTCCGATCGAGGGTTCGATGAGGTCGTGGTCGCCGTTGAAAGATTTCGTCGATAGCTCGGCGCGCGATTTGATCGTTTTGACTGTGCGCTGAGACGACAAGCACGACATGGCTGGGCGTTCGGCAATCGGCTCGGGGTCAGCAACGAAGAAATCTGCCCGCTTCGAGGGACATGCGTTCGTTTGGACGCCATGACCAAGCCTGTGATGAAAGAGGTGATGGGTAGAAGAAGCTTGTGAAGCTGGATGCTCTGTAGCTGTAGTAGTTGGGCCGGCAAAGGTGCGGCAAAACAGCCCAGCGGCTGCATTGAACAAGAAGATACAACACGCAACTCTACAGAAATTCGCTTACAAAAAATGCAGCTGCTAAACACATGCTTGCCAATTTGATACTGAATACATTTTCATCGAATATCCAACATCGCCACTCCTGGCTGGGCGCCTCGGAATAATCTCTTCTTTGACCTCGCAAATGAGCCCAAACCAGTCTAGCAACGTGGAGCCTCGCTGCGTCCGTCTGTGAGGCCACCGAGGCGCAGCGGGCACAAGGCTGAAGGCACGGCGTTTTAGTGGTGCTAGTCCCTGTAAATCTGTTTGTACAGCCTGTATGACAGTGATGTCACTGGTTGCGGCCAACACGAGGGGCAATAGATTTATACATCTCGCCTCCCCGCCTGAGCCTCGACCTCGACTAGTAAGCTACGTCGACTGACCATCAAACAACTTACGTATAACCATTGGAGATTATTAGCGACAACAATGGACATTGCTACCCAAATCAAGAACGCTGCTAAGCGAAACGACGAGTTACTCCAGATCCTCCGAGAAACAGATTATGCAGAGCCCACCTTTGTACAGCACAACTTGTTTATAGATCAGGTGCAAAAGAACATCCAGGATTCTGAGATGAAACAAAAGAACTCCCACATCTTAAGGCAGCATCTGCAAAAGAAGCACGAGAGTTATCGAGACAGCCACGTCAAGCGCTTCATCTTCAAGGCGTCCGGCAACAAGGAGAAGTTCCAGCAAAAAGCCGAGGATGGCGAGAAGGAGTATTTCCAAGTCTTGCAGGACATCCAAAACCAAGAGAAGCTACATACATCACTGGTTGCTCAGCTTTCAGAAGCGTTAGATATCAGACCAACGTTAGAGAATGCAGCCAAAACACACAAAGATGCCCAAGCTGAGCTCGACACATTATACAGCTCCATCTTTTCGGGGCCGACACCACAGTTCCCCAATGAAGACGCGAAAGAAAACGCATGTATAGAGGCAGGCAAAATGTATCGCAGCGTAAAAATGGCATTGGAGGCCGAGGAGGTCGCGCTTAAGCAGCTGCAAGCCGCCAGTCGAGCCATGGGTTTCGCTCACCGGAGCCTGCAGTCTGCGGCTGGTTACTCCCGAATGGACATGTTTGGCGGAGGAACCATGACAGACATGATGGAGAGGAGTCATCTCAGCGATGCGGAAGTGCAGATGGAAAAGGTGCGAGTATATTTGGCTCGGGCCCAACAGGCTTCCAGCCAAGTCGGGCAGTTCCCCCAAGTGCATATCCATCACGGCAGCATCATGACGGATGTGTTTTTCGACAACATCTTCACAGACTACGAATTCCATCAGCAGATTAACCGTGCAATCGGAGAGTTGCAAAGACTGATGCGGGCTGTAGATCAGGAGGGTCAAGCTGCTCAACAGCGAGTCAATGGGGCTCGTAGTGAGTCGGGTATGAGAGAACAGCAGCTTGAATCTGCCAGAATGGAGCTGCAAAAGGAGAGAGAGGGGCTGTTTGAAAGGGTGTCTAGAGGAGGCAGTTTGCCCGAGGCTGGTACTGCCAGCAGCGAGACAACAAGGGATATTGGCGAGCCTCAACAATCTTCAGAGAGCAAAGATTTGCCTCCAGCGTCGCCACCGCCTGCATACACGGACAGTGCTCAGAACGAAGAGTGGTGGGCGTAAACCTGGATTTGAAAGTGTTAGATATGGAGCGTTAAGCAATGATACCAATGGCAGAAGGACTGTAACTGAACATCCGGGTAATCAGTACACAAACTCATACCGTGCACTGTATCACCAATCCCCAACCCAAAAGTAAAATTATATCCTTTCTCAAACATCTAATTGTAACAACTATTCCCTTTTATCATTATCATTATCATTATCATTATTATCGCATCAAGTCGGCGGTCGGAGTCTCCCTCTCTCTCTCTCTCTCTCTCTCTCTCTCTCTCGGTATTCTTGCCTGTCCGAAGCCAGCATGCATCTCCACCAATCACAACGCCATGATCCAGCCAACCATCCACTGTAACCACCCCATCGGCACTGTAACCTGCTGTGACCACTGTAAGCACCCGCTAACTTCATTACGCTCCAGGGCCTAAAAAGTGCGAACCGGCCAATCACAGCGCTTCAAACTCAAAGTAGCTTCCGCAACAGGAACAACTGGAACCACCTGCAGTCGCTGAAGCCGTCAAGCCCCAAATATCCTTGATGTCATGGCATCGCAGTCTATTTTCAGCTGTTGCATTTCTTGCCTTTGTTTGTCGAAGCGTGCATGGAATCATGTTGCAATGGCGCTAGTGATTCGTTCGTACTTTTAAGACTTCCGACTTCCGTGCTTGCGACGACGAGGCTTAGCTGTGGATGAAGCTTAATTTGCGTCGTTGATCTGTTGAAGTTGGGATAAATAGGGTCATTTCCTCGCAATCTTGTCCCTGATACAACATCAACTTCATTCCTTTGACTTCCAACTTGCATTACTTCTGTCCCCTTTCCTCGCTTCTTGCCTCTTTCATTTTGTTTGTGTCTTGCCAAAATGCCTGGTATGTATCACAACCCTACAACATCACAACACCACAACACCACAACCCTACAATATCACAACACCACAACACCACAACACAGCTAACAATCACAGTAAACAAGCAAGGCGGCTACACCGACCCCAACTTCCCTAACCCCGGCGGCAAATGGGATGTCCGGATCATCATATACGGCTTCACCCCTTCCTTCGCCCTCTCCCTCTTCGCGGCCATCTGGTTCACCCTCTTCTTCATCATCCACCTCGCCCAAGTCATTCGCTTCCGCAACTGGTTCTTCATCACCTTCCCTGTCGGCCTGCTATTCGAAGTTGTCGGATACATTGCGCGCTCGCTCTCCGCAAAGAAGGACCCTTACCACCTTCTTTACTTTATTCTCAACTACTTCTTCATCGTCACCGCGCCCGTGTTCCTCGCTGCGGGTATCTACGCCATCCTGTCGTCAATGATCAAGCGCCTCGGCAATCAATACACCTTCCTTCCACCAAAGGTCATTCTGTGGTTCTTCATTACATCTGATGCCATTGCCACTATCACCCAGGTTGCTGGTGCGGCGCTCATCGGCAAGAAGGAGTCTGACCGCAAAGATCCCACCACGGCCAACAACATCTTGCTTGGTGGATTGGCATACCAGGTATTCTCTATGGGTATCTTTGTCATTGTCAGCTGGACTTTTCTCTTTCGAGCCCGCCATGTTATTCGCAGTGCCGGATTGACTCTTTTCAGCATCATGTTTGGCATTGCCACGGCATTGATCTACCTCCGTACATGTTTTCGTCTTGCTGAGACTTCAGAGGGATTATTCGGAAAGCTTCAAACCCATGAAGTGTACTTTGCATGTCTGGAGTTTGCTCCCGTTGCCCTCGCTGTGTGGCTGTTTGGCTGCTGGCATCCTGGCCGCTGCTTGAACACCACCAGGAAGCAATTTAACGAGCTGGAAAAGAGCCGACAGCCTTACGTTTAACGTGTCGTTGTTTTGTACTGTACATATACCATTGTTTGTTTTTGGAGTTGAACGCATGTAGACATAGTTTACATAGATTTTGTATCAGGAGCATTGACACATTTTAAAAGACATTTTTTTCTGCATCCATCGCCAACTGAGAAGCCATCTTCACTTGTCGTTGCGAAGTGCTTACAGCTTCGTGATGGCGGGGCTCCACCACCCAAACCTCACTTCAACATCAACACCACCATGCCTCCCATACCGCCATCACCACCCCTCCCCCGCCTAATCACCTACTACCAAACCCACCATGACTCCCACGGCAAACCCATCTCCGTTCTGCCCCTTCTCCACCAACCCGGAATCTCCATGACCCATGTCATCCTAGCCGCCATTCATCTTAACCAGGACCCCAACAACATGACCCTCAACGACCACCCACCCACCCATGAACGCTTCAACACGCTATGGTCCGAGCTCAAAGTCCTCCAAGCCTCCGGAATCAAAGTCCTCGCCATGCTCGGCGGCGCCGCAAAGGGTACCTATGAGAGGCTGGACGGCACCGAAGACCAGTTTGAGAGGTATTACCGCCCGCTGAGGGACTTGATTCGCACAAGGGGTCTGGATGGCTTAGATCTGGATGTCGAGGAGCCCATGAGTCTAGGTGGCGTTATTCGCTTGATAGACCGGTTGAGAGCGGATTTTGGACAGGCGTTTATTATTACGCTGGCGCCTGTTGCCGCATCGTTGTTGGACATGACCAAGAATTTGAGTGGCTTTGATTATGAGGCATTGGAGGTCATGAGGGGAAAGGATATTGCGTGGTATAATACGCAGTTTTACTGTGGCTGGGGTGATTTCACGAATCCCCTGATGTACGATATGATGATCCGAAAGGGATGGCCTGCGCATAAGATTGTGGTTGGATTGGTAACGAACCCGGCTAATGGCCCCGGGTTCGTGCCGTGGAACGCGCTGGAACCTGTGTTGGCGGTGGTGAAGATGCGGTATGGAAGCTTTGGAGGTGTCATGGGATGGGAGTATTTCAATAGCTTACCTGGAGAGCACCATCGCCCGTGGGAATGGGGTAGGGAGCTGACGAGGATGCTGAGATCTCACTGTCTTCCGCTGGTGCCTGCCCCAGTGGCCGAGGTAGACCCCGATCCAACAGCAGCAAAGGATGCTCCTGTTCCAGAGGCGTTTGATTACAACTCTGACAATGGAGAAAACTAGACAATACAAATCAATTCAAAGACACGATATGGATCTTGAAATGGCGTGAAAAGTGGTTTGTTTGTAATAGTGAAAAATGTTACAATTGGTTGAGTTCTAAAATACAGATGCCTCCAAGATTTGTTTCACAGCAATTCCACCTCAACAATCCCAATGATCTTGCAAATATCGTCCCTAAGTCGCGAAACCATCCTCTCAAACTATTTAGTAGCAGACAATCCAAGGATCGCAGACTGCTTGAACGTGGAAGTCGTTGTACTCGGGGTATGTGCCCTTCATGGCCTCGATGATGGGGTCAAAGAAGGCAGCATTGAAGCGCTGAGTCTCGCAAGTTGAACAGGGTCCGGCGAGGAAGTTGTCAAAACTAGTCTTGTAGGATAAGCTGCCAATGACTTTTTGACTGGCGCCATCCATTGCTGTTAGAGTCAAAGCTTGAGGCATGACAACCCAGTTGCCGGTGGTGGTAGTGCCGTTTGTGTTAGGGACAACTGGAGCTTGGTTAAACCATAAGCTGCGCTGACCAAGGTCATTGAGAGCCTTAATCATCAGAAGAATCATATGAGTATCAGCATCAATAGGGTTGCCAGAGCACTCAAAAGTGATGGTGAAGCCGTTTCCGCGGTAAGGGTTACCGACACAGTTGCCAGTGATTTGATCCCAGACGAAGCTGTTGATGAAAGCTTGCCAATTTCCGGGCCAGTTGATGAAGCGGGGATTGACCTTAACATCAATTGAAAGCATACCCTGATCGGCTGGCTGAGTTGGGTTGCTTGGTGGCTGAGAAACGACAGACGTGACTGGAGGGGCAGTAGAGGTAGTCAAAGAAGAAGTGTGAGTGGGCATGTCGGAAGGACGAACAGGAGCATGGTCATCCTGGTTGCAGACAAAAGCAGACCAGCAAATGGCATCGTGGTTGACAGTCTTGTTGATGGCAGCACTGACTGGGCGACCACGGTATGCCCAGCAGTTGAGAGTCTCGCCACCATTGCGAGTTCCGACAGCAGTGCCGGCCTTTACACCTTCAGGTGTGTTAGTCTCGACGTAGGCTGTCCATGAATCTCCATTGGGCATCTTGGCAGTCGAGCCCATGATGACCCAAGGATAGATACCATCACCATATGGAACCTCAACAGCCATATTTGGAGCGGCAGGATATTTTTCAGCAGAGTCCGGCCAAGTCATGGAGTTGTACCAGTTCATCTGGCGCGAAGTAGACCAGTCCGGGTGATCATGGTTGTCTCCAATACCACAGTCGCAGAGAATGAGATCTTCAACTCCCTTCTTTTGTGCCTGGGATAGAGAAAAGGCACTGAGAAGTGCAAAGCGGGTAAAAAGACGTGCTGCCATGTTGGGCAAGCGAAGAGATTGGTCGACTTTGGAGCTGGTGCTTGGTTGAAAAACAAGTTGATGACGAGGCAGGTTGAAGGCTTCAGAACATGTTGGTAGAGGAGAAAGAAAAGAATAACGTGCTGGGACAGCGGGTTTTAAATTCGAGAAATAACCTGCCAAGGCCAGTTGAACGGTTCTTGGAACGTCATTTCCCGTGGCAGCTGCCTGACACTGTCAACGGCAGGAAGCTCGTGTTCGCATTTCCTTCCATTAGCCAGTAAGAAGATTCCTTTAGCGATTGAAGAATCTAGAATCACTTGGAATCAGGGTTTCAGACCCGAATGGGACTGTGGAAGAGCGGTCTGTTCTGAGATGAGTTCATCGTTGAGGAGGTGGACGGAAATGCGTGCCGGGCAGCATCTCCAACAAAGGCAATTATCGACCCAACTGAATTCCAAATTGAAGGAAATATTTAGCTTTAAATTGGAAGATATTTTTTTTTTACCGATAATTGGGCAGTTTCGATGAATTGTTTGACCAAGACGGTCTCGCTCAATTGTACATTGTGCTAACACGGATACACAACGAGGCTCACTAAATGAACGTTCTAATACGGCCGTACCATATCTAGGCTTGATTTTGCAGCCATGAATTGATTTATGTATCATTTCAATTATTTAGCCTTAAAGTATACAATCCATAGCCCCTGTGATTGCCAGAGGTTGCTGCGCTATCTTGGCCGAGGTGTGGTGGCAGACCTTCCGGGTAGCCTGAGGATCACGGGCAAAAATTGCCAGCCAACCCCAACTTCAACCCTCAGCATCGCTCGGCGTCCAGGAGCGACACACCCACCAGCTTCAATTGAATTCAAATAAATTGGACTGAAAAATGCTTCGACAAAGACTCCTACCCATTTGGCGTCGCGCCTTTCGCGGCCCCTCCATTACACAGCAAACTCAAGGGGCGCGTCGGCTTCAATCATCACAAGCATCCCGGATCGACCGCATCACTTCAAAGCTTCCAAAGCGCCTCCAAAAATACACACAAGGCCTACGAAATGCACCAGTCTCACACATAGTGTCATTTTTGATTCTACACGAGCTCACTGCTATTGTGCCGCTATTTGGACTGTTTGCCCTGTTCCACTATACCACGTACGCACCCATTGGATACATGACGGAGTATTTTGGCGAATATGTCCAGAGCGGGGTGTCTCGCTTTGAGAAGTATTTCAAAAGAAAGGAATGGTTTGGATTCAGCAAAGATACCGATGCATCAGAAGGTGAAGGCAACAAAACAACTACGCACCAGACGGCTGAGATATTGAACCGTATGGAAGGAGGCGATGCAAAGTACAAAATTCTTATCGAGGTGGCTCTAGCTTATGCCATTACAAAGGCTTTCTTACCTCTTCGAATTATTGGAAGCGTTTGGGCGACACCCTGGTTTGCTGGTGTATTAACAAGGACGAGAGCGGCATTCAGACGAGGAAGTTAAATGAATGACCCTGAGAAAAGAACTGCAACAATAAGGCACTTTTTATTTATTTTGAGTCTAGTCTTGTATATAGCTCAATGAATCACAATATAACTTCTAATCCATTGATCAAGCCGTGACCAAAATTGATTTAAGCCTTCTCGTAGATCCAGTCGAACTGGGAGGCCTTGTAGCTGACGACCTCGCCATCCTTGAACCAGAGAGCAATCTCCTTCTGGGCGTTCTCGACGGAGTCGGAACCGTGGCAGACGTTGCGTCCGACATCGATGGCGAAGTCACCACGGATGGTGCCGGGGGCAGAGGCAAGGGGGTTGGTGGCGCCGAGGAGGGCTTGGATTCGTTAGCAAACGGTTTAAGGCATCTTAGAAAGTTTAGGCTACTTACTACGGCCAGTCTTGACGGCATCACGGCCCTCCCAGACCATGGCGCAGATGGGGCCGGAACCCATGTCTGTCAACAGTTAGCGACCTCTCTTCACATCTGTTGTTGCGGGGCAACACCTACACTCAATCAGTCCAGCGAAGAAAGGCTTGCCCTTGAGGTCAGCATAGTGAGTCTCGAGGTGCTCCTTGGAGGGAGTGACGAGCTTGATGGCGGCAAGCTTGTAGCTGTATCGCGTTAATGTATGAATGCGGTGTGGGGGTCGAGATAAATCCCTTACCCGCGGTTCTCGAAGCGGGAGATGATGGGACCAACGAGGCCACGCTGTTGAAAAGACTGTCAGTATATTGAACTAGCATTAAAGAGTCGAATGCATGTATTTACTCACCTGGACACCGTCGGGCTTGATAGCAATGAAGCTATAGGCGTGTTAAAAAAACTTTGCTCTGGGATGGAGGGGTAAATGGCGGGGTTCTCACGTCTGCTCGGTGGAAGACATTGTGAAGGGTTTTGGAAGATCTGAGATTAACTCTGACTTGGAAGAAAAAGAATAGGCTGGTTTGGAATCTGAAACAAAACTTTGTTCAGATTTGGGCGGATTGGCTTGGTAGAAGGAGGAGAAAAAGAAGCAGAAGGCGAGAAAGACGACCGGGAGGAGGAAAACTGGTGCGGGCAGGGTTACTGTGACACTGCGCCAAAGCGGGCCCCGCTGCTGATCGGGGTCTCTCTTGGTGCTGGCGCTGGCGCTGGCGCTGGTTGGGCCAGCCGCTGAGGCCTGTGGCTCGTGGACGGGCATTGCCAGCGATTGGCTTCTGTTGTTGGGCCGTACAGTGCGAAGGTGACCAGTTTTCGCACTTGAGGTCGTCCAGGTTCTCACAACAGGCAGCTGGTTAGAGATGTCAATGCAGGCAGGTTCAGAGGGTACTAAGAAGACAGATAACAATTGGACGCTATGAGGTTGTTGAAAAGTCGTCAACACATCTTGATGATACTGGGAGAAGAGTTGGGAGCTGCTATTCCAGTTGTAATTTCGTCTCGTACAGTGCGTATCTGTAGCGTGTGTCAAACTATGGTGGCCTTTAGCTATGTGAGCTTTTACTGAATATCGTTACAGCGGGTTCATATGTTTTAGCGGGGCGTTCTCCTTTAACGAAGCTGTTTCAACTGTGTAATTGTCTATAACTTGCGCCCCAGTGACGCTTCAGAAATGAGTGTTTCGATTGCTAAAAGGAATGCATGATTGAAAGCTCAAGTAAATTAGTATGCCTTATTTTCTATAACAACAATGGTTTGCGGATGGTCTTGTAATGGGTGATCCTAGATTTGACACCCAAGTCTTGGGCTGACGAAGAGGTAATTCATCATTCTCTTCCTAGTCGCTATAGAGCACGACATCCAAAAAACAAAATGAAATAGCTCCAACGTTCTATAAGCTTTGCATTTTGAATAATTTTTTTTTATCTATTATTATATTCACCATTGGAGCCAGCGTTGTCCTGCACAGATATCTTTTGGAGGCCAACGATCACCATCCCTAATTTGTGGGGAGCTCCTGGAACTCGACCTGTTACGGCCAGCTTGTCCCTGGCGTCACTCACTGTCCTTTCCTCTGACAACTGCCGATTCGTACACTGGTTGTGCACCGAGCAGCCCATCTCAATTCAAACAGCAAATTTCGTACGCTGTCTTGACTTGAATTCATTGACTTTTCCTTGTGTCTTATTTTATATCGTGGTTTTCGCACCGTGCGGACAACCACTGCGACGCCAACATGCAATCCCTTCTTGGCTTGTCCTGGAAGTGGACAACGTTGCTGAGTTTCCTCGCACTACTTCTCTGCCTCGTGCAGCCTGGCGGTATGTAACAGTCTTCAATTGGCCTCTAGTAATCTTGCTGACTATTTAAAGTGGCTGTCAAGGAGCATGACTTCAAGAAATGCGACCAATCCGGCTTTTGTAAACGAAACCGAGCCTACGCCGACAACGCGATTGCCCAGAGCTCTACATGGAACTCGCCGTACAACGTCATCCCCTCAACAGTCACTTTCAAAGATGGACAGCTCCATGCTGTAATTGACAAGACCATCAACGCTCAGGGCGAGACGGTTCGTCTCCCCATTACCGTGTCGTTCCTCAAGTCTGGAGTCGCTCGCGTGACGGTCGACGAAGAAAAACGCCAAAAGAAAGACATCCAATTGCGCCACGACAGCAAAGTCAGAAAGGAACGTTACAACGAAGCTGAGAAATGGGTTATTACTGGCGGACTCGAGCTCGACAAGGCCGCCAAGGTTGCCCATCAGGACGACAAACAGATCAACATTGAATACGGCGCCGACACCAAGCTCGAGGCTGCCATCAAGTTCTCGCCCCTCGAAGTTGATTTCAGACGTGATGGAGAGTCTCACATTCGCTTTAATGACCGAGGCTTCCTCAACATGGAGCATTGGAGACCCAAGATCGAAAAGGAGGAACCCAAGGAAGGCGAAGAAGCTCCTCCTGAGGACCCCAATGCCGAGGACGAGAGCACCTGGTGGGACGAGACCTTCGGCGGAAACACTGATTCTAAACCCCGTGGACCTGAAAGTGTCGCCCTTGATATCTCTTTCCTCGGATACAACCATGTTTACGGTATCCCCGAGCACACTGGACCTCTCTCTCTCAAGCAAACCCGTGGAGGTGATGGTAACTACCAGGATCCTTACCGACTCTACAACTCTGACGTCTTTGAGTACATCTTGGATAGCCCCATGACCCTCTATGGATCCATTCCCTTTATGCAAGCCCACCGCAAGGATTCTACTGTTGGTGTGTTCTGGCTTAACGGAGCTGAGACCTGGATTGATATCACAAAGGACAAGGCCAAGTCGAACCCTCTCCACCTGGGAAATGCACCCAAGACCAACACGCACACCCACTGGATCTCGGAGGGCGGTCTTCTTGACGTCTTTGTCTTCCTTGGGCCTACTCCCAAGGACCTCACCAATGCGTACACTGAGCTCACTGGCACTTCCGCCATGCCTCAAGAATTCGCTGTTGGATATCACCAATGCCGTTGGAACTACATCTCAGACGATGATGTCAAGGATGTTGACCGTAAGTTCGACAAGTTCAAGATTCCTTACGATGTCATTTGGCTCGATTTGGAGTACCTCGACGATCGCAAGTACTTCACCTGGGAACCCCATGCGTTCAGTGACCCAATTGGTATGGGCAAGCAGCTCGAGGGCAACGGTCGCAACCTCGTTGTCCTCATTGATCCTCATGTCAAGAAGGCCGATGGGTACTGGGTTTCTGATGAGATGAACTCTCAGAGTCTCGCTGTTCGCGACAAGAACGATGAGCTTTACGAAGGTTGGTGCTGGCCTGGTGCTGCCAACTGGGTCGATTGCTTTAACCCCAAGGCCCAAGAATGGTGGGGTGGTCTGCACAAGTACGACAAGTTCAAGGGCTCGCTGAAGAACACCCACATCTGGAACGACATGAGCGAGCCATCAGTTTTCAACGGACCTGAGACCACCATGCCCAAGGACAACATTCACCACGACTTCTGGGAGCACCGTGACCTTCACAACATCAACGGTATGACCTTCCACAATGCTACCTTTGAGGGCCTCAAGACCAGAACAAAGGGCGAACTCCGCCGCCCCTTCATCTTGACTCGTTCCTTCTACGCCGGCTCTCAGCGTACTGCTGCCATGTGGACTGGTGACAATCAAGCAAACTGGGAGCATCTGGCAGCATCTATTCCCATGGTGCTAAACCAAGGTATTGCTGGATTTCCCTTTGCCGGAGCTGATGTTGGTGGTTTCTTTGGAAACCCTGAGAAGGAACTCCTGACCCGTTGGTACCAAGCCGGTGCCTTTTACCCCTTCTTCCGTGGACACGCTCACATTGACTCGCGACGACGTGAACCTTACCTATTGGGAGAGCCTTACACTGGCATCGTCACTGCTGCCCTAAGACTGCGTTATGCTCTGCTGCCATCCTGGTATACTGCATTCTTCCAGGCCAACCGCGACGGTAGCCCGATCGTGCGACCCATGTTCTGGACTCACCCTGAGGAAGAGGCTGGCTTTGCTGTTGATGACCAGCTCTTTGTCGGATCTACTGGATTATTGGCCAAGCCTGTGGTGGACAAGGATGTCTACTCCACTGATATCTGGATTCCCGATGACGAGGTTTACTACGACTACAGCACCTATAAGCAGCTCAAGACCCAACGCAACAAGCACGTCAAGATTGACGCTCCCTTGGACCATATCCCTTTGTTGATGCGCGGAGGCCACATCTTCCCTCGTCGCGATATTCCTCGTCGCTCTAGTGCTGCCATGCGCTTCGACGACTACACTCTCGTTGTGAGCGTGTCTAAGGATGGCGTCGCTGAAGGTGAGCTGTACGCTGATGACGGTGATACTTACGACAACGAGAAGGGACAATACATCTACAGAAAGTTCAGCCTTACTGACAAGGGTTTGACATCGGTGGATGCGGAGGGACGCGATGTCAAGTCGATCAAGTCTGGCAAGTGGCTTAAGGCTATGCAGAGCGTCCATGTCGACAAGATCATTGTTGTTGGCGCCCCTGCTTCATGGGACCAGAAAGCATTGGAGATTACTTCTGAGGGACGCAAGTGGAAGGTTCCCGTTGACTTCCTGGCCGCTTCCAAGGATCGCGCCGCATACGCTGTTGTTGGTCGTGTTGGTGCCAAGATTGGAGAGGACTGGACCATTACAGTTGCTTAAATGTATGAAGTGATAGAAAAAAAGCTATTAGAACAAGACAATGACGAGATGTTTCTCTACATATACCTACAGGCGTAGCTGCGTTACAATATCGAAGATATAAGGGGTGAGTAATAGTGTCTCCGGATATAGGCTATCTTGGGGATTTAGGCGACAACCAAAGCAGAGACAACCTTTCCCAAAGGATTGTCTGCAGGGGCATTTCTGGTTTACTTGTCCAGTACTTTAAAGACCCCTGTTTGGTTGTTTTGCCGTGGAAGATTTGTGGACCAGGGCGGAGCAGCGTTGTGTTTTAACAGTGCAGCGAGAAACGAAGTTTTGGTGGGCGAACCATCTGAGTCTAGGTGGGAGGAGACGAATTCTAGACCATGGGAGCTTGGGGGGGAACAAGGGCGGGAGCGTGGTAGTGTGGACTAGAGAGCGGGCCGCGGATATCTAAAAAAGAGTAGCGGCTGTTCTAAATTTAAACTGGGTTTTTGTGAGTAGGGATTAATGTCATGATGGCATGTACCATGGGGGGAGAATAACTGGAGTGGAGGCCTCCAGGCACAGGGAGAAGAACGTATGGTGGTGGACTGATGGATCGTTGCTTGTTACAAGGTAGTTGACTGTGAAACAGGTTTACTTTAGCTCCGTATTCATTGGGTAATTTGGACAGAAATAATAAGTGATGAGTTGATTGGCGAATTTACCCGATGATCGTGGAGATCACATGTAAAGGAGGACGGGCAAGGCTTCAAGGGTGGTTCATTCACTTTTTTAGACAAGTGATAGCTCTCTTTGATCTGCATTCTTTACTGGGGACGTATGTGTTGGCAGTTGGGCATGAATACAAGGCTGAACCATTAGCTTGAGTGGTGTTTGTGTTGGCGTATAACTGTCGAGTTCGTGCTGCACAGTCTGAAATGCGGGACGGAGACGGCGCGGGACGGCGGTGGATGGGGCCGGATGCACAGTGGGAGCACGGAGCGGGACACGGAGGTGACAGAACAGAGAGATGAAGGAGTATGAAAGAGGCTAGAATCATCTGATGATGGCGTACGTCAGGCTGTTAATATTTTTTTGCAAGCCACTGTTTTCTTTAGCGGACCAATGTTTTGAGACAGATATTGTGTGCTGAGTGAGCATTGCATGGTGAGTGGTTGGTCGGAAGTTTTCGCTGCGGGAATAAAATAGACATAAACAGAGACATGGCGCACCACCATCAGCGATGAAAACTCTTCTAATCGGCCCTGAGTGGTCGAAAAAGTAGTAGAGCTCACACCAACCCATACCAAAAATTTGTCCTTGATTTGTTTAGAGTCAGAGAGAGAGAGAGGGCAGTGTTGCTGTCTCGAAGGGCCTGTGGAAACATGGAACGGTCTTGTCATTCCCCACGGGAGTGTCAAGTCAAGATGTAGCAGTGTTTTCGGTTACAGCGGTTTCCACAGAAAGGACAATAAGGGGACGATTTTCAATTTTATTCTGTACAGTACAGTCATGGACTGCTTGGACAGCAGCTTGAGCTAGAGCAGGGAGAAGTTGCATGATAGTGCTTGGCCGTGGGTCAGGGCGGGTCTGGCGCAGTGTGATTGATGCACTGCAGTGCAGCACAGTGGGTATACAGTGGAACTGATGACGAAGACGAGACAGGATAAAATCATACAGCAGTAAAAAAACAAACAGAGGACAGAAGAGGATAGATATCAATGGAGCTTTATGGTTTTTTTATGTTAGGGCGAGAGTCGAATTATTTTTTACAGTGAAAATTTCGATAGATGGCTTGACATGTGAGACAGAGACAACGATTCCGATTGGCGATCAACAGGGGTCCAGAGAGTGGCAATATGGAAATAAAACCAGAGGGGAAAAAAAGAAGTAAATAACAAAAAAGCATCAAACAGGCACCAGAGCCAAGAGTCTTTTTTCAAGGGATGGCAGTGCTGCATGTCACTGCAAGTGCCTGATTACGACACCTCCAATTGGCCTGGGCAGAGAGGCACCTCGCACTTTTACTGGTATTACTGGGCCCGGGAGTCTCTTTTTTAACGGGTCTGTCCTCCAAGGTCCGCTGTAATGTTGGTTGGCACCGCTAAAACTGGTCCCCCAGCACTGACGAGAGACACCAAGAACCAAGAGCTTCCATCCAGTTTCCATTCTTGTTCACATTTCGCTTCTCTTCTCCTACAATTACTCGCCTCTTCCCCCATTCTTCCTTTTAACATCTCCATCTGCTTTTCCTACAGCCCTACAACATCAACAGACCTCTTTGATTTCTTTGTTGCAGCTCGTCACTCGTTGGAGCTCGCCATCAGTCAAGGTTTAGCTACTCTACGATTATTTCGTCATACATACAACGGATAGCCGTTGCACGCAAACTGCTTCCCAACGGTCGCATCCAGTCATATTTTCCTGAAATAATTTTCTATTCCCTTAATTCACATATCTGCTGCACCCTTTACAAACCCAAGTCGCTTTTTCTGCGGGCAGATTAACGACTTAATTCCCCCCAAATAGCCCTAATACCAGTTCCGCTGGCCAAGTAACCGACCATGGCCGACGAAGCTCAGAGACCAAAGTACGAACGGTACAATTCTGTCGAAGAGCTGCAAAAAGAGCAGAAGTCTCACGACACTTTCAATACCCTCGCCCCTACCTACGAAAACGACGACGAGAATGACGAAAAGAGAGGCCAGGCTGGCGATCCTATGTCTCCAGCCCACCAACACGCGGGCATGACCCAGCTCAATGACGACCTTGAGCTCCTCCGTATCGAGAGGTTGATGTCTAAGCAGGAGACCCAGGATGAAGAAATGAGACGATCTCGCTCCAAGGGACGCGTGCATAACCCTGAGCCTGAGGATGCCTTCCTACATCTCACCCAGGGTCAGACGCTGACTGCGGACAAGAAAAAGAATGAAGACGCCGCTTTGTACAAGTTTTGGCTGTTTATGACCAAATTTCCTCGCTTTCTTCGCTACATTGTCTATATGTTCCCCGGTGCCGCCCTTCTTCTGATCCCTCTACTCATCGGATATTTCCAACCTAACGAGGACGATCACAATGTTGGCGGCGTCAAGCTCATGTGGTTTGGCATCTGGTTGGAAATCATATGGTGTGCTCTCTGGGTGTCACGTATGATTTCAAATATCATTCCTGCTCTGCTTGGTACTTTTTCTCGACTCGGAGGTTCTGCTACTCCCAAGAAATGGAAAGATGTGGGCTACCAACTGGAGCTGCACTTTGCCATGTTTCTGTGGATGTTGGCCAATCTCATTGCATTCAAGCCCACCACCAAGTCACACCGTGCCGCAGGGCATAGAGATAAAGAACCCAAGTGGATTGACATTGTCCAGAAAGTCATAATTGCTTTGTTTGTTCTGTCTGCTCTCAACTTCGTCGAAAAGATTATTATTCAATGGATCGCAACCAGTTTTCATCAACGCACCTACGCTACCCGTATCGAGAACAACAAGGGCGATATTCGCCAACTTGTTCAGTTGTTTGAGTATGCCAAGGCAAAGCTGGAAGATAGCGATGCCTTCTGGCAGGGCGACAAAGAACGCGCTAGTGGCACCCAGACTCCTCTGCGAGTTCTGCATGATAATGCTCGACAAGTCTTTGGCAAGGTGGGACATGTGGCTGGCAAAGTCGGTAATGACTTTATTGGTCGCAAGGTCAACGTGAACATGCCGCGCAAAGTCGTATCAGAATTGTTGCGCACTTCTGCGTCGTCACACACACTGGCTCGTCTTATTTATCGAGCAGTGGTCCGTGATGACCGCGACACGGTCCATATTGAGGATATTAGACAGGTTTTTCCAACAGAGGAAGAAGCTGATGCTGCTTTTGGTGTATTCGACAAGGACCTGAACGGCGACATCTCCATTGACGAGTTTGAGGCTGTCTGTAATGAGATTCACCTCGAGAAGAAAGCCATCGCTGCCTCGCTCAAGGACTTGGACTCGGTCATTCAGAAGCTTGATAAAGTTTTCCTCTTCATCATTGTCATCATTGCCATCATAGTTTTCATCTCTATTCTCTCTGGTTCTGCGGCCGCCGGTCTCGCCTCGGCTGGAACTTCAGTACTTGGTCTGGCATGGATGCTTCAGGCTACGGCACAAGAATTCCTCCAGTCCATCATCTTCGTTTTTGTCAAGCATCCTTTTGATGTAGGAGACCGTGTCACCATTTACGGTTCCACTGGCGACCAGATGACTGGAGATGACTACTACGTGACTGAGATCTCCCTCCTATATACCGAGTTCAAGAAGATGCAAGGTCACATTGTCCAGGCACCCAACTCTGTTCTGAACACCCTCTTTATCCTTAACCAGCGCCGATCCAACGGTCTTGCTGATGTTGTGCCTCTCGAGATGCGATTCGGCACATCGTCTGAACAGATTGAAGATCTCAAGGCACGAATGCTTGAATTCACCCTCGAGCACAAGCGTGATTATCAGCCCAGCATTCTGTCTGAAATGAGCAGTATTGACTCTCTTCGCTCTTGCAAGATGAACATCATCTTCTTCCACAAGAGCAATTACCAGAACGAGTTGCTGCGTCTCAACCGTCACAACCGTTTCATCACCGAACTGATGAGACAAATGATCCTCGTCGGCATTCAAGCACCTATGCGCCTGGAACCTGGTGGTAGTCGTGAGCATCCCATGTACTGGTCGAACATGCCCGCACCGCCGGCCTACGGCAAGGAGCAAGATCACGGACACGACGACCACCACGGCAGCGACAGAGAAGGTTCGATGCCACCCCTGAGCTCACTCCGCCGCACCGGTACGACACGCAGCAGCATGCGCTCTGAGCGACTTGCAAACGCGGATGAGTTCTATGGAGATTTCCAAGATGTGTTCGAGAACCGAAGGGAGGTGATCCAGGCGCACCGCCTGGCTTCCATCCGCGAGAAGGAGCTGGCTAGAAAACAATCTGTTTCTCACGGGCATGGGGAAAGCGAACCTAGAGCGTCGACAACATCTGCCCACCTGGCCCCCACGCAGTCTATCGACTCTCAGGGCCGTAGCAGCAACAGGTTCCGCCGTGGACGAGGCAATACCGTGACTCGCCGGTCTGGCGAAGAAATGGTGTAATTTTCTGTTGAATTTATTTGCATTGAGCTGGCGCATTCCATTTACATGAACACTACAATTATTAGACACATAGAAATAGATGACTTACATACACCTCTATTGCATGCGGTGATATTGGAATTGGACGGCAATCAATTTGATCATTCCCTCGATTTATACTCAGTCTGGGGGAAATAAACAAATTTATAAACTCTGTCGAACCAAAATTGTGCCTTGCCAGTGGCGCAACGCTAAACTGCCATAGTGTTGGACTAGCGCTCAGCCGCGCCTCTATGACCAGGGGTGCTTATGAAGTGGTGCTTATTAGAAGACAACAGCTCAGCCTCAGCCCATCCATCCTTTACTCAGTCATGTTCAGCCATTGTGCTTGGAGAAGCTGACTGTTTGCGAAGCAATAGCTGCGCATGGCGAGCGACAATTGATACCCGAGCGACGAGCGTGATCACAGCTACGACAAGTACGGCAGCCTACGATATCTATACAGCTACGCAGCCGCGACAGCGACAATGGCCGCCCTTCCTGTCGGTTGGGAATGGGACTACGACGGCAAGCGCTGGTTCTACAAATACAAGCCCAACGGGCATATCCAATACCATTTTCCGAGCGAGGGAGATGAATACCCGTCCTTCGTGGACGACGACACACCCGTGCCGGACTTGGCGCCGGAAGAACGCCTCGAGGTGAAGAGGCAGACGTCAGTTTCGCAGCCGCAGCACCTCCGACCGCTGAGTAGTACGCGCCAGGGCGTGACGTCGGCGACGGCAACTAAGCCCGTCAGTGATGTCTGGGAGGAGGAGGATGAGGAGGCGTTTGAGCCTGAGAACTTCATGTTCTTGGGACCGGGGGCGTATACGGATGTGAGTCCGTTAGGGGAAGAGGACGAAGAGGCGGCGAAGAGGGTTGTTGTGGGAAATTCTTCGAGACAAGATAAGTCGCCGAGACAGGGGACGCCGTCGGTACCCATGACGGAGGTGGTGGAATTGGATGGGAAAGAGAAGTTTGATCCGGTGGGACATGTGGCGGAGATGGCGACGGAGAGTACGGCGAGGGCGAAGGTTGAGGATGAGCCGGTTGAGATTGGGGGAGAGGAGATTGTTGTGAAGGAGGAGATTGCTGTGAAGCAAGAGATTGATGAGAAGGAAGACAAGGGGAAGCAAGTTGCGCGTGAGGAGAATGAGAAGCAGGAAGTGAATGCCGGCGAGAATGAGAGGGCTGCCCTGGGGTTTAAGATTCAGAGGAAACCTACTGCGCAAGCTGTGCCTCAAGTGACTCAAGCAACTCCTGAGCCGGTTGTTCAAGCTGTTGTTCCCCAAATCGTTGCTCAACCGGTCCAAGACCCAGCTGCAGCTCAAAATGCTCAAGCAACTTCAATGTACCAACCGTACAAACCGACGGGTAACCCAATCCAACCACCAGCTGCAGTCGCAGGCGGTACCGCAATCATGATACAGCCATCTCCTACGCCTGTACCGGATGAACTATCGACTACGAAACAGTCAGAAGTCAATCCCAGTTTGGCTCATGCACCGTCTATCTTGCGTCCCGCGAATAGAAATTCTGTTCAAACGCCGCCTCAGCCTCAGCCGGTACAGGAGAATGTTGTATCGAATCAACATCCGTCGGTGTTGCAGCCTGCTAGGGGACAGCGGAATTCTGTGCAGGGTCTTGTTAATCCTGTGACGCACGGTATGCCAACTCAACCTCAACAGCAACAACAGCAACAACAGCAACAACAGCAACAACCTCAGGTGCAGCAACTGCCTCCCCAACCTCAGCAGCCTCCCCAGAGTCAACCACCACAAGTTCAGCAACCCTCCCAACAACCACCTCCTCCACAGCCAGGAATACAGAGCTTTCCTTCCGTCTTACGCCCAGCAGGTTGGAATAGATCATCTGTACAGCAACCAGGACAGCCCGCTGGCCAACCCACTTCCCAGATGCAGCCTCAACCTTTCGCTCCAGTACAGCATACCAACACTGGAGGACCGCAGTATGCTGCTGTGCCTGTGCCGCGACCATACTCAACCACACCGCAACCATGGATGGGATTCGCGCAGCCTGCCCAGCAGGCATATCAGCCTTATACTCAACCACCGCTAGGATGGACCCAAAACGCCCAGCAAGTGCCCCCTCCACAACAGGTTCCTAGTCCTGCAGCATCTATGAACTCACAGCAAAGTGCTCCTCAAGCTGCACCACAAAGTGTCCCCCAAGCTCCTGCGGCCATTCCATCTGCCGTTCCTCAAAGGTTAGCGCAGCAGCCTGCTCGGCCACACAGCGTAATTGGAAACCCGATCACGCCCCCAAGCGGTCCTCAAACACCCAACCAGTCCGGTCTGCACCGCAGCTCAACCGTTTCAGCCCTCTCGGCCGGTGAAGTATCGCCAATCCGAGCCAGAGCCGAGAGCCAATCATCCGTATACCCCATGGCATCACCATCTCCCATAGACGAATCACGACACTCATCCATCTCACAAGCAGTCATCAGCCCGCCTTCCGAGGGTAGCAATCTCACCCCTCAAAATCTGCCCACTGTTTCTGAAGAGCAAAAGCCAAAAGCCGAGAGTTCACAGGGTTCTTACTTTCCCAAATCAGATGAGCACCCTATCGGTCTGGTTGGCAGTATAGTGAATAAGTTTGCGCTAGAGGGAGAGAAGGGCCAGGTGGCCGCACAGAAACCCCGAGATGCAGATCAAGTGAGCGTGCTGAGTCAGGATGATTCTAACAAGTTTTCTGGTGCTCCAAGCCCCGGCCATGCGCTTACCCGAATTGACGAGAATGAGGACGCGGAGACGGCGTCGGTGTCTAATGTGTCTGCGCGAGATACGAGGAGGAATTCGTTTACTTCGAGTGTTCAACAGTCCCCTGTCGTTGCTAAGCAGCCTCTTACGCAGCAGCCTCAACAACCTCCCACACAACAGTCTGAACAACCTCCTATGCCGCAAGTACAACAGCAACCGGCACCCTATGCTCAACCAAAAGCAGGTCAGTCTGTTCCTGGTGGCCCTGGGCAGCCAATGGTGCACAATCACCAGTTTCAGCAGAATCAGCCCATGCCACCCGGACAGTATCCGCCACAGCAACCAGGTCAACCTGTTCAAGTGGCACAATACCCGCCTCAACAGCAGCAGCAGCCTGTTCAGTTCATGCAACAACCGCCACAGCAGGGTCAGCCTATGCAATACCCGCCACAACAGTTTCCTCCGCAGTTTGCCCCCCCTGGACAAGTGCCTGGACAGTCCCAACACCCTATTTCAATGCAACCGGGTCAGCCTATACAGCCGGGACGACCAATGCCACCAGGACAGCCCATACAACCTCTACAGACTACGCAGCCACAGTCATCCCAGGGACAAGCAGAACCACCATCTGCTACGAAAGACAAAGGTAAAGGTTGGTCGAAGTGGTTCAAATCATCAAAATCAGTCAGGGCTGCATCATCTCCAGTCAACAAACAGTCGCCTCAGTCGGGCACACCAACCCAACAAGGTTGGAGCAATGCTCAATGGCAGGCTGGCCGCGGACAGCCTCTTCAATTCTCTCAGGGAATGACGGGATCGGGGTCGAGGTCGTCCGTTCACAGCCAAAACAGTCTTGGATCCGGTTCAGTTGCTACATCACAGAACAGCGTCCAGCCAACCCAACCTCCTGGACATGCCCTACAGCAACAGCCCATATACCACTCACATAACCCGTCCGTAGGCAGCGTCTCGTCTGGACAGATTCCAACTCAAGCCCAGGTGAATGGAAACTCGGCTGCGCAGGACCCTAGATCTCCTGTAGACCAGACGCTATTACCAGCGCCTTTGTTTCGAAACGACAATGTAGCTGCGGTAACAGCAAGCACGATTCCAGTAGCTGCTGGAAATAGCGACCCTCCCGCCGTGCAGAACAAATGGGCCGCAAAACCGATAGACTATTCTGGTGGTGGCTGGGGCGATGATGAATAAGACATAATAAGGACACCGTGACTTTATAAACAAATCACTCACAGCACGCAAATTTTGGGTACCAAATGAATATATTCTTGTCAAACCGTCTATCGAAATGCAAATGATGTACTCGCCAGGCTTACCTAACACACAAATGTGAAGCTTCCTATAGCCTAAACAGTCAGCTCGTCCAGTCAGTCACCGTTCATGCTTTGTTAGCCTTTGAGACGGGTCTCAAGAAGATTCAGCCGGAAGTCCCCTTGGGTCCTCATCTTCGAGGAAGTCGTCCTGATATTCGAAATTTGACAAAATGGCGCTTTGGAAGATAGCAACATGCCCATGTTCCCCAGCGGTGGTAAAGCCTTGTTGAACATTGTCTCTGCTTTGTCGGATAGCTCGACTCCAATCTGGAGTGCTGATGGTTCCATCTCGGCGAAGACTCCAGACCCATCTGTAAATGTCGACCATGTACCTAATCCCATTCAGGAATCGATACACCACATTGTCAGGGAGGGGACGCTGCATGTACTCCTTGGCTTCGCCATTTCTTCTGATGTCGATTTCGCAATTCTGAAGCCGCTGGGCATCCCAGTGGACAGGCCTTCCTAGAGTTAGCAACATTCGCAACACAGCAACAAAGGAACCCTGTCGTCGAACAGTTGCGAAGTGCTCTGGGTCTTCTTGAACTCCAAAAGCGGCAAAAACCTGGAGATCCTTGATGCTCGCAAACTTTTCAAGATGGTGGCACGCGCGGAATGCACTAGCGACGTGTCGGGCGTCATAGCAGGCAAAACGGATGGTAGTTAGCATGTCTGCGAGCGAAATGTGTTTAGTGACGGCGTTGTAGCCACGGATGGACAGGAAATTGTCTGGCAGGCTGCGGGTGTCAATGAACCATCCCTTAGTTTCGACTCTGTACACGAGGTTGGCAACACTGTCGGTGCGGTAGATGATGATACCAGAGGGTTTGGGCTGGTCAAAGTCCCGATTCCACAGGATGTCTATGAAGTGAGTGGGATGTTCTTGGGTATGGTAGCCTGCATAGAGATCGTCTACCAGGTCTGCCACTTGATTGCTAGCTTCGACGACTTCAAAGTTTAATTCGCCGAGCGTGTTCACCTGGTCCTCGGTAAGAGCACTTATAGGATGTCCTACGTTGAGGAAGATCTCTTCGCTAGGAGTTCCTGGGAAACTGGGAAGTGGTGATGAAGACATGGCGACTTTAGTTGTGTGAGTGGTTTTAGTAGTTGAGCGAGATGATTTGCTGCGTCGGCGATGCACTGAGTGCTGATGATACGACTGATTTGCAGAGACATAAGTCAAGCTTTATAGAAATTTTCATAATTACAGAGTGTTTCAGCAATGATGAACACCTTGATGTAACCTAGAAATACAGTAGGTTAATCTGATCGAAGCTCTCCTTCAGAACAAGTGAAACATCATCGCGCTTTCAACAAAAGCGTGCAAAAGAACCCACGATGTTAAAGAACAGCTTTGTGTTAAAGAGGAAGACACTCAAAGCTTTACAAATTATTGACGGCTTTCTTTTGTTGCCAGTACCGGTAGTCGGTGGTTTTTTTTACATATGACATGAGTGGTCGCCTGCTCAACAAAGAAGTACAATGCGCCTACAAGGCTGAACAAAGGTGTTGAGCAGTTGCCACTGCCACCAATTGCATTTGAAAGTAAGGGAAGCATCTTTGAATTTTGTCATGAATGACCTCTGCGCTGACTACTCTTTGTAGCTGCACCCTCGTGCAAAGGGGTATCGCTCTCTGACCCATGTCGTTGCCCAATGCTAAAGACCCTCACGGTTCAAGCTGCTCCAAAGCCTGAACAAGGAAGTCCTCACGCCTTTCTGTAAGCAGTTCGACATTCAAGTCAGAGCGACCCTGGTCGGCCATTGCAGGCAACACCCAGCCAATATCAGGTGGGCTCGCGAGAGCTGCCACGGCGTCCCAGTACGCTACGTCCGTCGCAGAGCGACCAGCTTCTTCTTCCCATCCAACCAAGACCTCTCGAGCTGCTGATGGGCCGTAACAAAGAGCAGCGTCGAGGCGTACCGACCCCAAATCAATTCCCGGAGAGCCAATTCCAGAAGCATCCCAGTCCAGAATTGCAGTTAACTCGGAACCATCCCAAAGAGTGTTACCATGCCATAGGTCGCCATGCACAAACGCCAATGTGTTGTTGGCAGGTTCAATGCACTTGACAGTTTGCTCTGCCTTGTTTAAAATCATGGAAGTACCATGTTTTCGTCGCAGACCAGCCCAGTCTACGTCTCCGATTGGCCCATCCCGTAGCGGCAACGCCTCCAGAGAGGGAACCTCTACAGCGCTGATTTGCGCAGCGGTAGCCCCTAGCATGCGTAGCCGGTGATTATCGGACTGAATTGGAATCTTGCTCGAACCGATCACATGCGAAGTCAATGTGAGTGCGAACCCAGTCGCGGAACCGTCGTCGTGGCCTAGTACTTTCGGCACGGGGAGCCCAGTCCTCGCCGCATGCTGCATTGCGGCAACCTCAGTTTTAGTATTGCTCACATTCGCTTGTGATGCAACGCGCAATACTGCAGAGTTAGATGTCGTCTGTATTAGCCAAGGTGAGCTGCCTTCTCGCAGACCGCGATCCACCGTCACCTTATCACCAAGGACCTGCGCCGCCCACGCCAGAATTGTTGAGTTTGGACCACTCATCTGCCTTTCTATGCAGTACTAATGATGTTGAAGCTGGAGTAAGTTATGATATGGCTGATAGTTGTGGGTGAATCCATATGAGAGGCTTGCATGATGTTGGTTGTTCAGCTCTCATTCAGCTCGGGATGCCGCCGTTGATTCGTGCAAGATTGTGCAGGCAGTCATTATTCAGCATTAGGACCCGTGTGACTCATTTGCTTAATAGTTGCACAATTATGGACTGGGTTAATCTATAGTATACAAGTGTTTTAGCTGTGCTCTAGCTACGCCCATTGCATTCTCAAATCGTATCCTTTTTATTGTTTAGAGCTGGGGGAGCTATCTGCCTGCAGAGATTCAAGACCAACTGTATCACTCACATCTAGAAGCATCCGCTGTAATTGCTGAACATCCCGGTGTGACTGGCCAAGTATGTGCGTGATGCCACTGAGAGCATTCTCATCTTATTTTCTTCCGTAACTGGTGCTGATGCTTGAACAAATCTCCCAAATTCTGTATCGTGTTGGTTGCTGGTCGACAAGTCAAGATACTCTGAGGACATATGGCTTTCTCGTATCCTTGAGAAGCTCGCAAATGATCCTGCAGACAAGACAAGGTGGAGGTCCCCGTTTCTACCATTAGAATCCGTCCGAACTCTAGCGTCCGATGAACTGAACTTTGCTGGCTTTGCGGACTGGATGAGTGGACTTATTAGTTTGAGTTAACTTGAAATATGTTCCTTTTTCTTTGGGAAGGTTAGGATACAATGAACCCATCGACTACTCTCGAGAGCGTCATTTCAGAACGTAGCGGACGTGAAACTACCCAGTTTGGAGGAGTGCAAGGTCGCGGGTATGACTATACGGTTCTGCGATCTAGTACAATTTATGAAAGGACATCCGTTGCGCCAATTATCTCTGAACAACGTTGCTATTCATGGAGGGACCTTTGGCGCTGTGCTGCAATGCGCAACAGAGGACGTGGAAGAGTTACACGCAGAAGGCATATCTGATCAGTACGGCCTAGTGTGTTTCAACCAAGACAGCGGACTGGAGATAGGCCGGGGCGGGAAAGATAGCAACTAGTTACATATACGCAGGCAAGAGATGGACTATAGTCGATGCAAGAAAGCCGGCAATTCCAGGAAAATGAGCATCATCCGAAGGATTCTCTGGACCAACCAGGTACAGCAGTTGTATCGGCTGCCAGTTCATCGGCCGCCTCGAGAAGAGCAATTAACAACACTCTGGGAAAAATAATCAATAAACAATGGTGTTGGAATCAACCAAATCATGGATATTTGGTGTTGAGTTTACTTTCCTGTAAATAGGAAGAAGGTGCCTGTGCAGCGGGCAATGTGTTACCATAGACATAGATGTAAATATTCGAATTTTTAAATAATGTTAATAATTACTTGCAACTGTGTAATTGAGTTACTTGTACTTCAGCATTAATTAATACTTGTTGATACCTTGCTTGCCTGAGGTACGACAATGACGATGCACAGCCTTGGCTATTGTCCAAATTTGGTTGGATGTACCGCTGTGCGGCGGTTGTCGGGATGCCGGGACAGAGGGCATTCCGTATAATAAATCGAATCAGGGCGAAAGCTGAATTAACCTTTGGTTCATGTTCCTCCCTTGCCCCCCCGGCTGCGCTGATCTCATAGCTCTTACTGTTCCAAACCAATTCAGCTACATGAACCGCTGTGTGAAGAGCGACCGGAGCATCGACGTTACCGACGCTGATGCCTCGATGCTGAGGATGCAATGATCCAGCTACTTATATGAATGGATTAATCGCAGTCAGATTTTTGTCGTATTTTGGTTGCGAAGGAACATCTGAAACCAAAGAGTCATCGCACACGAATACAACGATAGACCGGCAAATTGAATCAAGAGCCTCATTATGCTGAGCAGGTCAATCACTACAATCCGACCATTTGGTCGCCTAATTAAGGCATCGATTCCCAACGCGCCTTTCAAAGCTAACTTTCATCGCCTTGGCCGTCAGGCGCCAGCATCGGAAATCGCCAAAGCTCTCAAAGAGGACGGCTGTGTGGTGTTGGAATCATTCATCTCCCCAAGGCAAACCGCACAACTCAACGAGGAACTGGATGAAGCCCTTGAATCAACAGATCCTGGAAGAGCTGCGGTTGTAGCTGACGGAGCTGTGCCTCTTGACGAGGAGACACGCAAATCTCTTTACGGCGCCAACACCAGACGAGTAGGTGACTTGTTGACGCGCAGCAAAACATGGAGAGAGGAATTGGTCAATGACGATGGGCTGCATAGCATTTGCAGCGAGGTGCTCCCACCGCAGACAGGAGAGTACTGGCTCTCCACGGCGCAGATGATTGAAGTTGGACCAGGAAGCAAAGCGCAACCATTACATGCAGACGGAGGTGCATGGTGGCCATTCTGGACCACGCCAAAGGACAAGCATCTCGAGTACTACCTCAACTTTCTCATTGCTACGACGGACACGACGTGTGAAAATGGCGCCACTGGCGTTGTCAAAGGGAGCCATGATCGGGACTACTTGGAGGTCAAAGATCTTGTCAATATGTGGAACTACCCAGAAGAACAAGTCGAGCAGGTTGAGCTCAAGGCTGGCGATTGTCTGCTGATTGGTGGCCGAATTGTCCATCGCGGGGGAGAGAACAAGACGCTGGCCGAGAAGAGGAGGATTCTAAGTTGCATGGTTTTGAGTTCATCACTGACTCCGGAAGAAGCACATGCCTTGACACTGGATAAAGATCTGGTCAAAGACCTCCCAGAGAGGGCAAAGAAATTCCTTGGGTTTCGCAGTATGAAGCCTATTGTTGGGCCGGGAGTTTGGCTACATTCCAAGGGCGAGCTGTCGTCGGTGCTGGGATTTTGAGGTGAGCTGTGGGAAGTGATTGGCAGTGTTGACCAATAACTGTACGAGTAAACCAAAGCAGTCGGCATTTGTATAATATTTGCATCTTGATACGACGAGGAGGTTTGATGGGTATAATTACTTTGCGAAAAATGTTGTGCGCATGATTGAGTAGGTTACCAAGTATGCTTAGTTTGGGAAATAAGAAGTAGACAAATATCCGATTCAAATATTTTTGTTATTTTTCTGATGCTCAGATGCTCAGATGCTCAGATGCTCAGATGCTCAGATGCTCAGATGCTCAGATGCTCAGATGCTCAGATGCTCAGATGCTCAGATGCTCAGATGTCGCGGTGACAAAGTGAATGTTGGAGATGCTAGATACTGTCTGTCCTGTAAGTAAGGCCACACGTGATTTCGTGTCACAACGCGATAGAGTTCGCACTAGGTGGATGCGTGCATCTGCAAAAAGACGTGGCGCTTTGTGCGGTCATTTTAGCCCTTTGTTGCCTGCTAAACATCTGGTTATCCAGATTGAAAATTTCTGCAAAAAAAAAAACTGACATGTAAACACGCAGCAAACAATCGAATGATGGAGGTGGACAAACGCGTAGGGAACGCTGCCCATGAGTCGCAGGACAGCCAGGCAATCCTGGATGCGCTCAAGGCTGAATTAGGCGTGTCATCGGTACGTACCTGATGCTGACAGCACCGTATGCACAGCGTCCGCTGCAGTCCTCAGGCGGCCAAACAATCCCTGTCGCGCCGCACCACACCACGCTAACCCAGTCCATGCACATGTCTAGGCTGCATCTAGCTTTCCAGCTTTGACTCGACGTCCCTCTTCATTCGAAAATAGTCGACCTTTGCAACGAACAACCTCATTACCCGATAAGACAGCTAAGAGTATAGGACCCGTCGCAACTCCCTCGCACGTAAACACACCAGCTAGCGCATTTGCCAAAGAGGTGAGGGTAAATTCTGCCACCTGCGTGCTGCTGTGACTGACACGAACACAAGCCGCCATCACAAGCAGCATATTCGCAGCCAAAGAGCCGAACCGTTTCGATCGAGGATAGATCACTCCACGAACCAGCGCTCGCCAATTCATGGCTTCCCAAGGCCAACATGGGGCTTCCTGAAGAGGATAGTCTCCCTCCCACATATCCCCAGCACCCGTTGCTCCCGCTCGACGATACGCAAGTCTTCAACGTCGACGTGTCGCAGGCGCACAATTCGTTGGGGTCAGGCCCCAAAGACAATGCCACGCAATCCAACGAAACACAGGCAAATATCGACCCCACGAGCGACAGCATACAAGATGCCTTGCCTCCGACCCAGGCAAACCGCGAAACGCAAGTATCTACCTTCGAGGATCGAACACTACACGAAGACGAGACTGGGGCAGTCAATTTCGGACATCTGAGTGAGCTTGTTCGGCCGTCTTCACCTGCGTCACAAGACGGAGGATTTGCAAGCGCAGCAGACGGAGGATGGAGAACCTCAGGGCAATTCTCGCGTACGCCGTATAAGCCCGACTTCATGCCTCCAGAAACTCCAGCACTTCCTAAGAATCCGTTTGCTTCTAAACCTGGAGCCGACATTCCCTTTGGCGGCACGCAGCTCTTTGGACAGACGCAGCTTATGACATCGGCGATCAAGAACCACAGCCCGACCTCCTCTCGCCCATCACCTAATATTCTACACAACTCTATTTCACCCAATTTTATGCAGACCTCACCGCTGAAGCATAGAGCAAATGTGTCCTCCCCTACCGACATTCGAACCTCGAGCCCTACACGCTTACACGAAGTCCCTAATACTGTTATTAAGAACAATGGAGTTCACTTCGCGCCAGACGAAACGCCTCTCCAAGGCAAGGACCCCAATAAGTACATGATTCCCGAATCACCTACCCTTCAAAGACCAAGATCTTCGGGAAGCCACCAACCGTTGGCGCATTACGAGACCATGCAAAAGTCACAAGAACGTAAAGCGACAAGTGACACAGCTCCTGGTTCTGCGTCCCCAGACAGCGACTCTGATGATGCGTTCGAACAAATTGCCCGTAAGAAGAGAGTGGAGCGAAAACGAGCGTTAGCGGCCGAGGAACTGGATAAAATTGCCTTCATTAAGCCGAAGAGCGCATCAACGAGGCAACAAGGGCGTAAAAGACGCCGTTTGAGCGACGATGCACCGACGTTAAGCCACGAAAGGCTAGAAACGGGTAAAGACACTAGCAAAGACGCAGATGTTGCGCCTGTGTTTCGTGATTCACAAAAGATGTCCAATGGTGTAGATGCAACACCATCACTGGATGAATCCACGAAAGCGACACCTGGGGGCGAGGAGGGGGAACAAGCAGTGGGCCAGGAGCACAACAAACAGTCAATGGCGCCGCCAGCAACAGCTGCAGCAGATCTAATTGACGAGGAGATGATACCAGCTACGAGCCCGATGCAAGCCTCCTCGGCGAGTAACAACAACGATCAGCCTGTGTCGGAACCAGATCTCCCTACACTACTAGAGGAAGACGAACCGGATCAAGGAGAAGCAGGGTTAGAGACGTCTTCGCTGCCTCCGCGGCGGAATGTTCGACGGCAGAATCGGTCTACGACACGCCGCAGGCAGCCCTTTATCAGCTCTTCGGCATCATCTACTGGTGCGCTGGCGCGAGAGGACAGTGGTGTTGTAGCGAAAACACCAGCACCCCGAGCAGCCGAACGTGATCCATATGCGTTTGAGGATAACGAGGATGAAGATACGACACCAAAAGCGCCGGTGCCACCCTTGTTAACCAGAGCAAGAGCTAAGAAGAATCTGGCATCCACTCCGCTCCAGCAAGCAGATGATGATGCTCAGACTATAGTATCATCAAGTGGTCTCAGCGTCTTATCTAGAACACCCAACCCTTCATCACGCACGTCGCCTACAGAGAACAACTCCAGCGTGACAAAGTCTGTAGAGGCTCCGTCTGGATTCTCGCCGATGCCTTCAAGGAATCTGCGTAAGCGCCCTCCACGAAGTAAATCTGGTTCTGAATCCCCTCGACCTCTCAAATTCATGCGTGTTTCCACTCGACTAGATTCTGAATCAACGGATGACCCGCGCCAGTCGCCATCTGTGAGCGCTTTGGAAGCGAATCTTGCAAGGTCAAAGTCTCGGTTACAATGGCCAGCTACGATCCAAGCCGTATCGCGAGGCGATGGCGACTTATTCGCGGGCATGAATTTTGCCATTTCCATTTCTCGGCAAGGTAAAGGCGACCGAGAAGAGGAGACGCGTAAGGATTTAGAAGCAAAGATTGCAGATGCAGGTGGCGTGATATTACAAGATGGATTTAACGCTTTGTTTGGTCCATCATCTGTCTTGTCTACAGCTGGTCCGGAGCCACAAGGTGCGGACCATTTGAAGCTGCTCGAAGCAGCTTCCGACACGGGCTTCACCGCTCTGCTGGCGGATGGCCATTCGCGACGAGCAAAATACATGCAGGCGCTTGCGCTGGGATTACCATGTCTAGCCTATCAATGGATCGATGCTTGCATCAAGAAGCAGGCGATTGTTGACTGGCAGCCGTACCTCCTTTGTGCTGGTGTGTCCGACGTGCTCGGCAACACGATTCGGTCCCGATGCTTGCCACCATACTCGGCTGCCGAAATCAAACTCGCCGACGTGGTTGAATCTCGTTCACGTTTACTGCAAGGACAAAAGTTACTCGCAGTGATTGACCCGAAAAAGGTCCGCGGCCAAACGAAGCGACAGTATATTTTTCTCACCGAAGTAATGGCGCCGACAATAACGCGAGTCTTCACAGTGCAGCAAGCACAGGAGGCAATACGGGAAAAGCACGACGCAGGCGACACGTTCGACTGGCTGTACGTGCACACAAGCAGTGGCACGGCCGACTCTGTGCTGAACCCCCCCGCACCAAAGAAGCGCAAGAAAGGCGCAAAGGCGGCGCAGGCTGGAACTACGGTCAGGATACTGCATGACGAGCTGGTTATCCAGAGCCTGATTTTAGGCCGAATGGTGGAGCCGGATGAAGAGGACATGTTTGATAAGCGGTGAAAGCGAAAGCGAAAGGGGGGGGGGGGAGAGTATGTGGTCAGCATTTTCAACGGGAGTTTTGGGTATGATTTCTTGGATGGTTTGTTCTTGGTCGTGGAATGGATGTAAAATAGACCGAGCCGCGTAGACTTGAATACAGTCATAATTGTACTTTACAAGCCCAAATTATGTGAATATATTTGAGGGGCTTATTGTACCAAATAACTGTGTACAATAACTAAAGCTGTAGAAGACATCCATCAGCCGTCTCTGGCAACCACAGCAAAAAGCAATTTGGAAGCGATGCACAGAAGTTGTAACTTTCCGAAATGTGGCATGTTGACTAGTCAGTCTATTACGACATGCGCCCTGGCCAATTAAGAAGAACTTTTGCCAAAGAGTCTTGTGGACTAGGACCATGCTTAACTGTAAAGGATTTGGCCACTTCTGCCCGAGACATTTTTGGATGTCGTGCATGAAAACAGACGCCAAGGTCCTTGGGCAGGGTAATTGTCAACGTGCATGCGACGTTGCTGATTTGGGCATCGCGACCGGCACTTGGGTGGTTCCAGGGCATCGACCAATCAACGGTGAGAAGCAACGGGAGGGCCAATGTATATGGTGCATTTGTGTCCAGTAATTATGTTGTATTAGGCATTGGCTATAGCGGCTGAGGACATGGCCCCCCGCAACGGCGCTTTGCTCAAGAGCTGCCCTGGGATTGCACGTGTGGCGGAATGTCCCAACCCTCATGTGACCCTGTTGCTGGTCGTCTGCTGTGCCCAGTCTTCTAGCCCAACTGGCTAACTCTTGACGAAGAATACTGCCAACAATGCTAGATATACCGATATATAACATGAAATTCCTCGTTTTGCTGCTTGTGGGGCTCGCTGCTGGACTTCCAGGTAAGTAGTATTCATGCTTCTTGAGTGGCATTCCCAGAATGCTCCGCTGCTGGGTAACTGGCTGACGACAACACAGCTATCATTGCTCCAAATACCTGGCATAACCCCGACTATCAGACTGAAGTGTTGAACACCGGTCCGGATGCTGTACTGGGTCAGCATCACAGTCGATATTAAATACACCAGGCATAAATTACTACGGGCTGAATAGGGGGCGGCATCAACATACCCGCTTGTTAATTCCATCGAGAAGCCATGAAGTAATCCGGTTGCCCCATATATATCCGGTCGTCCTATTCCCAAATACCTGCTACCTAATGCAAGGCTATGGTTCCCGACCTTCTGAGTTGTAGATATGACGGTCCTGCAACCAGTGCACCGCGTCAACCTTCCCCATCGATTCAACATCTCTGCAGAGTGTCACGACTGTACTCTCGCCAAAATACTTCGATACAAGGTGTGCTATTTTTTCTCGCGCCGCTGCATTCAGTGTTGTCAATAGATCGTCCATCACGACCACTCTGTTCCGATGCCGTATATGGTGAAAAATAAGGCGAGCCATGCAAAACTGCACTCGCTGCTCTTCTGAGAATTCCGTTTCTTGTATCGGTGCTGATAATCCACCACTTTCCTGTATATAGCTCCATAGATTGGCATCAACCAGCACCTCTTTCACCGTTTCCCGATTAAGATGGCCTTCATTTCGTTCAACCAGTCTCCAGGGCATCAGGTTCTGCTCGATAGTACCTGGAAGGTGTAGCCAATCGGACGTGAGTGTAGTTATGCGTGATCTTAATTGTTGGCGCGGTATTGTCATAATCTCGACATTGCCAATCTTAATAGAGCCAGTATAATGCAGGAAATTAAGGATTGCAAACATCAATAAGCTTCGTCCACTATTGGCATTCATTAGTTCAAAAACGTCCTGAGTATAAAACAGAGTCGTAAAGTAAGCGTCACCTTCTATTCGAGTCTATAAGCCCAACTTTTTGGCCTGGTTTTATGGAGAGCGATAGACCGCCAAGAGCCGTTCGATCAGTCATATTCTCTCTGTTATAGGATTAATACATGGCTTCGTATCCTCAACTGGGGCCTATAGAATTTTAAGAAAGTAAGGACATACCCATGCGTTGCTGTAATATCACGTAGTTCAACGCTCCCAACCGTTGGCCAAGTCGGCGCTTCAATTGGCGCTAGCTCTGACGCTTCCGTTGGAGTATTCGCGATGAATTCCAGTAAATAGACCAGACTAGGTAGCATGGTGGTGAAACTGGTTAAGAATGTAACAGCCAAATCGATCTTGTAGCCTATCGAGATAACGAGGAAAATTGCAAGCCCTACCATAGTAGCATCAACGGTCCCGAGGCATACAGCAACACCGGCGATGATAGCTACAATGCTAGAGGAGGCGAAGTCCAAAATGCAATTAATCCATCTTTTCGTGTCCAGGATATGGTAGAAAGGTGGCTGTGACTTATTCAACAGAGTCAATCCTTGCAATGCAGTCACCTCAACCTGACCTGATACTCGAACATACTCAATTCCAGTCGCAGCATTAGTGTGATGCGTCAGAAAAGACGCCTCGCTTTGCTGTTTGAGATGCTGCAGTTGACCACAACGTGGAATGTGAACTCTCTGAACGAAGTAAATCAGAACTAAAACACAGAGGAGTAATGGCGTAATGAGTCCTGACATGAATCCGACAATGGTGATCTCAGCCAGGATGACAAGAACAACTAGATCCAATTAGATAACCGCTAGTTATAGACAAGGCTAACTCACAATATGTAATTTGCGAAAAAACAAGAGAGAACCCCTTGCTAGTACTTGTTATGTGCTGATTCAATCTGGGGGACGTTAGCAATAAAAGCTAATATATGCTGCAGAAGGCGCTTACTGATTGACAATTCTGTCTTGGTCTATGGCATTCAAATAAGATAGCTTGGCACTGAGGATGTCAGTGAAACACAAAACGAGGTATATCAAGCGGTCATACTTCAGATTTGTATTTATGACAGCATCATAAATGATGGTCAAACATTCAGGTGTGAAATGTTGAAAGAAATTCCTGTAGCTGGAATTAGCCATGGCTTCCAAGTAATGTAATGGCGACATACGTAAATGCAACAGCATTGCTTGCAATGCTGATACTGCTGATGGCAATAAAACATAACAGGTGAAACCTGCTTTCTGGGTTGCTTATAAGCCAAAACGACGCAAACATGTCTAGGTCTTGTGTCAATCCTTACAATTTTAAATGTGGAAGGAAGAAAGATCTTACCTGGAACTCTAGAGAGTACAGTAGTAATAACCATGTGAAGAAAAAAACTGATAACGAGCCGTAGAGGAATAATTCGGACAAGAACAGAGAGTGCTGTTTCTCTCTCAGCTGGATCTTCTCGCAAGGCCTCTGGGACAGCCACGTCCTCACCCGTAGGTGCAATGCGTTTAAGCTGGTTGGCTGCATTTTGACCACACTTGGTAGCATTAGCCTTCCTGGAATCAGAAAGCTGCAGTATCATGGAATGTAAACGATCCGGGAGAGAGAACAGAGCCCCCGCCTCTCTAGTAATAACGAGACCATTTCCAACAAGAAAAACGGCAAGCTCTGCATCAGCCACGTGCTTCTCTGGAGCAAGATTAGTTAAAGTTATTTGCGTTATATCTGACTTTTCATCTTACTGAAACAAGTAGCCAAAACCACCGTCCTTCTTTGCGAACTGAAAAGTCCGTGTGGACTAAACAAAGCAGTGAAAATTTCATTGGCTGTTGTCGCATCCAACCCGCTCAAAACATCATCCACCAATATCAGAGATGCAGTAGAGTAGGCAGTTCTAGCTAGGGCCTATAAGTATTAGTTTAAGCCCCAGGCTCAACTCATGATAAGTGTCTTACCATTTTGTACTGCAAGGTCAAACTCCCGGCCCCAGTACTAACTATTGTATTATCTCCATCAGGCAAAATCTCCAGATCTTCCAACAGTCTGCATCTGCTGATGACATCGAGGTAACGTTCTTGACTGAAGAAATAGCCTCCTACGATGCTGTCTTTGATAGACTTGTTTTGCAACCACGAGGTTTGGCCACAGTATGCTATTGTCGTATCTGGTTGACGGTATAACTCACCAGAAGTCATACTAACTTCACCAAGAAGAAGTTGGAGAAATTTTGACTTGCCACTTCCATTAATACCCACCACGACAGTCAGCTTCTCTTTGGGCACAGAGATACTGACTTTCGTGAAAAGAGGTGTAAGTGCTCCCGGTAACGTCACAGAGACATTTAGCATCTGTAACGGATCGTCGTTTGGAAGTTTCTTCTTTACTCGCCTAAATAGCTCCGGAGTCATTGAGACTGGTGAGTCGTTAAACATACAATGCGAGATAGCCACATGAATAAGTTGTTTGTCGGTGGTGGCATTGTTGAACTCTTTCATAGTGAGGTAATTCTGAATGCGATCATAGGTGTTCATGATATAAGTATATCGTTGCTGAGTACGGGAAATCATTATGAGTCTTTCTGTAATGATGCTGAGTAGTAGAAGACTCGGAAAGAGTGTACTTGCTACCAAGTTATTCTTATACCTCGGCCAGAGAATTGCACAGGATAGAACAAGTACCGCGGTAAACTTATCCATAGCCGTAACTATGAAAGCGTATGTTAGACAAAACAAGAAGAAGTAAGTAAATGAGAAGTAAATGCTTGCCTATAAGCATATATATGCTTTGCGTATGACGAGACTTTTTCAATGCGTCCATTTCTACTTTGAACAGTCTCTCGAGATATCTGGCTATGGTCGAGTCGATGCCAATCATCTTTATTGTTTTGGTTTGTGCCAGTATCTTGCCTGTTTCTGATACTCGTCTTTGAATTGTATTACTCCAGATCTTCTGATTCCTGCCTAGTTGATCAGATAGCTTGGAAGACGGGATGATGGTGCCTGGCATAAGTTAGAACACAACCTCTAGTAGCGTGCGCACTGCTATTGAGCTTACACAATATTGGTATGACAGCGATAAATGATACAACCCCCAGATAACTATTCAGGTCCGCTAGGCCAGCGCCAAGCTCAATAGCACTGGCCACTATCTCCAACAAATCTGGCGTTCTGTTTATCAGTTCATCCATGTCTATACTCATCAGAGTAGTTCGAGCTTCGTCATGTGCATTTGTTGCATTGAGACGTAGCGTTTTACTCTGAATCTGTCCGAGTAAAATCCCACGGATGAATGTGACGAACCGATTCATAAGGTGAGTGGTCATTTGTCGGATTAACTAAGAAGAAAATGTCAGCTGTGCTATTCAGGTTATCGATACATGTTTTCATGCTTAGAGACAGGAATACGAGTATACCGCATAGCAAACGAAAACCAAAGTGATTATGGCAAAGGCGAAGAGTCTGGGGATGAAAGTCGAGTTCTCATTCTCAATTACCGTGAGGAGATGTGATAGCGATCGCGCCTCAGCCAAAGTCGCGACTCCTAGGCAAGTACGAGCCACGCAAACGAGGGCGAAGTCCCATCTGAGTGTGGAAAGTGTGGCCCAGAACAGTCGATATCGTAAAGCAGCCTCGTCGTTTACTACTAATATGTAATTTCTGTGTCAGAGCTAACAATCGCAATCGATTAATGACAAAGAAAGAATATACTTACGTTGCGACCAAACATGGTTGAACTTGTTGTACAAACGTTGCGAGTTGAACTCTTCCCCAAGCCCATCTATGTCTTCGGTTGGTGTAACGTAGAATGGAGATTTCCTAAGAGATCTAACACCTGCAGCAACTTCAGGACTCTGTTTCAGTGCTTGATACACGGTCACACCTTTGTACCAAGCTTCTTGGCCTAGAAACAATGCGAATCTAGTGGCTGACAAGGCGAAAATCATCAGACTTGGGAATGAAAATGTGCTGTGACAAACGAATAGAAAGCTTTTGATGGCATCGATTACCAAGAGAGTGTCCAGACAGCCGTTGGTAAGCCGTCTCTGCTCGGTTATCAACGCAAGGCTGACGACAAAGGCACAGACGGTCGAAAATAGGCCAATGACGAAAGATACAAAGGAAGTAATGCAGTACATATTCGTTCGATAAGAATGTAGACACAGCTCCATGACCAGAAGTGTGAGTACAATGGTCTACGACGGATGGAGTTAGCGAAACCATTGGGTTGTTGGGGAGAGTAATGTACACACCTGTCTCTCGAATTTTGGAGTGTGAAAAAGGACTTGAGGGATTCTGAAGCCGAAACGAAAGTACCAAACAGGGGCAATAGCCAAGAGAGGAGCTGGAAAAGAGCCCATGGAAGCGATCGGTTGGGTGACGAGCCAACCAACCAACTGGAGGCAAGATGCGAAGAGTTGGGTAAGACCAGACATAGTGATTGTGCAGTAGGTAGGATAAGATGGGTGAGTGGAATTGTAGAAGTAGTGTTGAGTGATTAGCAAAAAGAATCGGAAAAAAGAAAAAGAGAGACGTGATCAATGTATTCACTCAGTGGGAAAGATTTGAGTTGGCGATGATGGAGAGGACGAAGAAGAGGTCGAGGACCTAACAGAGCAGCCACCCAACACCCAACACCCGTCACCTAGCGCACCGACCACACTTCCCGCTTACAGTAGACTTGCCCGCTAACAAAATGGCCTAACAACAAACCTAACCGCCATGGAAAGTCTTTTTGGGGGCAGCCCCGGGGGTGGTGTAGCGGTGGAGTCAAGCCTGTTAAGCCACCAACGAGATGCTGTCGACTCTGCACCTCATCACACTTGTCACATTGCCAAAATGAAGCCCCGAAATCTGGCCGCATCGTCTTACCATCTATCCCCCTTGACACGAATAATTACAAATCACAATAATCAACAGCTTTTTACACCCCTACACCAATTTTTCGCTTCCTCTTGGGCGTTTTATTGCTTCTATTAGGCCGCCCCAAAGACGAGGCTGGTGGAGATTAGAGTTTGGCAAGCAGCCAACACCCCCAAACTCAGTGTTTCAGGTTACACCATTTTTAGTAAAAGCAAGTTATTTTGTCCTCTTCCAGCACGGGGCTTCGGACGGGATTATTGGCTGTCTTGCGGGCGTTTCGTTAGCAGGGGTTGTGATTGGCTCTTCGTTGGAACCTTTGCCTCGCTTCCCCGCGCATGCAGAATTCGTCACGAGAGCAGATAATTCATTCATATAACAATTCGTTTTATCTGAGGTATATCTGAGGTATATCTGAGGTATATATGATATCCTGAATTGATACACTTTGGTACCTGTGTGAAGCAATTGACGAATCGCGGCGGTAAGGCTGCGACGCAGGCCCTTCAAGGTCGCGCTCGCACCACCAGACCAGGCAGGCTGGATCGTGCCGCTGCCACAGGCCTGGTGGATTTGAGGTGGAGAAGATCGCTGGGGATCATGCACGGACCGAGGGCAGCCATTGTTGCACTGTGCAACCAGGTGCACTGGCTGAATCGAGATCGGATGGAGGATGCCATTGCAGTGTAGAGTTGTCCATCTGCTGCTACACCAGGACAGAGCCTACTATATGTATTGTGTTGTCCTACGTGACATTTTTCAATAGAAGGGAGTTACATGAGGCAGCGGTTTTCTCAGTGTCTAAGATACCTAACAAGTCTGTATGTAATTGGGGCGAGAGTTAGCGTTGATCAACAATGCTGGAACTTTAAACTTCGGGGCTCAGAAATGGTGCAATGTCTACCCAACAATTCCCATCTATTTTTAACATCTTTCCCTGTAAGGTGTCTATTGAGCTTGTAAGTCTGTTTCTGACAAGCAATGAAGCAGGAGCTTTCGCAACTATACTGCCCAATGAGTCCAGCTAGCTCAGTACCAAGTGCGGAATAGTGATTTCAAAGGCTAGCGACTCACCCAACATCAGTATTTATTATTTATTTAATTCCATTCTAAGCGCCCAGACACAAACTATGCACGAGCTACCTTTGCGGTAATGGGTTAATCAATCTCGTGATTGCTTATATTAAATGTTGTTCTGTACCTGGCATTATACAAACTCCCTGTCCACAGAGTTTTTTAATGCTTGCCTCTGCAATTCTGCAGCTACTTATCTTCAATCTGCTGTACCCTCTCTAACGACTCATAAATTCGGCCATTACGCAGCCCATGCATAGCATCTATATCGGAAAACTTATTCGCATCTGTACAAGCGATTAAAACTGTGCTTTTTCCAAAGTACTCATAAATCCAGCCAGCAACCCTCCTCCACATCATAGAATCTAGATTCGCAAGCGGGTCATCCATTTGGACAACAGTGTTCGATAAGTAGGTTTTATTTCCTCTCCCCGGATTGATGAGGAGGATTGACATTAAGAATCTCGGCGAATATACACTCCAGAAGATAAGGTTTTCCAAAGAGCCTGGCTTGCCATTTTGGCTTCTTTCTCGGTCTGTAGGTTCACCAGGACTTCCGACCGGATCATTGCGCTCTTCATCTTGGCGAACTCACATAGACGGCAATTTGTTACTGCCTGACAGCAATGTATTGCCCTAGTCTCTCTTTTGGCGTCCCGAGGATAGCTTTCAGAGTTTCGATCCCGGTGTATCTTCGTGGTCGCGGACATCAAGAGTGGGAAAACTGGATTTTGATTTCCACAGCAGAGGCTACGCTAGTACGGTAACCCTTGTCTGTATACAGGATGCATCTAAGAGACATCGTCTCTCTTTACATTTGAAAGAGAATATATTTAGTGCTAAAGGAGGGAGAGCTGTTGGCAGATTATATAATCTATTTCGGCCTGGCTCTGTCGAAAATGATGAAAAGGCTTGCATTGGCAATATCCTATTCGATAATATTCAGAAGGCGGTGCCTCGGAGGACGGTGACGGCCTGCCTGTATATGAGAGGGTTGGAATTGCGACTCAGCCACGGACTCCTCGCTCCGCTTCTGCCTCGAAGAACCTGTTGTTGATACAAATATGTAGTAACGCCAAGATTTCAGCTGCGAGTCCAGTAGTACAAGTGTTCAATACTTAGCTGTAGTAACTTATAGTAATGGTTTTAATTTACTTTCGTTGTGTATAGCACCAATACACTATTGGGAAACGGGCTGGAATGGGGAGATTGGCCAAATCCAGAATAGGGCTACCGTAGGCGCCAATGATAAGTTGAAGCTATTGAAAGCAAAAGAGCCATTTGATAAAATGGTTCTGCCAACATTTACCGTGTGCAGAAAAACTGGTGGGAGAGGTACCGTAATGGCTTCTCTAAACCAGAGTTGTTGCAGAAGGTATAGATAGATCGCTGAGACTACAATATGGACACTAAAATATCCAATAACTCAAACGATAATGATCGGGAAAATTGAGAATTAACTGAATGGTATTTGTAAGGCTGACCCTCCACTCTATTTAAACATTTCTTAATACATGTCCCTTATGCCCCTACTGAAGCTCATAAACTTGGGAAGTATGCCCATGTCTATTTTGCCGTTGTGTTTGACCTGGAGCCGTATACAATTCAGATATAATAGTACTCCGATGTTATAACTCATATGAAAGCCCAGATACTATTTTCTCTCGCCATGCTGTAACTTTGTTGTGTGCTTCAGTTGGTCCCTTGAATGTCTTCTTGGCGAGCATATCTATACAAGCACCGCCATATATCTGTCTCAGTCTCCCTTTTCTTTGCCTAATTATCACGATAACGGTAATTAGCGCAATCAAAATGACGCCAATACCCCCGCCCACGATACCGCCTATAAGCTGGGGATACCGAGCTACTGCCCGTTGGAAAACCACTGGGTACTGAGAACTAGCTCGTACAGGTCGCTGGAGATCCACCAAATACTGGTATGTTGGAACTACTCTCTCGAAGGTTAAATGTACCCTCGGGGTGAAAACATGGCGTTTGCAAGTCATTCCACCTGACTTCGTAACCCCGATCGAACGCTGTAACAGACGACACCTCGGCAGTGGTCGTCCTCACCGAACAGCGGGCCGCACCCAGTGGGACTGCACCGCAGCCACCAAGCTGGCACAGCTTCGTTGCGCTGGCGATAAAGCTCTGACAATCCAGAGATGTTTCTTTCGGAGCTCGAAAGCACTATCCCAACAAGCACTGCTAAAGCCACTAGTGAGAGTATCATACCACAAGTTAATGGGGTATCTCCCTTTGCTGCATTTGATTCATTACTGGAAAACCAATAAACCATGGGGAATGCATACCTCGGACAACGATACGCCTCTGTTATAGACCTCCGGACTGAAGAAGATGTGCGCCAAGTAAGTTAGTCAACAGTGGCAGTCGAGGTGACGTAGTGAACCTCAGATTCTGAGAAAAGAGTTCGCATCTGAACGATGCTGTATCCGTCTGGACATGACCCGGCAATGCCGACCATGTTAAGCTGGTAGATCGTGCTGTGCACAACCCGTTCCTCTGCGGCCACTTCGGAAGTTGGAACGCACGGTTTTCAAGCTGGCTACATACCACGGAGTAGAGTGCAATACAGAGTTCAATCATTTGACAACACCATTAGCCAGCGAGAGGCCCTATTCTTTAATTAATTAACCATGTACTGCTGTGTGTAATACTATTATTGTGGTTATTTCGGGCTCTGCCTCTTCCTATCACTCTAGCGCTTGGGTACTATTCTGTCTATATAATTATCCATATATAACAATTCATGGTTGGACGAATACTCAGAATCTTTTCCCACTCTGGATTCTATTAATGGATGCCACCAACCGTTGGGGAGGTTCTGGCTTTGTCCTATTTCCTTTACCTCCACAATTTGGAGCATGGCACAGGATAGATAGGAGGGCCATGATGACAAAACAATGCTAAGCAACATTCATTATTTGCTAATTTTCCAGTACACACAGCCACCTAGATATCGAAAGTAATATTCTTCGTGCGCACCCACTCATCAATTGCACCATTAAACCGCCCAAACCCACTCGCCTTTGCACCGCCATGCGGCAACGCCGCCTCATCCTGCACACTCATGCGGTTAATATGCACCGCACCCGTCTCGATCTTCTTCGCCAGCCTCAGCGCCTTTCTCAAATCCGTGGAGAAAATCGACGAGCTAAGTCCATACTCGGTATCATTCGCAATGCGCAGCGCCTCCTCGTCCTCCTTGAAGGAAATCACAGACACAGTAGGGCCAAACGACTCTTGCTTGTAGATGTTCATGTCGGGCTTGACGCCACTAATGACAATAGGGCGCATGCGCGTAGCAGATGCCTCGTTGTGGTTGACGTCGCCGTAGACTACCTTGGCACCCTTGTCGACGGCGTCCTTCATGAGGCTCTTGTTCTTCTCGACGGCCTTATCGACAATCAAGATGGGGGCTTCGTTCTTGGAGGAGAAGATCTTTTCGATCCACTCGTTCAGTTTGGCTTCGAATGGCTCGAGGATGCTCTCGTGAACAAGGATACGTTCTGTGCTCATACAGATCTGGCCGGCGTACAAGAAAGCGCCGACAACGCATTCTCGCGCGGCAGTGTCAAGATCGGCATCTTGGCAGACGATGGCGGGTGCTTTGCCGCCGAGCTCTAGGAGAACGGGCTTGAGCTGCTCGCCGGCGAGCTTCGCGATGATGCGGCCGGTTGCTGTGCTGCCAGTGAAGTTGATCTTCTTGACGTGGGGGTGTTCGATAATGGCCTTGGCAACGGCGGGGCCGTTGGACGGGCTGGAGGAAACGAAGTTGAGGACACCGGGGGGGAGACCAGCTTCATTGAGCACAGAGGCAACCGCCCACAAGCTGCGAGGAGAGAACTCGCTTCCCTTGAGCACGGCAGTGTTACCAGCTGCAATGGCCCATGCTACAGCACGGAATCCAAGAGCATAAGGAGCATTCCTAAAACATTGTTAGATCCGAGCACCAATGACGGGTAGCGACATAGTAACGTACCATGGAGCCATGGCATAAATAACACCATACGGTTCCTTGACAATCAAACCACCCACAGCAGGGTTACTCAATGAGGGAATACGCCCCTCAATATCCGCAATCTTACCGGCACAAGCAAGAAGACATTCCTTTCCCAGCATGGCATTAAACGCAGCCCAACCCTCATCACCACCCGTCTCACTCATGATATACCCAGCCAGCTCCTCGGCGCGCTTATCCATGATAGTCGCAGCCTTGAGGAAGATGTCGCGACGGTGGCCGGGAGTCGTCTGGCTCCATTCAGGGAATGCCTTTGCCGCAGCCTCTACGGCTTGAATGGCCTGCTCGGCAGTAGCATCTGTGGCTGTGTGGACGGGCTGAGCTGTCCTGGGGTTGTTGACTTGGTACGTGGCACCGGTGACATCGGCGCCGTTGATGATTAATGGGACAGACATTTTCGTAGTCGTTATCCTTTCGTGGTAATTTGGTGAAGAAGGTTCTTGTTACAAAATTCGAAGTGAAAATGATGTCGTCTCCTTTTTTTTTTATATATCAATTGCTGATCGACGCCGCAATGGTGACCCCGCACTATAAATTGAGCCAAAAGGATGGATTGGGTGGTTGATGAGGGGAAGCTCTTAGCACGCGGCAGCAGAAACCGGCAGCAGATCAAGGGAAATGGTTCAGGCTTTATAGCTGTAGAAATGTAGGATAACGTGGGGACTGTAAGACACGGAGAGTTACTGTGGTGCACCATTTGTCCGTCCACTTACACGAGCACCAACTCAGCCTGGTGCAGAAACTGTTTATCTTCCGAGTCCGAAGGAGGTCAGTCAGCACAACGCTCCGAAATGCTTTTTCCCCAGCTTCCTTCTGTGGGGCAGACGTAGGGAAGCCAATAGCGCTACAACCATGCAGGCCTAGCTCCAAGTTTGCACTGCCGGCTATTGTACCACAGCGACGTTGCCGTTGGGCTATCCCGAGACCAGACGGCTATCCGGAAACTTGGAGCTAGGAATACTAAAATGAGGGGGAGTTCCAACTACGTCAGGAAACCGCTTTCGGGCAGGAGAGTCGGCAGTGTTGATTGGATCGCGGATACGTCTATATAGCCTATTGTTGTATTTAATGAACAAGAAATTCGGGCGGTTGCCTTTGATCAATCGCTGTAATTCTTCAATCCATTGTTCCAAGGATACCCAAATCTTCCACTTATACACGATGACCACCACGCAAGCTCTCGTCGTTAACGAAATCCCCGGTCCGTTTACACTGGGAGAAGTCACCGTTGCTGCTCCCAAAGACGATGAAGCCCTCGTAGAGATTCACGCAACTGGCATTTGTCATACTGACCTGTCCGCCGCTGATGGCACTCTTCCTGCGAGTGCACCAGCCGTGCTTGGTCATGAAGGTGTGTGCTAATCGCTCTGGCAAAAGTACACATACCATGTAAATGAAATTTAACTGACCATCTAGGCGCTGGTATTGTAAAGCAAGTCGGCTCTGCCGTGACACACGTAGTCCCCGGAGACAAGGTCCTGCTCTCATTCGCATCCTGTGCCGACTGCCTCCACTGCAAAGAAGGCCACCCAGCCTACTGCGACAAATTCACACCTCTCAACTTTGGCGGCAAGCGTCTAGATGGTACAGCCACTCACTCCAACGAAACTGGCGAGATGTACAGCCACTACTTTGGGCAAAGCTCCTTCTCGCACTTAACGTTGGCAAACCGCTCCAGCATCGTCAAGGTTGCGCCGGATACGGACTTGGCGCTGTGGGCTCCGCTTGGCTGTGGTCTGCAGACCGGAGCGGGATGCATTCTCAATACGCTTGATGTCAAGGAAGGGTCAACAGTTGCTGTGTTTGGTGTTGGTTCTGTTGGCATGAGTGCCGTCATGGCCGCCAAGATTCGCAAAGCCAAGGAGATTATTGCCGTGGATTTGCAGCAGAGCAGATTGGATCTGGCCAAGAAGTTGGGTGCTACGCAGACGCTTCTTGGATCTGATCCTGGGATCTTGGATAAAATTAGGAAGCTGGCGCCGCCGAATGGTGTGAATTATGCTGTGGATTGCTCTGGTGTGCCAAAGGTCGTTGAGATAATGATTGATAGTTTGGGCACAAGAGGAAAGGCAGCTTCTGTTGGAGCGCCTACAGTAAGTTCATTTGAGTATGTCGAGTGAGTAGCAACTGACTTGAATAGCCTGGAATTCGTGCCGGTGTTGATATCTTTGGCCACCTTATCGTTGGCAAAGAATACGTTGGCTGCTGCGAAGGCGACGCTATTCCTTCCAAGGTGTGTAATTCCCCGACCTTTGATACTTAAAGTAGCTAACAAGCCTAGATGGTTGAATTCCTAATGGGCGAACATGCCAAGGGCAACTATCCCATTGAGGACCTGGTCACCATTTACCCCATGAGAGACTTTGCTCAGGCCATTAAAGACTCTAAAGAGGGCAAGACTCTCAAGGCTGTATTGAAATGGGACTAATTATGTACATCGGATCATTGCGGTATTGCTGGTATGGCAGAGTTAAGGCTATCGGAAGTCGGGGCGTGCAAGGTGGCTGTCTCTGGAACTTTTCCAGGGACGAATGTATTGAGTTTTGTCAACTTGCGTGTATAAATTTTATTCATCAAGGCAAAAAGCAGTCATGTCATTTGATGCCGAAGAATCTATGCTTTGTTTGTATGTCTAGATGCCTGATAAGTGTGATTATTTGTTAAACCACACAGCCGTAGCAGCTTGCACAACAGCATTACTATGACCGTTCGTTCCATCTCCATACGGCAACTTCAATATATCAACCTGCTGAATCTTGCCATCGAATTTGAGAATGCTGACCGTTCCATCCAAGCTGTCCGTCATGGCCAGGTACTGCACCCCAGATTCGTTGCACGGCGCAGGCTCAATTGCATTTGCAATACCGCCGCTGGTAGGCGTCTGCCAGATGTCCAGCGCGGTATCCTTGGCAAATGAGCCGTCTTCGTTCAGTTTAAAAACTGCAACGTAACCCTTCGTTTTGGCTTCCAGGCCACGGGTGGATGCGTACAAATATTTTGGGTTTGATCCATCTAGGCTCGATGACAGCCTCACTTCATCAGCCCAGAACTCACCATGGTGCTCTGACTCTGGAAGAATATTAACACCGCTCAGGTGAACCAAATTCGAAATGCTCCCTTGCGCGTCCCTTTCGACTCGGAACGCGTCAACCATGCTGCTGTGTTCCTGCACACTGTAGACTACCTCGCCATTGGGATGCGGCCAAGCATGTCTAGGCCCATCATATGTCCTCGGGGCAATACTTTTATGATTCAATACAAGATGTTCCGAAATTTGTTTACCCGTACCATTCATGACCTTGGTCTCCACGCCATACACCCAGACGCAATTCCGGCCGATGTCTGCCACATACAGCGTCTTCCCATCCGGGCTCAAATCACAGCTATGTGCGCCATGGCGCAGGCCGCCAAAATCTCCATGCGCGACTTCTCCACGTTGTTCGCTCATGTTTACGTCCCTTGTGACAAAGTCCAGCTTCTGGACTTGCTCGCCAATGCCGCCGTCTTGGCGAACCTCATAGGCTCCTCCTTCAGGTCCTCCGACAGCGTACACATGTGTTCTGGATGCACAGATATAGCCTGGACGAAAAGAAACAGGTATAGCATTGATCAGCTCAAGTTTCTGAGATGGAAGCACTCTATAAGCTGCGATGCTGGGCTCTGGCTGGGTCCATGCAGTGCAGTAGAGGATGGTTTGATCTGGCGAGAAAGAGAGCCAAGAATGACCGCTGATGGCATCGTTGGTGTGCTTGATCGAGACCTTTTCCGTCTTAGGGTCAAATGATAGATTGTATAAGAAGGGGGAATTGAAAGTTCCAGCGATGAAATCCATGGCGACGAATAGACGATGAATGATGATGAGTTGAGGTCCAACGAGCGGCAAAGGCACCTTGTATGTTACGCAACGCTTGTCTATTATCGGCCACCTCCGCCAATACTGACCAATACAAAAATACTCAAGGAAAAAAATCTATAAGTTCAAAGAAATTACTAATTACAAAGAAACACCTTTCATTTCCAAAACATGCCCGCATCTGTGTGCTGTAGACGATGGTTAACCTTACGGATGCCGGGTAGCGTCGGAATGAAAGTCCCGATCCGAAACAGGTCCCGAAATCTCACCAGAAACACAAAACTCATCGGATGCAACACCCCACACCAGTGTGTATCCCGAACAGGGGAATTGGGAATGCCGGAATTCATGCAGCACCATAACGCAGCAATTGCTCTGATTCGGAAAACATGAAGCCAAGACTTGATCAGCGCACCCGCCATCGCCAACTGTCTCTGGATGACCCTCCGCCCCCCGACGTGTCCACAGAACAATATGTCGGCACTGTGCTGTGGGGGATTGTCCGTTCGGAGATTTCGCGCTGCTTGGGGCGGCTCTTGACAAATGTGCGGCTAATTAATGAGATTGACATTGTGGAGGAGAATCCATTTTGGGAGCTGGACATTACTGGGAATTGGAACCATTATCTGTGTAATGGTAAACTAGATAAACTATTGCTAACGAAGCGACAGCGACAGGTACAGGCTCCGATTGACAAGGAACACGTATCCAAACAGTAGTAACAGCCTTCTTTTGCTCGTCAAATAGGCATCATTTAAGCACTCTTGCCACTGGCTTTTGGCTTGTTCCAGTACTGACTGAAATCGCCAACTGGAAGATTGATCGAAAAGCCCATGATGGCGAGAAGCTGGATCAACAGCAAGTACCATCCCAGCATGGCAGTAAAAAACCAAGCTGAACCACAGCCCTGAAATTGTTAATAACGCGGCCCATTCATAACTGATGAGTGGACTTACAACGAGCAGCTTGTCGCCCGCAGTCAAGGCACCTTCAGCCAGAGCCCAAAGTGCACTTGCCAACAGAGTGAAGCCCAAACCGGCACCAGCAAATATGAGGAGAAATACGAGGTTTATCTTGGTGGCGCAGATGCAGAAGAATGCGTTCATACAAGCCACTGCGATGGGGAAGAAGGCAAGACTAGCGTTGAACGCTGGTTCTTTCAGACCTTCGGCGAAGCTACCTGTGGGCGAATATGCGGCAGCCGATCCGTAGAATGGGTGAAGGGTTCCTGCAAGACCGAGGAAGATGGCACCTGGTTTGTTAGTCGAAGAGAAGTTATTTCTAGGGACGATGGAACACACCGTATGCAGTGAAAACCGCAAAAGGAAACGAGTTGCCCAAGAAGAATTCCAGAATACCGCAAATCAGACAGAGAGGTCCACCAATGAAGTAAAACACGGCGCTATGATAAAACCGTAAATATCAATTCAAGTTGGTACATTCGCTGTGGATGGAAATACATACATGTTAGCGGCACCAAGGCCACCAGAGCCTCTCCATCCAATGAGGTTACAAGCCAAAGGCGTGAGCCCTAAGACAAAGCCCAGTAGGCCCAAGGGAGTTGGGTTGGCAAAAGTCTTGCGAAGATCGCCTTTGACGTTGCCCATGGGTTGGAGGTAAAGCTTCTCAAACAACTCTGGCGACATCATGACGGTGCCGGAGCTACGAATGCGGTTAAGGGCATTCTCACGGTTATCTTCGAGGTCGAAGTCGTTGTCTTTGATATTTGTTTCGGACATGATGGGTGTGGTTTGGCAACTTTTGAATTTCAAAGTACAGCGAGTGATGTTATATTAATTCAGAAACGGAATATCGAGAAAAGGGGTTGTGGGTGGCCCAGTGAACATTGCAGGCCTTTTATAAACAGCTACCTGAAAGCTACTAGACACCCTGACCGCGACACACCTGGGGAATGGCGTGCCATCCCTCCAGGGATACTAGACTATACCACTAACTGCCAAACACAACTCTAAGACAGGGGCTCTCATCAAAGTCACTTAACGTGCCTCTATGTCCAGCCAGTGGACGTCAGTGCCTTGGCCCTTCCGACAGACATGCCGACGTGAGAAGTCGGAATATGTTGAGCCACGCGTAGAATTCCGGAATCGGTAGATATCAAAGAGATTGCCTAATTTAGCAATGGTGTGTGTGCGTACTCTCATTACCCCAGCTTTTGCGGCTGCATTTAGCGTCTGGCTCAGATCATCTTGGTGGATCGGCATGTGAGCCGGGAACTGGGTCGGCTGTTGACATCGGCTCCGCTCAGTCGGAAGCAAAATAAGATTGCTGGCGATTACTAGCTTGTATATTGAGTTGGGGAGAATAATAAGCAACCGCATAGTGGAAAACATAGGCAAACAGCTGTGACTAACCGCGAGCCAAAACCTAGTTTACATTTGAGCACCTCCTCACCGAGGACCTCACCGAGGAGTAAAGAGGACAAGATAGCGTTACATGCTCATTGCTAAAATCTTTCTTTAGAGTAATTACACTATTACACTTTAGGCGCTAAGGAAATGTTGTATTCCACCTGCAGTTTCGCGTTGGGATCCCCCTCGCGTGGCTTGAAATCCACAATCAGGTCGTGTTTAGCCGCAAACACGCTATCATTATCCAAGTACTCTGTTTCACGGTCAAACACCTGCGTTGTGATTGGTAGATAACCATCCGCGGAGACCTGCAAGATTTAGCAACAAAATCAGACCGGCAGCGGTTCACGGCATGACTTACCATGACGTGGATGTGGCCAGGGCGGAAAGGGTGGCGGTTCAATAGTTCCAGCAGCTTGCCAGCTGGACCATCGCTTGGCACCTGTTCTTGTTAGTTTGCATTGAGGGGAAACAACTGTAGACACTTACTGGGTATGGTGTTGGGCGAAGGCAGTACATCGCGTACTCTCCCTTCTCATTGGTGTAAAACTTGCCGCGTAGGTTATGCTCCCGCTGCTTCGGATCCTGCTGTTCATAAAGCCCTATTATTGTTAGTACTGGCTGTGTAACATTCTAGCATAAGCAATGCAAACCATTGGTTGAGGCTTCCCAAACGTCGACGAGGACATTCTTGATTGGCTGGCCTGTCTTGGAGTCTGTCACAGTACCAAACATGTAGGCAATCTGTCCATCTGCAGGGGTATCAAAAGAAATGGTAGATCCAAATTCTCTTACGGGCGTATCTGCACGCCAGAAAGGGCCAAGTATGGCGCTTGATGTGACATTGCCATCGGCAGCGCCTGCATTCTTGTACGTGATTTCATCAACAAGGCTATTCTTGTTAGTTATGCATCAGTATGTAAGATGCTGAATCTTTCATAGTTACCTCTCTAGTCCTAGGACATCCGTCAATAGCAATCCTTCATTGCGACGGTCATCGCTCATCTGCCCCGCCCAGTTCATGTACTTCAGACCCGTCATAAACTCATCAGTGGTCAGATTCACATCTCTCAGAAAATCATGCGAATGGCGAATAAGAGAAGTCACAATCTCTTTCAGGCGAGGGTCTGTGTCCTTGCCAATGGAAGCAATGACGGAGTTGGTGAACTTTGCGTCGTACTCAATCTTGCCATTCTGAGCCATTGTTATGTGATGATGGATCTATACAAGTATTTTGTCGAATGTTTTACTTTGTACACTAACTAACGATTATCCATGACTCTTGGACCTTTTTAACCTTCACTGTCACAAAGCGCCGTCTAATCGGAAGCTTCGGATTCGGAACTTGGAGATGTCCATGACCAAGAGCTTACAACAACACCGTTTTGAAAGGTGGGGATATTCTCCACACCCGATTGTGATCAGTCTTGCCGTTGCACCGACCGGGTTGAACCTGGGGTAGCCTGAGAACTTCGCGGGGTAATGTCATATTGCTCAAGTATGTCTTGCAACTTGAGCAGACCAACCATCCGATGAAACGCTACTGCGATTTCGGCAACGATTGGATTGGAAGCTTCAAACTTCCGATATTCAGCTTAATAAGTTCGAGCCATAAATCCTCATAAGTCGGCTTTGGATTCGTTTTGGGGGTTCATCTTCATTCCATGATTGGCTATCTCAGCAACCACAATATTTCGCCTTTATCATAACTGCAATGACAGCCTCACCCGAGAGCAAAGTCGATGTGCTCATCATCGGCGCCGGCCCTGCCGGTCTTATGATGGCAACCTCGCTAGCCAAATGTGGTGTTCACGCCCGCATCGTCGACAAGCGCGGCACCAAGATTTTCAACGGCCAAGCAGACGGCTTGCAGTGCCGTACGCTGGAAATATTTGACTCGTTGGGCTTTGGCCACCGTGCCTGGCGCGAAGCAAACCACATGCTAGAAATATGCCTCTGGAACCCTGATGAGAAAGGTGTCATTCGCCGCAGTGATCGCATTCCTGATACGATCCCTGGCATTAGTCGCTTTCAGCAAGTTGTGCTACATCAAGGTCGCATTGAGCGATTTTTCCTTGATACAATGGAGGAATGCAGCGACATTCGTGTTGAGAGAGGCGTCATGCCCACTGCCCTTGACATCAATGAAAGTCAGGTGGAAGATAATGATGCTTATCCCATCACCGTGACGCTGAGGCATCTGAGTGAAGAGGAGGCTACGCCTCAACAGAGTGCTACTTCTGCGAATGGCCAGGCCATTCAAGATGGCATCTTTCGCAGCAATCTGTCAAAGGACGACACCGATGACTTGATAGCGGCGTCTAAACTGAACGAGAAGGCCAACACAGAGGAAATTGTTCATGCCAAGTATGTCCTCGGTGCCGATGGTGCGCACTCCTGGACAAGACGCCAGATTGGATTGGCTCTCGAAGGAGAATCAACTGACTACATCTGGGGAGTCCTGGATATTGTTCCCATCACCGATTTTCCAGATATCCGAATGCGCTGCGCCATTCACTCAGAAAGCTCTGGCAGCGTAATGGTCATCCCTAGAGAGAACAAACTTGTTCGACTGTACATTCAGCTCACCACGACGGAGAAGGTTGGCGACGAAGCGGTCAAGGCTGATCGATCCAAGATCAATCCTCAAGTGATTTTGGAATCGGCACAAAAGATCATGGCCCCATACAAGCTTGATTACAGGAAGCTCGATTGGTGGACTGCGTATCAGATTGGCCAGCGCGTTGGGACCAAGTTCTCAGTTCACGAGCGAGTTTTTCTTGCTGGTGATGCTGTTCATACACACAGGTATTTAACTCGATGCGAGGGATGCGAGTGTTTGCTGACAATAACTTTAGCCCCAAAGCAGGACAAGGCATGAATGTCAGTATGCAAGATAGTGAGTTTCCACAACACTGCACCAAGACGTAGGCGCTAACATAGCCAGCTTTCAATCTCGGATGGAAGATTGCCAGCGTTGTCAAGGGCCAGTCTGATAGATCTATTCTCAAAACGTACCAATCTGAGCGCCGAAGAATCGCTCAGGATCTGATTGACTTTGATCACAAATTCTCGCGACTGTTCTCTGGTCGACCAGCAAAGGATGTCATGGATGCCGAAGGTATCAGCATGGAAGAGTTCAAGAACGCCTTCCAAAAGGGCAACATGTTTGCTAGTGGCATTGGTAAGCAACCTGAAGAATTTCCAGTCTCTGTTATTTGAACTAACGAGAACAGCCGTTGATTACGGCGCCAGCACCGTGATCGCTAAATCCGGCGACACAACTGACCAAGGAGACGGGACCGACGTCTCCGTCGACGCCAAGAATCGCGTCGAATCCGATCAGAGCCTTGCCAATGGAATCTTAGTTGGCAAGCGTATCCCCAGTGTCAAAGTGCTGAACCAATCTGACGCACGCCCATGGCACCTCCAAGAGCTCCTCCCTTCCAACGGCCGCTGGCGCGTCATCGTCTTTCCTGGCGACATCACCAAGCCCGTTCAAGCCAGTAAGCTCAAAGCAGTTGGAGACGCCTTTGAAGCCAAGAGCTCGTGGTGGTCGAGATACACTCCCAAGAATGCTCGTTACGATGAAGTATTTGAGGTGTTGGCAGTACACCATGCGCCAAGAACCAGTGTGACCATTTTTGATTTTCCAACTGTGTTTAGGAACTTTGATGAGACTGATGGGTGGGACTACATGAAGATTTATGCAGATGACGTTTCGTACCATGAGGGTCATGGGAAGATCTACGAAGAATTTGGTATTTCGGAGAATGGATGTATTGTTATTGTGAGACCGGATCAGTATGTTTCCTATGTTGGGTCCTTGGATGACACTGCGGCTGTTGATAAATTCTTCTCTGGGTTTATGAAGGAAAGTCAAGCCAAAGTTACCAATGGTACTAAATAGCAATTCGGATTAGTAGGCCAAGAGTTAAATTTATTATATCACAACTGTTCACCCAACCTTTGATCGCTAACTTTTGGAAATGGTCAAAGACAGCATTCACTTGTTTGGCAGCGATGCTAACCAAGTTACTGTTATGGGTGAATCCGCTGGAGCAAGCAGTATTCTGCGCCATATCACTGGCAGTGGCGGCAAAGCCAAAAATCTATTCAACCGTGCTGTCATCTAAAGCCTATACACAGTACCGAGAGATATAGACGCTATCTACAACCACACTCTGGTCACTGCTTCCAAGGTTGCCGGCGTTCCCATCACCAATGCTAAGGAGCTGGCAGCGCTCGATTGCGATACGCTTGTCAAGATTAATGCGCAAGCCGTTGGAGTCTCCCCGACCAATTCATACTCATACGGCGCAGGCGCGGATGGTAGCTATGTTTCCGACATGCCTGGCGTTCTTCTTGCACAGGGCAAATTTGATCATTCTCTCACTGTTATGGCCGCTCACAACGCCTACGAGGGCTATATCTACATTGGTGCATCGGTCAACACAGCTGACGCGGTGGACAAAAGAATCGGTGAAGCATCCTCTGTCATCGCTGACTCGGACAGAAAAGTCATCCTCAGCCAACTATATCCTCCCGCGCCGCAAAAAGGACAGTACGAAGCGGAACAAGACGGTGACATGCTCCTGTTCATCGAGGTTGCATTTTCCTGCAATACAACCTTCCTAGGGGCGGCATTTGGCGGAAATACATACAAGTATCGGTTCCAACTGTCACCAGCCGCACATGCCCAGGACATCCCGTACACTTTCCACCACTGGGAAGAGGACATTGGCCGGAAGAATGCAGACCTCGGCCCCACGATGCAGGATTCCTTTGCCACTTTTGCTTCTCATGGAAACCCAAACTATCCCAATTTCAAGAGAATACCTCTTCCTTGCCCCCAACATGGCTACGTAGGCAATTTACTTACTTTTGGTGACGACAGAGTTGGGTAGGATCAGGAAGGAAAGAATAAGCGTTGCGATTATTGGCGGCGAGGTTCGGGCAACTTCCTAATTAAAGCTACCGAATCTTTCGCAAGCTTCTGTGACAGAGAGCGGCTAGACTGGCTAGGCAAAGATACTAGTGGTAATTGAAGAAAATAGAACTAATTGACTATCTAGGGATTCCATAGATGCAGCCGTCGTACTTTTGTACTCGGCGAGGGTTTCACAACCATCAATTTCGTATTACAATACTTCCTACAATTATGACCTGTCAATCATTTCTCGGGCTTCCCTCAAAGATTTATAAAATACATCGGTTTGTCCCTGGTGGCCGGGTATGACAGCGATGTCGTGGCTAGCATGAGGCGTCACAGCAAGCATTACACTGTCGGTGCTGTTCAGTTGCTGCATCTCAGACGCAAATTCTTCAATATCAGCACAGAAAGCTTCGCCGCCACCGGCATGGAGTAGCAGAGGCACGGTTGTCTTGAATGGATGATGTAGAGGGGAGATGTAAGGCTCAATGTCCTTGGACACCTGCTTAGGCCGGTAGACATCCGCGCCCCATTGCAGCAAACTACCGTCTAGAACATCGCCATCTGCATTACGGCTAGCCTCGAAATCAATGGCAGCATGGTCGGTGACATGAAGCCAAGGAGAAAATGTTACACAGCCGCCAGGCAGCGGAAGAACCTTTGTCTCTTCAAGGTAGCGTAGCAGAGCAAGAGCAACATTACCTCCAGCGGAGTCGCCTGAGAGAATGACATTCTTAGGATCAATGCGCATAGAAAGGATATAGGCGTAAAATGAGAGAGCATCTTGCACAGCGGCCGGGAAACATGTGCCAGGAGTTCCAGCCAATCGATACTGAGCCCAGAGGATCCTCTCAGCATTGAGGGTCTTGCTTGCTGCGGTGGCCACGACCGGCCCCAAGTCCGCATAGTTCATCTTTACAACAAAAGCGCCACCAGGGAAATGAAGGAGCGTCCTTTGTGATGTGGCTTGCACAGGATCATGAGGTGGTAGGCTAGGAAGCCAAACGGCCTGAAGGGCTTGGAGCTTGACCGTATCGGATGGCGCTAAGACGCCTGAAAATAGATCTTCAGAAGCGATCTTCACATCGACGCATCTTTCCCCAGCTGCTGACATCTCTGCAACCATCACCCCAGGGGTGCGTGTGTCTGCCAGTAATTGGAAAAGAGATTTGAACACCTGAGTGCCGACATTGTCTGTCGCAGATAGATTTGGATTCGGTCGAAGAGCTTTGGAGATGTTGAATTTGAAAATGTAGTAGATGAGATTGAGCGGCAACTTGAGTATGAATAAAGTTACGTAAACGGCCTTGAAGGGCTGGGACGCCCATATAGGTGCGGATGCAGGCATTGCTACGCTGAAGCTGAGGTCGGAAACACAAGAGATGGAAAGAAAATAATTCCAACGGTATGAAAGCTAACAAGGAAAGAGTAATGATTTGCGATCATGCAAATGACAAGCAGCCGTGCGATAAAGGATCACAAAGTGAGACGAGGACGAATGAGGGATCGAGGATACAGGATGGAGAAGAGGGGAAGCAGCAGTTGCACACACGGGAATGCACAGGAAGCAAAGGAAGCAAAGGATGCAAATGAATCAAAGGATGCAGAACAGCTGCATCCATGAATGAACGCCCCTCAGTAAGCAAGCAACCAGCTAAGCAAACACGTATGTGAACCCTTGATACAGTATAGTTTGCGGGCGTAAAGAAGACATTGCGGGCGCCAAGAGTGTTACGGGTACAAATAAGTAGCCGGGGTCCAAGCGTTTGCGGGATTTGGATGGGATGGACGAACCTCTTTGGGGCGTGGACATGTCCAAAGATTTCCAATACTACCCACACGTACTGTATCGGTCATTGTTGCATCAAGAAGCGTTGCTTATATAGATTGATTCTAAAGGGCCGCGATATCAACACGGCGACAAGCAATCAGGTAAGTCCAAGCGTATGATGCCTACCATTCATTGACCAGATGATAACTTGCCTGTGTGTGTTTTTCTTCTCTCTTTATTTGCTTCTGACATTGAACCCGATCCGCCTCGTTCAGCTAGAGCATTATGCACTCACGTAGGGCTGCATCCTCAATGCGACCCAAGCGGCACCATGGTGACATTTGCAGCCGCCATTAGCTGCCTGAAGAAATGGTCTGGAGTGAGTTAACAGTCGACGCACAGTGCACCGTCTCCATCTTGATCGCATCTCGCTTGCTTTTTTAGCGGCGCCGCTGCTAGGGACCAAGCGCTTGGAACTATGGACTTCGTAGAATGCCCTTACATGGAAGTCTATGTGCAGAAAACACGTTTAGGACCGAATCACGGCCTCTCGTCGCTGAAGATCAGTGCCTCGTTCCATCATCGGAACGGCACTCTCTCATGAGCCCTCCCCATTCCATGTAGCACTCAACAAGCTGACACGACAAGTTCTCCACCTCGGGGGAATAACAAAACACGCTAATAAAAAGTACGGGCTGATACTACAGTCATACAATTCGTGTCATTGGTAAACATGTACCGGCACACTAAATAAGGGTACTGTACTATACACAGTCATTTCCAAGGGTTTACAGCGCCGGCTCCTGCTAGCCCGGTGCGAATATGGGTGGTTACTATGGCAGAACTTATAGACCTCTCTGTGCTTAGCAAACGTGGATTTCGCGATTGACATGAATCCCGTGTTGGGGCTTTTCGGCGTCATTATTGGTAGATGCAAGTGGGCGCTGACCTTGATAGCGTCGATTGCTCTCAACCCAACTTTGCATGGATGGCTCGGTGCGGCTGCGCTCGCTCACTTCAGTCGATTTTGAAACATCCGTCAACTCTTGCTCGCTACTCGTCTTAGCGTATCCGCTCATGCCCATCTTGTAGGAATGCTGCGATGAAGCCTTGGTCGATTGAGTACGGAGGACGCGCTGAGTCCAGGAGCGGATAGATGCGTAAGGAACTCGCAAAGCTGAAAGGCAGCTGGTGAGCAGGGGGCCGAAGAGAGGCAGGCAAGAGCAGATGATGGCCAATCCCAGCTGAATCGTAGACCACATCAGGCTGTCTGGTACGTTGATACTTTTGCCACCGTTGATCCAAATGTAATGCAGTCTGACGATACTGGCCACACAAGTGCTACAACGTGAAAAATAAGAGTCAGTAAAATGTACATGATCGGCAGCCGAAAAAAAGTAATGGTAGTTTTGGACATGGCGCAGAAATGACAAGTTGTGCACCTACAAAGCTCCAAGCAAGAAAACGCCCAACACGGCGACGCGGTTGCTCGCTGGCATGTGCAGTTTCCAGACGATGGGGATCGGAATGCTCAGGATCATGACATCCAAGAACAGGTTGGATGTTTCGTACCCAAGCAAGAACTTGGGACCATTCAAACATGTTGGATCAATGGTAAAGCCATCCCAGTACTTGTGGATCGGCACGCATTGGAAGATGACGAGGGACTGGGCAATGAGAAACCAAACAATGCAGATAGCGCCAGTGACTCCGATTATGTTCTTGGAGAAACGGGTGATGCCGAAGACGCTGTAGTAAAACCGCAGGATGCTGAGCTTCACCAATGTGATGGTGACTCCAAAATGGTTTTCCAGAATATAGGACACCTGTAACACACACACGCCATTGGTTAGTCTACGTCATTCTTTGGCATTTTGGAGCCTCGATGTAGATGTAAGCTTACCAGGGAAAGGTTGCGGAGTTCCTCGAAGCCAACCTGCAAACTCGCATCGATGGTGCCGAACTTTGACACATTGAGGATATCTACATGTCGGTCGCTCCTGTTAGCAATTTTTTCTCTGCTCAGTGAGGCAACAAGAGACTGTCACAATGTTACTTACAATTAATCATGAAGCCACAGTAGGAATAAAAGACGGCGCACGACAAGATACACAACACGTCGGCTCCATTGACTGCCTGCTTTCGACTGAATTTAATAGCCAAGCGCAACAGCAAAACGATAAATGTGAGTGCAATCATGCTAATGCATGCTGCGAAGTTGGATGCGCCCGAGCGAGTCAGGCTTCTCATCTTGGCGGTGCGACAATAAACTGGAGACTGTGTAAGAGAGAAGCCAAGTGCTGGCGATGGCGAAGAGGAACTGCTGAAGGTGCAGATTGACACATGAATAAAAACGAAACAAAAAAAGAGAGAAAAAGAAGATGGCGATGACAAGAGCAGAGCCGTACAGTTAAACGAGCCCGAGTAGTAATATGTTTGGACGAGACACCGTAAGCTACTCTGCTCCAAAGTGTCAGCACGGCTCTTGCGATACTGGGCTCCAGCCGGGGAGCTGAACGGCAGTATTTCGTCTAGTACAGCGAGAGACCTGAGTACCTGGTGGTGTGGTAGTGCCGATTAGAAGAAGAGCACGCTTTGACGGAGCCCTCCAGGAACGTGTGGATACAGGCGCACCAAGCAGCGATTCTTGGGAGAGCGCCCACGCTTATTACCAAAGCTGAGGCGGCAGCCAAGGTTGCCATTCGGATCACCTGTTGTGGCGTGCATGCGCTAGTCGACTCAGGTGCAGATTCGACTGCCGGCGCATGATGACATAGCTTGTCAGCAAGCCTCCAGGATGTGGGTGCATACAATACACGGTTACAGACTCCGTGTGCGAGTCTGTGCTCCGGTATCATTTCTGGATTGGACTTGTATGTTTCCGATGCTTCTCGCCGCAACTGCAGTTCCTACCATTGTTCTGGGCTTTTCCTTCATGCGCGCTTCGTTCTGCTATCGCTTGGCCAATGTGTAATTGCTTGCGGCCAATCTTGTCTCGGTGCCTTCGCGTCCCGCGGCCGTTTTATCTTGTAGCCCGTCTTTCGTGGCGGGCGCCCGGTTGACCCGTGCTCCTTTGTTATGACAGAAGCCATGTTCGGCCCTCTTATTGTTTCTTACGAGAGTGACCCAGTGAAATTTGGTGTGAGTGAATACTCAATTGCAAACAAGTACTAAGCCTATATAAGATAAAGATCTTCCCCATACTCCAAAACGGCCCATTAAGCACCTTTTTTTGTACATACATCTGCGCATATCATTGATTCATATTGTACTTTGTACAGTATTGTCTGTCTGGTATCAGCGGCAATTGTCCCACGACAACTACCCTGATGCCTCGCGCGACCTCGTCTTCAAAGATGGAGGATCCTGTGGTGGTTGTCGGCTTCTCCTTCCGCCTCCCCCAGGAGGCATACACCGAAGAGGGATTTTGGGATATCATTTCTAACGGTCGCTCAACCATGACCCAAGTTCCGGCTGACCGCTTCAATATTGATGGATATTACTCGCCAGACCGGAATCGCACAGACACGGTATCTCTCAACCCTGATCAAAATCTAGCACTCTCATGCTTATTTGATTTCTGCGCATAGGTCAACTTTCGGGGTGGTCACTTCGTCAAGGGCGACGTGGCTGCTTTCGATGCGCCATTCTTCAAGATAAGCCAGGCGGAAGCCAAGGCAATGGATCCCCAATTACGATTTGCTTTGGAGTCGGTCTATCACACTTTCGAATCTGGTGAGTTTGTACGCGCGGCAATGCGCCATTGTCCACATTTGCGCGTAAGTTGCTGACTAGTGATTTTTTTTAATTGCAACGAATATAGTCGGCATGCCGTTGAGCAAAGTACAAGGTTCAAATACATCCGTCTACGTTGGCAATTTGGGGTTGGAATACAGCGCACTTTTAAATGCAGATGACCAGTGTCGCTTGAAATATGAGGTCACTGGGAATGGGCTGTCCATGCTTTCAAATAAGCTGAGCTGGTTTTACGATCTGCGAGGCTCAAGTGTTAGCATTGACACTGCTTGTTCAAGTAGCTTGGTTGGGCTACACCTTGCGTGCCAGAGCTTGCTTCTTGGTGAATCCGACATGGTACGTCTCGATTCTTCTTCTCATAGTTGACTACTTTGATGCTGATGTTTGGATTAGAGCCTTGTCGGAGGTGTTCAGTTACAACTGCAAGCGACAAGTACAAGTATCCCCCTGGCGATGCTAGGGTTCGTTTCGCCAGACAGCCATTGTTACAGCTTTGATGACAGGGCGAACGGATATAGCAGAGGAGAGGGTGTTGCTTTTATGGCACTTAAGAGACTCTCCAAGGCAATTGCTGATGGTGATACAATCCGCGCCGTTATTCGCGGCACGGGCTCGAATCAGGATGGCCGTACACCAGCCATCACGCAGCCTAGCAGCGATGCTCAAGAGGCATTAATCAGAAAAACATACGCGGCCGCAGGACTCAAGTTTTCCGACACCACATATTATGAAGCACATGGCACAGGAACGGCAGTTGGAGACCCCACGGAGACCGAGGCCATTGGTCGAGTTTTCGCCGATGGTCGCTCGCCCGACCAAGCCCTATATGTCGGCTCTTTGAAAGCCAATATGGGGCACTTGGAGCCGTCGGCCGGACTTGTCGGGCTTATTAAAGTTATTATGATGTTTGAAAAGGGTATGATTCCCCCCAACGCACTACTGAAGAATCTCAACCCACGCATCCACGCTGAAAAGTGGCGTCTCAACGTAAGTGGCACCTCCAAGATACACCTGTGGCAGCTTCAAAGCATGGGCAGACTGGTGAATAATTGCTTACCATGTCATTTTGCAAATACAGTTTCCGACATCCTGTATCCCTTGGCCAAGAGATGGTGTACGGCGAGCTTCAGTCAACAGCTTTGGGTACGGCGGCACAAATGCCCATGCGATTGTCGATGATGCATTTCACTACCTACAAGATCGTGGTTTTCTTGAAAAGGCCCATCATAATACGGACATGACGACATTATCACATTCAGTTTCAACCATTTATCAACCCGGCAAGGCATCAGAATCGCGGATTCCAGAGGAACTCCTATTTCTTTTGACCGCATCCGATGAGCTTGGAATACAAAGGCAGGCTTCTGCGTTGGCCGAGCATCTTGCCAAAGGAGGTCATGAGAGAATTCCCGACTATTTAGAAGACCTGGCATATACATTAAGTGACAAACGCACCAAGCTGCCTTGGAAGTCGTTTGTTTTAGCCTCATCAGTCGAGTCGCTGCAGAGAAATCTCTCAGGACTTACTGACAAGCCCATTCGGGGCACCGTAAAACCATCGATACAGTTTGTGTTTACAGGACAAGGCGCACAATGGGTTGCCATGGGAAGAGAGTTGCTTCGATATGAGGTATTCCGCAGCACCATCTCGGAAGCTCACGAGTTTCTTCAATCCCTAGGAGCCAAGTGGTCTTTGAATGGTGTGTACAAAACAACCCAGGACCCATAGACATAATCCATTTAGTAACCCAGCTAACTTTGTTCCGATAGATATGTTGCAAGGCAATCCTGGAGCGTGGGACATCAGCAGCCCCGACATTGCACAGCCGATCTGCACAGCTTTACAGATTGCCCTCATAGATCTGCTGGCATCTTGGAATATTTCCCCAGAAAGCGTCATAGGGCATTCCTCTGGAGAAATAGCCGCGGCCTACTGCTGCAGTGCTCTGGATCGCAAATCTGCGCTGTCCACAGCCTATTTCCGCGGCTATTATGTAGCGCAGGCTGTCGAAGCTGGGTACATTCATGGAGGAGCGATGATGGCGGTGCAGCTGTCAGAATCTGAGCTAGCTCCCTATATTGCGACCATAAACCCCAATGGATCCGGTGTAGTACAGTGTGGCTGCTTGAACACCTCTACCAATACGACGGTAACGGGCGATAAGGACCTCCTAGCTGAGTTGGAAACTGCCCTGAAAGCAGATGGCATTTTTGCTCGTCGCCTGAATGTTCCTGTCGCGTACCACTCTAAGCATATGGAAACGGTCGCTGAAAGTTACCGACAGGAGCTTCAAAATCGACTTACATCGAACCATGTCGCAACCAAGGACTTGCGTCCTTTATTCTTTTCCTCGGTGACAGGCGAGCAGATGGAGCATTATAACCAGCTTTCCCAAGCGGACTACTGGGTGAGAAATCTTGTGTCGCAGGTCAAGTTCCTCCCAGCACTGCAGGCTATGAAGAAATCATGGTTGGCAAGAAGTGAGGAGAGCAATGTTTCTTCACAGCTTCTGTGTATCCTTGAGATTGGCCCTCACTCCACCCTGGAGAGATCGATCCGGGAGGTGGTCTTCGACAAAAGCAACAAATTCTTTTATAGCAACGCCCTCCGTCGTGGACAATGCGCCATGGAAAGCATCAAGAAGTTGGCAGGAAAGCTCGCCGTCCGGGGTTTTGACGACCTGGACATTGCTTCAGTCAACGCTCTCGATATTTCCAGCAAATCTCAGCGGAAGATGTTGCTAAATCTTCCCGCCTATGCTTTTGATCATAGCCAAACATACTGGGGCGAAGGCCGGCTGTCAAGGAATCGCAGGTTGCATAAGCAGCCTCGACATGATTTTTTGGGACTTCCATGTAATGACTGGAATCCAATGAGGCCCAAGTGGCGGTTGATTCTGCGAGAGTCGGATCTGTCGTGGCTTCGTGATCACCAAGTCAGCAACACAATGGTATATCCAGCCGCAGGGATGCTGGTTACGGCGCTGGAAGGACTGGTAGCTGTAACTAGCCACCTTCCATCAGTCGTGGGATATCGTTTGAGAGATGTGAAGGTGGGCAACGCCATAGTTATCCCGTCTACTGATGAGGGCGTGGAGCTGCAGCTGCATATGGATTGCTTGGGCTCAGCTTTCAATGTGAAAGGAAAGTCTCAGGAGTACGATTTCCGCATATTCAGCGTCATTGGCAGAGAGTGGAAGCAGCATTGCTCAGGTAAGGCTATGGTTGAGCATGCACCCGGGGACTTCAAGGCTGCTTCGACTAGTAGTGCGTCTAATATCAACAAAGACACTCACGTCAACGACATTCTCACCAACGGCAATCACATCAACGGCAATCATGTCAACGGCAATCATGTCAACGGCACTCTCACAAACGGCAACTCCAGTGCTAACCATAGTGGCGCCCAAGAAAAGCCCTTGCTTGGTTTCGCCAGTGTCCGCGAACGATGCTCCCAACATGTGAGCAACGATAGGTTCTACCAAGTCATCAGTGACAAAGGCATTCAGCTTGGTCCCGAATTCAGAACGTTACAAGATATCCAATTTAGCCCAAGAACATCCGAAGGCAGTGCACGTCTCAGACTATCTAATTGGCAGCAGAAAGCAGCAGCAGGGGAGATCAGCAAGCATCTCGTCCACCCAGCGACGCTTGATGGCCTCATACACGTTCTGTTTGCAGCCATGTATAGCAGAACTGCTGAGCTGCCAACCTTGATGCCAACGCACTTTTCAGAGATCTACGTGTCCGCAGACATGGCCAATAGAGAAAAGTTGGGCACAATCGATTCCCTGAAGACGTATGGAGACATTATTACATATGGAATCTATCATATTGACGGAACTGTTCGAGTTGTCAGTGAAGAAACAGAAGATACGCTCATGTTGATGAAAGATATCAGGTTGAAAGGTGTCCAGAAGGCCGACAATGGCTCGCGTCGCGAGGCGACCTCCTTATATCATCGGCTGTCCTGGAAACCAGATATTGAGCTGCTGGCTCCAAGGCAAATTGAAGAATACTGTCACCAAGCTGCCGCAGCCATGCAGAAACCATGGAATCGAAAGTGGGATGACCAGCTAAGCTTGATTACCCACCATTACTTGTCCGCCGCCATTGATGAGTGGGATAGGAGTTCTCTATCGGTGCTGAACTCAAAGCCATACCTCACCCAGTATATTTCGTGGGCCAAGATGTTCTTGGAGCGAGAACGGGAATCTATACAAGCTCTCACCAAGACTTGGCCAGGATTTGAAGATGGCACTACAAGACCTCAACTGATCAAAGAGTTCATTTTACATGAGGACAGGCATAGACTTGAGGTCAAATTTCTTCGTCAACTACCTTCAATATTACGAGGCGAAATCGATCCATTGGAGATTCTCTTCAACGACAACGTTGCAGAGCAATTCTACCACACTCCTCTCCTTCTCAGTTCATTCAAACGGTTAGCAGCATATGTCGACTTAATCGCGCATAAAAACTCGGATCTGAAGATTATCGAAGTAGGAGCTGGTACAGGTGGCGCTACAAATCAGGTTTTGGAGATCTTGCACCGCCATAGTGGCGCCCATGGCAACTCTGGCCGTTTTAGTCGCTACGACTTTACCGATATTTCTCCTAGCTTCTTTGCTCATGCCCAAGATCGCTATCATAAGTACTCGGGAGATATTCGTTACAAGACGTTGAACATCGAGCTAGACCCTGGAGAGCAAGGCTTCGAGCTGGGGTCTTATGACATTGTCATTGCAGGCATGGTTCTCCACGCCACCTCGAGTATTGACGAATCACTCAAGAACGCTGCGAAACTGCTCAAGCCAGGCGGCAAACTTGTCGTGATGGAGTCTACAAACCTGTCATCCATAGTCATGCCCTGCATCTTTGGTGTTCTGCCGGGTTGGTGGCTGTCCACAGAGGATTACCGAACGGAAGGACCGCTTCTTACGACACCGCAATGGAATGATGCACTTATTCGAGCTGGGTTCGAACCACTGACGGCGGCAATGTCTGATAACGAAGACCATTCCATGCACTGGGCATCTATTCTTGTTGCGACCATGCCATCATCCACTGTATCCAGCACACCTGCTTGGCGCGGCCATGATGCCACATTGCCTGTCGCCATTGTTGCAGATACACCGGCCCAAAAGGCTATTGCACAAATTGTTGAGTTATCTCTGACCTCAACTCAAGTTCTATGTGAAGTTTTAGACTGTAACCAACTACAGGCAAAAGCTGAGGATCCGGCTGCTAAATACGGCCAATGCATCAGCCTTGTTGAATTTTCTAGACCAATTCTTGCACGACTGGACGACGTACAGTTCCATTGCTTACGCAATATTCTCCAAGTAACAGACGGCACACTTATATGGGTCACTAACAACTGCGGTGAGGAGGCAGAGGATCCAGAGGTTGCAATGTTCTCTGGTTTTGCCAAGACCATTGGAAGGGAGAAGCCGAAATTCTCATCAACCCACATCAACACAGACAAGACCGAGCCAGAAGACGTGGCACATACCATCATGCATGTTTTGAACTGTCAGGGAAGTCAAAATGAGACCATTGAGACAGACGTTATAGAGGAAAATGGCGTGTTTATGGTTCCTCGAGTGGTTGAGGCGCCACAAATTAACAGTCTGATGGACGAACAGCTTGACTCACACAAGCTAGAAGAAGTGCAGGTAGCTGGAACTAGTGACCGACCGGATCACTCTTTTGAACTTGCTTTTGAGCCTGGTAACCTGGAATCGATACATTTCAAGCCAAACAAGGAGCTGTTGACCAAGCTCTCAGCCGACGAAGTTCGCATTGTCGTACAGGCCACTGGCATCAACTTCAAAGACTGCATTGTTGCATTGAACCAGTTTGAAGAAGCGCATATCGGCAACGAGTTCGCAGGAACAATCGTCGAGGTTGGCGTAGACTTACAGCAAAGCTTCCGCGCAGGCGACCGCGTTTGTGGTGTCGCTGCTGGGACTTTCAAAACACACCTTCGTGTAAAGCGGCATCAGCTAATTAAGATGCCCCCCAACATGTCATTTGTCCAGGCATCCGCGGTTCCACTCGCATTCGCCACAGCACTTTATTCTATATTTCACGTGGGTCGCTTACAAGCTGGAGAGAGCATCTTGATTCACGCCGCCGCCGGAGGTGTTGGCCAGGCTGCCATAAAACTGGCGCAAAGAGTCGGTGCCAAGATCTACGTAACTGTTAGCTCTTTAGAGAAGAGACAGTTGCTTATCGACAAGTGTGGCATCCTGGAAGAAGACTGCTTCTACAGCCGCGATACTTCATTTGCACAACAGCTTCTCGACAAAACTGGTGGCAGAGGAGTGGACGTCGTGCTCAACTCGCTTACCGGACGAAGTCTCACCGAGACTTGGCGATGCATAGCACCCTTAGGTCGCTTCCTCGAAATAGGCAAGGGAGACATTGTTGCCATGAAGTCGCTCCCCATGGCGCCATTTGCCAAAAACGTCACGTTTAGCTCAATAGACCTCCAGGTCCTCCTCAACATGAGTCCGCCTACTCTGCAGCGTGTATTGGACGAAGTCGGCGCGCTTATGGGAGAAAGCGAGTTTTTGGGGCATATGATGCCGTACCCCTTGGCTGAATTCAATCGCTCAGAATTCCAAGACGCGTTCAGATATCTACAAACTGGTCGCCATGCTGGAAAGGCTGCTGTGAATTGGGATACTCAGAGTTCTCTACTGGTAAGTTGACTTGACCACAATATGCTACAAATACACATACTGATATGACTACGACAGTTTACGCCGGCCCATCCGTTGGATTATAGATTTGACTCTAATGCAACGTACATCATCTCGGGTGGCCTCGGTGGTATCGGCAAAAGTGTCGCATCGTGGATGTGCGAAGATGGTGCCAAGAACTTGGTACTCTTATCGCGCTCTGGTGGCATGAAGAGCCAGGCATCGCAAGAATTGATCACTGATCTTGAAGCGAAAGGAGTCTGCGTGTACTCTCCAAAATGCGACGTGTCCAATTCGGAGGACGTGCAGGATGTCATATCACACATCAATCGCACGATGCCGCCTATCAAAGGCGTCATTCATGCCTCCACGGCCATGGTGGTAAGTTTTCATAGATACCCCCAGACAATGAAGCCCTTCACCATAAACATTGAATACTAACATCTTTTTAGAGCCACACATTTGAGAATTACACCAAGGAGAGCTTTAATGCCAGCTTCCCTTCCAAGATACAAGGAACTGTAAATTTGGACAAGTACCTGCCCGACGGGTTGGACTTTTTTGTTATCCTCTCATCAGTGGCAGGCATCAATGGTGCACCCTCTCAAAGCAGTTATTCTGCAGCAGCCACGTTCCAAGATGCCTTTGCACGCTGGCGTCAAGCTCGCGGTGAGCGCTGTATTTCTCTTGATATGGGTATCATTCAAGATATTGGATTCATTGCAGAGAATGCTGAATCGACAAAAGCCATGGCAAAGACCACGAGCGACTTCAAAAGCTTGCGACACCAAGACGTGCGATTCCTGATCAAGTATGCATGCAATCCGAAGCTCGCCCCATTGAGCAGCCCATGGGATACGCAGATTCTGGCAGCATTAACAACTCCTGAATATGTGCGTCGTCAGGGAGAGAAACAAGATCTCGTCTGGATGCGGCTGCCCGTATTCAGGCACCTATATCGCATGGAACATTCCCAAAACAAAGACATGCTGGCCGATACCGCCGCTCCTGACTCTGTTGGCAGCCAGATCCGAGACGCCAGCACGGTAGCTGAGGCTGCTGCTGCAGTCATCGGGGCATTCTCAAAGCGACTGGCTCGCTCTCTGTCTGTGTCTGTGGACGATATTGACGAAAACAAGCCGCCGTACACATTTGGTGTGGACTCGCTTGTTGCAGTCGAGTTTATGATGTGGTTTGCAACCGAAGTAGGGTCCGATGTTCCGGTCGTCAAGATTTTGAGCGGCTCAACGGTTGCCCAGCTCTGCACTGAAGCGGCAGAGAAGAGTAGTTTTCTTCAGAAGACGGAAACCAAAGACGATTAGAGTGGTTGAAAGCGTGCATTGCTTGTAATTTTAAATGTATTATATGTCTAAATACCCAGATAATTTATTCTAGCTTGTCTTTCTCCTGCCAAATGTCATGAAGTGAACTCAACTACTCGATCTCGACACCGTTTATGCACATGTAGACCATAGACCAACACCCAAACGCCATAAATCATCAAGCTTAATATTACAATCCCAATACCGGCCGGTGAGGCTCCAAAAATATAAAAATGGCGACACGTGCTACATGAAGAGTGGCGATTAGGTGACCGAGGTCTGCCTCTCCGGCGTTGTCCGCCAGACAGATTGTGAGACCATGCGAAATTCTGTTATACTAGAATTCCAATTATCCATATAAGTTACGAACTTATGCTTCGAGACAAACTTCAACAATTCCATGGATGCCTTTTCCATACACGTTTGAAATCTAGAGATTTAGGAAGTGTTAGCCCAACATTTACGGTTTTAGTGTAGGTTATGGGGAATGGGCTGGCTACTGACCTTGAATCTCTGATCTGCCTCCTTCAGAAGCCCCTCAAACTCCTTCACAGTGCGTTGCTTTGCTCCATAGCTATTCATCATCAACAGATCAACCTGTCGCCAGTTATTTTCCTGAATTTTAGGTACTTCGTTGAGCTCTGGTAAGATCATGTCGTTGATGAGGAAGCGAGCTTCGGGCCCGGCAGCTGTGAGTGTGTCTGCAACGACTTTGAAGATCTTGACACAGACATCATCAGGATAGTTGTGTGCAACCTGTCTAAGCAGATACACGCCGGCATCTTTGACTGGCTGCGGCTCGTAAAAGTTGTACTCCATGAATGATATTTGATCCTTGATTGCATCGTAGCCAGGTCGCTTAGGTCCTTCGGCAAGCATCAGGGGATTGTTATCTTGGACAATAAACTTAAGACCGGGATATTTCTATGAACGAGTCAGTATTGAATAACTGATGTATGCTAAATGTGCATATCATGAGCAGTTGACTTCTTTTTTTGTCTTGCTTACCTTCGCTACGAGCATAGAGATATGTCCGCTGCCACCTCCAATATCGACAACAGTCTTGTTTTTTAATTCCGCCCAAGGAAACAGGTCTCGAAGTGACTCCGGGTTTTTTGTTACTATGATATGGAATTAGGCTTCGTTGCAAAGCTACTAAGCGGTTAATAGGGGAGATGTAGGTACTTACTCTTAGCAAACCCGGCCATAGCTAGAGCAAAATGCGCTGCCCGCTCGGGGTTTCCCATGTAAAACTGATAGGGGCTAACACCAAATCGGTAATTGAAAGCACTCGTCTCTGCCTTTGATTCAAAAGGGTGCTTTTTTATGGAGGGAGCCGAAGCGGCAGCAGCTTCGAACATTTCATCTAGACTGCAAAATCCAAGTTAGCATTGAGAAAAAAGGGTGCAAGGAAAGCCATTACATAGGCGATGAAAAATGTGAGACATACTGAAATTCTATACAGGTTGCCATTTCCTTTTCTCGTCGGATAAAAGCAGAGAGAGCTGTATGCTCATACACGTCGTTCTCAGTCTCTTTGAAACAGCCCTGAGTAGCAAGCATCTTCAAAAGTCGCCTGGTTCGATCTATATCCATGCCAGCGCCCTTGGCAATACCCTCTAGAGACATGGGCTTGTCCAGAGGCACAACATCAAAGTATTTGAAGTGTAGCGCCACTTGCCATGCAGCCAGATCCTGATGGACACTGAGTCTGACTCTCATCCACTCGATAGGGCCTCTGGCAAGGAGAATAAGATCATTCGCGGCATCGGTGAGCTGGTCTGCGATGCCGATATACTCTTCGGTGGCTGGGTGTGGAGGGGAGGATGCAGTGAAGTTGGGCTCTTCCACGTTGTTCGCTTCAAGATACTTGACGAGTTCCTCTGCTTTGCGAAGAGTTTCCCGAGCCTTTTCAAGGACCAGGGACTGCATGGTGATGGAGTATGTCAGCCAAGAGTGTACAGATACTTGGGCCAAGCGGCGGCGCATGAGATGGCCAGAATTTTCTTACATTGCCTTTTTTGACAGCCATTTTCTTCGGCTTTATCTTGTGTGTGAAGATGTTGAGCGGGTTTTATTTGGCTGTCGATGTTGTTACTTATTATGCAACGCTACTTTCCCAGAGGATCTCGTCGATTATTATAGGCAGTTGCCCGAAGCATCCGTTACCGGTCGGCGCACAAGGGTGAAGGGTGAAGGGTGAAGGGGTTAAGTCGCCGAATGCTGGAGTCTGCGACGTTCCTTGCAGCCACAGCAGGCCGCTAATTGCTTGGGCCCAGCCTGAGCGCTGGAGCAGTCTGCTGCTGCTGACATACGCGACTACCAGCGCCGGAATTTATTGCTGACTTGAGTGCAGTTGACCCATTAGCCCCCCCCATAACAGATGCCGTGGTGGAATGGTGTCGGCGCAGCATTATACCTGCTTACAGTACATACAACAGCTCATTCTAGATTGTGATTAAAGGAGTCCGTGCCCGCAAAGAACAAAGAGCAAACGACAAACAGCAAAACAAAGTGTTGGTACGCCCGCTGACACGGTCTAGCGCACCAAAAGCGTTGGCAGAGATAAGTGGCGATGGGTCCTTGTGTTAATTCCGAAATACAGTAAAAGCAAACGAGAGGACAAAAAGACAAAACGAGACGGTAGTCCATTAGAGCAAATGCGTTTGATAAAGACAACAACACTAGAGCTGAAAGATTTCTCCGACGCAGATCTTCCACAGTACGCTATTTTATCCCACAGGTGGGGTGAGAACGAAGCCAGCTACCAGGACTGGATATACATTACCAAACAATTCCCGCCAAGATGGGGCTGGGTATATCTGGAAGATGAAGTGGAAGCGATCAAAAGCAGTGCCGGCTTTGCAAAGATTGAGAACGCATGCAGGCTGGCTCGCGAAGATGGATGGGGATGGATTTGGGCCGACACCTGCTGCATTGACAAGACGAACCTTGCTGAGCTAAGTGAGGCAATTAACTCCATGTATCGCTGGTACAAGGGATCACAAGTATGCTATGCATATTTGAACGACGTCAAATCCTATCCGGACAGACCACACGCTTACCAGCAAACCGAGGACAGCCTTCGGAAGAGCGAATGGTTCCAACGTGGCTGGACGCTTCAAGAGCTTCTCGCACCAGCTGAGGTTGTATTCATATCTGAGCAGTGGGTCAAAGTATGTGACAAAAGTACAATGTCGCATGTCATCGAAGAGATAACTGGCATACCTGAGCATGTTGTTCGCTCCAGCGACACGTACTTGGGCAGCCACGAAAATTGTGTTTCGGACATCTTTTCATGGGCAGCACGGCGCACCACAACCAGAGTGGAAGACAGAGCTTACAGCTTACTTGGCCTTGTTGGAATTAATATGCCACTACTCTATGGCGAAGGAAATGCGGCATTCCGGAGGTTACAGCTGGAGGTTGCGCGTAATTTTCAGGATCTTAGCTTCATCGCATGGGGCTTCGACCCTGCGGTCAAGGGCCAACGGAAACTTCTAGACGCCTCTGAATCCATGCAAGTATTTCATGCAAGCCATGCTTTGGCAGACACACCAGACCTTTTCCACTATAGCGGCCGCAGGTGGCATGTCGATCGACCTGGTACTACCACCCCAATGCAAGTATCCAACGTTGGGCTGTCCCTCCAATGTTCCATAGTCGAGACCCTGAACAAAAGCCTCTGCTTTGCCGTCTTTCTTGTTGGAAAAGTTTGGATTCCCATTGTTGCCCAAGAAGCAGAGACTAAAGAGCTGTATGCAAGATCAGTGTTCCCAGCGCCGACACTTCATGCTCCTCGCATGGATGTAGTACTGGAAATGACAATGAAGCGGCAGGAAATTACGCTAGCCTTCGATCACGGCTATCAAAGTCTCTATCGCGGCATTTCTTGCTCCACGCTCAAGAATAATTGCCCATATCATGTGCTACTAGCATTTCCGCTTAGTGTGGGTGACTACAGACTATGGCGGGTCTACCCGATACAGAGTCACGATCTGTTGAAACAAACATCAATCCTAAGTCTAATCACTCTTGAAACACATCCAGAGCTTGCGTTTGGGGCTGTGGAACTTTTGTGCAGGGGACATCGCACCGCTCTCTTCTTTGCCGTATCCATGTCACCCCCTAGCAACTTGACGGCTGGCCGTTGGGTGTGCCAAGACATTTCCAGCACTCAGGTTGATGATGTCGAATTCTACTCAGATGATCTCGAGGCAAGAGCTGTAAACAGTGCGCTAGCGCTTGCTCAAATTCTTACTACCAGTCAAGATCAGTCATCGCCAAACCCACTGTGTGAAGCACGCATAGAACCGCCGAGCCAGGCTTTTGGTCATGGCAAGATGGTTGTGACGGATGAGCTGTATCCACTAGATATTGCTAGAAGCCAATTCTGTAGCGGTGGTGTGACTAAAGAGATTTACTCTAGAGAGGGCGACCAGTTTGTCATTGCTCAGATATCACTTCCATAAGTCTGTACGAAGGATGGTTGTCCGATATGAGAGTGAGGGCAGTTCAGAGCAAGGAACCTGTCTACTCATTGGTAGGGCAGAGTAATAAATATTTATAAGGAGCTGTGCTCCAGGCCCATGAACAAATAAATAGACTTTTAAGTTCTATTAAGCATAGACAAAAACAGATCGCTTGCTGGTGGTTTTCAGAATTATTTACAGCCAGTCAATATACACATAGAAGCCTCTTTTCCTTGTTATTGATCCTCTACAACAAATCATTTCAGCAACTGCAAATACTCTTTCGACGGTAGCCTGCTTTGGCCGGATTCAACGCTTCTTATTGCTTGTTGAAGTACAAGAAGTTGTGACATTGAGGGTGACATTGAGGGTGACATCGAGGGTAACATTAGAGAGGCTGTTGAGTTGGAACAAAAAATCCTACAGCACTTCAAATAACCGACATTGATTGAGTACCAGGTATCTCTGAAAAGCAGCCACAGCAATTCATTGCGCGATTTCACGATGTAAGCATCGCCCTCAAGGGCATCCGGAGGCAACCATTCTTAGCCATATTGAGCTGAATATTGCTGAAGGCGAGTTGATCATTGTTACTGGCCCAACTGCATGTGGCAAATCAAGATTTGTGCGAGCTTTTCTACGGGAAGTCGAGCTCACTGCTGGTAGTCTGAGCATCGTTCCCTGCCTTATTGCGTACTGTGACCAGAGTGTTAGGCTGAGGAATACATCAATTCGCGACAATATTATCTGGTATAGTCCGTTTGATGAGCCATGGTACAACTCTGCTCTAGATGCATGTATGCTGAGGCAAGACCTAGAGCAATTTGATGATGGTGATCTGTACCACGCCGGCAGTAATGGACCAAACCTTAGTGGTGGCCAGAAGTATCGAGTGGCGAGTATTGTTCTATGCTCTGATATGTTTCCAGCTAATCATATATATTCTATAGGCTGTAGCTCGAGCTCTATATTCCCGCTTTCCTGTACTTGTTTTGGATGATGTATTGAGCGCCCTTGATTATACTACCGCCGCCGACCTTGTTTCTAATCTATTTGGAGTCGATGGCCTGGTCAAAAAGCTGGGTATTACAGCAATTCTCGCGACTCACTCTGGTATGCATCTATATGATTATTGGAAATATAATCTGACTCGCCATGTAGTGCAACTCTATCGCTGATCGTGTTGTACTCATTGCTGCTGGCGGAACCGTTGAAGTACGATCCGACAACGGTGATGCTGCCTTTCAGCGCCAGGTTGAGGAACTTCTAAGTGCGAATGAGGCCATAACAAATGAGCTTCATGATGCACGCCAAGAGCAGCTTGAACTGCCTGACCAACCCGTAGACCCACAACCAGAACTTGAGGTACCAGTTCCCGACAGTTCTCGCTGCAGAAGCGGTCGGAGCCAATCGTCAAGACGGTGACCTTTCTCTATACTGGTTTTTCATCAAAAGTATTGGTGTTGTTAAGTCGGCTATTTGGTTCGTACTCACAGTTCTGCTATCAACTGCTGAGAAGTTTCCCGGTATAGAGTCCCAGCCTGCTGTTAAACTACAATATGTTTCTGACCGTACCATCCCTTTAGATGTATTCATCCGCATTTGGCTCGACTGAGCTCCTGAAAACAAACTATATTTTGTTGGATATATTCTCATTAGCCTCCTTGCGTGTATTCTTTCTATAATCATGCTTGTGCAGGGCTTTAGTTTACTGTTTTTAATGTTTCCACTGACTAATGTACATATAGATTTTGGTACGCCACGGCTATTCCTATCTCTCTAGAAGCGCTTCATACCAGATTGCTAGAGACTGTTATAAGGTTTGTGTTCCATGCAGCCTGCTTGCCGTATTTTAATACTAATTCCTGCCTCTTTAGATCTAAGCTTTCTGTCTTTACCAGAACCGACCATGGCGAGTTTCTAAACTTGTAAGCTCGCGTACCCCAAGAATACTTTGTTGGAATTAAGCTAATATCTTTAATAGTTTCTGCCAAGACATGGATCTAATCTCGCAAACGTTGCCGTTGATTTTCATGCGTGTCTTCTACTGCAAGCCTATCTAGTTGCGACCGATATTGCATACCATCTAACTGGAAGAAGTTTTCTTCTATATGTTAGTTAGTCTCGTTATTGTTCTTTCCGGTATCAAATACACCGGTGCCATCACGCCGGTTATTCTTGCTATACTGTATTTAATACAGTATAGCTATCTCCGAACATCACGACAGATTCGTCTCCTCGATATCGAAAGCAAAGCACCTCTGTACACTCAACTTAGCGAGTCAGCAGCTGGTTTATTGCATATACGTGCTTTTGGTTGGGAGCAGAAAGTTTTTGCAGATGGTCTTCATCTACTGGATATGTCCCAAGAGCCATACTGTTACATGTTTATTCTCCAAAGATGGCCTGCAATGGTAACGGACCTCGTTGTGCTTGCCCTAGCGATGTTCATGCTACCAATTGCGTTTAATGTCGAACTCTCGACAACGGCAGCTGGTATTGCTTTGTCTCTTGTAACACTGATTCAATCCAGTGTATCCTGACCCTCTTCGTCCGCGACTGGACACAATTGGAAACCTCTCTGGGCGCAATCGCACGACTACGACACTTGTTTGCGAATACACCACAGGAACCTACCTAAGATGGTGAGGTTGGCCCATACTGGCCACAACATGGTCATCTTAGAATTGATAATTTTGTTGCAAAATACAGGTTCGTTGAGAAATCACCACTTATAATACCATGTGTAAATAATTACCTTGGACATGTTCTACTGATCCTGGACCTCCTATCCTCGACGGCATTTCTCTTGACATCCCAAGCGGCAAAAGAATTGGCATCGTGGGGAGAACCGGTAGGTATGTATATCTAATGTTTGCTTATCATTACACTGAAAATCTAACGCTTGTTCTTGTTAGTGGAAAGAGCTCTCTTCTGCTGACTTGTCTTAATTTCTTGGATTTTACAGGAACTGTTACCAGATGGCGTCGATATATCAACTCTTCCGTTACCACTTCTACGTTCTCGAATTGCCACAATCTCACAAGACCAAATTGATTTTGAGGGAACTGTTCGATTCAATCTATGCCCATTCATAGATAACGCGACAGAGGAAGAGGCTGACCAGATCGAGACTAAGAAGATGGACCTCTTGTGGCAGCTTGACCTATAGACTCACATTAATAGAAGAGTTCCTGCCGACGCGGCAGACTTGGCCGCTTCATCTTCTTAAATCGCACAAGGTTCGACACATCCCCATCAGTCACCGTCCTTAGGCTGCACGCTCTTTTACAAATCAGGCCAGAACAAGAATCGACAATGTTGCATTTTCGTCTTGGATTTCTCAAATATTGCAGACTGGACGATACAAAGCCACAATACCTCACACCGATGAGATCTACAATGGCTCAATTGACATGTTGACGCGATATCAATATACCAGCCACATCGACATATCCTCATCCCCACGCACCATAGCCCAAACCCTGCACCCCCGCAGCAAACGACCCAGAGCATTTAGAGGATACCCGAAATAGCGGCAGTGCCTTTGTCACGGACTTGTCTGAGGAAACATGCTGGAAAAGCAAAAACGTCAAAGTCTGGGCCTTCGGACACACCCATTTCAACTACGACTTTGTGGACGAAGTCACCGGCAAGAGGGTCGTGGGCCAACCAGAGAGGCTACGGTCAGGAAGATCTGCACAGTTTCGACCCTACCAAGACGGTTTCCATCTAAGACAGTGCCAAAGCGACTGACTCCCTAGACTTGTGGTGGATGGTTCACTCCCGATGGCATGAATCATGGGCGGATCGGCAATGGGACGGTGATTCGTCCTGTTTTGTCTTTCGTCGTGCTCCGGACTTACATGTTCCATTGACTGGGGGGCAAGTTAGACGCCATAGGATGATCTCTCGGTAAGGCACTTGCCTGGCTGCCGACTTTTGTGGTCTTGCTCCGACGATGGCATCAGGCATGTCGCAGTCTGGTCCAGTGTTTCTGTCTTGGAAATGTCAGAATCATCAGCACCAATGACTTGCTGTTGATGACGGACGGCGGTAGGTGGTGCAGCAGATGTCTTAACCCCTATCTACGAGCAAGTTTTGACAGAATGCCTGAAAGAGAAAAAAAAAAAAAGTAGCAAGTTTCATGGCGCCATGAGACATGGGTGTCTCGACTCTGGCGACAAGCGAAAAAGCAACGTGCCATGGCGTCTAAACATTGCAAGGGCTATTTTTGGTGACTGATGCAGCAGCGCGTCCAAGGATGAATTACTGATATTGAACTCCAAGTTGATCTTTATCAGTGGTAGAAATACGCAACGGGAAAGAAATGCGACCGTTGCGATGACACTGCACACTACTTGGCGCCGTGATGGTGACATTGGTGTGGTGCCGCGCCAGCACGTATGCAAAGCGCCTCGCCTGTGGGGAGGTGGAGGGGAAACCCTGGCCCGTGAGCGCATGGGAACACAAATCAGTCATGAGAGCAAAAATCCCCCCTCCCAGAATTTTTTATTTATTTTTTATTGCGCGTGGTGCAAAATCTTGGTGTCATGGAGTTGGGACGAAGCATTCCTCAATGTGGCGATGCATGGTGCCACTGCTGAAGGGAACACGAGGGAGACATGGCGTGACACTGAGGCCTCACGATGGCGAACACGCAAAAAAATAAAAATAAAAAAAAGTCAAGGATTGTATATTGAACAGTTGAGCTCTTTTCAAGGAACAATCCCTACCAGGCCGGACACATTATACGAAAACGTACCTGGTGTGCGCAAGGGGAGCGAAGCTTTGACACGGAACGGCAGCAAAAGAAGCGGCTGAAGAAACGGGAGGGACCCAACGCAGAAAACACCCTATCACGAGCGACGTGCGTTTCCCCTCGCTGGACTATGTGGCCCTTGCAGCGCTGGCCGGGCAGGTTCCCAAGGCTGATTGGCCAGCTTCGAGGCCAATGGCGCTTTGATCCAGTCAACCGCTTCGACCAAACAGGCAACGCGGACGAGGGTGCGTTTCATGGGCTTGCACTGGGCTTGACTGGCTCAGGGGCATTCCAGCGCGAGTCAGGGGCGCAGCAATTCCTATTGGGTCAATTGGATGGGGACTCGCAGAGTCGATCCCCGGCCGCCGATTGCTTCTTATACGCAGAGCTGCCGACCGTCTTGTCCTCCTCTGCTTCTCGCTCTTTTCTTGTTCTTGTTCAGCAAAATACCGACTTCTTTTGTCCTTTACTTTCCTTTTCTCTTTGCCTTTGCAAGACAAATCGCTTTGCCTTCTTGTTCGTCGCAGGGTGTTGGGTGTATCAACTCAGCTTTCATCCCGTTTCGTTCCTTTTTATTTCACTTGCTTCTCACTTACAAGTTCTCGACGAACAAACAACCAGGACCTTTTTTTGTTCTTGCGCAGGCCGCCATTCCTTCTGAGCTAGCTCTCAAATCTTTCTTCGTTTTGCAAAGAGTTGATTGCCACGTACACTCCCTATTTCAAACCCAGGAATAACTCGCTTGTCCGTTGGCTATCTTTATCCCGCTGTGCGGCTTCACAACAGTTTTTTCCCCAGGACATCAGAATCCCATCTCACACAAGTCAATCCTTCGACGCCACTTTCTCTCTCAACTATCTGTTTGTTTTCTTATCAAGATGAAGACCACTACCGTCATGTTTGGCCTCATGGCCACTGCTTCCGCTTTGCCTTTCGCAAACGATGCTCTGTACCCTCGCGACTGCGAACCTGGACGCCTCGTTTGCAATGGCAACGCCAAGTTTGGAATCTGCGATCTGGACCGTGCTGCGGTTTGGATGGCTGTAGCTGAGGGCACTGAGTGTGTTTGCTCCGGACCTAGCTGCACCATCGCCGCTGCAGGTTCTCCTCCCAGTGGAAGCGACAGCTCTGCTGCTGCTCCTCCTCCTCCCGCTGCTACTTCTGAGCCTGCCAGTCCTCCTCCCTCCAACCCCGGCTCAGAGGTTCCCCCTACTGTTGCAGCCCCGACGACCACTGCTCCCGCTGAGACCCCCAAGATGCCCATCCCCAATGTGCCCGTTTCCGCTCCTCACACCTCTCAGGCCGCCAAGCCTCCTCCCGCCCAACCCACTGGACCAGTTAACAACCCGGTCTCTGGCGGCTCCGGGGGCTCTGGCAGCCCCATCTCCGGCGGCAAGACTTACATGAAGACCTTCCTCGGCAACGGCCAAACCGCTGAGGGCTGGCCATCCATGAGCCAATGGCAAGACTTCAACAGCATGTGGGCATCCAACCTCAAGAACGTCATCTCTCAATCCTGCGCCGGCTTCGGCCAAGAGAACAACTCGGACCAGGAATCCGCCGACCTAAAGTCCGCCATTGAGTCCGTCTCCAAGTCCTCTGGCATCGACGCCCGCTTCATCCTCTCCATCGTCATGCAAGAGTCCAACGGATGCGTGCGCGCCCCCACCACCAACTACGGTGTCATGAACCCGGGCCTCATGCAGTCTCACAACGGCGCCCACTCTTGCTTCAACAAGAGTCCCTGCCCTGCCAGCGAAATCACCGGCATGATCCAGGACGGTACCCTGGGCACTTCTTCTGGTGATGGCCTGAAGCAGATCCTCGCCCAGGTCGGTGGCACCACTGACGCCACTGCGTACTACAAGGCTTCGCGCATGTACAACTCGGGCTCTATCGCTAGCAGCGGCTTGCTGCAGGACGGCATTGCCACTCACTGCTACGTTAGCGACATTGCCAACCGTCTGCTCGGTTGGTCCGAGGGCCCTGCTTCCTGCAAGATGTAAAACAAGTACAAGATGAATCGACTCAATAGCACATGACTTACAATTGTGTGCCTTGGGTATTGCGGATTTCACTTCTCTTGTCACATAGTTTTCACATTGGGGTCATTTTTTTTTTCTTTATATGATTGCAGTTATATCATTGGTAGCACAAAATAGACATTCTTTCTTGATAAAATATGTTTTTCGTCAAAAACTAGTGCTACATACATGTACGTCGTGACACAGCTTTAATCAGACCACGACTCGAAGAATCGCACAGCCTGCAAGAACGCAGTCTCCTTGCCAAACTTCTGCTTGGGATCAGATACGTTACCGCGCACTCCGAAGCCATGCATCGTGCCGCCATAGAGGGAGAGTTGGTAGGCTTGGCCCGTCTTGGACAACTTGTCGGCAATTTCGTGACGGCGCTCCGGCGACATGAATTCATCGTGTTCTTTCACAGTTAGTGTGTCAAGTGTGAGTATATATTTGACATTGTGTACTTACCAGCAGCAGCGATGCTAGCAGGTCCCTTGATCCCGTCAATCTCTTCATCCTCCAACATTGCAGGATGAGCAGCAAACGCCAGATCCGCACCCTTCTTGATACCGTTGTAGCGAATCGAGTACTTGCCGCCGTAGCAGTATCCAGTAGCAGCGATCTTCTCCATGCCAAGCGTCTCGCGCATGTACTTGAAGGTCTTCTCAATGATGGGATCAGCGACCTGTGGGCCGTGCTCGGCTAGGAATTTCTCCAAATCGAAGCCGGGCGCGTTGAGGTCCTCTGGGGCTGGCTTGCCGTTGAAGAAGTCTGGGGCGATGGTAACGTAGCCGGCGCGAGCGAAACTATCGGCCAATCTGATTTGTCAGTACAGTCTGTACTAGAGGAAATTGAAGCAACGCACAATCTATCTTGCGCGAGTTGAATGCCAAAGACGTCAGTGAAGAAGATGACGCCGGTCTTGTGGTGGGCACGGGCATCGCAGTCGTTGGGCTTGGTGATGTACATGTCCACTGTGGCTGTTAGAGCGTTGTGGCCGTTGTGGCTACATGGTATGAAGTGAACTTACCGCCGTTGTGCTTCTCAACTTTCCCGACTGACTTGCCTGTATGCGCGACAATGGAAGTGTCGGTTACAGGGCATTTTGTCGCGTCGACGGCGGTGATGGCAGCGAGACCGAGGCAAACGGAGCGAAGCAATTGCATTTTCAGCCAAGATTGATTACGGTTTGTGTGTCAAATCAATCAACTGATACCTATGAGGGAGTCAAAATGAGGGGAACGGCGGCTTTAAGCTTCGTAGGTTGTCTTGAGACTTTGTCTCTGGGTCGATTTCCGCCCATTCCCAAGATGGTTACATCGCGCCGTGGCATTTGTACAGGAACAAGGGTGAATTTGGAATCGGGGTTACATAGCATCGCAATGACGGTGTGGTGTTTACGTTAGCCGCATTGTTTGTTTATACAATACGCCTACTGCCTATTCTCACCGGGGACGCCACTTAGTCGTAGAGGCAAGTTTGCGACTGTACACATTTTTCTTCACGTCAGCATAAGCATTTTCAACGTGATAAACATTCAGAGCTGTCTGCTTGGAGGACTGCCGGCACGCATACACATGACGTTTCAATGTTACGCCGAGATATATACCCCAAAGAGAAAGTGTGCGGTCGGACGCCAGGGAACTAGGCGTGAGGCTAAAGCTTATTGCCTATATGGCTTGAACCAGTTGCCGAGCACTACGATACACAAATCAACATTTCAGCACTTCGCTATGTTTTCGCCAATTCCTGAAATTGATTAATTTACGAATTGATTTATTGCGCTTTAGTTGTGTCCGTGTTCTGTGAACGTAGGTCGGCATCAATGAGGCCGTCACGACTGCAACGACAGTCTCGCCACAAATGAACAAAGAGACAAAATACAGAGACATAGATTTAATTGCAATTAAATATATATATATATATATGTACCATAAACTATAGGATCATTCAACAGCGGACAGATGGATGGTGATTGTCTCCCTTTCAGTGGTTGCGGGGAACCTTCGGAAGCTGAAATGAAAACTTCCGAAGCCACCAAATGCAACTGCAAGTTCCAGAAACAAACTTCCGACAATCCATTTCTCATGGTATTTGACCATTAAGTTATCCATTCAAACCTGCAGAATCGCATGGGAACATGACCCACGCAAGCATATCTTCCATTCTTAATCTAATCAATCGCCAACATGCCGTCTCGTCGTTCCGATCCGTTGATCCGAAAACGATGCCCCCGAGCATGCGATACGTACGCCTCCACCTCCCTGCATTTTATCTAGTACTAACTATCGCAGATGTAAGCGGAGAAAAGAGCGTTGTGATGGTGTTCAGCCCTGCGGTCGCTGCGTCGAGCGCAGTGTCCCTGACGGATGTCGTTTCGAGTCGGAACATGGAGTTCGACAGCGCAAGAGCATCGCAGGGACTGGTGGTGCTTCTCGTCTCTCCATGAGAAGCCCTGGCTATGCGCCTAGGAGGAGATCTCTACTGTCAACCGATTCAAATTGGGTTCCTCGCGAGGATGAGTCTGCCGTGTCGCCCAATCTTGATATTACACAGCCTTCGGAATCGCCAAATAGTATCGGAGTGGATCATTCCCGATTGTTGCGTGACAAACGAGGACGGTTCATGTTTATCGGAGACTCTGCGAATTTGTCATTTCTTCGCGAGATTCGCGTCGTCATCAACGATAGCCAAGGGTCTTGTCCGTTCGTGGAAGATCCGCTGCGCTCTTGTATGGTGGAAGCTACTCCAGACGACAATGCAAAGTCATTCGAGTTGGGCGATGGAGAAATGGCCCCGAGAATACCTACCAGCGAGGCGCGCAAGTTTATACAACAGTTCTTTATTTGTACGAGTGGACTGATTGATTTGTTTGACGAGTCGGATGTCCTCGATGCATTGCCTAGTGCCTGGTCTCACGGATTGAATAACTTCCTCTCCCGCGCACTTATATACCTCGTACTTGCCATTGGTGCACAAAACTCTCCGCTGGATAATCAAGTTATTGCCGACACATTCTTCAGCCGTGGTCGATATCTCACGGCGCAATACCTCACCGAGGACGCCAGCATCCAGACTGCGCAGCTATACCTTCTCATAACAGTATATCTCCTCAGCGCGTGTCGTCGCAACGCCGCATTCATCTGCCTAGGACACGCCGTGCGATCAGCATATGCGCTCGGAGTCCATCAGAAATCCGTATCTGCATTGTTCCCAAAGCCTGAGCAAAGAGAGCGAGAGCGCTTGTGGAACGGCATACGAGCCGTGGATCTCTTCACCAGCGCCTCGCTAGGTCGACCACCGTCGACAGTTGAGACGAGGCGCATCGAAGACGGCGACAACGAATACATCTCGAACGAGCTTTATGCCATCATGGAAAAGATTCTCAATGATGTATACGGACAAAGGAAAATCACCTCTGAGCTTCTCGCCAAGATAGGGGCTCGTCAACGGCAGTGGGCTGCTGCCTTTGGGAATCACAGCAGTGCCAGCTCTTCAAGTGATCTCAACCTCGGCGAAATGCATCTACGCCAGACATATTACTGGACCATCATGCTCCTCACGCGACCATTTCTGGTCGACCGCGTCACCCTCCATGCACAAGCCGTTGCGGAATGCCCAGGAGGTTCTATCCATCCCTGTGTCACGACCGATCCATCTCGAACTCTTGTCCACGCCTGCGTCGATTCAGCAGTCAAGACAATCACTCTCCTAGAACCACTCATCAGTCACCAAAACATACCCAAACACCTCCCAGCCCTCATCAACGCTGCATTCCACTCCGCACTTATCCTCGGCTTCTCATATTTCGGGGACTTGTATCAGATCTTCCCATTGGAGCGAACCCTCGAGACAGCTCACAAGGTTCTGCTCAAATTCCCCCACGACTCAGTCGCATCTCGAAACGCTGGTATTATCCAATATCTCCGCGATGCCTGCGCAGCATACTACCAGAAGCGACACTCACGCAGCCTAACAGTCGAGTCGGACGCCATCAGTCTACTCTTTGGGCAGATTCACGAGCCGCGCAAACCAACCAGAACCAGCACCCCGCGACAAAGCCAAGAAAGCACAGCAAATGGTAGCGAGTCACTCGTTACTCCAGCAGAATCGTTAACAGAGAATGGATTTTTAGCGTCTGATTTATCGACGGAGAATGATTTGCTTTTGTATCTGGGCGGCAGGACAGATCTGGATCTCAATTTCCCAATGACGCCGCAGCCGATTTGGGCTGGATCAGAGAATGATTTTGCGTCGTTATTCACCATGGTCGATATGGGAGATCCCAAGATGTCTATGCAGTAACTTGTGTACCATTGAACTATTGATGAACACCATAGTAATATTATGCAAAGCGATCTCACACAAGATATGTCCATCGCTTAAAATCCCCAACACTTCCGTCCTTCACAACGACTACAAGCCTCTAATTGCTTTCAAATAAACACATGAAACAGTTTCCATAATCATTGTTGCATCAACATATTCATTCATCATTGCATCCATCTGACATGAAGCTGTATGAACTCGATCGGCCTCGCCGCCGATGATCATCTCACGCTAGCCGCAACGTTACTGCTTACCGGAGAAATTCACCCACGCGACCAATCACGACGCATCACGACGCCAGAGTTGCCAAACCCAGTGGTATTTCTTACAGGCATGAAGAAACAGGGGCATCTAATTTCCGCCAACGTGTTTCATGCTCTATGACACCGGATAATGCCATCTCACTCAATGCCATCGCCGTAATACCATGTATAAGAACCCCAAACCCTCGTAGTCTGTAGACCTGCCAAGCTCAGTAGCTCCCAGTCAACCGTGTGACTGCCCAGCCGTCCGTGTACATCATCATCATGAAGTTCCTCTTGGCAGCTCTCGCAGGCTTCGTCGCCGCCGACCCCGTCTACCAAGGCACCGGCTTCGGCACATACTACTATGACATCGAGCAAACCCAAGCGTGTGGCGCCGACTTCTCTCTCCAAAACCAAGGTTACGTCGAATGCAGCCACATCAAGCCATTGTCCCTCAACGAGATGAACACCAACTACGTCGTCGCCATGAACCACACACTCCTCAAGGACAACCTGGCCAAATACTGCGGCAAGCGCGTTGTCGTGACTGTCAATGGCGTCAAGTCGGACATGCCACTGTTCATCGGTGATGGTTGCGAGCGCTGCGGGACTGGTAATGAGGATGGGCCCTGGAATCCGGCTGGTGCGCCGGGACTGGACTTCAGTTACTCGGTGTTGAGCAATTTGAGTGATAGTGCTTGTTCGGCGGGACATATTGATTTAAGTTGGGAGGTTGTGGATGAGACGTTATACACGTTTGATACGAATTAAGTCACGTACATGGATGGCTGGTGCCAGGCTCGGGCGCACATATATGTATATTATAGTGTAGATACTTCACAGATGTATATCAAATTTAAACTTTACAGAATTATCAACAAAACTTATTCTTGCGGCCAAAGTCTAAGGTGAGCAGTAATGTATTTTTCGGTCGGCAAATAGGTTGACTTCCGACAAATCCGTCTCGAATCCAGATCAACAGTACGGCTTCAAGTAACAAGCGTGCTTGAGAAAAACATGTCCGAGTGGCATGATTAGCAGTGGCTGACGCAGTGAATGGATATGTCTGGCTAACTTATACAGCCGTTATCTGGTATTGCTGGATGTATGTAACAGTCCCCCAGATCTGTGTACATCATTCTCCGGCTGTCTCCATCCCAAACAAAAGGGAATGTAAATAGTAACCCATAGAAAGGAAGACTTCAATAATATATAATGTTAGCCGTATTGAATTCTCCAATTATACATCGCATATGCTCCATCAATTGGCGTTGGGCTTAAAGTAATCGCTTCAACGGAAGCTCATACATCAATGTGATCTCCCTCGCTTCATCTGCCTCGGCACACTCACCAGGGTCCCTACATACTAATTCATCCGCATTTGCCTAAAACAAACCTAACACTTCAGCTCCAATACTGTTGTCCAGCTGTCGTACGACTTCATGATGCGAGGCAGCGCCAAACTCTCTACTCCCTCGACAGAGCATCATTTACTCCTCACTTCCACTGCTCCCGAGAGGCCGCAAAGCGATACATGAGCCATTGGCAATTTACAACTTGGGGTTTAGGTCATGAGTTGAAGACCCCTGTCTCATCCTCGCACATTTGGACATCTGTACCGTTGCGTTGGTGGCTCCAGGGAACGTTGCAGCGTACACAGGTCTAGGAAGTGACAATTTACCATGAAACTGACGGTCTACAAAGTAGCAGCACTCTTCAGAGCATACTCAATCATACGAAATATAATATTAGCGCCTAAAATAAATTTTGTTCTTTGCAGGCCTTGATCCACCTTCGTCGTATGGGATGATGGGCAGGCTGTGGCTTAACTGTACCGCGAGACCTGGCTGTACCTAAAGTAATCACTGATAGAGGCGTAATAGTGACAAGATACATTAGTCACTGCTGAACTGGCTGGAAAACCTGAGGTACTTGTTGACCCAATGTGCAAGGGAGTCGACGCCAGTATTACGCTACAGCAAGCCACCAACTGTCATCACAGAGACCGCGCCGAACTATGGGGCGCGGCGGTCTGGGCAATCACATGTAGGAATTGAAAGTATCCGAAAAATGGTATGCATTTACATTGCAGACGTCTGCACAGTCTGAGGCGATGGGATTGCAAATGAGTCGGATGGGGTTGTCGGGTCACAGCCAAATCGGCAAATCCGGGCCTGCGGGAGGATAGTAAGGATAAGTACGGCGCCTGTGGGACTGTGACCACTGGTACGGATACATACACGAATACCAAGCGGAATGTAGAGAAAAGTATCCTTGACAGGTGGCGCCAAACCCGGTCAACGCCTCAGGAGCGCCGCATCCAACACATAACGGACAGGGTTGGGTTTGTGCATTGTCCGGGGCTTGCAGGTCGCCCTTGAGCACCGCCGCTGGCTTTGATCTTCTGCACTGCTACCTCGTGCGCATTGCAGGTGTCTCGGGATGACTTGCTTCGAGGACATGCGGTGCCGCAGCGGCCCAAGGCAAGTTAATTGATGGATGAATTGACCGTTTCTTGGCCATGGCGACTAGGCGATATCACGGCAGGCGATGGCCACAACCTGTGCTTGCCAATGGAAGGCTAGCTCTTCATGTAGTGCTGCCCGTTTGGACTAAGAAATTTCACTGCGATAAGAGCCTGGTGTCAACCGTTGCGGCTGAAAAGACAAGAAGAAAAAAAAACCACAAGGATTGAATCCGCCAATGGATGGGTCTGGACCAAGAAGTCGGGTTGGCTGGGTTAAGCCAAGATGTTGAGGGGAACAGAACCCTGCAGCTCATCATCAGCAGCACCAAAAGATTTCGGATAGGATAGTAATCCACCCACTTAGAGGACCCCGCCACACACAGTGGACTACGGGTGATCTGCTTGCACCCGCGGTTGGTGGCGGACGCAGAGGCACATTACCAAACTGCCCACCTTTGTTGCGTGGTTGGAGGTCGAGGCCAAGCCGCCCATCTGAGAAGTTTCGGGATATATGGCTACAGCCGAGACATACACAGCCGAAAATGTCTCTCCATTGGAGGAAACAAGTCGTACAAAGAAAAGCTAAGCGACCGAAGAAGAAAAAAAGGCACCGTCGGCATCTAAACACTAGTATTTCCGGTCTTGGAGAAGGCAGATCAGGTCACCGCATTGACTTTGCTACGTCAGAGAGTAGCATTGTGCACCGCCTGGACGAAAAGACGGTGATTAAGGTTTTCGCGTACTAGCGACCATGCAACGAGTTTGAGGGCCTGCGTGCATGGCAAGGTTGGCAATGCGCGGAAACAGAGACAACAATGGTGCAATGCACAGCGACCTCGTGGTAAACACTGGTGCTAATGCGCAAGCTCAGTAAGCAGAGCACGTCAAGCTGCCGAACCAGAACCAACCAGGTCATCGATCGAACAGGACAGGGTAATAAAGGAGAATGCGACTCCACCACTGACCGTAACTCTGTTGGTGCATGAAGTTACCCCAAAGCTTACAGTTCGTAGTCACCAGGGCAAGTGTTGCAGAGCCACAAGGGTTCAGTACCGTTTGGGAGAGTTGCAATTGTGCATCTCGCTTGGACCTACGTATGACAGGTCTATTCCTTGATGCTTTTTGTGATATTTACGCTTGGGGCTCTGGATGAATGCCACGTTGATGATGGACTGAGTCTGCCCAATGTGAGTTGCATTGACTATGAAGCAATCGGCTCGGTTGGCGATTGCGAACCATTTTGGGAGGATGATTGTCCAAGGTATGGCAAGGTTGTTGTTTCTGGTTATGGTGGGATCGTCTGGGCATTAACGGAGAGGTTTTTCGCGTTCAGGTCTTATGGAGCCGCGTCAATTATTAGTAGTGGTTTATTAGTGATGGCGGTGGTGGCTTGAAAGTGAATCGCACTGAACGGCTAGCGAAAAGGGTCGGCATGCTGGCGAGCCAAATTTTTGCGGTGTCTTCTCGACACGAGTGTCAGTCGGGGTTAGCTTGGTCGTTTGTCTCCTCTAAAATCATGACGGAGTCTAGAAGAAGAGTTACGCCGCCGGGTATGGAATGGTACGGCGGGAGGGAACTTGAATGACTAGCAGTGGACGAATAGCGGGCGTGTGACAGCGATGAGACGAACGGTGCAACCAAATGTTGGAGTTACAAGGATGGACGGAGAGATGCTACAGTGATTGATGGAAGAGCGAGCGGTTTGGATGAGCAAAGAGGAGCTTGAAGTGGAGGCCGAGTTCGCTGGGGCTAAACCACTCACAGTTAAACACTGACGCCTCAGCGGTGCACCTTTGGGTATTTCAGCACTCCCGTTGCACTCCGTCCGGCGCTGTGGGAGACCTTGGGAAGCCTCTTGGCCCCTCCAATGGCCCCATTTTAGTGCGTCAAGCCCCCATGATGACCCCTGAAAAGCCACTAACGCGGGTTGGGTTTAGTGGCGTCCATATGCCGGGTGCCTACAGGGGGTCATTGAGCCACTTGCCTCCAGTGCGTTGCCACTGTCCCGGACAAGGCAACGTTGAGCAGCGCATATTTGCTCTTGCTCTTGACTTTTCCATGTACAGACCAGAGATTGCATCTCTTCTCCCCCCACCGACGAGAACACTTTGCCCCTCCCTGTCCAGTTGTATCTCTGTAGCCGCTGCCACGGAACTGTGCGAGGTCTTGGGGCGACCCCTCCGAGTCCAGGATCTCCGGCAGGGGTGAGGCAAGATGGACGGCTCGTTGCTCATCACTTGATCTGCTACTGATTGGTCATGTTGCATCTTTCCTCTATATACTAGTTTCATTTGCTGTCGGAATCTACACTAATTTCCCTAGAGTCCCCTTCTACATGCAAACAAGTCGGGGTGCATTTGACCACTGGCGGTCCCTTCATTGTATTTTCCTTCATTCGTGAAGTGGGCGAACATGGGCCAGGGTTGCAAAGAGACGAGAAGCAGCCACGCCATCAAAGAATGGCATTATAAAGATATAAATATAAACGGCAGGACAAAAAGGAACCAGCAAAAAGAAAAACACCCCCAGTTCATTGACTCCTTCAGACGCCGTTGTATATTCTCAAAAGAAAAACAATCGATAGATGCAAGTCACCAGAAGCAAGTAACATGATCCAACGCTCCAATAGCACCAAGCCCCGGGGCTCCTTAAGGTTCGGCAACCATTGGGCCTGATCGACCCATGCACCCTCGATCCTCCATCACACCGACTAGTTGACAGCTGCACCTCCCATACCTTGCGATTGGTGAACTGGGTGATTTGCTGCTCCTAGATGCGCTAGCTTTGCGCCGTCTACCCTCTAATTGCACCCCATGTACCTCAGTCCCTTTTGAGTCAATTGACGGCCAGGATAGGGAGGTAGTTCTTCATCATGGCCTTCTGTAATTGGAAAGCTGAAGCAATTGAGACATGGCGGTCTTGACCCCTGCTAGGCGTTGACTCCAACCAGCAAACATCCACACTTTCCACTGGTCATCGGTCCCGATACTGACCAATGCTTGATCATGTACCTTTTTCTTGCTTCCAAAGTACGAATATTGGCGTCAACGGCATCTCAGCCAGCCATCCATCTCAGCCATCCACACCCACTGAGGTCCCCCAGCTCCATTACAGGCACAGCGTACATGCCCCTCCCTCCTTCATCACCGTCCAGGACTAAAAAAGTGCCACGGCGGCCGCATCAATCAAGGCTAATGCACCTACTCTTTTAGTCAGATTTACTACTTGTATTCAAGCCTCCCAAACCTCCTAAGAGTCTTCCCCCCCCACCCCTCCTCGGAGCGCCGTATTGCAGATGCCGCTGTTGTAGTCATGTACCTTGCCGATCTCTCCATCAGTGAAGGCATTTTCTCGCAGCAACTCGAGAGTTGAAACAACTCAAATCACCGATTGAAAATCTTACAAAAAAATATCATCCGGCGGGGCAACATTAAAGGACGCTAGACAAAAAAGAATAGAGACCATATGTAGTGGACAATGCGACAAAGCTCCGCCGCATGTGCCCCAGAATTTCAAGATTTGGAGTTTGCCCTGGTCGGTCACCTTAACTGTCACCCTAGGCCCTACTGTTACGCTACTGCACCTAGATGCATACTTTGCACATGTATCTGTATCGTAATCATTTCCATTTTCCTCTCTAGCTTGAATTGGCTTGGTGTGGCTCTCTCGGCTTCAGGCGAAAGATAGAGGGTGTAAGCGCTTCTCTTGGTACCCAGTCTTAAAAACGCTGGTTCCTCGCCCTCAACATTTTCCAACTCTATTCACACGTTGTTCTGCTGTATGGTGGCAATTTGAATTGGATCCCGAGTATACATCTAAATAACATATAATTTATATTGCGGCATACATCATGCGGAATGGCTCATTAACTATGGCGAGATACACTCTTAGCCCTGGTCGCGAGGATCCGCTCCAGGCTTTGAGCAAGCTGGAGCGCAAACGAGCACAGAACCGCATAGCTCAACGGAATTACAGTAGGTTTTCTAGTACCCTATTCATGAAGCCATCATTAATCATCTCCCAGGACAAAATCAAAAACAACGCATGCTTGCCCTCGAAGCGGCAGCCGCCCAATCCATAGACACCAGTCTCATCCGCCCCGTCACCCAAACACCACCCAAATCCGACTCTACAGAATCCAACCCTACGCCCTACATGGCGACCACCAACCAACTAGACCTCTCCCCGGATCACGAGCACCATCACGACTCAGCAGACTACCTCTTCGGCGCGGACCAATTCGTCGCCTCTCCTCCAAGTTTGCGCCACGGCCAGCCCGCGCTTCACATCGCCCTCAAGACCGGTAATGGTGACATGGTCAAGCTGTTACTACAAAATGGAGCCGACGTCGCCCGCCAGGACTCTTCCGAGGGCAACACGGCGTTGCATGTCGCAGCCAGTTCCGGGAGGGAGGACTTGGTGCGGCTGCTACTAGATCACCACACTGCGGCGCTCTGCAATAACCTGGAGATGGCGAATTTCTTGGGCCAGACGCCGCTGTTTATGGCCGTACAAGGCGACAGTGAGGCCGTGGCGAAGCAGTTGCTGGATGCTGGTGCCGATATCAATGTCAAGGACTCCATGGGCAATTCGGTGCTGCATCTGGCGGTGGAGAGGGAGTCAATACAGATAGCTACCTTGCTATTGGCTAGGGGGGCTCATGTTGATGATTAGCGAGTTTGGGTTTAATTGGGATTTGGGATTTTGGCGAAACAAAAGAGTTCTAGACATGTTTATGAAGGCGCAGGCTTTATCTTGTTGTACATATGCATGGCAATAGCGGGTTTGGATTTGGTTTACGGAGCGTTGTTTGAATACCCTACTACAAAGTGTATTGATTACCCTACTAGGGAGTGTATTGATTACACTACTAGGGAGCGTATTGAATAATATCACTCACATGTTCATTTGAACATATTACTATCTAGTTTCAGACCCCTACATGATGCGTAAGTGAAAGACAGCACTGGAGTTTTTTAGCTTCACACAGACTCCCATCGCAACAAGATGCGCAGCCTCAGACGAAACTTATTATTATCCCTCAGTTGCAAGTGATGTAACAATTTCAAATTGTAACCACACTCAACTTACTGCCGCAGCTTTGTCCTGAGCCTTTTCTCGATACAGTATTCGCCGACACCATCTCCGCTGCAATCCAACGCGCCACACCAGCAATTATACACGCCTAGCCTGATTATAGCGAGATTCACTGGCCCTTCGACTTAACAGATAATCGAGCCTACACTATTCAAGTATCTTATTCAAGGCTTATCACGCCGGTGGTTTCTATCGAGCGCCATCTATCCATCACTTGCGCGGCTTTCCTCCGCACCAACACGATGAATTAACGACACGACCATAGACATTGACAACTTGCCTTGGACGAAGTTAACTGATCTGCTTGAGGTGTATTTCTCTCAATATCCTCCGAAACACGAACGCACTCACTCATTTATCAGGAGTTACATTCGCCTCCGCGATGGCTATTCCTGTCCTTGCCTTGCTACCAGCAGCCGCCAATTACTTACCACCAATGTGCGCTGCTTGACGGATGTGTTCTGCGATCGACTTGATAAAGTGCATCTCTTAGAAGAACCCCCTCCCGAAGGCGCAGAATGCCTTACTGGAGACGTTTTCATACTAGACACTGTTGCTACTAGCATTTCATCCCACACCTAGATCTCCTAGGTTTAGGACGCAAGCCCAAGGAGCTCCCGAAGGGACTTCTGTACGAACAGAAAGGTGAACCGCCACCGACAGATTCATATTGGCAAGGTGACAGTGGAAGAGTTTATGAGTGAAATTAAGGAACCTTGGGATGACCATGACGTGGTATTGCGCAATCATGTGGACGAAAGGACTGCCTCGCGAGATTCCCGAGTTAATTATTTGGAACTTGCAGAGGGTTCCGTGGAATGTGGTTGGTATGGATGATCCCCTGGCACCGAAGTACAATTTAAAAGAGCATTTGGACTATTGCTGGACGAGAGTCGCACGATACTTCGCAGCCTGCTCTGCGGCGCATCTCTGTTCCAGTACGTTATCAAATGTGCCCTACGGCCTATGCAGCAAGACTTTAGACAATTCTTAACCAATTAAGAGTAGCGCACACTTTAATATCTTGTTCATCTCATGTGAAAGCGGCCCGTCATCTATATCGACCGTATTATCTTCTCCGGACGACCGGATTGGTCAAGGGTATAATAAACCAACCCCCGCACAAGATGGCCCTGCCATGTTTTACCATCCCAAGTCGAAACACATCGGACCTGTTCATCCGTCGTGGCGGTCTTGTGATGGTCGAACGACCTTCCAGAACAATGGCGTCGGTGCTGAAAAGCCGAGGAGGTTGCACCAGTAGGTTGGTGGCTTGTTTCATGCATGAACGCCCACAGTCAATGCGTGCGGGCAATTGTTCTGCTTTGGTCGGGCAGTCCTGCGAACCATGCCTTGGATCAGATATTACACACATGTTATATCCTATAACATGTTCAACGAATTCACATTACCAACGAAGTTGGATGCCGTTCCGTCTTTCTTTCATCTTTGTTTTATTTCATTGAATTTGTTCTGACCATTTACACATCTCCATCCCCCGCGATGTGAAACAAAACGGCTTCCGGCTCTGCTTCCCGATTAGGCAATGCAACCCAGTCCATGATACGGCTAAAATCACCATTCGACGCAAACACCACCACAGCTCAAGCCACTGCAATGGCTAACGGGCAAGAAGCTGAATTGGTAACCAATTCAGCCACGGTTTAGGTTTCTGATTGCTGCCATGAATGGTTAAAGGAGCCACGCCCTCGTTTTTGCTTTTGCTTTCGTTGTGCATCACACACACCATGGCAGAAAATCGAGGGCCACAGTTACTGGGCGTGAATCTTGCATTCTGCGTGATTGCATGCTCAATTGTCTTGCTGCGATGCTATACACGCGTGTCGTTGGTGAAGGCCTTTGGAGCAGATGACTGGCTCATGCTCGCATCCACCGTAGGTCCATCCGTCAAATTGTTTTACCCTGCTAACTTGAACTTGTAGGCCTTCTTCCTCGCATACACCATATCATCCAACATAGGCATCCACTATGGCACCGGCCAGCACAAGTCTGACCTGTCCGCTGCAGACTTCCGCCGTGCAATGCAATACTGGTGGTGTTGCTATCTCTTCTTCAGCATGAGCATGGTCACCTCCAAGCTATCCTTTGCCGTGTTCCTATTGCGCATCGTGTCACGTCGCATTCATGCCTGGATCATCTACGCAGCCAGCATGTGCACTGTTGTCGGTGGGGTGGCGTTCTTCTTAGTGACACTATTCCAGTGCAAACCCATCTCGTATTATTGGGACAAGAGAGGTAATGGTACCTGCGTAAGCATGGATATCATCATTGCGCTGGGGTATTTGTATAGTGCGTTCAGTGTCATTACGGATTTTACCTTTGCGGTGTTACCAGCATTCTTGATCTGGGGGCTGAATATGAAGAAAAGGGCGAGGTTTGTGCTCATCTTTCTGATTGCGATGGGTTGCGTGTAAGTTCACCTAAAATTTGTAGATACTATTACTGACGGACTCAGGGCGAGTTCTGCTGTCGTGGTGAGGATGCCGTATATGAAGACTTTCAACGGTCCAGACTTTTTATGTGAGTATTTCTGCACAAGAATACATGAGTAACAAACTAATGAATAGATGCAACTACCGACATCGCGATCTGGTCCACCATCGAAATGGGCCTCGCCATCAGCGCAGCATCCCTATCAACTCTCCGACCTCTCGCGAGGTTAATAGGCTGTAAACTCGGCATCGGCTCTGAGCGGACGACATCTTCTCAAAAGCGACCGAATAGCTTTGGCGCCACCAGCATGCTCGCGCTCACGGCCAGACGCAGTAGACTGGGTTTCGGAAACCACGTTTATATAAAATCAGAAGTTTCCCAGAATAAGAGCGAGCCGGAGAGCAAGTCATGGGTACTTGGTACTCAAGTCACTGCGTATGCTGGTGACGCAGAGCACAGCGAGGCGGGCGGGAGTGAAGCAAACCTGGGTCTGTTCAAATCAAGAGACGGACAATTACCAGAATGCTATCTGCCGTAGGGTCACGAAACTGTTATGAAACCTAAATTGTATAATTGTGATCTATATGAAGACTTTATATTAATTCAACCATGACTCTGCCAACCATGATGTTCTGTCCAGGATAAGAGGATCTTGTCGTCCCTTCCATGTTGCTGACACGGTGTTGTCGAATCCGTGATCGACGCCATTCACAATGTCAAATCTCACAGGTCTTCCTTGCTTTTCCATTGTCTCTGCAAACAAGATTGACGTATCGTGCGGGACTGCCGTATCATCCTCTCCGTGGAGAACCCAAACACGCTCAGGCAGCTTCGCGCCCTTCTTTACTCTCCGATTCAACCACACCGTTTGATCGTCCGAAAACCGTCCATCCGGATTGAAGACGTCTTGGAATAATCCTGCCTGTGCAATCATCACTCCAAAGCCATATCTATCATCTCCCCCGTAAGATACCCTCTTCTCATTTCTGGCGTCCTCAATGCGCTTGACCAGGTCTTCGCGACTGGGGAAGAACGCATCTGGAACATTGACGGGGTTAGGCAGTCCCAAGCCTTGAGTTCCCTTATGCCACCATTCGGTGTCGAAATCTAGCATGGGATATAGAAGCGATAAGGCTTTGAATGCATCAGGGAAAGCAAGAGCCTGAGCGAGGGCTACGTAGCCTCCTGCGGAGCCGCCATGCAGCAGGATCTTGGACAGGTCGACTTGTACGTCATGTTTGGCGAGAAGTTTGGGAAATTCGGAGAACAGCCATTTTTGAAAGGCGTTTATATCGTCATGAACATCCTGCAGGCCATTTCTCCGGGGTAGCAGGGTATAATCTGGTGAGAGGAGGACTGCGTCATATTTGATCGCGACATCGAGCAAGAACTCTGAAAAGTACGGCGCAAACAACCCATGCGCCTCAACTAAGTAGCCACCATGCCAATTGACAATTATTGGATGCTTCGAGTTAGATCTCGTCTTTGGCAATAAGATATGCGCTAGAATCTTGGCATCATCGCGCGTGATATATCTGCGGGAGTTAGTAAGGCTGCGTGCAGGGGTATGGTCCGCGTCGCTTACGGTTCGTCGACAATGTCGAAGTCCTTGAATAATTCCATGATTGGATTAGAGTTGACGCATGTATAGTTGAGTTGAATGGTCTTTTTATGACTGGGTTGAGTTGCAGCGACTCAATCCCCGGTCAACCTACTTATGGTTGAGTCGAGTGAATACCTGTTGCTGATAGCACGCCATTGCCTGCCTTATTACCAAGCAGGCTGAGAAATGGGGCTCACTGGGTCCAACTTTGGAATCATTGGGTTCGGATTCGGAGATACAATACGGCTTGAAGCCGAGTCGCGAAATCTCACAGCTATTTTTGAGTAAGCCTGATGACATTTGAGGAAACCACAGCCTTGCTTCATAAAAATAACTCGCATAAAAGATATCTGTCCTTTGTCTAGACATTGACATTGCGTGGATTAACGCGCTTCTAGGTCTAGGTTATCTGCGCTGACCGTTGAAGGGCAGGGCAATTAGCCTCTTAGCAGCTTGAATAATCGCTTATTTGATGCTTCGCCATTGTTTCTTATGCCATAATTGTTTATTGTATATCTGTTGCAAGGTTTTCTTATTTACATTTTATGTTGGCGACATTGATGCATAGTTCCATTGCTCTGGGCTGCCAGGCACCGAAATAATTGCTAGTGTGCTGGGAGCCTCGTTGCAAAGAGCATGTCAAGCAAGCTGGCCGTCACACCGCAGTAGGTAGCTAAGGTATATTCAGAATCGATTAACAGTCTCCTTCTGCTATGTTTTGCAAAGCATGTAACATTCGATATGTTTTACTTTTCAAGTACTACAGCGCAGTGAGCACACTTGACTACATCGTGCTAGTCAGCGCACTATAGCCAACAATGCTGCATGCGCTTCAGGCTGGAAGAGATGTGACAGGCAGCGTTACTGTGCCTTTAAGCTTAACTAAAGCTTCAAGTATGGTTAAGATTGGCGACCTTTACACCAGCTTTCTGAAAGGCGGTGGGAATATCCCGACGGGCTGAGTCTCCTTTCTCACTATCCCCCATGGTCAGCCCATCAGCGTCGGTTCAGGTTCCACTGGCATCTCCCCGAATTCCAGCATATTGGCCCTACCGTGTCTGGAAAGGTGGACACCACTGCTCAGGTAAACCCGTTGTTGACGCTGGATGTTGGTGTTGAACTGGATTCGTTCTATGGATTTGGAAAGCCCAGTGATGAGCCTCACAAGAAGGCGCTGTTTAGCAACTCAAAGAATTTGCTAGAGGACTGTATTGTCATTTCTTAGGAACCAGATAGTATTTGGTTTTGATGCGACCTTTTTTGGATATATATATATCTCGTATAAGAATCATATGCCAACAAAAGTTATGGCAATTTGTGGCTAGATGAGCACTTGTATGTAGGCGAGTAAAGTTTCAAGCTGTATTGTATTATTTTTCATTCTAGTTACATGCTATGCTGAAATGCAGAATCAACCATTACCCCAACTCCATGAAGTTTTTAGAATCGCTCAAATGCTAATTCGCCATGTTTCGCTTCCTTGCCTCCTCAGACGCCTCCTCCCAATCCGCCAACATAATAAACACACCCTCGACAATTGTAACAAACACCAACGCTATCGCAATGCCTGTCCAGAAACCAGCAAGACCCCAGTCAAATCTGAACGACAAAAGCAACGACAAAGGGAGTGAAATAGCGTAGTACGCAATCACATTAATTGGTCCACCGATAGACTGCTTTCCAATACCACGCAAGAGACCGTTGGCACCAGTTGCCATGGCGTCGAAGACCTGCATTGCACCAACGATAGGCATAACACGAGCGGCAGTTGCAATAACATTGTCGTCGTCGGTGAAGATTATGGGGACGTAGTATCGTAGGCTGATGTAGAGGGTGCAAATGACGACGCCTATGCAGATGAAGGCTACAGTGGCCACCTTTGTTGCGAGCTTGGCTCGGGAAACAAGCCCGGCTCCGATCAAGTTGGCGACTCGTGATGAGACAGCGACGGACATGGCAAAAGGAATCTGGAACGAGATACCGGAGCTGGTGATGAGAATACTCTGAGCAGCGAGGGCGTCGTCACCGAATCGACTAGCGAGGAAGGTCATAATCTCAAAAGCACCCCATTCGGCAAGGATCATGAGCATGCCAGGCAAGGCGAGCCAAACCATGGGCCACCAGTTGGTAAATGCGCGTTCGCTGAATCCTCCCCAGCATTGTGAGCCGTTGATAAACTTGATGTAGAGCACCAGAGCTACGGCGAGCATGGTACGCGAAAAGGCAACGGCTATGGGAGCACCTATGAAGCCTAGTTCCATCTTGAAGACGAGGAACCAGTTAACAAAGACGTTGAGAGGAGCGACTATGAAGAGCACGTAGGTGGTCTGTTTAAAGAGACCTTGCGCCTGCAGCATTCGTTTACCAGACTCAAATACGATGGTGCCGGGGATGGAACATGACATGACCTTGAGGTATATTGAGGCCAGTCTTGCGGATTCAGGGTTGCCAAGCAGGCGCTCGAAAATGGGCAGTGAGTTCCACCAGAGAATGAGGACGGGAACAGATAAGACGAATAGCAAGAGAACCATGCGCTGGCAGTGTAACCCGACGAGATGTTTGCGTCCATCACCAAAGGCTTGTGCACAAAGGGTATCCAGAGAGGTTGTGAGACCGATGAATGGGGCTAGACAGGTAACTGCTACTGTCATGTTTGCGAGGGCTACAGCACCGAGCTCAAGCTTGCCGAGTCTGCCGGCTGCAAAGATGCTGGCGAAGTTGATGGAATACTGCAGGAAGAAGGTTATGGACATGGTGAAGGAGGAAGATGCCATGATTCCAGCCTCAGTCTTCAAAGCGGCCAATGTGCTTTGGCTCTGGATAGACGCTGCAAAAGCTGCGGCGGTTGAGTCGTGGGCAGCAGGATCGCTGCTGACAGTGGTGTAAACATCCTGGTTGGAGACGACAGTGGTGAGGAGAGGTGAGTTCTCTGTGAAGTCATGGTCTGCGTCTGTGTCATGATGCGGCGATGCCTTTGGTGAAGCTGACGATGGTGTCATTTGGTTCTGTCCTGGGCTTTGACGAGAAGGGCCCATGGTTGTGTGTGGGACGCTATATCGTGGGTGATATTTATCTCAGGCACAAAGACAGAAATGAAGAAGAAGAAGAAAAATGCAAGACAAGCAGAAAGCAGCAAAAGAAGAATAAAAAGAATAAACAAAAATGGTTGCTGGGAATGACGAAGAAATATGAAAAAAAGATGTAAGAAGATGAAAAAATTTAGCGGCGGGCGTTTAGCGGGGTTGCGATTCCTGACACAGCCGAAGCGCCGGAGACTTCAGTATACAGTACACGGTCAAGACATGGCTATTAACTAACTAGTATGTAGCTGATAGGGCGCACAGTTAGTTTTAGCCACTACATGTACCTTGTGCATGTACTTGTCCCTGTAACGGCCCTTGAAAATAAATGAAAAATGCGGGAGTCACACGCCGAAAATAGCGTCCCCCACCCTCAACGTCCCAAGCAGATTGGTGATGTTCTACTGCCAGTATCAAGGAAAGCATAAACTGGCAAAAATATTAGAATATTTCCATATATTTCTACTAGTTAAGCCAGTTTTACGGCCTTTGGAGACGTGTTAGCGATCTCGCGATTGTGGTTCCCTGTGTTGATCCGAGTCAAAGCCGAGAAATTATACAGCGCGAGGGTCACTTGTCACATTTTTTGCTGTTGCAGGCTGCGGCCTGGTGTCGCACTCAGCGAAGATCTATAGCCTGCTTTCAAAGTCTCCAGAAGGAAGCCATCGGCCGTTCAAGGTTTATCTGACGGTGGCCTGGTGCCTGGTCTACTCGCGGGCCTGGATGATGATTGCTCTGACAGATCTCTCGTCTCCATCTAGAAATTATATGCAAACTTTTCCAATGGATCCATCTTGCAGTATGCAATGCAGCATCATGCTCCATATCCAGCCTGGGGCTGAATTGGTGATATCAGGTATGGCTCACAGCCTCAGCCAAATGCAGAAGCCGCCGCTTCGAAACTTGCAGATGACTGGCACGAGGAATTAATTGATATCTTTACCTTGGATCTACCTAGATCCAGTTTGTGGAATTGGCAACTACACCGCTTGTAATTGGCTGCTGAGTCAGAGAGGCTGCAACGCCATAACCCGGCTGCGGCTGAGAACCGGTCTTGCTGCCGGAGCAAACAACGTCAACATCGTGCATCTTCATCTCGGCTTCCACCAGATTCAGGCCATGCAAATCTAACAGCATATAAACAATGTGGATCCGAAATTCAATAAGGGCTTGATGCCTTGACATACTGGCATGAGTCTCACTGGCGCTGGAAAGATCTGGTAGATTAAAACGAACGCGGCATTGTTGGGCGAGCAATGACCGGAACACGCGGGCCAATGTCCAACTTCACATTCATCACTGATTCCGCAAGCTTGAAGCTATAAAGAACAAAATTGATATGCAATTACTCTATTGGAGAACAGTCTCCGACTAATAGACATCAAATATACACAGCTAATCAAGTCATAAATCGTCCTCTTACAATCAAGCTTTGGTAACCGACTCAGTTCTCTCTGCGTCAACTTCAGTAGTTCGGGGCAGCATCCGTGCCACTCGAGGAGGATCCAACCACGTACTGGACTGCTGAAAGATTTCATCAATCTCTTCCAACGAGCGACCGTTGGTCTCGGGGTAAAAGAAGTATACAGTCGGCACAATAACGGCATTCAGCACCGCAAAGACAATGTAATACTTGTATCCGATCGAGTTGAATCCCACGGGCGTGACCTCGGCGAGGAGGAAGTTGAAGATCCATACGGCGGTCGTCGACACGGCGCTAATGGCAGCGCGGAGCTGGAGAGGCGCAATCTCGGCGGCGTACAGATACGTGAGGCCGGAATATCCAACGGTGAAGATGAATTGGAAGGCGAATAGGAAAACTGCTGCGACGATGGTAGCCCCAGAGCTCATGGTTGACGTTGAGCCTGCCAGGATGGCCATGCAGACCGTCAGTCCTCCGGCACTCCACAGCATGAGGGGTCTTCGGCCGAGACGATCGATGGTGTAGAAAGCAAGTAGTCCACCGAGGACTTGCATGAAGCACATACAGGCGGACAGGATGCGCGCTTGGACAGAGGGCAGACCCAAGTTCTGCTCGAAAATGGTGGTGGCGTACATTGTTGTTAGGTTGATACCGCACATCTGCTGCATGATTTGTGCACCCGCAGCTAACATTGTTCTGTTGAATAGTCTCTGTTCACCCATGGACAGCATTGACTTCCAAGATTGATTGCCGCAGACTGATAGCGATAATTCAATGTCGCGAATATCGGTGCTAATGGCCTCCGATTCGGGATCCAAGTCGGCCAATGCTGCCAAAATCTCACGCGCTTCCTTGCGTCTGCCCTTCTTTAGCAGCCATCGGGGGCTCTCGGGGAAGATGCAAATGAATACCATGACGACCACAAACAGCACAACCTGGAACGCAAGCGGGAAGCGCCAGGAGACAGAGCTATCAGACACAAAGTAGAAGCCGAGGTCAATCCACAGCGCCAGCGCTGCACCAACACCAATAAAGATACCGTCGGTAATAACATGGGCGCCTCTTTTCGTCGCTTTCGATATTTCGGATTGCCAAACTGGCACCGTCGCAAGGTATCCTCCAGTTCCCAGGCCTAGAATCAATCGAGCAACGATAAACTGCGCCAAACTAAACGAAGTGGCCATGAGCACCGCGCCGATGGCAGTCATTCCCGAAGCGAAAAAGATGATTTTTTTCCGCCCCAGGATATCACCTAGGTAAATGCAGGACAGGGAACCAAAGATACCTCCAACAGTGAACAGGGCGACAACGGTTCCTAGATAACTTAGAGCTTGCAAAAAGAGTAAAGGCGAGAGAGTATATACCCTGAATGGTGGAATTATAGCTCTGCTTCTTGCCATGAGTATTAATTGTGTCGAGTTCGGGGAATGCTTCAACAAAGGCGTCGAGAGTAAGTAGACCGCCCGCAACACTGAGATTGTATCCGTATGCGACAAAGGCCGGACACACGACCAGAGTGATGATGGCTCTGCTGAGCGCAGAGCCTCTTAGACCGAAATAAGGCATGGTGTGACTGGGTCAAGATGCTGTGACGGCTATGAAAACCCACCATTGACTTTGTACGGCGCCACCTCGAGATATAAATGCGAAAGTTGTACAGGCTAGGAAGCGGAAGCGACTCTTGCGGCCATCGGCGGGGACCGCAGATAATACTTCAAGTGAAGCTTTGGTGGGTGGATCTAATCCCACTTCCGATAGCTTGATAACCCTAGTCCACATGAGTGCATTATCAAGCACCAGACCTTTCGTAACAATCACGTTTCACCCCGAAACAAAACATCACATCTTGAACGGCTTGTAAAACGGCCGAAGAGGTTATCATTACACGTCAAACTTGGGCTCATTGCCAAGCTGCCAACACGGATAAGCTTTGTTGGCGGACCCGGCCGATATCTGGCAAGCCCTTGACGGTCAAACCTGATTACCAAGGTTAAGTGGTATCAATTGCGGGGGTGGGGAATGGGACAAATTGGACGCCACCGTATCTGTAGATCGAGAGGAGAAGTTACAAACAGCGACCTGGGGAAAATGCAGTGTTGCCTGTCCGTGCCTCGGAACCCGGCGGCGTCAATTGCATGCTGTGCAACACCAAGACGCGGCTTTCTGGGCAAGGAATGGCATTGCGTAAGAAGTTTAGTCAAGGAATTGGCAGTTGGGCTAAATTTACAAAAAGCCACAATATAACGATGGAGCCAATTGCAGGCGAAAGGAGTACATTTGGGAAAGCTGTACACATTTGCATGGTTTCTATATTTTATGTAGACTATTGCTGCTGCTGATTGGCTAGCCGCTCGTGAAAGTACTGGCCGAGAACTATCTGGACGCTTCAGGTTATTCGCAAAAGGTAAAAGAAAAGGACGCAGGATTCCATCTCGAGAGTGTGTCGTTGAAGGGGCAGGCTGCCTTGGTCCTTGGCGTTTTCCTGGTTTCGTAATGGGATCCTTGGTTATTCGTAATGTCGTAGCTGCCGGTGTAGAAGAGTGTGATATGTTCACAGGGGGTAATAAGACGTTGGGCGTTGTATTGGTTGTGTCTATTCGTTGGGGCATTTATGCCTCCATACGCCAGTCACGGTTCTCAACGTCGCGCTTCTCGACATCGCGGGACTCCATGCGCCAGTTGCGGTTCTCAACATCGCGGGACTCCATGCGCCAGTCACGGTTCTCAACATCGCGCTTCTCGACATCGCGGGACTCCATACGCCAGTCGCGGTTCTCAACATCGCGGGACTCCATGCGCCAGTCACGGTTCTCAACATCGCGCTTCTCGACATCGCGGGACTCCATGCGCCAGTTGCGGTTCTCAACATCGCGGGACTCCATGCGCCAGTCACGGTTCTCAACATCGCGCTTCTCGACATCGCGGGACTCCATACGCCAGTTGCGGTTCTCAACATCGCGGGACTCCATGCGCCAGTCACGGTTCTCCATGGCAGGGGCAGCCATAGCGGCGGCGGCGAAAAGGGCGAGGATAGTGAAACGCATTGTTGGTGATGTATAGCTTGTTTGCTGGTTTACGTTGACGATCTCGGCAGTTTAGATTCGAGTAAATGGATGGAATAAACCGGTTGGTCCAAAAGAGCGGGCCACGAGTCGCTTTTGTCTTGTAAATTGGGTCTCTTTAGCTGGGTAACTGCAGGTTCTGCAGTTATTAGCCTTCACCGCCACCACGTAAGGTGGTGCATACGTCCACTTACATGAGGTGAGGTTACGGGTGTCATGTCATGTTACGGACCCTGACGTAACATTACGGCCATAACCCCGGGATGACAACTTTAACGTAAAGTGTGATGAGCCTCATAATACTGACAGAGTGATTTGACTGAAAAAGTGGAACAAAATGATCTGCTCTTTGACAGGATGGCACTATGCGGCCGAAGCCGTAACCAAGGTCGTGATGGTGTTGATGGTGTACCCACCAATCACTTACACGAGCCTATGGAATAGTGTACATGACAGTAAGAGTGAGAGTGAGGGTGGAGTTTGCAATGAGCGCAGAATCCAAATGGGTATTGTGTTATAATCTATTTAACAGGTTTGCTTGTAGTTTACATGTGGTGCCAGACTGTTGATCTTGTTGAACTCGGGGTTGTCCTTGAGCGCCTTCAAGATGTGATGCGCGCAATGCTCTAGATGAGGGTATTCAGTCATCTTGGGGATCTTAGGAAGTCCCTCTGTAACAATCTTGGCCATTCCCAGTAGCATAAAAACGCAATGCGTCATGTGCTCTCCCTTGGCGCCATAAACGTCCAATTCGTTGTTGAGGACCTTTTCCCAATCATCGCCATCATCAACCTTGACTTCCTTCTTGCCATCCTTGTCAACGTAGTACTTCCAGTCTTCGAAAGCCTTGAAGTCATCGTTGTTGTAGTGAGGGCACTTTGGAGGAATCCATGACCACAGTAATTGATCAAATGTGCAGCCGTTGGCGCGGGCCTCTGCTGATGAGTTGCCGCATGGTCTGGGGTTAACTGAGGACGATTTATGTGATGTGCTGAAACTGGAGTGGACGATGGCGAACCCAACGAGTAGAGCTGATATCGTGGCAAGTGCGTAGAGGGCGACACGGACTGGACTTTGCCTGGTCTTGATGAGGGGGAGGTTGCTCTCTTGGAAGGGCTTTGATTCCTCTAAGTTGGCATCTTCTAGCCGTTGGGAGGACTTCCATAAGTTACTTATTGAAGACATTTTGTTTAATTTACTTGTTTGGTGATTTTGAATGTGGCCGTCGGATGTCAAGAATCAATGTCAAAGGATGGCTGATTGCTGTTGCTGATGGGATGGGGTGCTTGATGATGGAAGCGCAAAGATGGACAGTTGAAGGATTGGCGACGGCGTTAGACTACGAACTTACATGGACTCATTTACCACCTCATTGAACATTGGCAGCCCCATGAGGCGTGTGGTGATGTGTGGTGACTCGTTGGTGATCTTATGTCATGGTGTTGAATGTGCATGACGTGAGACAGCAGCCAATCAGGGTCGAGTATTTGGGGGACGTGGGGAACGCAGTGACTTGCATATGAGAAACGGCCAAATCAATTGGCCAAATTATATAACAGAAATAAAGCAATATATAATTGAAAAGACTATTCCGCTATAAGCCCTTTCATTTATGACGGAAAGCTAGGCGATTGGTGGAAATTGGCCCAGGCACTGACTAACCTATGTACAATTAACAGTACTTACTTAGTTACGAGTGCTGTATAACGAGAGCTCATCAAGTAATTCAGTAGTGTAATGCTGTTCGGTGTAGATATTTCTTGCAGAAGATTTAGAACTTTCATTATTCAACCCATTGTAAAATTTAAAATGATAATTGCCCGTAAATTCCTGGCTACCATAATGGTTGAATCAATCAAATCGATTCCACTAGAAGGCTATTGGGTAGCGGGGAGCTGGTCAAGAGTTCCTTGTGGCATGTGGTCTGGACATGTGCGAGACAAGACTGAGTGACCACCACATTTACAAGAGAAACACAAGTATGCAGGGAATTAATGACACAGCGTATTAATAACTTTTATGTTTTGCTTTAACTTGGATGGCTGGACCGTGATTCCATCTCAAAACAGCAGTATAGCATGTCCAAGATGACGGGTACAAATACCACAAGAGCAACCACTTGCCCAAACCTCCACTGGTCGTCAGCATAAGGACGTATACTAGCTTTGGCAAGACTTTGTTAGGTATCTCTCAATCTAAATTACCCAAAATAAGGAAGATGGATAAGAATAGTGGACAGAGCAAGAGGACGGCGTGACACAGCTGCCTTGGCGCGGACTTTGCTTTACAGCATCTGGCTATCTTTGGGACGTTGTGCTTTTTCTTCATTGAGGCCCATAGCTCTATGGCATAGCAATGGTACAACTGCCATGACATATATCGCGGAAGTTGTGTTCACCTCCAGCATGCTAACCCCGTCTGCGCTTAGGCTTCCAACCGGGATCGTGTCGGCGCAAAGCACCATTGCCAAATCACCCTAAAAGTAAAAATAAACCCTTTATGGCGAATTTTAATTGTACTGGTAGACTTGGTTTGCGTGGCAGGGACACGCACATAGTTGGCAGGCCGCGCATGGCGGGGCGAAAACGTCGTCATCGGCCACGCCTCGCGCGACTCACATGGCCCTTGATCCGGCGACTTGAAAACCAACCACACCACCACCACACTGCCACGGGCACTCCATCCTGCTGTCAATTGTCCATTTCATCAGCCAAATTCATTTTCGACAACTTCGCATCGCGCCCGTCCCGCTCTAGATCATCAACCATCGCCAGCCTCCGACAACACTACCCCGCTAGCTGCTTCATCGCAGCTTCGTTTGCGGCCCACCAACCATGGCATCGCAACCAAGTTCTGCGGCGGCTCGTCCCGATTCGCCATCCGCAAGCTTCTATGCCCTCAGCGACGATGAAGAGGGAGGATACAACACAATCACGCATATGGAGTCTGGCAAAGGCGTAAAGCTGCTCTTCTCCAAGAGCAAGGTAAGTCTCCCCTTCAACTGCTACTTGTCGCCACTCTCTCCCGCTAATACAACCCAAGGTATATGTGCATCCCACACCATCGTCCAAGGACAACATTCCCGGGTACATTGCATTATTACAGCAGAAACCATCAGAGACACAGCGACCGACATCCTCCTCGTCGGTCGACTCGACGAAACCACTCTCGTCCGATCTGTTACTAGCTTGGGTTCCCGAGAATGCGCTTGGGGACTCTGCAAGCATATACGTCAAAGTCGACCTTTGCGACGGCGACTCGCCACCGAAGCAATCCTATCTAGTGCCGCCTCCACCAACTGTAACAACGCATGGTGGCTCTGTTGGAGGATACTCGTTCGCTGTACCAGTCAGTGCTGTGTACTCGCTCCAAATACGACCCCCGAGCCTGGGCTGGTGGCATGGCTCCATCATCATCAACACCAAGGCCGGTGACAGCTTTCCAGCATTGTTCTTCCACGATAGTGAATGCCAAAGCACGATATTACAAAAGAAGAAGCTCACCAAGGATACCTTCGATCCGTTTGGCGACAGTGGTCATGTGTTCTGGGGCGCTGATGAAGTCTTGCGCTGGCTGAGACGCTATGTGCAAATTGAACGATCAGGAGCCGAACCAAATATCTACCTTATCGAGCCAACCAAAGAAGACCTCGAGTCGTTTGGGAAAGGGTCTGCAGCTAAAAAATCCCCGGTTGGTAAGGGAGCACAGGGTCGCAGAGATGCCGAGATGGATCCCTTTGTCAAGTTCTTCAAAGAAGCAAGCTGGAATTTGATGGAAAAGTTCAGCCAAGTAACGACATTAACGAGAAGAGCTGCACAAGATCTAGCCGAAAGTCCCAATATGCCGCAACAAGTAAAACGATTATTACGCAATCCTCAAGTACAAACGCTGCAGGATGAATTTGATAGCGCCCGTATATACCTTGCACGTTGGGCCATGAGCATCGCCGAGCAGAGCGAAAAGGATCGACGACAGCGGATATACACAGTTAAGGATGTTCTGGAGCTCGAGGACACCGACGTGGGTGAATTTGAGCTGCTCGATGGAGCGAGCGGCCTGTCTCTGGCAGACCGTCGCAAGCCAGTTACCATGGAGGAGTGGAACAAGTTCTTTGACCCGGAATCCGGCCGTCTCTCCGTCACAGTCGATGAAGTAAAGGAGCGAGTTTTCCATGGCGGGCTTGATCCTGAAGATGGAGTGCGCAAGGAAGCTTGGCTATTCCTGCTTGGAGTTTATGAGTGGTACAGTACGGCAGACGAGCGTAAAGCGCAAGTTGCATCTTTGCGTGATGCCTACTACAAGCTTAAGCACTCGTGGTGGGAGCGACTCGAAGGCGAAGGTGGTGAAGGGGAGACGGGGGAATGGTGGAGAGAACAAAGAGGACGCATTGGTATGTATACCGATTGAAAACAAAAAATGGGTGAGAAATAAATGCTAACGACTTCACAGAAAAGGACGTTCATAGAACAGATCGCCATGTGCCTATTTTCGCCGGCGAGGATACACCCCATCCTGACCCGAATTCGCCATTTGCTGATGTCGGCACCAACGTCCACATGGAGCAAATGAAAGAGATGCTCTTGACATACAACGAATATAACCAGGATCTTGGCTATGTTCAAGGCATGTCAGACCTTTTGGCTCCCATCTATGCAGTTGTCCAAGATGACGCAATTGCCTTCTGGGCCTTCAAGCAATTCATGGAGCGCATGGAGCGCAATTTCTTACGAGACCAGTCAGGCATGCGAGGACAGCTTTTGGCCCTCGACCAGCTCGTGCACTTCATGGACCCTAAGCTCTGGAACCACTTGCAGAGCGCCGACAGCACCAACTTCTTCTTCTTTTTCCGCATGATCCTCATCTGGTACAAGCGCGAGTTTGAGTGGATGGATATTCAGCGACTCTGGGAGGGTCTGTGGACTGATTATCTCAGTGCAGATTTCCATCTATTTGTGGCTTTGGCCATTCTCGAAAAGCACCGAGATGTCATCATGGAGCATCTCAAAGCCTTTGATGAGGTTCTCAAATACAGTAAGTTTTCTCACTTTTTCTTCAACTTCAACCATCTAACATGCCTAGTCAACGAATTGTCCAACACAATTGAACTGGAATCCACATTGATCAGAGCAGAAGCTCTGTTCCGCAAATTCCAACGCGTCGTCGAAGCCATCGACAAGAAGCAGAATTTCCCCGCTCCGGGCAGCAGCACACCAGCAAAGGGCAAGAATAAGGAGCCCGACAAGACCATTACCCCAGAACTGCGCAAGCTATTAAGCAGAAAAGTCGAGGTGTTGCCGCGCAAAACGGTAGCAGCCAAGGGAGACGGGATGCCTGGAAAGTAACAAATTGTAAACCTTTGTGATTTTGGCATAGTTTAGCATGGCGTTTGTTGGATTAGATTACCACTTAATGACATTTCACATTCACACCGCAATCAAGTCCACCCCAATTAACTATTCTTGACACCTCCCATCTATCTGAAAACAAAGCTGTATTAATATATGTATTGGGTTATCTATACCCCCTCGGTCCATTAGGCAACCCTTGCTGCCTCTGCTGTCCATAACCGCCTTGCGCATAATGGCCGGGGACCTGTGAATTCTGATTCTGCGGACTATTCGACCTGGCACCATACAACCTCTGCTTCAATCTGTCCTGCGCACTCGCCCCACCACCAGTCTGGCTATGTTGGGAATTGTAGCTCCCCGTCCTCGGGCCAGCCGCGGGCCGTTCTGGCTGCAGCATCTGCTGCTGGGGAGGCGGCGCCCGTCCAGCCCTCAGGCTTTGCGGCGGAGGCGCCTGCTGCTGACTCGGTCCATTATCCCACAGACTGCTAAGAGCACCCCCGCCAGGGTTTGCGTTGGAACTCAGGCCGCCGTAGCGCGAGCCGACCTGCGGCTGGGCGTAGATGGGCTGGGGCACCTGGTTCGCTGCTTTGGGGTCGGCGGGCAGCCAGCCGGGTCGGGGACGGCCTTTGTCGACGTAGTAGTTGCGCAGGACGCGGCAGACATGGGTGTCGTCTTCGGTGTCGCCGTCGGCTTCGGAGGAGAGCAGGGTGGAGCGGAGGGAGGAGATTTGGGAGGTGGTTTTGGTGAGGATGTTGGAGTACCAGGATGTCATGGCTGTGAGATGTCGAGAAAGAGAAGGGAGATTAGAGGCGGGGGGGTATAGAGCTCTGCGCCGGGCAGTAGCTGATTGTGTTGATGATGATGTATGTGGTGGAGCTGGGACTGGGTGGTTTGTTTGAGGTTGGAGGTGTTGCATGTGGAGCTCATGTGATGTAACGGCATACATAGTAGTAGGCTGTCTCTGCATCTTTGAAGCAAGGGCCATGTTCTTGAGATGGGATATATGAGCTCTTAATGGAAAACTCCGTATCAGTGGCGTCCGGTAGGCTGGATTCAGCATTAACATGCCTTGATTTTGGTTTGTGTTGTTATTCTCGTGTGATCCATTGCCTTGGATTCGGTGAGTTACCCTGTATTGGGCGTATCAAAAGTAGCTCCTTCTTATTCGTTAGACATATCTCTAAATAAAATCTACCATAAATACTTTTGCAGCTGTAGTATATACGATAATCATGATAGTATGTTGAAATAACTTTTAGTTATTAATTCAGTGTTGTGTTTGCTCCCTTAACACAACTGACCAAGCTGCACTGCTCGCATCAAGGGTTGGTGGCGGCGTTGATACTCCCCACTAATGCAGACAAGAAATGGGATTTCAAGCCGAATGTCCCATGTCAGCTATTACAAGCCTGCTTCAGTTATCAATTCGAGTTGAGCAGATAGGTTAAGAATGTAGTGCTGTATGGTCACAACGACTGTTTACAATTACATCATCATAGCGCTTCACCAAGACAAAAAGCCCCTTGCCTATGGCGACGCAGCTCTTCATGTACAGATGAAATTTATTGAAATGACTTTTTTAATACCCCCAACGCCCAAGCTATGCATTCACAATCTGCTTTTGGTCATGTACTCGCTTACCAAGCCAAGTCGTTGGTAATGGCAATCTTCTCCCGCTCCTCTTGGCGAGGCTTCTTGTTCTTCATCTTGATGGCACGGCCCCTCTTGCGCTTATTGCCAGCCTTATCCTCATCTTCATCCTCACTCTCCTCCTCCTCCTCCTCCTCTTCATCCTCACTACCCAGCCAGTCCTCCAAATCAGCCAGCTCCTCCTCACTCTCGTCAATATCCGACACATACTGCACCTCCTTCTCAAGATCATCCTCCTCACTCTCACCCTCCTCATCGGACTGAATGCCCTCATCCATGTCCTCGTCACGCACACCCTTGCCATCACGCTCCATAGCATTCAGGACCTTGCGCCAAATATCCTCGCTCACGTTCAGTGGCTGATCACCATAGGCACCCTGTCGCAGACGCTCCACCAATTCTCTCTCAATAGTGCGCTCCAGCTTAGCGGCCGCCTCAGCCTTTCTCTCACGAGCCTGCTCTCTGTGCTTCACCTTGGGCGCCAGCTTAGGGACGAGCTTCTCGCCCAGGCGCTCCTCTTCGGCAGCGATGCGGCGCATGCGGATCTGCACCTGCGTCAGGCGGGTCAGGCGCTGCTTGCACTTGTGGGTCATGAACTTGGGCCAGTAGATGAGGCGCTCGTCAATCTGCTCGAGGGCTTTGCTGTAGTTGTTGGACAGCTTGATCTTCTCCCACATCTTGGAGGGCAGATGGGCTCGTTCGACCGTCTTGATGTACAGGTACAGAGTCTGCTTGGTTGGGTGCTGGCGAACGGTGGCATAGCGGGAGTTGGCTAGAGGGCAGGATTGGCGGTTGCAAAAGCCGGTAACGTTGTATTCATTGCGGCAAAATGTTTGGTTTTTCTCAGTTCTGTGACTATTAGCAAACGTGTCTTGGGGTGAAGGTTATTTCGGTGTGAAGCATACTTTAACTTGAAGGCACAAAACTGCTGGTTGATGATTTGCCAGACGATTTCGTCGGACGCCATGATGAATGCGAGTGAGTATGAAGTCGAACAAATGCAGTTGTAAGTGTAATTCAATTAGCGTCAAAGGAATTACGACAATTGTCGTCTTGTGCAGTCTAAGGCAATGGTGGAACAATTTTCTCCAAGTTGAATTGTTTAGCAACTTTTTTTTTGCTGGTAATTTTTTTGCCTCGACATGATAGGCCGACCGTTTTCTTGGGTGCTGACCGCCTTCCTGGTTGGGCACCACATAATACGGGTCGTGCGGGTGACGCAGCCGAAACACCAAAGCTTGGGTACGTGTGATCTCCAACCTCTCCAGCCTCAACTTCCTAAATTGCTTGCACTGCGATTTAAATACACGACAAGCACACGGCACAAGGCGCTGTATACCTGTCAAACACTGCCGCGACACTGCCCAACCGAAAGAGTCCCCTCCCACCTCCCCAGCTCGCGAAGCATCCCCTGTCGCGGGGTCGACTGCCACCATGCCTACCGCCGGCCTCAAAACAATCATCGCCCTCTCCTTCGTCTTAGCCGTCGGATTCCTCCTCGTCATCCTCTCTTGCGCCATCTTCCACAACTACCACCCGCTACTCGTTGTCGCGACTTATGTCCTCGCCCCGGCGCCAAACTGGATCTGCGGAAGATGCTCCAACCCCGACGACTTTGAGAGCTCTGGGGCTGCTGTCTTGGATTTAGGTCGTTTCTTTACTGGTTTCTTTGTACTTATGGGCATGGGTAAGCTTTTTTTGGGTCCTCGTTGCGCTCGACTGGCTGCTGCCTTACATGCTGCAGTCTCGCTGCTCCATGAGCGGTCGTGTGCCTCAGGTCTTCTCGTCAAGCACGCATAGTTCAAGTCACTAACATTCATAGCCCTCCCCATCGTCCTCGCCCACTCAGGCATCATCCAGATCGAAGCCATGATCATGTCCGTCGCCGGCGGCCTCCTGATATACGGCACCATCATCAGCTTCGGCCTCTTCTTCCAGGAAGAACAGGAATTCTAAAGCCAATCACGTCATCATGTAACACCAGGAGTTTTTGCTACAAGCGATAATAAATCATAATCATTCTCAAAAAAAAAAAAACCATATATTCATCAGTGTATAATGAGTTGAACGAAGTACTGGTACACGTGTCAACGCCATCTATCATCTATGCTGTATCTCTAAATGCTCCCAGTGGACCGCACAGCTTCGTGAACATCTCTTCTCGCTCTCCGATCGGTGTGCTCAACGTAGTCACTGCGCCGCCGGCTCCGATTCGCCACACTTCTCTGGCGTCCGAATCTACCTCGTCATCCCAGTGGAACATGGTGCGGATGACTACGCTCCAGTCTCCTCGACCCCTGATGTCAAAGTATCCAATTACTCCCGAGTATACGCTTCTCTCACCCGGTTCAATCACTGTCAGTAATTCGCAACTGCGCTTCTTTGGTGCGCCAGTCATACTTCCTGGCGGCAAGCACGCAGCTAACACATCCAGTCCGTTCAACTTCGTCTGGGCGTCTAATGAGTCTCCTTGAGGTAGCTGGCCATTAACTGCCGTAATCATCTGGAATACTGTCGCATATTCTTCCACCTTGAGTAGATCTGGCACGGTAATCTGTCCCGGTCCACAGACACCGTGTAGGTCGTGACGGACCAGATCCACAATCATAAGGTTTTCGGCTTCTTCCTTGGGGATGTGTAGAATTTTCTCCGCTTCAGCAAGGGTGGAACAAGCTTTGGATTTGCGAACTGTGCCTTTCATAGGACGCATAGAACATAGCCCTTCCGAGTTGTTGGTGAGAAAGCGTTCAGGTGAGCTGCTGAGGAGGGTTGCGCCACCGAGGCGGATGAAAGAGCCGAATGGCGCCGGTTGGCGCGAGCGTAGAGTGCGGTAGATTCCCCAAGGTGACTTGGCCTCTTTCTCGGAGTGATAAAGCGCGGGTTGTTCTGTGCTGCCACTGAGTGGTCGAGACATAGTGGTTTGTGCTGTTAGACACAGTTCGTATGAGTGGCCCTCTGCAATGGCATATTGACATCTTTTGACGTCCTCTTCGTACTGCTCAGAATCAGGGACGTTGAATTGCAAGCGATTACCTGGTTCTTTGATGTCCTCCAACAATTCTTCAGGAGTCAATTTTGGTTTTGATACTTGGACAGGTTTGTCACTGCCCATCCAGATTGGTGAACTCTGAAGACGCTCAACCACATCATCAAGCCAGTTGGTAGACTCGGAAGTGGTATACTGCTGCACATACGCAACACTAGCCTTGTGATCCAACACCACACTTCTGGAAACCCAAGCCATGCATAAATCTGGCCGCGTGTGTTTTCGGTCGTTGGAGACGCTGCCTGGACTCACTGTGCTTAAGCCCATCTCATAGGACACAAAACCCATAAACCCGCCCTTAAATGCGGGTGTTTCTCCTTGCTGCACTTTTCTTCGCTTCCAATATTCCGACATGACTTTCCACGCTGCCATGGAGCGGTCTCCTTCTTTCGAGATGTCAATGCGTTGAACTAACTCTTCTCGATCATCGGAAGCCGGTCTGCGCAACGACACGAATTCATCGCCAACATGGTATGTTAAATGCACAGCCTTGTCAACATCTAGCGCAAGGATCGTATTTCGTGCCAATGGGTCTCCATTTGACGTACTGGACGAATCCAAGAAAATGACTTCGTTGTCCCTCCCGCACAGCAATTCCGCCATAGATGCCCCGTCAACTCCATTAGGAAGATTGATTTCCCGGCAGGCATATTTAAGATCGCTGTCACTCGCAGCAAGTCCTTCATCTAGCTGCTTCAGGAATGCACCCGCTTCTTCTTGGAGTCTGGGCGTATTTCCTCTCGCTGGTGAATCCAAGCTGTCCGAGTGAACTGAAGGCAACAGCCAAGGTTGAACACGTCGCTTTCTGGTGGAGTTCCATTTAATCGCTTCATCAAACCAGTTCTTCAATACTTGCTTCGCGCCAGGTTCAGTGCACACTGATTCGGGATGGTATTGGACGCCCCAGAAGGGTAGGCGGGCGTGTCTCACAGCCATTAAAATCCTCTCATTATCCTGATCTGGCTCAGTGACCCACGCCAATGGCACCAATTCTGGTGCCATTTCGGTTGATTCCCACCGCTTCTCATCCCATTCGCTATCAGCGATGTTGTCCTGGCCGACATCAGCGCACAGACTATGATACAACGTCGCCTTGAAGTTCGAAACGGCATTGAAAATATCCGCTGTCCCATCACCTTGAAGACCTTTGTGGTCAATACTGCGCACCATGCCATGTAAGCCTCTGCGCAACTTCCGAATCTTGCCACCAAACTTCTCCACAAGGCTCTGAAAACCGAGACATATTCCCATTACCGGCACAGTGATATCCGCGGGCAAGTCCCAAAGTAATCGAAAGGCGCCAACATCTTCTTCGCAGAGTGGTGATCCAGGTCCTGGTCCACATACTACCGCGTCGAAGCTGTGAATTCTCTCGAGGAATTGGGAGCGTGTCCAGTCTGGAGTAGAGTCGGCAGTCAAGGTCTTGAAGTCCATATGAAGGACGTGAATGTGGACATCTTGACCAAGAGCTTCTTTTAATAGTGAGATGATGTTGTTTGTGAAGGAGTCATAGGCGTCTAGGAAGAGGATGCGGCGGATGGGAGAGGGAGTAGAGATGCCGGAGCCGTGGAGGGACTCTATGAGAGGCATGTTGGTGGTGATGATGCGAGTGGGAGAATGATGGCTTTTCAATTTTTTTTTCCTAATTTTAATACATGATTATTGTTTGCTGAGAGAAGAAGAGAAGAGACGAATTAACGCAGAGCGAAGAAGTGCGTGTGAGTTAAGAGGTCGGATGACGGATGAAGAAATTATTTTATTTAGTGTTAGTCAGTCTCCCCAATGGCGGGGGCTGACCGGCTGACAGCCCACTGCAGCAATCCACTGTAGGATGATAGGCGGTGCAGATTACAGCTCTAGAAGCACTGTAATGCCGTAGTAGTTTGACCCGGCAGAAACCGTTTAGTGCCTCAGCTCGCCCGAAGAGCGCTCCCGCTAGCGCACGCCCGTCAGACCATCTCAGGCCAATCAGCGCCTGTCAGCGCCTGTCAAGGTCCCAGTTCGTTCCCCGTAGCGACTCCGTTTCCTTCTAGAACTGGCCCTGCTGTGGATTAATGAGCGATAATATAATCCGTGAAGAACTTGAGTGCTGGTTGTTGTTGTTGAATCTTTATTGTATTTTATCTTATCTGAATAAAGCAATGGTTCCATGTCTGGTTGTGGCAGTACGGCAAATAGGACTTATAACACTAACCCTTGACGTTAGATTCGCATAGAAAAAAAATGAAGTATCAGTAGCTGTCAGTTCATAACGTAATCAATGACTATGATTATACAATCTACTTTAACGAGCACCCTATGCTCGTGTCTGCTAGTACCATCGATTCACAACGACAGAAACTCCTCGGCAAGCAACGTGCGCAAGCATCACGTGCTCGACTAGCTACTGCATAAGGCTGGTTGGCATGCAATCGCCCCCACCACAGTTAAGCCACGATCGACTTGACGACACAATCTGGCAACATGTCCAAGTCTTTCTCGGTGGAGCTTTCTCACAATCCAAAGCGTGGTGCTCCTCCGAAGGAGCGGAAGGACAGGCGCAAGAAGTGGGCGCCAAGAAGCCGCTCAGGATGCATAACTTGCAGGTAAGAAGGGAGAACTACAGTAGACTCCCCAGAACACACGCGGCAGTGTCGGATTGTGCAAAGAGACTAACGCACAGCTATAGAAATAGACGGGTTAAATGCGATGAAGCTAAGCCTATATGTGGACGATGTTCAGCCTTGTCGCTCTCCTGCACAGGGGTTGCGTATACCCATCTATCTAGTCCCTCTACTACACCTCCAGCCACATCTTCAGTTACAACTCTCGCCGCTCGCCGGCCTCTTTACGCCCTCCCTGCAGCAAAGCGGGCTCCTCAATTATACGGTTCCGCGTCTATAAAAGAACTCACGAGTATACTGCCTCATATATCATCTCTTTTGCGCCTTGATCTTCCCCACAACCCGGCCAGTGCAAGCCAAGGCCAATTACTAGTCCGTTGCAGCCACCTCGCCACATATATCGAATTTCTGCCCTCTAGGTCGGGCCATAGCTTGACTCTGGATAGCGCCATCCACTGCCTTGTTGCAGCGCTTCGTGATTTGGCTTTACCGGCAGCCCAGAGGAACCCAATCAAAACACTGGCGAGCTATAGCCGAGCGTTGAAACATTTGCAAGGCAGTCTCAGTCATTCGAAAGAACGTCTCTCGTCCGAGACGCTATGTGCCACTCAGCTTTTGGGTATATTCGAGGTAGGTCACTCTGTCAACTGAATCTGCTGTTCTCCATGTTGATTGTGTGTTTGATTATTGTGGTAGGGTTTGAAGAATGACGGAGGCAATATATCTGCCGCACATATACAAGGCACATCTCAGCTCCTGCAACTACGCGGGCCCAGCAGCTTTTCCACTCCATTTGACGCTACAATGCTAGCGAGCGAAGCACCAACCATTGTGAGTGGCGTCGCTGTCAGCTCTCGGTATCACAAGGGCTAATTGGAACATGCAGTCTGCACAGAGTATATTCAAAGGCCAGCCTTGCTTCCTAGACCAGGAAAAATGGCTAAAGGCTCTGGACTTGGTCCCAATTCTCAGACCAAACGAATTCTCTTGTAGTGAGTTTCGGATTTCCAGGCTCCAATTGATGATCAGAACCAGTAGAGTATGCTGCAATTGTGACGATATAATCACGAATCCTGCTTCACGCAGCAATTACGAACTGCGAGCGGCTTTACTCAAAGATGTTGATGCACTGAGGGAGGGCTTTGATGAATGGTTCCGGCGTTGGCATGATATTGTACATTCGCCGTTAGAACAAGAAGGAACCACGCAGCTGGGAAGAGGCGACTCTCTTTACGAGCGTCAGGGCAGCGTCGCCGCAGCTCGCGTCTACACTGTTCAGTGCAACCGGATGCACGTTGCCCTCGCTGGACCAAAAGCTTTGGCCCTAGAGATGGCCTCAAAAGAGATCGTTGACGGTTTTTCGCCGGCTCTTGCATCTCAAGGCGATGGCTCGTCAAAGTTCAATGCTGCCATGTCTGAAGTTGTACATTACGCGTTTTACACAACGACTGAGGACTGGCAGACGTATGCACGAGGGAACCCAGATGAACCAATTCAGTCACATCTTTGGCGGACGTGGCTTGCTTTGTGTGGTGTAGCTCCTAATAGAAATTCGTAGAATATAGACCCAGCTACAATGAAGGGGGCTGCGGTGAGCAACACAGCCGAGCCTGGCCACATACACACTTAATACAACCGCATCTTCGTTTATAAACGAAAGAAAAATTAGTGGACAAAGCGAGGAAAAGGAGAAACAAATGAAGAACCCGTCCAGTACCAACACTTGTCACATCCTGTATGTATCTATCATGTCATCACTTATTAGCCGAAAGCACAACACCCTGTGCCCTACCCCGCTCACTAACCTCCCCCCAGCCCGACCTACCGACATCAGACGAACAGAGAGTAAAAAGAAAATACGTAATAAATCATGGGCACCCAAAACTCCTCTGAGGCTCATGTCTCCTCCAAGCCTCCCAATAAGATAGCCATTCTCGGTGCTGGCGTCACTGGTCTGGTGCTTGCGCAGGGTCTTCAAAAGGTACAGTAAACCGCCGCGGTCAGCTACAAAGACTCTTGCCAACAATCTAGAACGGATTCGAAGTAACTATTTACGAACGAGATCCCTCAATCGAATTCAGGGGTAAGATATTTCCACTCGTCAGTAACCCATGCTAATGTTCAGATAACCGCCCGGTGAGCTTCATGATCCATTGGGGCTTTGAAGTGCTGCAGTCCCTGCTCCCCGCAGACCTGTGGGCATCTATCCAAACCACCTTCTGCAACCATGCCATTGACGTAGATCACGTCTCTGACGGCATTACGTTCTACCATGGCTTGTCGGGAGATCTGCTGTTCCAGTCTCCGCCGATGGTGATGCGTCGCGTTACACGACAGGGGCTGCGGCGATTGGCGAGCAAGAATCTCGATATTCAGTGGAACAAGACGCTGGAGTCATTCACCAACACCGACCAAGGCATGGCACTGAAATTCACAGACGGCACCACTGCCTCGGCGGACATGTTTATTGGAGCGGACGGACCCCGTTCGCAAGTGCGGGTTGCCCTTCTTGGCGAGGACAAGGCTGCGTGCACAAAGTCTGATTTTGTCTGCGGATACACGAGTGCCGTATTAGGCAAGGATATCGGCAGCCTTGTCACGGAAGCGCATCCGATTTGGACAATGACATATCATCCGATGGGTGTGTGCGCTGTGGGACGTAGGTAGACCTCCTCGTCTTGGCTTTCTTTTTTAAGCTGGTGCTAATCAATGTAGTGGAAAACACGTTTGACAGCGACGATGAAGCGAAATGGGCATACAACATCACTCGCATCTGGCGTGGTGACTCGCCCAAAGTAGAAGGGAAGGCTGCCATTGACATTATTAAAGACAACACCAAGACATTCTGTGAGCCCTTCCGTACTGCCGCGGCTGGTATTCCTGATGACTCGCCCACGTTTGTGCGCGCCCTTACCCACTGGCGACCTGTGCCGTGGGAAGTGGGAAATGGAAGAGTCACAATTGCTGGAGATGCTGTGCATCCCATGCTGCCATGTAAGTCCGTTTACCCATCAGCTTCAGTCAGTTGCTAATGGCGCAGTCCGCGGCCAAGGCCTCAATCACGCAATAGACGACGCCTCTAAACTCGTCGCTGCTCTGGTATCAGTGTCCAAGGGCGACATTACACTCGTCGACGCCGTTCGCAATTACAATGCTGAAGTAGTCGAACGCGGCCAAATGGCTGTCGACACAGCAGTCAACGAGGGTAAAATGGTGCAAGACATGGATAAACTGGCACAAATGGCCGTTGCCAAGAAGGGCGTAACGAAATGATGAATGAAAATGACAATTCTAGATGAATTTGGTATCAATGATATCCCCATGCTATAAACGCTCAAATGCTGCATCATGTCTGTGCCAGCCAACGACATGACTCTCTCTGTCTCTCTCGTATACAGATTAAATGGCCCTTGTTAAAATCCAGCATCTCTCCCTCTCATATACAGATTAAATGGCTCCTGTTAAATCCAGCATCTTCTCCAATGTGTACAATATCCATCCTCAATACGGCTTCTGCGCATAAAACACATGAAAAGTATAATACGAATGAATGCTCGCATCCATCATGGCCTTCCTGACATCCACCAGGAACAGCTCAACCTCATTCGCCGACCAGCCCAACCCGCGCGTAAATGGCCCAATACTCACATTCGGCAGTGCATCGTAGATGACGCACCGGTTGTACATGCCAATCTTCTTCAGGTCCCCATCCAGCGGCCACGTGCCAATGGGCACTTTCCACACTTTTGACGTGACGTTGACGAAGCCTATGCTCTGTAAAAGGGGTTCAAATTGCTCAAAAGCGCGTAGGTTGACGTTGAAGGCGCCGAAGCCTTTATGGAGGTTTTGCATGAATTCGCCGAGCTTGTAGTCGGGGGGCATGGTGCCGTCGTCGCATTGTGTTTGGAGGAGGATGTCTTGGAGTTCTATCCATCCACCTGGTTTTAAGCACCTGGGTCACATTAGACTTGCATCGTGGAGGGTGAAAAATTCAACCTACGTGTATGCTTGTTGCATTAGCTTCTCCCAATCTTTGATCGCCGGGCTCATGTGTCGTGCATGCACATAATCCAACGAATCCTGCGAATTTACCCAATCCTCTTCCGCATCATCGACATAAAACTGCGCATTGGGCGGCGTCCAAATTGGCTGAATGGGACTGAGATCGACGCCTACAACCTTGGCACTGGGGTATTCATCGGCCACTGTGTAATTAGCATTGCTGTACCCTCATTCGAACCCAACAAGGTGCGTAGTAGCATCAATGACGCCAGTAAAAAAAAAAAAAAAACTTACTGTCAATCGCCCATATCCCCGTGCCTGTGCCAATGTCCAGAATCTCCTGTGGCTCCTGCAATGGCGCAAAATGTAACCGGCCCTCGCACAGATGCACAATCATGGCATGCTTCATGTCCTCGCGCTCCTGCTCCGGGTCATCGTTGGGTATCAGGTAGCGACCCTCTTTGTACTTGTGGTACCTGCGGTTATTTTCAAAGATATAGTCTCGGACGTTGGAGGCTAGCGATGTTGAGTCCCCTGAGACGGATTCTGAGTCGTAGCCGTCGTCCTCTAGGACGCTGGATTGGGGATGGCGGTCGTCGGCCGCGATGACGTTTTCCGCGTCGGCGGCGACGTCGCGGTCTTTATTATCCATGGATTTATGAGAGGCCGATGCACCAGGCGCCACCAAGCCGAGGTAGATGCCGAGAGGAGATGACGGTGAATGAGTGAGAATTGTGACAATGAGAGTGAGATGTCCTGAATGATCCCCCTCCTATCGATGTGGCGGGCGGTGGCGCTTTTTCGGCGCGCCCACTCACCTTTGTTTAGCTGCAGCTCTACCATGCGCTTCCAGCTGCAGTTCTAGTCCCTGGCAGTTCGTGGTTGTCTCCCCCCCCTCCGCGGCACGCACACCATGTTTCCGCTACCCCATAGTCCACCTTCACATTCTTGCGACACAACAAAGGCATCAGACAAGACTGCGAAAATGAAATATCTTCTTCTTATTATTAATTGCGGGAGACTGCCCTGAGATCAAGAGTCAACTGCCACTCGCCACAATGCAAGCCTCCCTCAGCAAGAGCAACACAAGACACCATTCACGAAAGGAACAACAGCACACCCATCCAAGTATCAGTGAGATCAATAAATTCAGCTCGCTATACATCCCCGCTATGTAAATGCTAGCTTCATACCTTTCATACACTCATGGCCTATATATATGTGGCTATTCCCGATCCCTTACCGTCAGTATCAACGGATTTCTGGAATGCCAAGTCCTGCGCTCCTTAATCCCCAGCGCCGCATCCGACATCTGCTGCTGCGATTCAGATCGATATCTCTGCTTCTCTCTTTCCTTCTCTAGCTTTGCGTTATCCAGCACCAAGACCTCCTCCACTGTAGCTGTGATTTCAAACTGGCCGCGGCACAGTGTCGTCACACCCATGGAAAGGTCAATGCTTTGATGGGGCTCTATCCGAGGTAAAAGTTGCTGCAGTGTTCCGTTCCATCCAAACTTGCGCGTGTAATCGAGCGCCACTGTCAAAGGACGGTGACACAGCGCTGGCATGAGGCGGACCATAGGTAGAATAGCCTCGTTTGTTCGGTTGGTGACATGCACCTTTAATTCCATGAATTCGTCTACGTACGCAATATTGCCCGATGTTGTCTCGTCATCAAGGGGGTGCAGTGTGATGTCAATGTCGACTTCCTCAATCTTGAGGTATTCAATCATTCGTGGGGTGAGACGAATGCTTCGAAGATCAATGGCGCCGCCTTTTTTTGGAACAGAGGTCGTTTTCCAGGTTGCGCGTAGCGTATCAAGTAGCTTCTCCCTATACCAGAACGCCTCCCGGTTTGATCGTTCCATCTCAGGCGAGATTTTGCTTGTGCTCACCACGAACTGACGATTGCGTGACGGATTCAGGCTCGGTACTGACGCATGAGGCTCTTCCAAGTAGATTCGCTTCACTGGCAATACTATGCGAGCAGTTTTGCCTGGTAAGATATTCTCTTCCACAGACATCTCTTCCTCTCCTTCGATTCGAATAGCCATTTGACTAGGCCACGAATTGCGCAGATCCATAGAGAGCAAACAATATTCGTCTGACTTTGGCGTGCCTTTTCCTCCGACGCGATCCCAAAGACCTTGAGGAATTGTGCCATGTAGCGGAAGCGCATCAATTCGCGCCAACTCCACACTGGCATTGACCGTTACAGCAAGATCTAAAGAAACTTGTCGAGTGTAGAATTGCTCAGTAATCTCATCAGGGGGAATGCCTAGATACGTGTAATCGACCTGAATCGTAGCATTCATGAGCCCCGGCTTGCCAAAGATCTCAAATTCAAATGTTGCTTCTGCGCCTGGTGCAATGTTGCGGTTCTGTTCGCTTCGAGGCAATCTGAGAGCTTGTTTCTTCATCAATATCAGCTCATATTCATAGAGCTCTGCTGGTGTTGCATCACGACTGTTTAAGGCTGTCTGCAACGGCCCCTGGGTTGAGTCCTTGAATGAAAACAGCATAAAGTCAACAGCGGTAGATGATTGATTCTGTAGCGTGACGGAGAAAATACGGCGTTCACCCTCAAGAATCATCACAGAAGACTGCGACAGACTGGTAGACTTGATAACCAACAGCGGCTGTTCCTGGACGACATTCAACGTCAAACGATCAAATTCCATCTTGCGTCCAATCGACTTGGAAACAATCCCGGTATTTTCCAGTGAGCTCAGTCCCTTCGCCTTGACCTTGTCGGCCCGAATGGGTTTGCAAGGAGCTGACAAAATGGGGAATCGACGTTCTCTACAGCCTCGAATCTTGGCAAATGCGCCATCGATCGTAATTTTACCAGATCCCTTGGGCGTTCCCTTCAATGTTACCACCTGTGTTCTGTACGGACCAACAACGGTGCTGCCATCGATGGCTTCGAATTCGACTCCGGTTGCGTTGATACGAATAGACTCAATCTCAATTTCGACATCATAGGTATTTTGTAGTGTGACTTTGAACTTTGCAGGCTCTCCCGCGACCAAATTCTCCGTAGAGGCTTCTGTCGGCTCCTTCAAGAAAGGATTGTATATAAAAGGGTTGACATCCTGAGAGGCACGGGACGCTGTTGCGCCAGGTAAAACATTGCGCGCATGGGGGATAGGTGTCCTTGACACAGGCAAAGGCTCTAGCGCAATTCCTCGCACGAGGAACTCATCCCAATATTCGGCATTGATCTGCCGCATACCCAGTCTCTGAACAAGAGCCCATGTTCTTGATATACTCGTCGATAGGCGTATTTGCTCCTCTTGATGTATTAATGGCGAAGCGTCCTCTCGCCTGGGACCAGGTGCAACTCCAGATCCAGCCGTGCGCATGAGATCGCTGGAAAACTTAAGCACTCCATTGAAATCAGGCAATGCTTCAGAGAAGTTGATGCAAGCCCTGAGAATGTTGAGCTTGATGCTGGGGAAGCCAAATAATCGCGTAGCCAGCTGTCGCTCGACCCTAGCGAGAACAGCTTCATCTGTATCGTCCTTGGCGGTGTTGTCATCAGTAACAGACTTGTTGCCGGGATCATATCCCACGACGCCATAAGACCTGCAGAGAAGTTCTAGGAACGCCTCTATGCCATGTTCCACATCACCTTCCCCGAGATCCAAAGCAATAGAGCCACCGCCTTGATCATGGCCAGCAAGTGAAACGAGCCCAGCAGCAGGATGTACTCCAGCTTCAGCAGCGCCTCTTGTGCGTGCTTCAACAAGACCGCCAATCAGCACCGATACTAACTCGCGTATCACCATCGCCTTCTTTCTTTGGTAACCCAGAGGACCAAGCACAGCCGCAATCCCACTCAAGATTGAAACACGATCTGCTGTTGTGAGAAGCTCCGTGGCAGATGAGGGGAACGCCTTGAATAATAAGTTGGATATTTGTTGTCGTGAAGGAGTAATAGTTAATCGTGGAGATGTCGTTAATTGTGGTTTGCGGAACTGTCCAGTGACTATTATTTCGAGGCTGTCTTCATTCAGGTTGCCATCAGTGATATGAACGGCAGACAAAATCCTGCAAAATCGTATCGTCGCCTCTGAAAAGGGCAGAGGAGGTAGGCTTTCACTGGATATGCGAGAATACAAATTGATGATTCTCTCAAGCAACTCGGGTAAAAGAACCTGTAGGTTTCTCAAGTGCCTTGGTTGATGAGCGTCCACCCCTTCTGGTTCAGACTTGGCCGCCGAAGATGAGCTCGGCCGTTCTTGAGTTGGCATACATACGGCGGGAACCTGAAAGTCTAGCTTTGCCCAGCCAAGTAAGAACAAGTTCATCAAGATGAGTTCCAAAGCTTTGCCATGCCATACATGATCGTTTAATGATCTCGCAGCAGCAGCTCCCTCACTCAGCTCTTTGAGTGAATCACTCCAACGACCAGCCTGCAAGTAAAGCGATCCAATGACGATAGATGCGCGGCCCTTGCCTCTTTGTCTCCATTTATCATTCGCTCCTCCCGGACCGAAACCTTGTACTGACACTCTATCTCGGCTCGTATCTCTCGTGGTAGGTCCGGACTCAGATCTGGGAAGCTTAGGTTCCGGTGAAGCTGGGCCACTCAGCGTTCCATCTGAAGCTTTGAAATTCGGCTTTTCGGTCGTAGTTGGTGTGGACGGTCGTCGAGACGCAGCTGCACTGTGTGCGTTGGAGGTGGACCGAGTTGGCACTGGTGGCATCGACATCCGTGCTTGCGACTTGTCCAAAGTTCCCGATACAGAGCTAGATCGCATCAAATGCTGAGGTAGCGAGAACTGTGAATTTCGACGAGCATTACCACCTGCAGGAGCCTCTCCATTGGCCTGTCGAAGTGCTGAATAATTGCCTGGCGATTCAATGGTGGTCATGGCTTCAAACGATTTAGCCAGCGTCGTCATTTCCGCCAATAACAAGGATGAAATATTGCACATAACTGTCTTCATAGTCGTTCGTTTCAATCCATGTGGCGGTGGTATCGTCTCAATTCCCTCGGGCACCGATAAGTCGTCGGAAACGATATGGTCGAACAACAGGACTTGGTGCACGAGCGCCTTGGGATAATTGTCGCGAAGCTCTTCCAGTTCCTGATATAAAGATCGTAAGTTGCGTTCAGCAACTGTGCGCCCCGTACCATTGGCAGACTGCCTCTTGCAGAACGTTTCATCGTGCAGCTCAGTGCTATCGGCTATGGCAATGACTGCCAGCGGTTCGCGATATAGGTCGAATGGCGATAGAGTGAGGTGTGACGGCGGAGGCGCATGCGGTATTAAATCATAAAATATAGCTCCATCTGGAAAGCCTAATGGTGAAAACATGTCTGCACATCAAGTCAGTCCCCGCTCTCCTACATTCGTCTAAATAATCCATGGTGTTGTTGCTTACTTCTATTGGGTCGAGTATCGGGAGTAACATCCTGCAACTGCACCACACACTCCTTTTGAAGCCTCTCAACAAAAGCTCCAAAGCGCTCTGCCTTAATCTTTCCCAAAGGCAAGAGCAGAGCCTTGACCCGCGCCGGGGCAATGGGAAGTAAAGGATCGAGGCTCATTATTGCGAGTGGTCAAGTGTTAACATTGTCCGACAGCCAGCAAGCGGAGTTGAGATAATTCTGTGTCGTTTTCGTTGTCACTGTTAATGAATCGATGGCTCTGGATCAAATAATTGCAGAGTTACTGCCTCATGACGGGAGGGAGCAAGCTGGGGAGGGCAGACACTTGTCACGTCGATAGCTAAATGTGCCCCTCGGAGGAGTTGTCGGTGTCCAGTTGGAGATGGTGCTGTGGTGGGTCCCGTCCAGGAGCTCAACAGCGGGAACAGGGGGAGCCTTCGGACACACTTTTTTACGGGCCCGAGCGTCAACGCCCTGTAATTGTTTGGGCCTGACAAAAACACTCTAGCGCATTACAGCGCATTACAGCGCACTACGGGGCTCCAGACAGTGCTTGTAGGTGCCGAAGGGCACTGATTGGCCTTTAAACTCCACCGCCCTGCAGTGGTTCGATCTAGATCTTGCAGCAGCACCACCATCACTACAGACTGCATCTCAACTGTGCAACTACAGTTCGTCACAGACATTATTTGGTTCATGTTATTTTTCACTGGAAAAAAGAAAAAAAATCCACCTTTGACAAAATGCTGTAAATTTCAATGCAAAATGACTACAACGCGCTATGGCACACAAGTAAACCCAGATCCCTTCCCATCCCTTCCCATCTATTCCGTCTCTATGTCATACAAGCATCAATACAGGGTATAAATAATTCCAATCCCGCTCGTCCATGTCTATACTTAACGCCGCAAAGTCCTCTACCCGTCTATATAGTAGCGAAATTTCAAATCATTCCAAAATCAAGTGGTCATGGCCTCGGGGCTAACGTCGTGCTTGAAGCCGCCTCCAGCCCTGGCTTCATGTTGCAGCTCGCTCTCGAATATGTCAACGGCAAGACTAGCGTCAACAAAGTCTTCCATTTCTTCAGTGACAGTTTTCAGCTTTTCTTGGACAGCAATTGCGCCCTCGGCGCCAACAATATGTCGGGCGGGAGGGTTCTCGTGGCCGCCAATCGCCGTCACAGCATGAATGGTCTCGGCCACCAGCTTGTCGACAGCACCGGGTGGGAGCTTCGGGTATCGCTGAATAATGTCACCGTGGCCAACATCTGGTTCTAGACTTGCGCTGTCGGGTGACATTGGAATGTCGTCAAGGTCCAACGATGGCGGCATGGCCGTCTCTGGGTCGGTGTTGAGGACATTGGTGAGCATGTCACGCATCGTCGGCGCCGGGTTGAAGCTGTTGGCGTAGGCGGCAATCTGGGGCGCAAAGACAAGGCGATTGGTAAGAGACTGAATCTCCTTGTTTGGCTGTACAATGGTGACTTTGACGTTGAACGGCGCAATTTCAAACGCCAAAGAATCGCAGTATCCTTCGAGAGCCCATGTGGCGGCGGTGTACATGGACATGCCGGGAGTGCCAATGTGACCGCCAATGCTGGTGAGAACTATGATGTGGCCAGTATGCTGGCTTCGGAACAGCGGCAAAGCTGCCTTGATGAAATTGACCTGTGAAAAATAAATGGACTCAAATTGGTCTCGCACAAGGTTTCTGGTGATGGCTGTGGTGGAAAGCTCCTCCACGGTGCCAATGACGGCTATGGCACAAATTAGCGGTCGGCAATTGAGGTGCGCGTGCGCAATGCTTCATCCTACCTTCAGATTTGCAGCAGAGCAAGATGTCAATCCGCCCAAAGACTTGCACAGCTTCAGCTACAGCAGCACCGCAGCTGCTCATAACTCGTCCGTCACATCGAATGCCGCGGATCCTGTCCTTCCAGCCTTCGCGATCTCTGCGTGAGCTCTTGCACTCGGCAATCAGCTCCTTAAACTCAGCGCTGCGTTCCTCATGCTCGATCTCATGAGGCGGTAAGCATGCAACAACGTAATCACCGTGAGCCAGCAGCATGCGCATGAGCCGAACCGCCAGAGGTGAAAGCGCAGCTGTGAGAAGCCATGTTCTGGGCGAATTGTGTGTCGCTGTTGGAGGCGGAGAAGAGGTGTCAGCCATGATTCCGTCTTGTGGTTAATTTAAAAAAAAAAATCGAGTCTTGCGAAGGGATCTCTGCTCTAATTAAAATTCCCCGTCTTGCTCACAGTTGCTCCCCGTGACAGATCTGATACAGAACCATGCGCGTGGTCAAACTTGATGTAACAAGACGCGAAAGGGCGTTTCTGGGGATGAGGATGCAGGAGATTGAAGGAGATGGAGAGATGGGAAACGGGCAGTGTGTTTACTGAATGAATTGGAGCGGGGTCATGATGGCTGAGAGGAGATGAGTGAAGCTTAAACGAGACAATGAAGAAACGAAAGAAAGGCCGCGAGACAAGAAATGTGGCCAAAAATATAGACCAAGTCGTGATTTTTCCCCTTTGGAGAAATGAGCATTGTGCAGCCATTCTTTTAAGCAATAAAAATGACAGGACAGAAAAGCAAAACGGAAAGCAAAGGAGCCGGCAGTTGCGATAACCAAAAAAAAGGAACCAGGCCTTTTTTTTTCCTTCTTCGTCTGTCTCGATCTATGCCATTGTTGTCTTTGGCCTCTTGCAAAGCCCGAAAAATACAGAATGAAACAGGCAAACGGTCGATGTAATAGGACACGGCGCCGAGTGAATTCGGGGCTCTGAGGCTGTTGTACTTACGGAATGAGGGGGCAGGCCGACCAGCTTCGGGGCGCGTAGGTCCAGCTGCAGCCATTCGGGTAGCGGCCATGGCTCTGGTTTAGAAGAGCATAGCAAAGCGTAGCGTACAAGCCGAATGAAGATCTATATCTAAAACGAGAAGGTATTGTATTGTAAAAGGCCGTTGAAAAAGCAACCTGTAAGTGCTGGGTGACGATGGCGAGAGGGCAGAGAAGAAGTGAATGAATGAATGAATGAATGAATGACACACCGAGAGAGAGAGAGAGAGAGTCGGGAACACTCCAGCTAATAAATGTATAGTAGTTATAGACCCAAACCACCACAGCACATTAGAGCAGGAAAGGAACAAATAGCCCATGCAACATTGGCCAGCCCCTCCACCTCCCGCAGCAGAAGTGACCTAGAACTAAATTAGAATGCAAAATCGACAAAGACAGGAGAATCCCAGGATAGAATACCATCCGCAGCCAAACAGTAGCCACACAAGCACCACCCACAAACCAACGGAACAGGCAGCGAGCGATTCCACCGTTCGGAGGCGGCGCACACACCCCTGGCAGCTCCCCTACACCCCCCTCCCCCCTCCTCATTGCCCCCTTCATCTGCTGCCAGGGACCATCCATCCATGACCTGCTTGAGTGCCTCTTTGCCGTTCGATGATTTAGAGAACCGAGACGGAAGCTCCATCGCCCCGGTCTACATGCTACCTGGTGCAACTAGCTCATACTATACATCATAGTCTAAGCCCAAAAACTTGGCACTATGAAGATGGGGCTCTTGCATCAACAGACCCAGAAAACTGGCCGACTTAAGTTTTGGAGGTGACATACAGTACACCGTCCAGGTCAACTACTTGGCAGGTCCCTATTCCCTTTTGGTGAAGTGATGGACCTGGTGCTCTCGACTTTGCGACTAGACAAGACTAGGGCCAGGACAGCCTGCCGCTAAAGTTTACACTAAGCTGGGATTGGCTGGGCATGGGGAACTCGGCAGCCAAATGCATTCACTACCGTGTCGCATCGCACGACCATTGCACGACCATTACTCTGCACAGTTACAGTAGCATTCCCACGCTACGCCCAAACCCTCTCCAACTCTGTTTAACCCGTGCAGTAGATGATGCCATTGCACAATCACTCATTCGTTGTCTCTGGCTCACTCGTTCAAGCCAACTCAATGGCAGAATTGGCAGAGGTCAGCCCTCGTCCGCTCGGTGGATAATGCTGTCTTTGCAGTCACCTAAATGGTTACATCCCGCTACTCTTGTCATTGTGGATAAAACCACATCCAGCCTAGGTTTCGTGTTTCCGAAATCCCGGGAATCGCTCATATCCGGACAGCCATGCCTTCACCTTTGAAGTCATTTCCTTTGACCTTGTTGCCCGCGGAATCTGGCCAACTGTGCCTCTTGGATCGGACAGACCGTTATGAAAGCTTACTGTGATGGAGATTTGACAACGGGGAACTAGTCTAATGGCGTGAAACTGTTACTCGAGTCATCTACCAATGCCAAATCACCCAAGCCATTGACGGGCAAATTGCAACTTTTGTGACTATTTTCTCCTTGTCTATGTTCAGGCGCTCTGGCCGAGTCCATCTTTCACGGCCATCAGACACAATACCGGGGCAGGCAGTGAACACCGTCCAGAGGAAGTGCAGTTTGACAAATTCCCAAGAGGGGTGTGCAGGGGCGTGTGGCCATTCAAAGTCCCCAAAGTTCCAGTTTTAGCACAACGTAGTCTTTACCAAGTCCATGCTTCTCTTGTTTTTCAGGACTAGTTCCATTAGTGTTGATAGTCCCCATCGGCATATAGCAATTAAGACAGGAATTTGTCCAGTCGAGGCAAAAGATCAGTTATGAGTCCACATTTTTGGTTATTTTTCCTTTTTTGGCTGCTCGCCTGTTGGCTGTCTTTTTTTCCCTCTCTCTTCTAAAACTTGTCTTGGAATCATTCTTGTCTCTGTGTTGCGTGCGAACCCGTCCATGTCTCACTGGGGGATTGACTCGCAAGGCTTGAACGCCCCCATCCCCAATGCTCCCCCATGAGGTCACCGAAATTGACTATCCTTGGATAGTGGTAACGTCAATGACCAAGAAAAAAAGACTCCGTGTTGAAGACCAACTCCCCCATCGCAAGGAACAGTCGAGCTTCAGGACCAATATGCACGTCGAAGCGCATCCTAGCGCTTGACATGCAAGATGATGGAGTCCCTTGCTGCAAGGCATCCCTGTTCAGCCTCTTCGTCTGTTGCCCTGGTGGATGACCTGTCAGTTCTGTTTGACTACCTTCTCCGACATGATTCAAAGCCAATTATAGAAAAGGCGGAGGAATGTCTTTGATCATTCCTTGCTCGCGATTTCGCCAATGTTCTCTTAGCAAAGACAACGACGTCTCGCCTCAGAAGCTCTAATTGTCAGAATTCTGGCAATTCCTACCTCTGCCATGCTGCCGCCGCCACAGGTACCGGGGCGGGGGGTGTTGCCCAATGCGTTACGCTTGTGAGAGACATAACCAACGTTGGGCCACAACTAACGTTCGGCGACCAGTTTTACTGCCCGCTGACCCCTTTACGGTGTGGTAGGGTCGTAGAGTGCTGTTCACCACGGAGACTCTATTGGCTGGCCACAGACTATCGCATCGCAATCTTCGGCTGTGTGGCAGCTAAATATCTTGCACAACTCACAGAAACGGGCTCTCTCAGTTACATGCGCGCACTCAGTTGACTTGTGCAGCCATGATGCCATGTAATACTCTCAACGCCATTCCACACAGCCATGCGCCGACGCCAAACCCACTACAAATGACGCTGACAGACTCCACGAGCTGCAAACCTTCTAGACGGTTTCTGTGGATTGTTTCCTGTCGCCTATGCGCAGAAAACCCACTCAAGAGCCCTACTGACCAAGCCTTCGGAGGAGTGTAAGCCAAAAGCCACCGAGCTCGACATAGCACTAACAACGCGAACAAGGTTGCTTTAGACGTAATTCTTAGCGCCACAACTGTTACGACTCCATCTTTGATCCCTTCATCTCCTACAACACGGATGCAGCGCCCGCGCTTACGTCCGTCAAACTCGTTGCAGCTTCTCCTATCACGCCAATCAAGACCATCACGGCCCACTGCACAAAACAATTCACCGATTCGCTCGCCCAACTCCGTGACATGCAGCCTCAGCCATACGGCCCTATTCACGGTACTATCTCACGCATGCACGCTCTTATTTCGCATCCATCCCAACTCTGACCGTACGCCACCGCCCTGGATACACGCAATCGCTCCGAATGGCAGCCATGCCGCTGCAAACAAGGCGCTGCACTGCCTTGCCTTGCTCATGCAGGTCACAAGGCGATGCGAGTCTGCAATGCAGTGCAACGGAGTCCTGAAAATGTGATCGGCCTTTCGGTATAATTCAATCCCTACGAAACGAGACGGCTGCCCAAAAAGCTGGGATTTCGGTGAAAGCGAGCCAACCGTGTTCCATCACCAGCGCCTCAAGTTACCACACCTGCACGCCGTGCCTTTTTCATGCTTGTCTTCATCTTCTATTCATCTCACGTATATGCACTGTAACCCTCGAAGGAGATGGAGGAGGCCGTACCCCCCCCCCCCCAACGCCGCCAAGGCACACAATGTAACCTTGGCCTTTATTACCAATTCGAACTGTGTTCTACATGCCGTTCGAGTTTGAGACATTATTGTTCCAGTGCCAATTTCGTCCTGCATCAAGGGGATCTTCGTTCTGCCAAGAATAGCATTTCCTCGTTCTTTTGTTGCGACTGTGTTCTCTTATTTTTCTTTAAATTAACTGTTTCTCCTACCATGCTTCTTGCTACCACAATGTCTCACTTACTTTTCTTCTCCCCCACGTGGTGCGGCATGCCCGTCCAAATTAAATCGGCCAAGTTCCTTAACATGCTCGTAAATTGCACATACCGATTGAATTCCACACATGTACTCTCAAAAGAAGGCTTGACGACGTCGAACCTGACTCAACGCCGTCCAAACCTCAGACACTGTTGATTCGGCTGCATGAGTTTCGCCCATGTAGGCTTCGGCAACGGCTGTGGTGCCGAGGGGATAGGGCGGCTATGAATAGGTCTTGCTCTGAGCACGCCTTTGTCGATAACATTTGTGCTGCCGTCGCGAATTGCGGCTGTGGGTATAATTATGTTGAAGTTGCCCGTGATGAATTTGTTGGTGCGTGTGACGCCGTCTCCGACGAACACAAAGTGATCTGCGACGCCTCGGTTGATCTTCTCAATGTACTTGATTAAATTTGTGACTGTATAAAAATAGCTCGCTAGACTTCGCAGATTGCTATCCAAAAATAAACTCATTCATCCGTCGCTTAACTCAGCAATTGCAAACCATTTCCAACCTACTCCTTATCGGCACGCACCTCATGTGTGCTGTGGGGGGAGGCCAGCTCAGGCTCGCCGGCAAACTTTCTCTCGTACGTATCCGTAACGCCAAACAGCTCGTCCATCTTTTCCAGGCTGATACCCTTGGTCTCGGGGACAAAGAAGAAGACGAAAATGCCCATCAGGAAACAAAAGCTGCCAAACATGAAGAACATTCCGTATCCGGCTGTACCCATAGTGCTTTGCATGGTGAGGACAGCTACATAATCGTCAGTATAGAATACCTAAGCAATCTTGAATGGGTCAAAACTTACAGCGAGCAGCAACAAAGTTGAATAGCCATTGGGTCGCGGCTCCCAGAGCAACGTTGGTGGCACGAAGACGGGCGGTAGGGATCTCACTGACCAAAATCCAGCAAGCAGGGCCCCAACCAAATTGGAAGAAACTGATTCGCTGTTAGCATTTTAGACTCATTGATGTCACGTTCATCGTTGTACTTACCCAGCCCAGAGATAGATACAGGTAATGGCGACATAACCAAATGCGTCCACAGGCTTGCCTTTGATAGGCGGGTCGACTCTGCCGTAGATACCCACAATGTACAGCACGACACCCTGTGCAGCAGCAGTAATGATCAGACTCTTGCGACGACCAAGAGAGTCGGCAACGAATGTGAGAAAGATGAAGCAGGCGACAAACTTTACAACACCGTATACACCTGTGGCAAACAGGTTTGAGTTGGAACTGCTCAGGCCGAGATTGTGAAAAATTTGAGGTGCATAATAGTTGATAGAGTTGACACCAGTCATCTGCTGGCAGACCATGAGAACAACCGTGATGATAGCTCGCTTGCGGTTTCCAGGAATCGTCCACATCTCCCTGAGTAGGGTCTTGGTACTGGCATCGCCGGTAAGGCGACGCTCAATCTCCAGCTGCTCAGACATTTCGCGGATTTCCTCCCGTACATAGTCAGAGTCGGCTGGAAGTCCACGCATAGAGGCCAGAGTGGAGGTAGCCTTTTCCCAATTGTCTTCCTTGGCGTACCATCGAGGGCTTTCGGGCGAGAAGAACATGCCAATGGTAAGCAACACAGCGGGAGTAGCCTGTAAGGAGAGGGGCACCACGTATTTGGCGACGCCGTGTACGTGTAAATCGCAACCGTAGTTGATCCAAAAGGCAATCATGATACCGAAGACGATGAATAGTTGATAGAAGGCTGTCAGTCCTCCTCGGATGGCTCGTGGGGCACACTCAGAAACGTAAAGTGGCGTCAGAGTCGAGGCAGCACCACATGCCAAACCGGCAACGAAGCGTCCGATGTACATGACGGCCAGAGTACCGTGGGCAGCGGAAGCTGCTTGAAAGGCTACACCAATAACAGTGAGAACACCAGTGGCCATCAGACACAAGCGGCGGCCATAGCGATCAGCGCACCATGATGTGAGGAAACAAGCGGCAAAGCAACCAGCCTGCAAAGTAGAAACAATGTTTTGAGACAGGTTGTTCTTTGCGGTATCAGATTTGTTGGTGTACCCAAACCTAGCCTGTGTCTCTTTCAAGCTTAGGACACCACCAATGGCACCGGTATCCCAGCCGAAGAGCATACCGCCGAAGCAAGAGGCGCAAACGAGAGCAAAGACGCGCCAGCCGTAAATTTCCTCGGGATCTTGTTTCATAGCATCGTTACGCACGATGGCGCGAAGGATCTTTGGCATTATCGCCATTGTGTCGATTTGTTTGGGTTATGCGCTCGCTGCTGGGGAAGAACGATTGACTGCTGATGCTGCGGAAGTGAACCAGTCGAAAGGATACTTGGAAAGGCGCAAGATAAGATGCAGAAGTCTTAGAATCCTGCCTGTTTGTCACGCCTCAATCAAGAGCGTCAAATACAGACGAGATATGGTGAAGAGAGGGAGTGAAGGATGAAAGAAGAGGAGGAGGTGAGACAAGACGGGCAAGGTTGGTTGGGGAAGCTGGATGCTAAAATACCGGCCGTGGGTCCTGGAGCCTGTTAGGTGGTGCGGCCCCCAAGAGCTGCGAGTGACCACTAAATTGCTCCTTTTAGCGTGAGGGGGAGCGCTTCTTTGGGACTAAACAGCCGCCACTTTGCGCTACCCGGGGAGTGATGGGCGGGTACATCTACTTTACAGCGCTGTCGGGAGCAAATTACAGTGCGGACCAGGTTCCCAAGATCAATAGCCGGGTGGCATTTACAGGCAATTACGGCCTGGAGTACCCCAATTTCTTACCTGCGACGGTCAGCACCACACCACCACCATGCTGTTTTGTCGTCCACCCCCACACTGTGTCCTTATTCTGCAGACACAACTGCACGTTGCATCTCTAATGATTGGATGCATAGGTCGGGCCTTTTGATTACCCCTCTTCCAGCGCAATGCCAGCGTGACTAAGTACAGGACGGCACAGCATCCCGTGCATCGCTAGCCTCGTTTTTCCGCAGCCTTTCCATCATTCACGAGCCCAATCATCCCATCGTTGCCTTCATCGAGACACGAACAAACAACGACAGAAAAAAGCACTCCAGCGAGCGACGTCTCGCATCAGCCTCGCCAAGCGCTAGAATTGTCCGACTGACAAAGGGCTGCTTTCAGGCCTTCTTACAGGCGGAATCTCGACGGAGGAAATCCAATCCACGAATCAGACCGCAGATCCCTCCCAACCTTTCAATAGCCGACGCCCTCATTTCTGGGGAACAAACAGTGTGCTGCCGAGCATCCTTGCGGGGGAAGAGCCCACTGTGGCTTTCCCCAGCTCAGAATTAATCTACCCGGCGAGATTGCGCCAAATGAGCTTTTGCTGTACCCTTTCCACTGATTGTGTCTGCGCTCCGACAGATATTATCCGTCGGCTCGCTGTTGCATGTCATAATTGGAAAACATACTCTTCATTTACCGGTACCATGCTTCTCCATTGCTCCAATGGTTCAGTAGTTATCAATGGGTCCATGGACAGGTTCATTGTAGCATCAATTTTTTTTTTTTTTGCTTCATTAGGTGCCTGTCAATCGCTGCGCGCCAGCTACGCCCACATGGTTGCATCGATCTCAATAAGCTGTAACCATCTCAGTGGAACCAACACGAGGAATAAGCTACTCCATTGACGGAAAATTCTATTCCTTGAATTTATCCTCCACTCCTGAGCCTCCGGTTCTTCTTTCCAGCTGTCGCGCGGGCAATCTTTTGCGACACAAAACAAAGAGACCCTTATCTACTCCAACGGCGTCGGCTATACTGTAGCTATTGACTAGACTAGCTATATTATTTAAGCCTGAATTGGAGAGCTTCTGTTTTTCATTGTCTCTGAAAGCCACGCTGGGACATCCGGTGTCGCTGTCCATCCTTCCAAGTATGCATCCTTGGCCAACTTGCTACTGCTTGGTTTGGCGTAGATTGCTGTCACATACCACACGGATTCTCCAGCCTCAATTGTGTGTTGCAAAGTTGGAATTGTCGTCCGACTCTCCACGATATTCGAGTTTGGGTCAGCATTCACAAGCATTGCTCGTCGGCTGGTAGCTGCTTCGATTGCTTTAATGCCCACTGCTCCGTTCGACACAGCGAATGCTCCATGACTGCCGTCAGCCCATCCTGCTGGGGTGTTCACATCATAATTGCCAATAATCTTAGGTGACGTACCCTCACTCTTCTTGGCGTCGTATAAAGATAGGTACCGGCCATCTTCGGTGTTTACATTCCGAATGGCAAACGACCCGTCTGCAGTACGCACATTTCTGCCCGCTGTGATATGATGTGCGCGAATGTGCCAGTTTGGCGTAGACTCACTTGGCGGTATTAAAAACGTCTCGACTACCACGTCGGAGAATGGCTTCCATTTCGAAATTAAAACAGGACTGCCGTCGAGCATCTGGACGCCTGCCATTTCGCATAGGCGCCGCGTTTTCCAATACTCGCCCCCGTCATCTGAGAATCCCAGCTGCGATGCTAGGGCATACTGATCAAGCGAGAACAAACCAGATGGGACTGAATACCCATAGGCACTACTATAAGCAAATGCGCTGTATTTTGCATGGGTGCCTTTCATTGGATAGCCGCACGCCTGACCCGAAGACAACAGCATGCAGTGGCCTCCGATGTTGCTTGGAGAGGTCAGCATGGTTTCGTAAACGGGACATGACTACACTTACCTGATGACGTGGCCGGGGTGCTTCAATGCCTTGATCTTTGGCAGGATATCTGGCAATGGCTCTTCATTCGATGTCCAGAAGGGGTGCTCATCAGGCACCGCAAGACATATGAAACCAAGACAAGCCCAGTACTGCTTTCGGTCAGTTCAGTAAGCAAAGATATGGCATAGGTCAATTACCGGGCTTCCCGAGCTGTTGTAGTTCTCAGTCATCTATTGGCTCGTCAGTTCTGTTTACTTCATGGCTCGCAACTAACTCTGCCCACTCACATACATGTTGGGATATGTGTATCCCAACGACAACGTGCCAGCACAAGTCCACATATCATTCTGCTTTTGCCACCATCGCAGATGTCGCAGTACAATGCCTTTAACAATTCCCCATGTAAGAGGCTTCGGCAGCTCGACATCTGCATAAGCAAGCGCGCCCCAGAATGCTACTGTCCCGAAGCGATAGACCATGCTACGACCATAAGGAATGGCTCGACCTTCTTCGTCGAAATAATGCACCATGTCTAGAGCCATTACTCTGGCTCGCTCTTTGAACTCTGCAGCTCTCTCTGGGTCCTCATCTCCAGCAACCTTTGCGTATAAAAGCTGCAGAAATGCAATGGCGAAGCTTGAGGAGTAATAGTCCATTTCTGAGCACGTCAGCTTTGGAATGAATTTGTCACATGTCGCAAACCTACGGTGAATGCCTTCTGGTCCATCATTAGACCAACCATCGCCTCGATAGAAGGTATCAAGATGCTTGATGTCGCTTTGAAGACGTTCCTGAGAGAATGAGCCTCCATTTTTCTTCAATCCCAGGTTCGCAAATACGCGAAACCACAGCCAGTTCGTATTGGGCATGCTGTCAAAGTCTTAGCAGATGGGAGAAAATTTAAATGCCAACACGTACTTCTTCTCGTTGATGGAGTTGCCGAGCCACGCTTCCAAATTGGCTCGCTCTTTCAGGTTCAAATTCTCCCATATTGATGGTACAACAGCCAGCGTGAAGCCTGACAAGTCAGCAAAATGCCGCCTAAATAAACTCCAATGAACCTACCAAGCGGGCACATTTCAACCATTCGTTGGTCGTTATCTTGAGGATACCCCCAGTATTCGGGGTGCTCAGGATCAGTTCCAGCTTTGATGCCATCGATCCACCACTTCGTGCCGTGGTATTCTCCCCCACCAGCTAAGAGACATGCCAATCCCCATATGGGACGAAGGAGACCTTCCACATCGGAAGCAGTCTGGTCGAATCTCACTGCCGTAGCGCCAGGACAGCGGACTCTGGCCTTGGCTGGAGAAAAGAACGGCTCGAGTGGATCAAGGACAGTCTTGAGGAGCGCCTGCACGGATCTTTTGTCCTGAAGCTTTACCCTGGAGAAGGGATGCTCAGCCCCAAATGCTAGAAAAGTCATGATCTTGGTTGACTAATAATAAAAACAATTTGTCACAGAACCTCGTTTCACGAAAAGGTCTCACTTATACACTAATTGCAGAGATTGAGCCTGATGCGGCTGTTTACAATTAACCGCCCGGGAGAATTGGAAGTTTGGAGCATGCGGGGCTTCGCTGCAACAACGTGCCGACTGTCCATCGTGGATCATCGCGAGTCGGCCAAGCCAGTCTACTGATTACGTTAAATGTAATGTTATCGGGACCAAGCGCTAGGTGGTTTTCGCCAAGCGCTCATCACCGCAATCACCTAAGCGCTTATCACAGCCAGATCGCTTCGTTGAGCCAGGCGATTCTACCCTTCCAAGTGCCATTGGATCCCTTATTTGTGCATGGAAAAGGCAGGCCTTTCCCACAGCACAAAAGGAGACCCATGTCTTCATGAGATTATGGAGGCCAGTGAGAGGCAAGAGGCTATTGAATCCAGCAAATTGCAAATGCAATTCCACTCAACACCAAGCGTGACATTTTATGAAGATTTATATACCATGCAAGCCTAGAACCGAGCCTCCTTAATTCTATTGATGAATATTCCAGAGCATTTAGAAAGGGTTTTTCTACGTCCCTATTGTTGTAAACTTATAATACCCAAAGAAAGTAAGTATATATTTATAGAATATAGAGAGGGAAGAGTATAAGAAAATATAGTAAATGATTTACTAGTATAAAGAAATAGAAAGAATATATAAATAGCGGCTCAAAGAATCGAGAGGTGAATTATAATACTAAGAAATATATTACTGGATTAAATATATATAGATTTATAGCGTCAATTTTTGTTTTTATTTTTACTAACTACAATACATTCAGGACTTACACAGTGAGTGCTGTATCAGTTTTTACAAAGTACATATACAAATTTGTATGTGGAGCCGGTAATGATATATGATAAAAATGTCAGCCACAACTGGGTGCCGAATAAGCAAAAGGTGGGTGCCGGATAAGCAGTCCCTTGAGATATTTATGAATGCTGTTGCCTGCGAATGTATTTTGTGGACGAATACATCTCCAGCGAAGCGTCTGGCTATTCCTGTATTCTTGTAATCGTGTCGAATGTCTTCGTGAGTAATGTCATTGTAGAGCTGGATAGCTGTAGTCTTCCGTATTGCTACAGCTCATGTAGAGTCACGTCGCTAACAACGCAGCCTCGCTGTTGCTTTGCGTAGGCACCCAATCGCCAAACTTCTATAGTATAAATGTCGACAGCGCCTCCTCTAGAATTGGCGACATTCCACTTCCCCCGTCACTGCAAGTGCTCGGTCAACGAGGAATCGACAGGTGAGGAGTAACTCCCAGATGTTGAGACGGCGGGTCGCATCATTTTAAGGGTCATATCCATCGACGAGGTAACCCACACTAACGGCGCAGGAGTGCTTACTAGGGCGCTCGGTACATCCCTAAACTCGTCTGCTTCTTACCGAGAAACGAGCAGCTTGGCAGCGTTAAACCGTTGATAAGGCTAGAAGACCTGCCCAAGTGGATGACCTGGTGGGTCGAGTGCGAGACTGCCTGGCCAATGCATACGGGTACAGTACTCTCTGGTATGTGTGGCGCTGATACGAGAGAAGCAGCCCCAAAACAATTTCGTGGAGGCTCGTCATGGCTATGCTGGGCTTACATGGTACATTGATTAGAGTTTTTATTAGTGGCTGACAACCAATTTTTTTCTCGGAAACAAGCGACGTGCCCTAAAAGACAAGTACTGTTATAGCAACAGAAAGCTGGGCAATGAGGCGATGCAAAACGGCGCCGTGCCCTAAAAGACAAGTATAGCAACAGAAAGCTAAGCAATGAGGCAATGCAACACGGCGCCGTGCACATATCCCAAACACAGTACCCCATATACAGTGCAGGACTTAAGTGAAGTAACATGGTCTCTAACAACTCTTAATCATGCGTCTTACTTGATTAATTTAAGTGAAGTGGTATATATACTTCGTCCTGATAAAATTCTAGTTGTACAACTTCTAAAGTATTTGTACGTGGACACAGCCCAGTAAGCTACTATCATACTACGTGACATTGATGTGGAACTTTCCTGTTCGTTCGTAATTGGGGTGAGTTAAATTGCCGCGCGTACCAGGCTTGGTAGAGCATGGCTCGGCCCTTGCCTTATGTCGTATGGTGAGTGTGTCTCCGATGTCTCCGATGTCTCTGAGCCCAAAACCCGTTTACATTGCTAAGGCGGATCCTTGAAATTGCTCCCTCTCCAGCCACGAGCTAATTCCACGTGTACTTAAAATGTCAGTTGGTATTATTTCAGGTCTGAGTGCAATACTAGAAACAAGTTTGCTCTCGCTGTGTCCACCATTCTTCCGTCTTTGGTTGTGCCAACAGCCGTGTCCAACTCGGCAACACGCTATGTATAAACCACTAGGCGAAAATACAAAGTACTCAGCCATGAACAACACAATACGACAGGGTCTTTCGAGTTTGTTCCGATATAAACGTTTAATAAGATTTACCATTCTTCTCTTCGTCGTAATTTGCCTAATCGTCGAATACATCCGCCTCAACAATCTCCAATACGCAGCTCGAGTCTACTACTATAGTCAACCCGGCACAGCAACATGTCCAGCTACTACTACCTCCCTAGACAATCCATCCTGCAAAGCTCAAAATAAGATAGAAAGCATCCCGAACATAGCCCATTTCGTCTATATCCTACGGGACCCCGAGAACGATCATTTCCCTATACAGTTCAGCCATTTCCTCTCCGTATACTCGGCCTGGCACTACTGGAAGCCTGACATTATATACCTACACACAAATGTCGACGCCGATTCTAAAGCTGTAGCCCTTGCCAGAGATGGTTCCTCTGGAAAATGGGCACAACGTTTATTCAAGACATCCGGACTACGAATCAATACCGTATCTGTGCCCACAAACGCCAGCAACGGCCACCCGATCAATGGTATGGAACACAAGTCCGACTTTGTGAGAGTCAAAGCAGTTCATGATTTTGGTGGCGTATACATTGACTTGGATGTTCATGCGCTTAAGGATATCAAACCTTTGAGAGAAGCTGGCTACGGTGCTGTGGGCGGGTTTCAGAAGAACCAAGACCTCAACAGCGGAACGTTCATGTCAATCAAGGGTGGTGCTCTCATCAGCAACTGGATGGATCGTATGAACGAGGTATATAATGGATATTGGACGACGCACAGCAATAGCGCTCTCACGGACGTCGCGAAAGACCTTAATGCTACCGCACCCTGCGAAGTATTAACCCTCGATCAAAGTGCTTTTGCTCCTTTCAGCTGGGATGAGTTCGACACCGAGCGACTCTTTTTAGATTACTATTCCGACTCAGGACTCGCCAAGTCGGTTACATCTGGCAAAGTACTTCCAGATTATCCAGATCCTCTTCGTGGCAACAGATGGATACCGTCGTGGAAACGGGATTGGTCCTGTTCATACCTGCTGCATGCGTTTTCACCAAAGAAGGCCCGCAATGGCTATGATGATGATGGCATTACTCTAAAATCTGTGCTGGCGAGACGCAGCATCTTTTCTCGGGCAGTATATCCAGTAGTAAAGCACATGTATGAGAATGGAGTGATTGATGCAAGGGACTTGGACTAGGCGGCATGGTGGCTAACTTTAAAACGGCTTTAAGCAATGGGGAGGATTTATGTGTCACAATGTATTAATAGTGTGGGAATAAACGAAGTCAGAATAATACGTACGTACATGAGTTTTAGCTTCCAGCAGCAGCATTCTTGTTTTCCTGTGACTCTAGGAACACCAAGCCTAAACCTTGGCCCCAAGATTTGCTCGACAAAGTAACGCCATCATATTTCCAACCCTTTTCAAACTCGCTAGAGTCCATCGACGCTCAACAAGCTATTACTGTAGCCTCGATCGATAATCCGGCCGTGATATACTCCCCCTTACAAGTCAAGGGATCATTTGCCAATACCTGGCAATCGCCCCTTGGGGACACCGTCACAATCAAATGTGCCATCCCTATCGTCTTTTCCAGTGTATTTACAGGTATTTTATAGCTCTAGATCTCTTTGTCAGTTATCATAGTTGGCGGGAAGCAAGCTGTGTCTGTGCAGCCTGTACCAAAGCAGATGCCATGTCCGTCGCAGTGATCGCCTTTGCAGCCAATGCTGACACATGGTCATTTGTGCAACGACCAGGAACGTGGCAGCCGTGTCCAATACATCCCTTGGGATACATACATCGTCGATAGCAAATAACGCGTCTGCAGTTGCCCACAGCTGCCACAAGATAAATACGAAATTTTGCGTGGCTGAACTCTGAACTCGCAATATTGTGGAAGGTTCTCGCGTTAAAGATTTTCACACGCAGATTTTGCACACGGCTATATTGTCTTAATATCGCTTAGTTTTCTTTTTCGCACCTCCCGACTGGTTTTGATTACCAAAGCCTCTTTCGCACAATTGTCGAACAACATGGCAGCACCAACAGCTTCCGAGCAAGCAATGCTTGGCAATGTGCTCACTTATATGCGAGACAGAGATACGACCGCCCATGATAAAGCCCAACTCGCAAGGCTTGTTGGAGAGCCTCATGCGCGTCTGCCATGTACGTTGCAGTTACCCTTCGATGTACTACAAGAGCGAGTCGACTTAATGAATCAACTGTGGCAGCTACTACCTAATTGCACTACAGGTGACGATTCAAAAGCATCGCTACAAGCTCGCGCATGGTACCAGTCTGCTATGGCTCGATTCTCGCTCTCTGCACTGCGCTCTTTCAAGAATGATGTCCCTGGTTTGATAAGCTACTGTACGAAGACAAGAGGATGGGCTATTTTTAGTGAGAATGTTTTTTTTTTTTTTTTTTTTTTTTTTTTTTTTTTGATATTGTCTCTGCTAATTATCTGTCAGTGAATAGCGGAATCTGGAGTTCAACGAAAAATGGCAGCATCATCCTCCGCGATAGAAATACACCTTGATCTCGAGCCTCTCTCGCCGACCAAGCCTGAACAGAACGAGTCTTCGACAGTACAAGAGACCATCACCCCGATACTAGACAAAGATACTCCCAACCCATTGATCAAGGGTAGCCCGAACCGCGCTAGCTCTCTCCGACTACTTAGATCACGCTCTCGGCCAACGATCTCTAGAACTGACAAGCTAGCTTTGTCGGAGCCGTCAGAGTCGTCAGCTATACGAAGTAGATGGGGCTCTGTAAAGCGAAATACCTCTGATACCTCAGGTCAGACCACAGACTCTATCGCTCGTCGAAATAAATCAAGCAATGATATTTCCTCCATGAATACGCCGAAAGAACGAGTCAAAGGTCCGCAAGACCAGGGGAAGGCAATCTCTCTAGCTGTTAAAATAGACGGAATGGGAAAGTCGAGCACTCTTCGAGCGTCGCTTCTCCTCGTAACAAACAGACCACCACCGATACAAAAGGACGGGATTGCTATCGATGCATCATCACAAGAAGAGGAGGGCCTTTACATGGAGCTCACATCGTTTCGTTTTCTTCAACAAGGGATCAACATGCAATTGATCACTTGGCATTCCATTGGGAAGTAACTATATTCGCGCTGGAATTCTTTCTCCAGTATCTGGGGCCTTTGAGAAGGCTTCTCATGGACGATTCTCAGAAAGCTGATAAGCCGTTCAATATAATTACTCTCGATCCGTATGTACATTCCCGTTGGGACTACGTGTACTTTGGTTTGAAGCCTCTTGGGTTTAGTAAATGGCTCTGTACTCAACTTCAATTCTGCTGGTTTTACGCTACGAATATCAATACTGATTCGCGGGCGGAGTTTACAGTGGAGGACTTGAAGGGGATGTATCAAGAGGCCAACATTCAGTTAAAACACTCAAATGTCTCCATTGTTCGCATGAGCACCGGTCGCTTACTCCAGACTGGAGACATCATCGAGGTGCAATGCGAGACTGAAGAAGAAGCTGAGTTGATGCTGAAGCTGTTTACTTTACGATGGGCGCTAGTGAGTATCAGTTTCTCGCTGGTGCTGCGGGAGTGAATTTCGATGATCCTGATGAACAGGATTGGACAGACCCAAAGTATCGAAATCCATATTGGAACTACCCCGAATTCGCATCCTAGTCAGATAAGGAAAAGAATCGGCCAGGGAGGACGTCACCCCTGTCACACAAAGTCAATCTGCCTGTTGACGAGAAGTCGTCAGAAAGACGCAGCAAGTCGAGCTTAGATGATACCTCCATGTCGTGGCCATCCACTCATAATGAATCCGTAAGCAGCGCACTCCCTGCTTCATCTGATGTAGACGAGCTGAAGACACTCCCTCAACGCGGAGCGACTCTTCCCACTGTCCTGGAGGCTGTAGATCATGGGTCCAGTGCTCTATCTATGCTAGAAAGCATGCATCTGGGACAGTGAGCTAGGTTACGATGGACAGATACAAGGACATATGTGAACCTCGAGCAATACAACGGCGGGCGATACAGGGCCTGAGGTAACTTTGGTCGATTTAACCGATCGCTGACGTCAACATTGTGAAGTCATGAATAGTGTGGTAAGGCTGAGGTTTACCTTGCATGGGGGCAGAACGTGGAAGTCAGCACTAGACGGAGAGTTTTGGGTGAACGCCATCGAACTTCAGCCGCGAGAACTAGTAGAAAGCACGCGCCCTCGCCCATTGTGCCGCCCCCTTTCATTATCTATCTTGATTTGTTTGCTCACCTTCGTCGAAAGTGGTAACTACGTGCGAAACATTCAAAACCACGATTGACCGTAGCGTTGTCCAAGATGGCTCAACCTCGCGACTCGCTCTTTGGAGTTTTACCAACGCCGATCGCTCTGCCGCACCCCTATGCGCAACCACCAGAGCCCACGCGAGCGTCTAGAAGACCAGCCAGACGTCAACAATCCTCCACAACCGACTCAGGCACGATTTACTATGCGCCCGATAACACTTGCGGCTTTGTCGACGGAATAAAGAGCAACTACTTTGCTTGTGGCGAACAATCGACATGCGTAATCTACACGTCGAGGGCGGGCGTGCCGGGACACATTATGTGTCAGTACAGTGACCATTATCTGTTGACGACAGCGTGCATAAATCGTGGAGACCAGTGCGATGACGACTGCGCGAGTAATACTGCAAAGCTGAAATGGTGCGGGCTAATCTCATTGCTATATCTTGAAACGTAACTTGGAACTAATTGGGCGACAGCACAAATACCGATGCTCCATATTGCAATACAGTCGACTTCCCTAGCCAAGTCACTGGATGGATGTGCTCAAGTCGGAGCAACACTGTCCCATTTAATGCTCAGGTAACATTCAGCGGCGAAACAGATCGCACTCTCAGTCCCTTCAAGCTTGGTCAGCCGCACAGCCAGACCCAGGGCCAATCCGACAGTAGCAGTAGCACCAGCAGCGCAGCCGATCTCAGCAGCAGCAGCAGCAGCAGCAAGTCCCTACCTGGGTTCAACCCCACCACCGACACATCTACCGAGACCAACCCCACGTCAGCACCAACGGGAGCGATATCTGGCGGAGGTTCAAGTAGTGGTCACAAAACAAATGTTGGTGCAATTGCTGGTGGCACCGTCGGTGGCGTAGTAGGATTGGCTCTCATTGGAGCTGGACTGTTCTTCTTCCTGCGACGCAAGAAGAAGCAGACACCAAATGCACAAACTGAGGCGGAGAAGAAACCAGCGGTGTACGGTGGACCGAGTCAAGGACTGGCTGAGTTGCCCTCTGGGCCGGCTCAATATCCTCACGGAGCGGCTGAGTTGTATTCTCCGGAGCCGGTTTACGAAGCGCCTGGTCATCCAGTTCCTCGATCGTAGTAGATGCCTGATGAGAGTTTTCTTTTTAGCATTTTTAATGAACATATACCATTTTCCTTTAATCCACGATATCATTGAGATTGTGACTTTTAAGCGTATAGCTGCGCGAAATTATGGGAAGAGTTTCCAATTTAAACGAGGTTCAGCTGCATGCATACGATCTGGATGACCGAAGCCCGGGATGCTCTTCTGCCGTGCATCTCCGAACACAGTTTCCGGGCCCATTGAAGTAAGCCGGCTCTGAGATCAGCACTGGCCAATGTCTAGCTTTGATCGGCGGGAGGAGGGTGGGCTAGAGCCTCATCCATGGCGCAAATGCCTCACCTGTGCGGCATTGTCATTACCGTAGCTTCCAGCTTCTCATTGTTACAATGCAGATGCTAAAGCTGCACATTAAACGATTGGGGCAAAGAAAAGCAAAAGGTTGTTTGCGTCGAGAACTTGCGAGGACAAGTATCAGCACTCTGTTTTCTCTAGCTAAGTCTATGAAGGAACTGATAAGGCAAAGGACCATCAACATTCTAGGCCACATTACATAGCCCTTCCACGATTACTGAGCGTTGCTAACCAACTTGATCAAAATTCCCTCTGGAGAGTAGTTGGCAGCCTTGTACTTATCGGTGGAGTAAGCAGGGTTGGTCAGGTTAGTTTGGACACCAAGCGAGCCACCAGCAGTCAAGCATCCAATGATAGCCTTCTTCTTGTCCTCATCTGTGGCCCTCTCACCGCCGTCGATAGTGGTAGCAATGTCCTCAAACAACACGGACGAGTTCTTGCTCGAATCAATGTGCTTGGCAAGGCTCAGAGCACTCTTGCGAGCATAGACGGTCCATTCATTGCAGTCAGGGGCATCCTGAGCAGTCATGGTGAAGAAGCGTCCCTCCTTGGTCTGACGACCATACGCACGAAGGTACTTGGCAATGTAGGTAATGTCGGCCTCAGTGACGTTTTGAGGGGTGTCATCGGGCCCGTTGTAGCAGTGAAGCTCAGGCGTGAGGTTGTCAAAGCAGTCAGCCAGCCTGGGAGCTCCAGCCGAAACCGCAGCAGAGGCGGCAACGGCCAAGGTAGATAGGGTAAGGAGTTGAGGAAGCATCTTTTGGGTAATAGGAGGCTAGGACTTAGACTTGGAGAAGGTTGAGTATTGACATGAATCAATGCTCTTTTTGAAGGGATACACGACTACTTTTATATATCATGGCCCAGAGAAAGCCAGTGTCTTTACTTGTTCGTTCCTTAGCACATGAGACGAAATACTTTGCAATGCAAATGAAACTTTCTACGGAAATTTGCCGACGGCTCCGGAGTAGCATGCGACAGTATCTCGTTCAATGACAGTACCTCGTTCAATGTCTGTCCTCCTTATACACGTGGTAATGAATTGGTCCATAGCCGGCATTTTCGTTCATACGCCCGTCAGCCCTAATGTTGAGCTGTAGCCAGTCAGGAATGAATATATGCGAGAACGGACATATGCAAGGTGTATCTCAACATTGGCCACTGTGGTGTAGGTCTAGCATTGAAATAAGGCTGCACTAGAGTACCGAGGAATACGGAGCAGTTTCTCGTTGTACAACGGGAAGGATATATACACAATGGAGACATGGTGTTCATGTAATGGTACTTAGAACAACAGACGCAAGTTACTATTTGTCAAGGGAATCCACAATGGACAGCAACTTGTGCTACGTCAATGATGTACCTGTACAAAGCATCATACCAAGGTTCGTTAAATAGACGAGAGCCCTATATCTATCTACATAGCCCCATAATTCTACCGTCGAAAAAGGGGCTTGGCCAGGCACGAACCATACTATACGTGCTTCGGCGGTTACCCGTCCTGGCCGTCGTCTACTAGTGTATGGGGGTAAGGTTAATTGGGACAAGTGGGACTTAGGTCGTGGGGGACAAATGCAATTGCTGGAAATAGAATTTGGTAAGAGCCGAACGAAGTAATATACGTAGTCAGGGACGGCAAGTCTGGGCTAACTACCTTTGGCACTATCAAGCCGCTGCGGATGATAATTGGACAATTGAAACTAGACAAACTTGTTTGGGGTGGCTGCTATACCCCGGCCTTTCCATCAATGGCTGCTACCGAAACTAGTGATGCCTCAGCTAAATGCCGCGCCGCCCAGGAAGTCTGCTATGATACCCCGTGCTGTTGCCTCGTCCAACTCAATAACCCACTGCTCTCTAGCGATATCCCAGTCAGCATCAAACTGATACCTGTTTTTAGCATCCACGGTCTCATTGGCTTCTAGCAGACCCTTTGCGATCACCGAAGAATCAATTCGTGGACAGGTGGAAGCAAGAAACCCTTGCAGGTTACACACCACGATGTCATCCGATCCTAGTTCGGCACCTGTTTTGGAAGGTAAAATATGCCGTTTGGAATAAACGAGCGCATAGCCAATAAATGGAGTATCTTGATTCCCGTGGGATGGGCCTTGGCAGGAGACTATCGCTGTCCATGTTCCAGCGCGCAATTGCTTCACCTGGTCTTGCGCAGGGGTGTCTGCAGCTAAACTCACTTCAGCAGCAGCCGGATTTCTGCTAAATAGCGGCCCAGTACTCTGGCTTGCCATGTTTTGTAACGAAACTGGAGCTTGCGAGAATGACAAGAGCAGGTCGTCGCGACAACGAGCCGAAACAAAGCTCAGCAACCCCGAAGCAAAGCGCTCTGCAGTGAGCATGCTGCCACCAAAGTCCAGCTGCTTCAGCGAAAATTTAGGCAAGGGCTTCTCTTGGCGCTCAAGTCTTTTGCGTTGTTTGTAGTTCAGCTTGCCAGGTGTTCGTGGGGGCATAATCTCTAAACGAGCCAAGACTTGCTGAATCGGGTATGTCCCGAAATGCAGAATGCGGTCCTGTGCCTCTGTTGATAGCCATCGCTCGCCAAGAAGGCCTGCCAAGTAGGCTGTGGTTAACATGATGCTAGTGGTCCCCAAGAGCGCCAAGAATCCAGAATGGTGAGCCAGACGATGGAACACCCGCTTGTCGGCGTCGTCTTCGTCGATTCGCGCAGGATGTCTCAACAGGCAAATATGGCGTAGCTGTGGAAGTTTCAGTAGGCTTTGCAGAAACACATCGACGTGTTCATCTAGAAAATCGCTTATGCAGAGCGACAGACTTTGAGCTGCCTGCATGCCTGGCTGCTCAAGTGCATAGGCTACAGCTCTATAAGATGTGCCAGTAAACCTTGCCCAGTTCAGGTTAGCGACGCCCGCGTATGCAACCGCAAGGAGCTGGCCCGCAGCTAATTGGGGTCCGAGGGCCTTGGGTTCTAGTTCTAAACGTTGCCGGAGCGAGCTCGCAAAGTCCAGCAAGAGCGGGATTCTGAGCTCAGCATCTTCGTACAATTCGGTATGATGCGTACCTTGGATTAGACTACCAAGGCTTTGGCTGGCTAGCGAATTCAGCCCGTAAATAGGACCACCATGTGTAAGGCTGCTGTCAGCACTAGCTTCGGTGGAATTTGGCCAAATGGCTATTGGGTGTTGTGAGCGGGAATTTCTCAATTCGATGGAGTGAAAACTTACAGTCCAAGGCAGCAGACTCAACATCTCGCCACGACGCTAGTGCCTTTTCAACCTCTGTCTCGGTACCTTCCCGATAGATGTAGCCGAATTTCTCCATGTAGGCACGTGGCCCAAGGGGCTTTCTCGACCAGTCTTCGACAGGCGAGGGGAGCGGATTTGGACCCGTTTCCACGGCGATGTTCAAATCCGAATCGATTCCTGACCCCTGTGGGATGTTGAACGCCAAGATGCCTTGCCGGATATTTGCCAAATCTGTAATGTCGATGACAGCCAAGCCATGGCTGTCCAAAGTTTCGCTGAGCGTGAAACCCAAAGGCTTGAGGATGGTGTCCCGATTCGCAGTATGCGACTGAGCATCATATCCCAGCCCAGCCTGCAAGCATGTAGAGATAAAGGGGAAGGGAAAGCGATAGAGAGGCTCTTGATCGTCCACTTGTTGGATTTGTGACAGTTGAGCCTCCCAGTCAGGGGTGTCCCCGCTGCCTTCTTCCTCCTCCAAATCGCCGAAGAAGGCGCTCACCTCGGGGGAAGGTGTCGCTGAGGGTATCGCCAATATTGGGGGATATACTCGTTCGATGGGGAACTGGGTCCCAGAGTAAAAGTCCTTTGCCAGAAGCAGTTCTGCATCGATAGCCGGGGTGTTCGGCGCGGAGGAGAGAATTTTCGTAATGCCAAGACAGGCATTTACAACGTCAATTCCGCAAAAGTCCTCTCCTCCTTCATGGTTGCGCAAAGCGACTGCAAGAGCGTAATACTCCCCATGTGGTCCTAGGCGAGAAACGACGTAATAGACGAAGGACGTCGGGCCCTGTAACATGGCTGCGGTAGAAGGCGTACCACGGAACTGATCGCTAGCGTGAAAGCGGCGAATGATGCCAAATCGGGGTAACGTAGTACCAGGAACAGCGAGCAAGCAGAAGCAGAAAGCCCAGTCCTTGTGTTGTATCCAGAAAGCCCGCCAGTCCAATGATGGAGAAAGAACGTTCTTATGGGTGGGCTCGAGTCACAGGGTTGGCGGCGGTGACGTTGGAAGCAAAGTTGTCGAGCAAGTACATGTACAAGACTATAGTTTCTTGGACCCCAAATGAGCCATAGGGGTGTGAATAGTAAAGTTTCAACGAGCTTGCCTGCGATGTGACCCTAGCGCAGAGTTCCCAGAGCCTCGTTCTGGGTTTGAACGAAGCAGAAGTCATCTCGGCAATAGCGGGGCGTTCTCAGGTACCGATCCCGTACAATACAACGCAATATGCACTTCTATCAGTATTGTGTTGAAGGGCCATTCTTAGGATGAATGCCTGGTTGAAGAAATAGTAAAGACGTTAGCTCCAGAAAATTGCGGCCTTGCACATGGAGAACGCACCAATGCGTCCTTAGATTAGGTGTTGTAGAAGGCAGAACCCTGCAGGCAGGAGATGATATTTGGAAACCCACAGATGGTTAGTATACGACGAGCCATATTGCCGATTGAAACAAGCCGTAATAATGCTTACAGAGCTTGACTAGCGAAGAAGACTTACCCTTTCTTGTTTGTAACTTAGTCCCAATATAAAGGGTCTCTGCTTTCCCATTCCATTGCGTTTTCCTTCTTAGGCAATCCGTCACCTTTTATTTATCAGAGCCACGCTGATTTCAGACAACTGGCTCTGATAATCATGAGGCTTCAAGCCCTTGCTGCTGCCCTCCTTTGGTCAGGCACAGCGTGTGCTCGGAGTAATGGCCCTGTAGATATCTCCAGCGAGAAACCAAAGGTAAGCCACACGATTGCCAGCTTCCCCAGAGTTGCCCTCGTCATCTAACATATTCATACAGCCTAACCCTAACTACATGGTTGATAATCAACACAACTACTTCAAGAATGCGCCTGACAAGGGCAAGTCAACTACCTGAGCCCCTCCCTTTCCATAGCATGTATACTAACGTAATGCAATCCAGGAACTCAAAACGGTCCGGTCTGGCTTGACTCTGGCTCCTTTGATAACTTCACCGCGAACGGGGGAGCTGCCTTCAATTTTGGCAACTCGACTTCCCCCAAATACCGCAATCGAACCAGCGCAAACCCTAAGCCAGCCTCTGCTGCCGCTTCTTCATATTGGTTGCCACAGCTTGCACCAAAGGGCAAGGTATTTAATTGATCTTCACCCCTTTACTTTTCTTTTCTTTTAAGTCACAATAGCTAACCCAAGTCTTAAAGCAACCTTACGCAAAAGGCGACTACAAGGTCTTCCGCAACGTCGTCGACGATTTCCACGCCGATAACACTGGCAGTAAAGATGCTACCGAAGCTATCAATGCTGCCATCATGGATGGCAGCCGATGCGGCGAAGAATGTGGAAATACTTTTACTCAGGGTGCTATCATCTACTTTCCTGCTGGCACATACAAGATCTGCCGCCCAATCGTGCAGCTGTATTTTACTCAGTTCATTGGTGACCCTCATGATCGGCCCATCATCAAAGGATGCGATGAATTCCAAGGCATTGCACTCGTTGATACCGATCCTTACATCCCCGGAGGTGGTGGTCAAAACTGGTACATTAACCAGAACCAGTTTTTCCGCCAGATTCGCAATTTTGTCTTCGACTTGACCGATATGCCATTATCTACTAATGATCACGATCAAGCTCTTGTGCCTACTGGACTGCACTGGCAAGTCTCACAAGCCTGCTCTCTCCAGAACTTGCTTTTCAAAATGCCTAGCGCAAAGGACAACTCAAATGTTACCCATGTAGGAATTTTCATGGAAAACGGAAGTGGCGGCTTTGTATCAGATCTCGAATTTGAAGGCGGTAGCATTGGATGGCGAGCCGGATCGCAACAATACACAGCCATGAATCTCAAATTTCGAGGCTGTTTGACTGCCGTTCAAATGGTCTGGGACTGGGGTTTCAATTGGCAGCGAATTGATATTGCTGACAGTGCAGTTGCATTTAATATTTCCGGTCATGGCGGTGATTCTGGTCAAGGTATTGGATCCGTCTCCATTATTGACTCGAAGATAGTCAACTGTCCCATTGGCATCCTCACCAATTCGAGAAAAGATGGTATTAACGGCGCTCCCAACATTGTTCTGGACAACTTGGAAATGAGCGGTGTTGGGTCTACTGTCAAGGATGAAGGCGGTGCTGTTATCCTTGCAGGTGCTAGTCATGTTGACCTGTGGGCGATTGGAAGCCGCTACAATGGAACCAAGGGCGACCATACCTCTGGAAACGTACAAGCGCCAAAGATCTCGAGCTCGCTATTAGACTCTGGCAAGCTCTTCTACCGAGCGCGGCCACAGTATGAAACTGCAGGCTTAGACAAGTTTCTTGTTGCAACCGATGAGGGCTGCAAAAACGACGGCACTGGAGATAATGCTGCCGCTATCAATACCTTTCTAGCCAAGGCCAAGGATCAAGGCAAGATTGCATTCTTTCCAGCTGGTATTTATAGAGTTGGTAGTACCGTTGTGATTCCAACAGGCTCTGTGGTCCAAGGCTCGATATGGTCTCAGATTCAAGGTGCCGGTTTTTACTTCAACGATATCTACAATCCCAAGGTTGTAGTTCAAGTTGGAAACAAGGGTGATGTAGGCACCATGGAGATTGTGGAGATGATCTTCAGTGTCCAAGGTGCAACGGCAGGAGCAATTGTGCTTGAATGGAACGTCCATGAGAGCAGCCAAGGTGCAGGTAAGTACTAGCTACTGCGGGCCCAATAACAGTGAATACTTGTATGCTAATTCGTTTTTACTTGTAGCCTGTATGTGGGACTCCCATGTGCGCGTGGGCGGTGGCATCGGCACTGGCTTAGATGCTGAGACGTGCCCTAGGCATGAATTCAATGATAATTGTATTTGTGCTTCTCTTCTTTTCCATGTTACCTCAAAGGCATCTGGATATTTTGAAAACGTCTGGGTGTGGCTTGCCGACCAGTGAGTATCCTTCCACTTTATCATCTCTTGTATCTTTTGAATCAACTAACATAAAGATATAGCGATAACGACATGAGTGTCTACGATGAGCCTGATAAGCAAGCCAATCAGATTAGCTTGTATGCAGCCCGTGGTACCCTTATCGAGTCTCAAGGTCCATCATGGTTCTATGGAACAGGATCAGAGCACGCAGTTCTATACCAATATCAGCTCTATAACGCAAAAAACGTATATCTCGGCCACATTCAGTCAGAAACTCCCTACTATCAACCAAACCCAGCACCGCCACTCCCGTTCTCAGTTGGAAGACCATTTCCAGGGGATCCTGACTTTTCGCACTGTCAGACAGACAACTGCAGGGCGGCTTGGGGCCTGCGAATTATCGATTCCGAGGGCATTACCCTCCACAGTGCTGGCTTATATAGTTTTTTTCAAGACTATCTGCAGGGTTGTGTGGACGACCACAACTGCCAGGATCGCATTTGCGAAGTCAAAGGCAGTAAAGGTGTTGTTTTGTACAATGTATTTACAGTCGGTACTGTTGAAGCTGTTTCTGGGATCAACAACGGCTCTATACCACAAAACGAAACTCAAAGCGGATTTACTACCGAGATCAGCGTCTGGATTCCACTCGAGGGCGATGACGACCTACATGTTTGTTATTTTGGCACTGAGATCTTCGAGACTCCTAGTGTAACTTGCTCGCCTCCCTGCATCCTAGTTTTCCCTACCAGCCACTTGTCGTCTGCTACTGTCGTTGAACCTGGCAAATACACTACATCACTCGAATATGGCAGTCCTGGAACAAGCACGCTTGAAAACGGCGCCGTTGTCACGACTTTCATTACGACGACGACGACTGTTACTTTGGACCTGCCCAAGGTAACCACGGATGGCATACCGTATTACAACGTCAACGCTACATCCGGACAGACAACCAGTTCCATTACACTTTACCCCAGCATACCACTGCCGCCCGTGCCTGTACCACTACCCGACGGTCAGGGTGGTACAACGACGCGAATGGTTGAAGTTCCTCCATGGCCAGCCGTGAGAGACGGTCCGCCCGACTCACCTGGAGGTTCCGGTCCTAACCAAGGTGGTAATGGAAATGCGCCAGGAATGTTTCACACTCCTTACCTGACAACTTTGACGGCAAGTCAAGCCACAGTCACTACTATAACTTTCCCTGCCACTGTCAGCGCTACAACTTTCCGTTGCCCGCCCGACGAGTACCTCACTTTCCGTACGCCCAACACTGTCATTCAGCCTACTTGCGATGGAAAGCTGTCTACAATTGCGTTTGCCTGTCCTAGCACAAAGATTGTTACTTTCCTTGGACCTTCAGTGGCGGTTTTCACTGCCGACTGCACACTGTCCACCGTTTTCGCGACCTCAACTAGTACGCCAACAACTACGCACGACGTAAGTAAACCTCCATGAATACATATCCATAACATCTTCAAAAAGACAAAAAAGAATTAAAGGGAAACGAATAAGAAGCTGACACCAATACAGACTACAACAACACCACCTCCTGTCTGGGGCACGTGGCCTGGTGGTGACATTGAGCCGGTTACCACGCCAGTTCCCTCAAAGACAACTTCCGACGGAGTAGTTATTGTACCTTGTCATGTGTGGTTTTTCAACGTAAGTTACCAATAACCCGTCAAGCAATCTCATCGTCACTGCAGAACTTAGGCTAATCATGTAACGGTTTAGTTTTGCCCTGGGGACATTAAAGGATGGAAGCTGAACTTGCCCACTGGTACTATTGGACCGTAAGTATACTTTGAACGCGCAAGTCGGGACATCTTCAGCAGCAACTAATGTATAAATTGAACAGTGGCCCACCTCCACCCAACGTCGTGCAAGGATGGAGAGTCGAACCTCATTGGCCCCCTTGGCCAAAGATTACGTGAGTTGATTAGCCTTATGTGTGAGAGATCAAGAATACACTGACTCTTTTTACGCCAATAGTATACACCCTGGTCCTTCCGCAGAGTATGAGGATAAGCCAGACGACTGCGAACCTGAAACTGCAAAGGCATGCACCGATATTACTACTCTGTCCACCTCTGGCAGTGGCCCTTCCGCAACAACTACGACGATATCAACAACTTCATGTACATCCGTCACTGGCTGTTCCCTTACCGATGAATATACAAGCTCGACTACTAGTACGAGGACTGACTGTCCATCGCCAACGCCATCCGTGGCACCACCCCGTGGATGCCCTGCAAACGCCATCGTGCTCCCTACCGATGTCCAGAACTTTAATGGTATCCGCTCAGCACTGAGTGCAGACTATGCCGGAAAGTACAAGGAAGTTGGTGGTGATGGCTATGTACTTTTTTGGTGGGTTCCGCTGTTGGATGGCCTAACGCTGACTGAGTTGACTCAAAGGGTAAGCAATTTCGCCTGTATTAACACCAGAGCGATCTTGGAAATGCAAAGAGACACAGCTGACTCGTTTTCTCTAGAGTGACGTGGACGACGCTTACTATTATGAAGAGTATAATAGCAATGTTGGAGGACCAATCGATAATCCAAGCAGGCAAGCACCGCGAGAGGTTGATGAGGAGTTTCAAATACGACCAGACCCTGGGGTCCGTCTCAACGTCGATAGTAAGGACGACGACTTTGGTAAAGCCAACACAACAGGGGGGGAAATCATCAAGCATGAAGCAAGAGCAGACGACCCCTTAGATAAGTTTGCTTCAAGGTTCTGGACTCCCTCTTTGGTTTCTACGCCGAGAAACCCGGACGGGCCTAGCGAATGGCCCAGTAAATGGGATACCAGGTCGAAATCAGACGAGCGGTATCTATACCGCTATGCTGAGCCTGCAGGTAAAGGCCAATTGGTTTACGTGATTCGAGAACACCAAGTATACACAGCTCATAATGTGAGTGGCGGCACTACCTACCTCTTGCAGGAAAAATTGATGTTGAAGAAACTGACCGTTGGCTGCAATCACCAGGAATTCAAGGGCAAAGATGTCCAGACAGTCGACCCCAGTGTGGCTTTCGGCAACCAAACCCATGCGGACCCGATACCAATCGAGGTCGACCACGGAACTGTTGTTACATCAAAGGTAGTTGGCGATAAATTGGGCATCTGCAAAGAATGCACCGTCAGAGTAATGACGCCTTATCGGCATAATAACAACCAGGACGTTTACGTTGACGTCATTTTGATGCTGAACGACGTACTCAAAGACGTCAAAAGTAAAAAGCTTCAAGGTAAAGCAGTCATTAACATGAGTTTTGACTACGACCCAGCAAAAGCACGTCACTCAACGTACACAGCCGTCCGTAAGTCAACTTCGACTGACCCGTTAATTTCTTGCTTGTCAATGTGGTCATGTCCTAATCCGCTTATTTTAGACAAAGTTTTAAAGATGCTGGACGCTGAAAATGTCGTTATTGTCACGTCGGCTGGCAATCAAGCGAAGACAAAGGAGGGCCGCAATATCTCTCGATTCCCAGCCAAGTACGGTCGACCCAATGGCGTCCCCCGTATTGATAACATAATTGTGGTCGGCGCCACAGATATATTTGGGAGACAGGCTGATTTCAGCCAGTATGCAGATTGGCTGACAACCAGCGCTGTGGGACAGAATGCTTGGTCGGCTCTAGAAGGTGACAGGAGCAACCCGGACAACTACGGCTACGCCCGTGGGACATCATACGGTGAGCAACTATGCTAAACAATACTATTACATTACTTGACTAATTGGACTTAAAATAGCTGCACCTCAGGTCGCTGGATTGGTGGCATATCTGCGCTCACTTGATTCGGACTGGAAGACAGCTCTCATGGAGCCGAAGAATGTCAAGAAGATGATCCAGATACTTCATAGGCCGATCAACGCCAAGAACGCTGGTAAGGAGGATACTGGCGCAGCAAAACTGAAGATGATTTGGAATGGCCAAGTAGGAGACAAAAGCTGCCTTGTCGACTACGCTACCAGGTCGGAATGGGACGTCGACAAGGCCTGTCCTGACATTAAGGAGAAGCTCGATGATCAGACTTGCGACAAGAACCCCAACGCCAAGCGACATGCGTACGAGAATCATTCGCTCCAAGCCCGGGATGGAGGTGGTAGCTGCCCCATCCAGGTTGATGATGGTACCCCTCAGAAGACCGTCACTTACACCAGCGGTGCCAAACCTTCTCCGACATGCGCTTCAGGTAACTGTGGCGGTAGCTTGTGTACGGGATTCTTTTGTGTTCCCAATCCAACGGGCGTGCCTCCCAGCTACCACGACCCCAAAGATCCCAACCATGATTCTAGCGGTGGTGGCGATACGCTTTGCCAGATCAATGCGGGATGCAAAGACTTCCAATGTCCCCAGGGCCAGTCCGGCAGATGCAGCGGCGGTCATTGTGTCTGCAAAGACGGAGATCCACCTACTGGGCAAGAGTGCCTACACCAACAGGACTGCGTATCATTCAGCTGCCCAGACGGTCAGATAGGAACTTGCGATCAAGGTTACTGCAAGTGTAAGCCCGCAGGGACCAACAACGGAAAACAAGTCAGAATCTTTTTCGACTCTGAAACGACGACCGATACAGTCGGCAGCATCTATATCCACACGTATTGGAGTTGGTTTGCGGTCACATCAGATCATACGCTTGAGCTGTGCCTAGAAACACCCGCGTACAAAGAGGAAGACAAGTCGGGGCCAAATCCCAATAAGGTCGGTTACCCGCCCACCATGACCTCCGATAGAGATATTTGGGGCCATAAGAACTGCAAATATTCCGGCAACGCGGATGGCCCTGGATCAATTGAGTGTGATGGTGTCGCTACCTCTAAATGTGTCAAAGCGTCTGACTATGGCAAGCCCTACTCTTGTACTGGCGATGGCATTGACGACGATATTCGACCTAAAGTGGTATGCAACCTGCTGGAGAAGTAGTGAGATTGCGGGTAGTGTATCTTTTCTTTGAGGGAGTGTGCTGTCAATGAGTCACTTGTTGGCCTGTGGAAGACCAATGCAGTGATTATGTTTGCAGTATGCTGCCTACACGCGGTCATGTACTGTATCTTTTCTTCCTTCTTTCTTGTTTCTTTTATATTTTCTTTCAATTTTTTGTTGCATACTTTCCTTTTTTTTTTTTTTTTTACATCTTTACTTCTTTACAGGGTTATTGCTAGAGTGGCACTGCGCCAGATATTAGTTTCCTATTACTTAAATCTACATTTTACCTTTTTGACAAACTACAATGCAGTACAGTATACTCCGTGATTCTACGCAAAATGATTCGAGGTTCATGCAAGGCTTACATGCATTAAGTATATTGATTTATTGACCGCCAAGTCCAAAGATTATGTAGGCCTTCACAAGCCAGCGTTGATACAGGTTAGGGACCTCGACCAGTGGAGGTAAGCAGTCCGACAGCTGTCGCTACAGCGTCGTCACAGCGGTGCCCCAGCAGTGCCCCAGGTGCTTGCCCCGCGCTATTCACACCAGCCTCCGCACTGCCAGTAACTCTAGCCTCGTCACCATTCTTCACCAAGGTTCCTCTCGACTCTCCTTTGTGACTCTACCTCTTTGCACCTACGTAAAGAAAATTAAATCCAAATCTGGACAGCAACTATTCACTGCAAATGCCTTGAATTTCAACTCAACCGGGCAAAGCAGCCCCGCCATTTCCTTGTATTACACAGCCAGCGGCCATGCTCAAAAGCAACATGGAGCAACGCGTAACCAGATCCCGCGACAAAAAGAACAAAGAGGCGCCAGCTATTTCTAAATCAAGCCAAATCGACGGCGTCGATTTAAGTATCCGACAGGAAAGGACATCCGAATCTTCCAGCGCTCAGCCACCATCGTCACAACCCGAGTCACAAATGGCCAAACGCAAGGCACTACCCGCCAAGACGACACCCAGCAAAACACCCCGAAAGTCCAAATGGAGCGCTGAAAGAATTCTTTCCGATCCCAAGTCACCGCTGGCATCAGTAAACTTACGTGTTCGTCCACCTCTTCATCTTTTCCGTAACCCGTAACGTATGCTAACCGATCCCAGAACCTGCTTTGTGACCCGTCTGTATGGCAGCTGCTGGATTCATCAGACCAAGACGAAATCGTCGCTTTGTTTCCTGACAACATACACCTCACACAAACTGAAGACGGACGCAGTCGGCCAAACTTTGAGTCACTTAGAAACGACGATAGCTTTCGCCATGACTGCGCCGCGTACACGGAGAATCTTGCCCGGGGCAGCCATGACCCGGAATGGTTGGCTAGTGCATGGGCGGCACATGAGATGAGAAAAGTTGGTGAATTCAATGGACATTTGGCTACAAAATTTGAAGAGGAATGGGGTGTTCAAATGCCCGGACAGGCCAACGGTGATGTTTCTCAATAATGCTAGGCGTGGCCGGCACGGTGACGCCTTTGATCATCTGGATAAACTGTCACAATTTACCGCCAAATTAACCCCAGGACACCAAATTATATATATCAAAAATGAACATAAAGTAATTACAACTCCTGTATACTTCATGTAGCTCTGTTGTCGAACCCGGGTTGAAACTGTATGACATGTTGGTCAAATGTGGAGCCACTTGTCAACTTTCTTAACGACTTTTTCTCTGCTAGTCATTCTTCATCAACACGTCTGAACTGTACAGCTCACCATTACTCAATAATTAATTCATAACGTTTGGAATATGGCTCCAACAAATACTGCTCACGGGCGCTCACACAGCCTCCTCCTACTCCAAAAGCTGCTCAACCTGCGCGACGCCGCCAGTCCCCTCACCCTCGTGCTCGACACATTAGAACAGACATCACAGCCACTCGTCAATGAGTTCATTACAAGATCAAAGGTACTCATATACACATATACACATGACTCAGACCATTACAACTAACAATCACAGGTCGCCAAGACAAAAGTCATATATCTCTCATTCGCAACCTTGAGAAAACCTCACAGTGTCGACGCCTTCGTCAAGGGTGCCGGTAGAGATTTCCGCCTCATCCAAAAAGAACTGCTCTCGCATTATCCCAAATTCGACCCCGCAGCCGGTCGAGACAAGTCCTCTCAAAGTATGTCAGCAAGTTATACCGGTACACCACGCGTACTAACACCTCTCAGAAGCCGTTGTCATCATCGACTCAGTGAACAAGCTAGCCTCATCCATCCCCCAGTCACTAGCAAGTTTCCTCTCCGGCATCCTCACACCCGCCGTCTCGATAGTCGCAACATACCACACTGACGTGCCCGTCATTCTCCCCAAGACCTTCAGCGAGTACGAACCTCACCCATTCACTATCCTATGCCACCTCGCCACAGCCATTCTCCGTCTGTCCAGCCTGCAGCAAGAAATTGAGCGTCAAAGGGCACGCAACAGGGCCCTCGTCGAGCCAGAATGGGGTCTAAAAGAAGAGCGTGAAGGGGCCATTATCGGTCTCAGGATGAAGACAAAGGCGGAAGATGACGGCCTGGTAATAGGCATGGAACTACGAAGGAGGAGCGGACGCACTGTTTCCGAAAAATTCATTTTGTATTCTGCGGATGGAGAGGGACGGGCGTCCATTGGAATAACGTGTCTTTTGAGTGATCACCCGGTCTTTGTTGCGCCGGATGTCTACGTTGAGGCAGGAGAGGACGAGGAGCCAGAGAGTACGTTTAATTTAGGTCTTACAGAGAAGCAAAGGAAGGATAGGGAGGGGATTGTGTTGCCGTATTTTGATGCGCAGACAGATATTGGGGCTGGAGAGGGCGGGAGGATATTGTACGAGATGGGTAGGGAGGACGATTTTGATGATGAAGAGGATGAGATTTAACGCAGTGAACAAATCGACACAGATTTATAGAATAAATCATTCAATTGGAATGAGATGGCATTTTGCGAATATTTTATTTCTTATGGTTGAACAAGTACACCACCTGTCTTGACGTTGGAGCACCGTGGCTCTGCCGTGGCGCTAGCTCGAGCCACGTCGACTAAATCAACGACCCCTGTTACCAAACTCGTGCCAACTTCATCTTCCAAACCTTCACCCCACGACACCTCAATTCGCCTCCTCAGCACCTCTCGCCACTCAAACCAATCCTCAGCAGTCTCTGCAACGACCTACAATCTACCAACCCCCCCATCAAAACCACCACCATGATCAAATCAACCCAAATATCCCGTCTTGACGGTACATCCCTGACCACCATCCCATCGTCAAGCTCCAACTAACCCCCTCCCCTCCCCCCAGGCCTAATGTTATGCGCCTCGGCCGACGATTCCCAATCCGAAAGCTCCCTCGCCGAAGTCAAGCAACAAATTCGCCAAGTCCTCCGCAAACTGACCCCCAACTCCGAGCCCCAAGCCTCCATCGAATCCTCGTCTTTCACGATACACTACCTCATCGACTCAGACATTGTCTTCCTCTGCATCTGCGAGCGTTCATTCCCCCGCAAACTCGCCTTCACCTATCTCGCCGACCTCGCTCGCGAATTCACAACCACCCACCCCGCATCACAGGTTCACTCGCCCACGCAGCGCCCCTACGCCTTTATGGAATTCGACAACTTCATCACCAAGTCGCGCGCGACCTACTCCGATGCCCGCGCGGCGCAGAACCTCGACAAGTTGAACGATGAGCTACGCGATGTTACAAAGGTCATGACGAAGAATATCGAGGATTTGCTGTATCGTGGCGATAATCTGGAGCGCATGGGCGAGATTAGCTCCCGCCTCAGAGATGATAGTAAGAAGTATAGGAGGGCTGCTGTGCGAATCAACTGGGAGTTGCTGTTGAAGCAGTATGGGCCTTTTGCGGCCTTGGGCTTCATCTTTTTGATGTTCATTTACTTCCGCTTCTTCTAAACTCCACTTCTCCAAAGCACTGTTACAATGTCTGTACAATAGCCGTAGACTTGCAATATATCATAATTACAACACCGTGTAGCACATGTCAATATTGCACAACTCACGATAAACATGACAGTTGGACTTGAATGTAATGCAGGTAAAAGTTGGTATCATAATCATAAGCTAAACAAACCCATACTCCATGCTCCGAGCAATGCAATCAAAAAAAAAAAAAAATACAAAAGTCGTCACATAACCACACAGCTACTCGAGCTCTCCGGCGCCGTCACCATCACACTCATCGGCACATGCTGCCATTCCAAATGCTCTTGCAAGGCAGCCAAGTCATCAAACTCGTCGTCTGGCTTATCCAAGTCCTCCTCGTCATCCTCGTCCTGCGGCTGTCTCGCCTCGTCCTCGCACAACGAACACAGCAACCTCGCCTGCCAATCACCCCTCAGCGGCGCAGCGTGGTTCGCCACAGCCATGGGTGCAAATACCACCTGCTTCATCTGCTGATTCGACTGACTCACTCCCATAGCCTGCCATTCGCTACTGGGCATAGCCGTCTCTGTAATTGGCGGGGTGCCTATGCCATCCCAAGCAGCTCGGGTGGTCGGTACCCTCTCCAAATCTTCCCATATGATATGTCCGTCGCAGAAGTCGCAAATAAACGCAACGTCTTGCTCTCCGAAGCGTTCAAAACTACCCACAGCGCTGCAAATCATGGCTTCTTCCAATTGTCGTCTATGGAAATCACTTTCGGTACCGTCCACTTTTCGTCTATTCGCTCGTTGGCGTCGGTCTACGATAAAGGCTCCCAGACACCGTCGCTGCGACGACTCCTGCGCAGAGGTGAATACTCTCCTCGCGGCGCGGCATTGCGCTCGATGCAGGTCCACCTGGAGGGATTGCGTCTCGCGTACCCATGTACCGTCGACAGCGCCGCCGGAATGGCTCCAATCTCGTACATGTTGGACGTGGGCTTGGAACTTTGATCGCAGCGTCTGCAGTTCCTTAATCGAGTCGACTATGGAGGTCAGCATTTCACGTAGCAAGTTTTTTTTTTAAATGGTGAGTTACCCACAGCTTCGATCGTTCTCGTAGTGAGATTGGCCTTTCACCAGGGGCGACAGTTCTTGGAAATCCCGCTTGGCGTCGTCGAGGGTGCGGTCTAGAGCCTGCAGCAGCTCATGCTCGTCTTGGCCCCAGTGCATCTTGTCGGCGGACCCGAGGATTCGCATTGCCTCGACAATGAGGTTTGCAATGTCCGCCAGCAGCGAGCCGACGGAATCGAACCCGCCCATTGCGCGGGGATTCCTCTGGTGGGAATTCACCGTCTTGTAGTGCGATGGTGTTGACGTATCAGTATGACCAAATACCGTACCCGTTTATTCACGGTGGAACTGCCATGGAGGGGATGCTTGTCGCCGTAGGCATCTGGAGGGAGGAACGGCGAGTAGAACAACCAGATGCGACGAAAAAATCGAAAATCGATTGACTGAAATATAAGAGAAAGAAGAAAACGAGGGAATAAAGACACAGAGATCAACGAGCGTGTTTGGATTACGGAGGTGCGTCAAAACGGATTGGGGTCTGGTCCGGTGGAGGCCTGCAAGCCTCCGCCGTATTTGGGTTTGGGTTTGCGTGGCCCAGCCATGAAGAGCTACCTGGCGCAAGCTTCCCGAGCTGCTTAGAGCTGTTTTTGCGCCAACGAGGCTGTGTCTGCATGCTTACTGAGGCCAAGCAAGACGCGAAAGTGGAGATTAAAAATAAACATGAATATAAATATAAATATAAATATAAATATAAAATAAAAGCAAGAGTTCTCAAGTCCGATATTTGTGCTGCCTTTCCCCAATGTTTGCAATAGATCAGGGCCATTTATGCTTGATACTTTGAGGCTCCCTCAGCGTCGTACAGCGGAACAGGCGCTGAGACAGGAGGGGCAATCACTGCGTCACAGGCTGGCCTGAGCTTCTTTACCGCTAAGGGGCCGCTAAAAGTCGCTAGACGTGTCACATACAATGAGGCCTCGAATTGTCGTTTGTTGTACGTGTGGCCTTTGTTAGCTCTTCATCCTCGGTGTAGTGCACTCTGGCACACAACTGTCTTCATACATAATTCATACCTTTCACTTTTATTTACCCTGCTTCTGTTCTGCTGGCAATGTTCACATTATGCAATAATTTTGTTATTAATCTAGTTGCACTTCTTTTCACATTCGTGTTTTACACATCCACCCACTTGCCTGATCCATCAACCCTTATTTTCTTTTCGTTGCCTTTCCAGCATCAACACCAGTCGCCTTGGACGTAGCCTCCTTGATGTCCTCAGCAGCCACTTCCTTGGCCACATCCTCAGCCGCCTCCTTCTTAACAGGCTCGTCGTCATCACCACCCTGACCAAATTCGTTGACACGAGTGTAATCCGTGGTATAAGCCCATTTCTGGTAGAGGTAGATGAAGAAGATGATGTCGTCACGGAAGGTAGCTAGACGGTGCAGCAACGGCATCTTGATGGTGAATGCGAACAAGTCGTCGATGAAGGTGTTGAGGAACTTGTACATCATGGCCTTGGCCGGCATGTGCGCGACACTCTTCAATCGGTAGTTGATGTACAGAGAGGGAACCATCATGAGGAATCCGTAGGCGTAGACAGAGCCGACCAACGTGGTAATGATGAATGAGTACCATGACTTGTGGCTGTCGTAGATGAGCGAGTAGATGGCATAGGCAATCAGCAGAGGCACTGCAGCAATGTACATGTACTTGAACGCAATTTCGTCATACTGCTTGGTCTTCTCCTCCGTCTCGTTCAGCTTGTATTTGTCTTCAAACACGATCCAGTATGGGAACAAGGATCCTGCTGCAGTTGGCCGTATACGAACATCCACAATAGTTGTAATCTTCCAGAACTCGATAAAGATGCCCACAACTTGAGAACCAAGAATCATCCAGCTGGTGTTTTGAGAGTTGTCCAGAAGATACAGGAAAATGATGGTCTGCATGAAAACGTTGGCCAGAATGGATCGCACGGAAATACCAACATTGTCCTTCTTCTTGCGGTAATGGGCAATATCGGAACCAAACGCAAGGGTCTCAAGAATCAAATGCGCAACTGACACGATGGCAGTAATACCGAGCAGAATAGGGTTCGTGTCAATAAAGATTTCCTTGACCATTTCGATTTCAGATCCATCGCCAGTACCGGGAACAGGGTTACCAAAGGCAGCTTGACGAGCGTTCTCCTTGGAGTTCATCTCAATGTTGGCCATGATTTGGAACTTGAAAGCAGCCATGTTGGTGAGGTCAATGTGCAGAGGAAGCTCCTTGACCGTGTCATTGAGAGGAATCATCTGGCTGTTGAGCTGCCAGAAGGTGTTGATGAAGAGCAGAGGGTAGTACCAGCCATTTTGACCAGTTCCATCACGGGCTCCACTAGCCTCAAGGCGAATGAAGTGCTTGATGGCAGGGTGCATCTTGGGCAGTTCCTGCAAGCCAAGAGAAGGGACGAAAGAAAAGCTGGCGTTGGGATGGTAGTGGTTGGCAATGATGGGGCCAACAGCCTCCTCTACCTCTGGCACCTCGTCTTCCTTTTGCGCCTCCAGTAGATTGCGTGTCTTGACAGACTTCTTCTTGGGCAAATAATGAGTCAAGGGATAGGCAAAGTGGAATGCCTTTCCAGAATCATACTTGGGCTGCTTTGGGTCCAAGACACTACCCGTGAGACCGATGTAGAAGTGACCCCAGAGAGTGCCGTTGTTCTGGACAGCCTTGGGGACGGTAAACTTCGTATCGATGGTGCGCTTGTCGGAGCCATTGTTCATGTGGAAGTTCTTTTCTTGGAAAACGAGGTATTCGTCGGGGGTCTGGGCGATAGAGATGGGGTTGAATGACGACGACAGAGTGACGGTGACATCGACATGGCTATCTTGAGGCCAGATGGGAGCGATCTTGAGGGGCAATGCAGAATAGGTAGCGCCCTCGTCGAGTTTCTTGGGTCGGAGCTGGAAAGGAGGGATATCGCCAGTGTTGCCGGCGACAACAACGGGCTTGCCGGTTTCGGGATCGTCTACGATGACGCCCTTTTGGTCCTTTGCCGTGAAGAAGTTGAGGGCAATGTTGATACCGAAGTAGAAGACGGCACCAAGGATGAGACGATTGAAATTGAAGCCCTGGAAGAATGCTGTTAGCATGCATCATGGATTAGTTGCGACGGAGCAAAGCTTACGCCTCCTTCTTGACGCTGTTGGCCTTGGCGCTGGCCAGCGGGCCTGGCAGCAGCGGTCTCAGGCATTGCGACGGTAGATCCGCACAATTGAAGACTAAAGCTGCGTGGGTTGCGATTTTGCAACGATGCAGTTGAGATGTGAAAGAAAGTGGTTGACTGCGATGTTGTCGGGACGAAGAGACCCCTAAAGCAAAAGGCTCCATGGCGCTA